>CM069434.1:97130905-97830905 GCA_035610365.1 Aquatica leii | reverse complement strand
TATATTAAAGGTTTAACATCTATAAGCGTGTCATCTGGGTTAGAGGCGTATTTAATACTTCAATACGGTTTACATAATACAAAGAATGCTGCCACATCTGTAAACAGTCAGTCGAGCAGTTCGCATTGTGTATTTACCTTAAAAATAGCTCAAGCTGTCTACTACGAACAAAGAAGAGTTCGTTAGTGTATTTAATTTTTGTGATCTAGCTGGTTCTGAACGTATAAAGAAAACCCAGAATGTCGGGGACAGATTAAAAGAATCAAACAGCATTAACACGTCTCTTTCTAGTTTTAGGACGTTGCATAAAATTAATAAGAGACAATCAAAATTAAAAACCAGCAAAGTAATTCCATTTCGAGAATCGAAATTAACACAATTATTACAAAAAGGCGCTTTTGGGATACGAATCAGTGTGGATGATCGTTAATATTAATACTTGTCGCGAAATGTTTGAAGAAACGCAACATGTTTTGCAATTTTCAGCAATTGCAAAAGATGTTGTAGTTGAACAACAAATGTTAAAAGCTTGCAGAACGAAAAAAGCTTCTGAACTTCTTGATACACAAATCGATAAAATGAATGTCAAGGAGCTACAGGAGCAAATTGCATTTTTGTCAAACGAGTTAAAACAACAACGATTGGACAGCGAAGAAGATCGAGAGCACGTCATTAGGTCATATAAAGCAATCATAGATGATACTAATAAATATTGGGAAAAAAAATTCGACGAAACTTTGAGAGACGTTAAACATGATATTAAAAGACCCGGAATGTCAGTTGTTTTAAATAGATCTTCCGAAGAGAATGATAATGAAGATGAGGAGGAATGAAGGTAACGTAGAAGATAGATTAAAGGATGAGGATGAGATACAGCAACTTCAATTAAAATTGAAAATTCAGCAGGATGAGATGGACAAAGCAAAGTCAGAAAGTTTAGATTTAGACAAGATATTAAACGAAAAGAAGAAATCTTATTTGGAATTAAAATTGAAACACGAAACTAAGGTTAACCTATTAAAAAGTAAAATTGGCTTGCTAACGAAAAAATTAAGGACTTAAAAAAATACCTAGCTACACGAATTTAGACAATTTTAATGATATATCTGATAAAGAAAATGTTTTTATGTTTGGAAATCAATGAATTAATTGTTACTATTTGTGTTGTTATTTATTTTTAGAAATACATTGTTTTAATATGAAACCTAAACTTTTTGTCAGAAATCACACCTATTGACTTTTTTAAAGAACTTGGAACTAGTACGTATTCCCTTTGTGGCTGATAGCGACAACATCGCTTTCATTCTTTTGGTAGTGAGATGGCAAGATCAACGGTTGGCGTACCTGGGGATGAAAAGGAAGTCGCTCTCTCTTCTTCTTCGTCAGCTTTCAAAGAGTGCACGTCGTGATTAGAATTAGTATCTCATGTACAAGTCATAAATTAATTGTAAATATTATTTTTCTTAATTCTTGTAAGTTACTGTAAATAAAACCTTTAAAAGTAACATTGGTGACCCCGATGTGATCGTGAGGGAGTTTTAGAGGTTTTAGACAATTACAGAAAACACGTGGTTCCGTAAAGTGAAAAAACCGCGTCGCTTTCGTCGAACTTCGAACAAAGGTCAGTGCATTAAACTTTCTAATAATAGTGATTATTCTGTGCGAACTAATAATGATGGCGGAAGAAAATATGGCGAGTGCAATAGGTCCAATAACGAGTCAAACAACCGAAATCGCAAGAGTTTCTGTAAAACTACCACAAATATGGCGTCGCAATGTTAAAATATGGAAGATGCAAGTCGAGGCTCAATTTGAAACTTCTTTCATAACATCTGAAAAAACAAAAATCAACCACGTTCTCGCCGTGTTAGGATCCGGATGTAGCAGAATTAATATTCGATTTTTTAGCTCAACCATTAACCGCAACACCATATAAAGACCTCATGAACCGCCTTATAGCCGAATTTGAGGAATCTGAGGGTCGAAAAGTGACTAAATTATTAACAGAGTTGGAGGTGGGTGACAAAAACCATCTCAATTACTTCGAGAGATGCGATCTTTAGCTGGCACACAAGTTAACGATGAGTTTTTAAGGACAATATTTATACAGCGCTTACCAATTAATGTTCGTTCTATTTTAGCTTCTAGCAGCGATCACTTAGACAATTTATCAGGCATGGCAGATAAAATTATGGAATTTTCATCACCACAATTCTCAGCGGTGTATTCAATTAATCCTCCTGAACCATTACAAACAGATCGGTTTACTAAACTAGAGGCACAAATTTCTGAACTTACATCTATAATTAGTGAATTAAAGACTTGCTCACGTTCTCAATCGAGAAATCGTCAAGGTAATTTTAGGCGTAGGTCATCTTCCCATTCTAAAAGTTGTTGGTACCACAATCGATTTGGTAGCAGAGCTAATAAATGCATTGCACCCTGTACATTTAAACCGACCGAGTCGTCGGAAAACTGTTAAGCCACTCACTTGATATTTCTGTATTACCTCCTACTATGGTTCAGCGTAAATGTCCATCTAAGCGGACCTTATATGCCGCTAATGGATCTTCTATTTTAACCTTTGGAGAGCAGTTAATTAGTTTAGATTTAGGATTACGTCGCAAATTATGTTGGCCTTTTATAATTGCAGATGTGCAACACCCAATTATTGGAGCTGATTTCATTAGTCACTTTGGTTTACTGATCGACATTAAAAAT
Organism: Aquatica leii; assembly: GCA_035610365.1. Lineage (NCBI taxonomy): Eukaryota > Metazoa > Arthropoda > Insecta > Coleoptera > Lampyridae > Aquatica > Aquatica leii. Next base: position 97,828,184 of record CM069434.1, on the reverse strand, counting down.
AAACGTTTGATCGACACGTTTACTAAAATTTCGAGACCTGGTTCAACACCATCACCTGAACATGTATCAACAGTTCATTTGATTGACCCTGCTCATAGGTATTTTAGCTTACTCCAAAAATTTCCTGCAATTGTTTAAAGAAACTCCTGGCAAGTATCCTGATATTCAATATTTTCACACCATTTCAACTAGAGGTCCTCCCATTACTGCTAAAGCTAGAAGATTACCTCCTGAAAAACTAGCACAAGCCAAATTGGAATTTCAGCATATGCTAGATCCCAGTAAACACAAAATTGATAATGTTTAGTAACAGTTTCAAAACAAAAAAATTATGATTCACTCTTGTTTCAAACATAAAAGAAACCTAACTGCAATAAAATAGCTATAAGTCCATCGCTGTTTCACTTATTTGAATCAGTATAGTTTCGGTATTTTAAATTCAAATCTGTTGCAAACTAAATGTTGCATTCGGTTTACGTTTTAAAAGCTTCGTTCTTGAACTGATACTAAATGATCGATACATGTATGATTTTTTTGTTTCAATAATCAACTAAAACAATTCTTTCAATAATATAATAATACAATTTCGAATGCACGTTTCAAATTTTATTGCACAATAAATATTTTTAAATACAATATCACATTGAGTTTTTTACATATTGCAACTTTCCTGGATGTGGTCTTTTCACAGAAGCCTCGAAAACTGCTTCAGTTACTGTTGGGTAGCAACTTTTAACCGCATCTGTAACATAGAAATAAATATTTCATTTATATACATACATAATCATAGAGTTACACAAAATTAATTACATTTTTTAAATAAAAAACAACACAAACTTAATATAAATATCACTTTAGCAATTATAAGAAAGTTATAAAAACCCTGTGAATACCTTTAGCTGTACATAATCGTATAGAAAACTTGAAGAATTGAACTGTAATTATAAATCCTATAGTATCATCAGATTTACGCAATAATCTACCTTAACGCAACCATGTGTGTTAATTTATATTTTTTTCATACAAATTAAAACATGATACATAAAGAACAGAAATGATAATAATATTGATTACATTTATGGATTATAATAAAATGTTTGGACTTACCGTTTATTGTTCCATTTCGTAATTGTACAAACAGCATCACTTATCAAACTGCAACCGAACAAGTGAAAAGATATCAATTTGCAGCGCAAGCGTTGACGACAGTAATCAAAAGTACAGCAACGACTAATGCTGACTAATTACAAAGTATTCGTTTTTCCTAGAACGATTCTACTGTTTTGAAAATAATTCAATCTTATTTAATCGATCTTCAAGCAATTCTAGTTATTCAAAATATTCGATTTAACAAATCAGTTTTTAACCGGTTGCTGATTATGGGAAAAAATTGCAAGTACTGAAACGGTTCAAAACTGATTGTGAAAAATCGGAACTCTTTCAATTTATTCACTGTCAGTTACATGTAAATGATATAAAAATGGAACTAACACGAAACAACGTATTGAAACAATTGTTTTAATTTTGTGACTGTAACAGTTTCAATCCGTGTTTACTGGGATTTAGGCATTTATAGACCTTCTAAAAGTAATTGGTCAAGTCCGTTGCATCTTGTACCAAAAAAAGATGGATCATGGAGACCCTGTGGCGATTATAGAAGTTTAAATGCCATAACTATTCCCGACAGGTATCCAATTCCACATTTGCAGGATTTTAATACTCAATTAGATGGTAAAACTATCTTTTCTAAAGTAGATATTGTCAGGGCGTTTCATCACATACCTGTATCGGAGGAAAATATTCACAAAACTGCAGTAATCACACCCTTAGGGTTGTTCGAGTTTTTCAGACTTCTTTTCGGCTTAAAGAATGCTGCACAAGCATTCCAGAGATATTTGCATTCAATCTTGAGATCGCTAGATTTTGCTTACTCTTATCTGGACGACATTTTAGTAGCTTCTTCATCGGAGAAAGAACATGAATTACATTTGACAAAACTTTTTACAACTCTCGAACAGCATGGGATTTGCATTATTTCATCGAAATGTGAATTTGGTGTCGCTGAAATTTCATTTTTAGGTTATAGAGTTAATAAATTCGGAATATATCCTCTTACGGAACGAGTGAAGGTTATACAGGAATTTCCACTTCCAGACACGATCGAAAAGCTTAGAAGATTTTTAGGTCTTGCTAATTTCTATCGGCGTTCTCTTCCTCATTCTGCTGTGACCCAGCAACTGTTGTTCGATTTGTGCCAAAGTCCAAGGAAAAGAGATAAACGAAAAGTCGAATGGACTTCTCAATCTTGAGAAGCCTTTGATCGCTTAAAACAAGAACTGGTAAATGCTACTCTTTTAGTGCACCCATCGGCTGAATTGCCTTTAGTTTTAAGTGTAGATGCTTCTGATTTTGCCATTGGTGCTTCCCTTCAGCAACTTCGAAAGAATAATCTCGTGCCGTTAGGTTTCTTTTCTAGGAAACTTAGCAAATCACAGGTTTCTTACAGTACGTATGACCGTGTACTGTTAGCTGCTTACCAAGCAGTTAAACATTTTCGACATAATTTAAAAGGTCGTACATTTACTATTTATACAGACCATAAACCATTAATTTATGCGTTTGAGCAACGTCCTGAACGAGCAAGTCCTAGACAGCTACGACATCTTGATTATATTGGACAATTTACTACTGACATAAGGTATATACCAGGTTCGTCTAATGTCCCAGCTGACATCAGGTCTCGTGTTGAAGTTATTCAGCTGTCATCCACCATTTCTCTACAACAGATTGCTGAAGCTCAACTATCATGCGATGAACTCAAACATCTCATCGCGTCAGAATCCTCTTCTTATAAATTCCAAAACATACATCTGGATTGTGGATTAACGCTTATTTGCGATTCCTCTACTGAAAAACTTCGTCCTTTTGTTCCGTTCGCTTATCGTAGACAAATTTTCGATTCATTACATAATATGTCTCACCCTGGCATAGCAGCCTCAGTTAATCTTGTGCAGCAAAGGTTTTGTTGGCCCAGACTCAAACGTGATGTGTCACTATGGTGTAACGAAAAAAAACTTACTAAGGTGTCATTTGTATAACGAAAAAAACTTTACGAATACACTTTAATCGTAACAAAATAAATTAATTAATGCACCATGGCTAGCTCACAAAAATATTTATTTAACACACATATTAAAAACAAAATACATACATAAGAGCAATGAGATATTTTCCAAATTTATTTAATTTAGAGTCGTGGGAATTCTTACGTTACTTAAGATTACTAATTTTGAATTTGATAAATACAAAAGATTTTATAAGTTGGACGCCACAATATTTTTTTATATTAAAATGGTTAAATATTGAAACCAAAAGATTAACACTAACATAATAACAAAAGAACATATTTACATATTTTGACAGTATCGAAGGTCAAATATAAATTTAAAGTTACCTGCTTTCAAACTTTAATGCGCAAGTCGAATTGGTGAGGTCAGTGACGCGTTCTCATCTATTCATGCGATGACGCAACATTACGAAATTCTTGAAATGCATATTTAAATTTCCATATTTTCCGTATCCATCCTGATTGATCTCATATTCGTACAGATCCATTAACCAGAATATCGTAAAACAAACGTAGCGTAAAATTTTCATTCGAAACATCCAATTCAAATTTTATCAGACGTAACATGAATAACTATCGATTTTTACTCATAAAAATCATAATTCGTAACGGAAATTTTTCGTAAACAGCGACGTTGTGACTAACATCAAACGTGCAGCGTAAACCATAATTTCATATCGCATTTCAAACATCAAACTCGTAAAAAGGCGTACGTATCCAAACAAAATTTTCGTAATCATAAACGAATCCAAACGTACACAAATCCAAAAACATCGAATAAATCAGAAAACGTAGTCATATATCAAAAGCAAAGATTTCCAATTCGAACGTACCAAAAATTATTGCGCAACTTCTATTAAGGTGTGATCATGATGACTCATCAAAATGGTGCAACATGATGCAATTTCGTACAACGCACATTTAATTCTTTTTCGAAGATTTGAAACCAAAAATCCGGAACAAAGAAAAAAACTAAAACGTAAATTGCGATGTATTATACATGCGGATCGAAACAAAAATAACTTACCCCTTCTAATTTACGGGTTTTTATTCTATACAACAAAATGCCATGCTACTAACAAATGCGGAGCTACGAACAAATGCGGGCTACGAACAAACGCCAGCTTAAATAATTTGCCCCATTACGCAAAAATTTACAAACACAAATTACATAAGTGGTAATTCCACTTTTTGCAGCACGCAAAAAAATGTCCGCTTTACTTCATCGCGAACGTAAGATGTCGAATAACGACTTCGTACTTAAGAAGGAAGCTCAAAACGCATGTGCGTGCGCGAAATTTATTGCGTAGAAGAATTTATACAAACAGTGAATACAAAAATGTTACTTAAAAACAGACTTATTCAAACGTAAAAAAATGTACACGTTACAATGGGCTAAAACTTGCATCGCTTGTCAACAGAGTAAGATATGGAAACACACTTCCAGTGCAATTGGTGTTTACCCACCAACCACAAGAAGATTCTCCCACATTAACGTTGACATCGTGGGACCACTACCACCATCACAGGGATATCGATACCTACTAACAATGATCGATAGATTTTCTCGTTGGCCTGAAGCTGTTCCAATAATAGACATCACCGCCGAAACTGTTGCTAATGCAGTTTATTGCAACTGGATATCGCGTTTTGGTGCTCCAAAATTTATCACAACTGATAGAGGCAAGCAGTTCGACTGTCAGCTGTTTACGAGTTTAACTCGATTAACTGGAACAGAGCACAACAAAACTACTGCATACCACCCAGCAGCAAATGGGGTTATTGAACGTTGGCATCGAATCCTCAAATCAGCGTTAAAAGCTAAGTTAAATCAAGATTGGGTCTTCATCTTACCATCGGTGAAGCTAAGACTTCGATCTTATATCATCCCAGAACATCAAGTTACACCTTCAGAAATTGTTTATGGTAAAACCATTAGGTTTCCAGTAGATATGTTTGAAATTTACAGCCACACGATGCAATACTGTTTTTAGACAAATTGAGAAATCATGTTCAAAGTTTTTGTACAGTACAATTTTAACATTACTGCAAAAGAAGCATATTTTTTACCCGGACCTTTACCGGATTTAAGAGTTGACCCAATTTGGGGAAGAGTTGTTATGTTAAAAGTTGGTAGATCAATTTTCGAGTATAAAATTTGTCCTTCGACATGCCCCACCTTATTTTTTTCGTAGCCGGCTGTCAAAACGAATTTATTTCCTGTAAACGTTTTATAAATTACATGGCTTTTATTATTAAATTGGTTCTCGCCACTCTACGTGAATATGTAGGCGAATTTTGCGCATTGTTGAGTAAAAGCTTATTTTGGGCCGGTCCGATCCCTCCACTTGCAATCTTATTAGTGACGTTGGTAAAACACCTGCTTGTCGAAAAGTTTCCATAACGTTAGGTCACTGAAGGCTAAGGGATTGTACACCACTTTATGGTAAGAAATAATTACACAAGTGAGAAGTTATTTAGAGAAACTCGGCGCATTTTTTATGTCAAATATTTTATGCATTATCTGAGGAACTTAAAGAACTGTCATAAAATATCTGTTTTTTTGCTAGCTTTGTCTTTTTCTAATTATTTTTTTGACTGCCGATGTCGATGGTTGTGGTTCTTCGATTATCTTAGCTTTGTTTTTTTTAGAATTTTCCAATTTAATTTTTAAAACGGTTTTTTTTTTAATATTTTTCAGAGATTCTTCAAGGGCAGCTTTGTAAGGAGATCCAGTGATTAGAACTGCTTTCCTCTTCTTACTCTCTTGAAGGTAGGCAAATGACTTAAATCGGTAGGTTTTATAATTTTTTTTTGAGTTGATTGGATTTTGAGGGCTAAGAATACTTTCTGATTTTTCAGATAGCGCAGGTTCTAAATCGCTTTCTGTCGTTCTTTCATCAGCATTTGGGCAGCTTTCTATGGCAAACTCATGTTCACCAAAAACGTTTCTATTACATGGAAAAACCCGGTTCTTTAAAACCCATTAATAGCAGTCTGAATGGTTGTAACACAAGCATAAGCTCTACCAACTAGTTCAGCTGTTTGATATGCGGTCACTACTCTTCCAGAATTGTTTTTTAACCATGTTTCTATTTTTTTCGCACAATAAGTTTAGAACCGGTTCATAAAAGCCACATCTAACGCTTGCATTTTGTAAGTTGAATGAGGGGGTAGGCAAACGATCATAACTCCATGTTCCTTCCAACAGTGATAACATCAATGTTACGTATGTGCAAATAATGGCCGTTGAGAACGAGGATCACAGGGTTTTCAACTGATGGTTTTGTAATAGCTACGAAATGATGTAACCGTTTTGTAAAACTATCTCCTTGTATCCATTTTAACACATGCAATGATGAGATAGATCCCGGAAGAGCTCTATTTATGAGCTCTGATTTCATGTTCTTTCAGCGCTCATGCAAATAACAAGCGTTACCAGAGTTACCACGTTCAGCAGAAGAAATGCTGGCAATCTGTTTTTTTCCTTTTAAACCAATATTCTTACAGATTTTATGTTGTACAATGCTCGCCCAAGTCTTGTCAACATTAAAGTTTTTTTGCGGACAAGATCCCACTTTTTTAAATTCTTTTTCATAAATATCAAAAAATTCGGCCACATTTTGTTTTGCGAACTTTTTGCCGTGGCTGCTGATATTGCCTGAGAGGTTCGAAAGGATAATTTCAACCATTTTTTACCTGCTTGACTAGTAGTATCTCTAAATTGCTGGCGCAGGTTCTTTTGTAAAGCTAGTTGAAAAGCTATTTGTGCTATTTCTCATACACGTAAGCCAAAGAATTATTTCTCCATATCTAATAAATATTGAACTAGCAAACTCTCAAGTTCATAAAAAAATATAGGTTTTCTTCCAATTTTAGTGTTCAGAAGTCTTTTAATGTAGATTTAGGCACTCTAAACACTTAATGAGCTTTAAAATATCCCATTTTGTTATTTTGCACCGCTTCTACAGTTTTTTCATGTCTTCTGGGTTCTACTTTCTTCTCTTCTTGACCTTAACAGCAATAAAAATTGAAACAGGTAACTGTTCCAACGAAAACTGTCCGGAATTAGGGCTTCATAAATAATTCTTTTCAATCCACATGTATAAAGTAATAACAAAACTATTCATTTAAAATCAAACTGACACTAAACTACACCTTACCACCTTCATATTAAACTTTATTACAACTTACCGCTTGCCCTGCAGCAGAGTTTAAAGTTGACATCTTCAAAAACTACACTTTTGCACGATTTTACATTAATTTCGCCGCGGCGACAACACAGATTTGGTATGTTGCCGGTTGCTTCACTTGACTATTGTTAGCAGCGACATCTACCGCATAGATAATGAAAAATGACGGTATCCGAAGTTAAGGTATTATACAAAATATGAAAACTTTCTTCTACGATTATTATCATTATGACCTAGATTCTTTCGTTTCCTTCTTTAATCAGTTCCTGACAAACTCTTGTTGAGATCACTTCAAAAATTTACTGTACCTTGGAAGTACTAACGTTTACTTAAACACGGTGATTTTACCGGATATTACGTTGAAACCTTCCTAACTTTTACTATATCTGCGGAACCTGATTCTTTCCTAAAATTACTAAAAATCGTATATTTACGGCTATAAGTTACTTTAAATTTTAAAAGTGTACTTAGTTTTCTTAACGCTGGATTATTATACCCAGGTAAAGTACTTAGTTTTTGCTTTATTTAGTTGATCTAACTTTGCTTCTCTCCCTTCCTCCTTATAGCGGTTTTTCTTCCGACGAAATTGTTCCAATTTCTATGAACGTCTTCTCCGACGGATTGCTTCCTCCACGTATGAGAGTTCCTTCAATTACCAAAATACTCCGTTCATCTGTAAACTTCACTAACGCTACGCTGAGAAGTCTACTTCGATTGCAACAACTGGCTAAGTGAAAAACCAACCGTTAACCTTCGTTTTATTGTGATTTAATTCATATTTGTGCAAATCTCAAAGATTTGATTTTCTACATTAAACTTTTAATCAAAATCCTACTTGCTTAATCAACTTTAGAAATTCAAAAACTTTTTCTTATACCTTAGAATTTTACAATTTTTTTTTTTTGCTATTTAAAATTCACTTTTGTTATTTAAATTTTGGCTCAATTTACTTAATTTAATTTCTCTTTGTTTATATAAGAATTTGTTATCTGATTTACCTTGAATTTTGTTGACTTATAACGTAATTGTAACTGACCTATTAACCTACATAAATTTGGTCGCGCATCTCCTGATTTACGAGATAGTAAACTTGAACCTAACTCTAATTCTCGGCTGTTATTTGCCGACGGCCAATTGTTTGTTTTAAATATTTTATTTAAGGAAACTTCGACTGGAAATACCGTGCACGGAGTTCCATCAGCGAAGTAATAAAGTAAGATTTGTTTTTGTATTTCAAATTTGAAATTACTGTCTTGTCGAATAACGATCGCTGCTCCAAATTAAATTTTTTTTTGTTGTTTGTTTTGCGAACCTAACGTAATTAAATTAGTTTTACTACTTTTGTTTTAACACAAGCTAATTTAGATCCTGTATTTTTGTAATATTTGAAATCCATTATCGATTGTTTTACTCAACTTCACGTATATTTTGTTTGCATAATTCAAAATTGAATATTTTATTGATTATTTTGTAAATTGCTATTTATTCTAAATTCATTATATTTACATCAAATTTACTGATTGCTATTTATTGCTTAACCTTCTCCGTTTTTTTTTTCAGCAACTCTTTGCTACTACTAGAGCCCTGTTAAACTTTTACAATTTACTTAACAGGACCGTAACTAAACAAATTGTGTGGCGCCCATTTCTAACAATTTCTAATCACTATTTAACTAATTTTATCTACCACGACATCTTTTGATTTAAATATTCTCCTCACAATTTCTAACCCACCCCATTTTGCCTACAAGAACCGAGCTACTGCGGCCATCGCTCCATTTAAATTTAGTTACCCATAATTCTTACCGTAACCGCCGTAAACGGTTTGACCAATTTTCTGTACATGAAATACACGGAACATCAACATGAACATTCTAGACACGCTTTCTACTGTCTTTAGACTTAAATTCAATCGCAAATTAGAAATTCGTTATTTGTATCTCAAAGTAGCTCTCGGGTAAAGCCACATAAGATAAGCTTTAAGAAGAAAGGCCTCTTTGCCAACAAAGAAAAATGAAAATGAAACTTGAACAGCGTCCAATAGTAAGAGTTGTAGTCGCGATAAATTCAACTGTCCTCATAGAACTAGCAACTTAAACGTGATGAACGAGATACATCCCTATCGCTGTTTCTTCTAAGATCCTCCACATCAATGGTTGCAAAACAACCATCTGCATCAGCATATGGTTATAACTTATAACCTTTGTAATTATAATTGTTGATCCTGTGTTTTTAAGTTATCTTATTCTGACATGCTTGCCATCTATTGAACTGACGAAGTAAGCAAAATTTCAAAACTGCTGATAACGCTGCGCGTTGTGTTTTTACATATTCTCATCACAAACTGGTATGTACAGTAGTGTGGAGCGATTCTATAAGGAAAAAAAAATTCGTTTTTTATTTGTCATGGGGGTGGAATATGTGCCTTTTGCTTTATCACTGAGATATGTAAAATTTGAGCTCTATGAAATAATATTTTGAAGTTCCTCTCCACTTGAATTCATAGTAGATAGTTCTATAATAGTGTATAATAGAAAAAATTGTAGAAATCACAAATCTCATATTTAAAGAATTTGGTACCTTTGAATTTGTGGTAGATAGTGGTAAGTATGATGACTAGAAAAATTGTTAGCAATCACAAATCTTTATTTAAAAACTTTGGCACATTTTTGTACAGAGTAGTAATTACTTCAACACATTAATGAATTGTTTTTTGGTTTCAAACTTTGGTAACTCACTTCGACATGCAAGTTTAGCACGAATAAGTCCGTCTCTTGCTTCGTTGCCACATACTGAAAAATAAGCTTCCGTTACCAGCTTTATGCATCGTTCAACCGCTTGAGTGTGGCAAGGTAACTTCAAAATTCTGATGTTGTCAGGAACGTCTAAAATCATATTTTCCAAATCCTCAGTCAAAATATGTCTTATTAATGGTGGTTCGGTAGCTTCAGAGGACTGCCAATCGATCATATCGATGTACTTATGGGTTTTGAAATTAAGTTTGGGCACTTGAAACACTCGAATAGTGTCCTGATTACGACTTGATGCTCTACGTCTACACTTGAGAATACGCCGTAAACCTAATTCCCGAACGTATTTTCGTTCATCAGCTAACATCGCCAACAGAATGTTTTCAGGATGGCCGAAATACGCATTTCTTTGTAATATTGGATCCACTATATTCTTAAGTTCGTCAGATAGGTAATAAAACTTCTTGATAATTCCAAAAAAAATGTTTAGATCCGTCCTTATAAGTAAATTTAGTTTTAACCTCAAACCAGCTAGAAGAGTATACCTTGATCACATATTTAGCTAAAGTTTTCCAGTTCCATTGATGGTTCTATTGTAGCTACATAACCTGAGAATTCGGTTTGCGGTTGTCAACCAGCGCGAGTGTGACATTTTACCAGGATCCCGCAGGGATAAAGACGATGATATATCATCTCTAGACATATATCGAAGAGACATTTCTGATTTGTACTCAGTTCATTTGGATCAATAATCGGCAATTCCGCTTCAATTGGCTCAAATGCGACGACGGACAACTTTGCACAATTTTCTAGCATCTTTCCAATTGCACCAGAGAATCCTTTAGGATCATTTGTCTTTCCATCTAGGTGTTGCATTAAGTGGCGGAGAGGTAACTCATTAGTGTGTAATAAACATACCTGCCATTGTAATGAACGACCTATGGACTTTTCTAGTTGTCGGATAACATCATTTTTCAAACCTGTATTTATAACAGTACCATCGCATCCAACTGCTTGCAATTCATCCATATTGCAATTTGCATTAAAATCCTTTAAGAATGTCATGATACTTAATGCGATATTTGTAGCACTTCCAGATGTTGGTTTGATATGGCCGAGGTATTATAATTAGGCTCTGAAATTAACAAAATATGTTCTTCTGTGACAGTTTTTTTGTAATATGTTGTGCCTATTTTATCTTGCTGAATTGTCTTGTCTTTCCTACCGTCGAAATAAAGTCCTTTAACTGCTGATGATTTTTTTCCTGATTGTTCTTGGAGTTCTGTCCGTCTTTTCTTCCGTTCTCTCCTTATTTTACTTCTATCCACTATTTTTGACAAATTTCCTTTGATATAACTTGAAAATCCTGGAGAACGGCGCTTACTAGTATTGAGGCTGATCGATCCGATATCCTTGTTCGATCGCACGGTTGGGCTACATTGCGTAATTTAATTCGTTTTCCAAAACCCGAAGAAAATTGTGTTTGAGATGATGTTGACGGTTCTGAAATTTCTGAAGTAGCAGATTCTTTTTAGAGAAGTTGTAATACCTGAGATTACAGGTGTAAATGTTTCTTTAAGTGTCTTTGTTGTAATGTCCGGAACCTTAGATGCTAATAATCGAGATACTCCTTTAGCTTTCTATGCAAAACTCTTTTGAAGAATTTGGCTGGTTTTCTTACCAATATTACCAATTGCCATTTTACGAGCTGTTCGTTGGTCCACTAGAAAATTTCTTTCTCGTTTAATCACTTTAATTTTGCACTGATAATTACAGAAGTTTTTACATTTGCAGACGGATATATCAAATAGGGTTATTTCACTGAGCTCTCTGAATGTTATCACTTTTTCTTAAAATCTCTTTTTGTTCTTTTTTATAGCTTTATATTTTTCATTAAGGTTCGCTATTAAGCTCAAAATTCTTTGATCAGAAATTATTGGAATTGATTCTTTTTGCCATATATTTTTCAAATCCGCCAGTACAGCTCTGGAAATGTCACTCGCACTCGGATCTTTTCCATTCGCGTTCTCTTTTAACAATAACCTACACCACAAATAATATCTCATAACATCTGAGTTTGTAAGAATTGCCATCAAATTTCTTGAATAAACCGAACACTTCACAAAACGATTCTTTACGTGTTTTCGGCATTTCTATATTAAGACAACCGCAAAAGTGAACTAAACAGACACTGAAATATGCGAGTGACTTGAGCCGAGACGTTGTATTATTAAGGCATGCGCACTGCACCCTAATTGCGCAGACGCAATGATCTGAAATATTATTACACTGATTTTAGGCTAAAATTGCTGTTCTAGTTAATACTTCGATAAAGAAGGGCGAAGAGGAACCTCAAGATCATATTGGAAATGTTTCAAATTTTAATCACTTTACCTCAAGACACGTCGTTTTGACACTACAGGCGTCTTCAATTTTAAAAAAAAATTTCACTCCACACTTATGTACAGTGATTATAAACACTTTCTTATTGCATCCGTTGTCTCAACTACAACCAAACCAATAGTTCATTTACCTTTTATGAAATATTGAGCTAAACATTTAAACAAGTTGCCAATGACTAGATATCTAAAAATTAAAAATTCTGTGAATAAAGTTACACGAAATACGTAAAGTGGAAAGTAGTCATTTATGTAGTAAAATAAATGACAATTTTTAATTCTGTTTTTTTTGTTTCAGTAAAAGAATGCAAAGAAAAATCTGAAAATCGTGTTTATAAGAAAGATTAAAAAATCACTATCTGGTTTCAAGGTCAAAAAAAATATATAGCACCTACTGTAAACCATGATGTTCCTGAAATCGTAGAAGAAAGTTTTCATATTTTGTATAATACCTTAACTTCGGATACCGTCATTTTCATTATCTATGCGGTAGATGTCGCTGCTAACAATAGTCAAGTGAAGCAACCGGCAACATACCAAATCTGTGTTGTCGCCGCGGCGAAATTAATGTAAAATCGTGCAAAAGTGTAGTTTTTGAAGATGTCAACTTTAAACTCTGCTGCAGGGCAAGCGGTAAGTTGTAATAAAGTTTAATATGAAGGTGGTAAGGTGTAGTTTAGTGTCAGTTTGATTTTAAATGAATAGTTTTGTTATTACTTTATACATGTGGATTGAAAAGAATTATTTATGAAGCCCTAATTCCGGACAGTTTTCGTTGGAACAGTTACCTGTTTCAATTTTTATTGCTGTTAAGGTCAAGAAGAGAAGAAAGTAGAACCCAGAAGACATGAAAAAACTGTAGAAGCGGTGCAAAATAACAAAATGGGATATTTTAAAGCTCATTAAGTGTTTAGAGTGCCTAAATCTACATTAAAAAGACTTCTGAACACTAAAATTGGAAGAAAACCTATATTTTTTTATGAACTTGAGAGTTTGCTAGTTCAATATTTATTAGATATGGAGAAATAATTCTTTGGCTTACGTGTATGAGAAATAGCACAAATAGCTTTTCAACTAGCTTTACAAAAGAGCCGGCGCCAGCAATTTAGAATACTACTAGTCAAGCAGGTAAAAAATGGTTGAAATTATCCTTTCGAACCTCTCAGGCAATATCAGCAGCCACGGCAAAAAGTTCATAAAACAAAATGTGGCCGAATTTTTGATATTTATGAAAAAGAATTTAAAAAAGTGGGATCTTGTCCGCAAAACTTTAATGTTGACAAGACTTGGGCGAGCATTGTACAACATAAAATCTGTAAGAATATTGGTTTAAAAGGAAAAAAACAGATTGCCAGCATTTCTTCTGCTGAACGTGGTAACTCTGGTAACGCTTGTTATTTGCATGAGCGCTGAAAGAACATGAAATCAGAGCTCATAAATAGAGCTCTTCCGGGATCTATCTCATCATTGCATGTGTTAAAATGGATACAAGGAGATAGTTTTACAAAACGGTTACATCATTTCGTAGCTATTACAAAACCATCAGTTGAAAACCCTGTGATCCTCGTTCTCAACGGCCATTATTTGCACATACGTAACATTGATGTTATCACTGTTGGAAGGAACATGGAGTTATGATCGTTTGCCTACCCCTCATTCAACTTACAAAATGCAAGCGTTAGATGTGGCTTTTATGAACCGGTTCTAAACTTATTGTGCGAAAAAAATAGAAACATGGTTAAAAAACAATTCTGGAAGAGTAGTGACCGCATATCAAACAGCTGAACTAGTTGGTAGAGCTTATGCTTGTGTTACAACCATTCAGACTGCTATTAATGGGTTTTAAAGAACCGGGTTTTTCCATGTAATAGAAACGTTTTTGGTGAACATGAGTTTGCCATAGAAAGCTGCCCAAATGCTGATGAAAGAACGACAGAAAGCGATTTAGAACCTGCGCTATCTGAAAAATCAGAAAGTATTCTTAGCCCTCAAAATCCAATCAACTCAAAAAAAAATTATAAAACCTACCGATTTAAGTCATTTGCCTACCTTCAAGAGAGTAAGAAGAGGAAAGCAGTTCTAATCACTGGATCTCCTTACAAAGCTGCCCTTGAAGAATCTCTGAAAAATATTAAAAAAAAAACCGTTTTAAAAATTAAATTGGAAAATTCTAAAAAAAACAAAGCTAAGATAATCGAAGAACCACAACCATCGACATCGGCAGTCAAAAAAATAATTAGAAAAAAGACAAAGCTAGCAAAAAAACAGATATTTTATGACAGTTCTTTAAGTTCCTCAGATAATGCATAAAATATTTGACATAAAAAATGCGCCGAGTTTCTCTAAATAACTTCTCACTTGTGTAATTATTTCTTACCATAAAGTGGTGTACAATCCCTTAGCCTTCAGTGACCTAACGTTATGGAAACTTTTCGACAAGCAGGTGTTTTACCAACGTCACTAATAAGATTGCAAGTGGAGGGATCGGACCGGCCCAAAATAAGCTTTTACTCAACAATGCGCAAAATTCGCCTACATATTCACGTAGAGTGGCGAGAACCAATTTAATAATAAAAGCCATGTAATTTATAAAACGTTTACAGGAAATAAATTCGTTTTGACAGCCGGCTACGAAAAAAATAAGGTGGGGCATGTCGAAGGACAAATTTTATACTTAAAAAATTTTTATACTCGAAAATTGATCTACCAACTCTTTAACATAACAACTCTTCCCAAATTGGGTCAACTCTTAAATCCGGTAAAGGTCCGGGTAAAAAAATATGCTTCTTTTGCAGTAATGTTAAAATTGTACTGTACAAAAACTTTGAACATGATTTCTCAATTTGTCTAAAAACAGTATTGCATCGTGTGGCTGTAAATTTCCAAACATATCTACTGGAAACCTAATGGTTTTACCATAAACAATTTCTGAAGGTGTAACTTGATGTTCTGGGATGATATAAGATCGAAGTCTTAGCTTCACCGATGGTAAGATGAAGACCCAATCTTGATTTAACTTAGCTTTTAACGCTGATTTGAGGATTCGATGCCAACGTTCAATAACCCCATTTGCTGCTGGGTGGTATGCAGTAGTTTTGTTGTGCTCTGTTCCAGTTAATCGAGTTAAACTCGTAAACAGCTGACAGTCGAACTGCTTGCCTCTATCAGTTGTGATAAATTTTGGAGCACCAAAACGCGATATCCAGTTGCAATAAACTGCATTAGCAACAGTTTCGGCGGTGATGTCTATTATTGGAACAGCTTCAGGCCAACGAGAAAATCTATCGATCATTGTTAGTAGGTATCGATATCCCTGTGATGGTGGTAGTGGTCCCACGATGTCAACGTTAATGTGGGAGAATCTTCTTGTGGTTGGTGGGTAAACACCAATTGCACTGGAAGTGTGTTTCCATATCTTACTCTGTTGACAAGCGATGCAAGTTTTAGCCCATTGTAACGTGTACATTTTTTTACGTTTGAATAAGTCTGTTTTTAAGTAACATTTTTGTATTCACTGTTTGTATAAATTCTTCTACGCAATAAATTTCGCGCACGCACATGCGTTTTGAGCTTCCTTCTTAAGTACGAAGTCGTTATTCGACATCTTACGTTCGCGATGAAGTAAAGCGGACATTTTTGCGTGCTGCAAAAGTGGAATTACCACTTATGTAATTTGTGTTTGTAAATTTTTGCGTAATGGGGCAAATTATTTAAGCTGGCGTTTGTTCGTAGCCCGCATTTGTTCGTAGCTCCGCATTTGTTAGTAGCATGGCATTTTGTTGTATAGAATAAAAACCCGTAAATTAGAAGGGGTAAGTTATTTTTGTTTCGATCCGCATGTATAATACATCGCAATTTACGTTTTAGTTTTTTTCTTTGTTCCGGATTTTTGGTTTCAAATCTTCGAAAAAGAATTAAATGTGCGTTGTACGAAATTGCATCATGTTGCACCATTTTGATGAGTCATCATGATCACACCTTAATAGAAGTTGCGCAATAATTTTTGGTACGTTCGAATTGGAAATCTTTGCTTTTGATATATGACTACGTTTTCTGATTTATTCGATGTTTTTGGATTTGTGTACGTTTGGATTCGTTTATGATTACGAAAATTTTGTTTGGATACGTACGCCTTTGTACGAGTTTGATGTTTGAAATGCGATATGAAATTATGGTTTACGCTGCACGTTTGATGTTAGTCACAACGTCGCTGTTTACGAAAAATTTCCGTTACGAATTATGATTTTTATGAGTAAAAATCGATAGTTATTCATGTTACGTCTGATAAAATTTGAATTGGATGTTTCGAATGAAAATTTTACGCTACGTTTGTTTTACGATATTCTGGTTAATGGATCTGTACGAATATGAGATCAATCAGGATGGATACGGAAAATATGGAAATTTAAATATGCATTTCAAGAATTTCGTAATGTTGCGTCATCGCATGAATAGATGAGAACGCGTCACTGACCTCACCAATTCGACTTGCGCATTAAAGTTTGAAAGCAGGTAACTTTAAATTTATATTTGACCTTCGATACTGTCAAAATTTGTAATTATGTTTTTTTGTTATTATGTTAGTGTAAATCTTTTGGTTTCAATATTTAACCATTTTAATATAAAAAATATTGTGGCGTCCAACTTATAAAATCTTTTGTAGTTATCAAATTCAAAATTAGTAATCTTAAGTAACGTAAGAATTCCCACGACTCTAATTAAATAAATATGAAAATTATCTCATTGCTCTTATGTATGTATTTTGTTTTTAATATTGGTTTTAAATAAATATTTTTGTGAGCTAGCTGGTGCAATTTAATTAATTTATTTTGTTACGATTAAAGTGTATTAGTAAAGTTTTACGTTATACAAATGACACCTTTGTTTAGTAAGTTTTTTTTCGTTACACCATAGTGACACATCACGTTTGAGTCTGGGCCAACAAAACCTTTGCTGCACAAGATTAACTGAGGCTGCTATGCCACGGTGAGACATATTATGGAATGAAGCGAAAATTTGTCTACGACAAGCGAACGGAACAAAGGACGAAGTTTTTCAGTAGAGGAATCGCAAATAAGCGTTAATCCACAATCCAGATGTATGTTTTGGAATTTATAAGAAGAGGATTCTGACGCGATGAGATGTTTGAGTTCATCGCATGATAGTTGAGCTTCAGCAATCTGTTGTAGAGAAATGGTGGATGACAGCTGAATAACTTCAACACGAGACCTGATGTCAGCTGGGACATTAGACGAACCTGGTATATACCTTATGTCAGTAGTAAATTGTCCAATATAATCAAGATGTCGTAGCTGTCTAGGACTTGCTCGTTCAGGACGTTGCTCAAACGCATAAATTAATGGTTTATGGTCTGTATAAATAGTAAATGTACGACCTTTTAAATTATGTCGAAAATGTTTAACTGCTTGGTAAGCAGCTAACAGTACACGGTCATACGTACTGTAAGAAACCTGTGATTTGCTAAGTTTCCTAGAAAAGAAACCTAACGGCACGAGATTATTCTTTCGAAGTTGCTGAAGGGAAGCACCAATGGCAAAATCAGAAGCATCTACACTTAAAACTAAAGGCAATTCAGCCGATGGGTGCACTAAAAGAGTAGCATTTACCAGTTCTTGTTTTAAGCGATCAAAGGCTTCTCAAGATTGAGAAGTCCATTCGACTTTTCGTTTATCTCTTTTCCTTGGACTTTGGCACAAATCGAACAACAGTTGCTGGGTCACAGCAGAATGAGGAAGAGAACGCCGATAGAAATTAGCAAGACCTAAAAATCTTCTAAGCTTTTCGATCGTGTCTGGAAGTGGAAATTCCTGTATAACCTTCACTCGTTCCGTAAGAGGATATATTCCGAATTTATTAACTCTATAACCTAAAAATGAAATTTCAGCGACACCAAATTCACATTTCGATGAAATAATGCAAATCCCATGCTGTTCGAGAGTTGTAAAAAGTTTTGTCAAATGTAATTCATGTTCTTTCTCCGATGAAGAAGCTACTAAAATGTCGTCCAGATAAGAGTAAGCAAAATCTAGCGATCTCAAGATTGAATGCAAATATCTCTGGAATGCTTGTGCAGCATTCTTTAAGCCGAAAAGAAGTCTGAAAAACTCGAACAACCCTAAGGGTGTGATTACTGCAGTTTTGGGAATATTTTCCTCCGATACAGGTATGTGATGAAACGCCCTGACAATATCTACTTTAGAAAAGATAGTTTTACCATCTAATTGAGTATTAAAATCCTGCAAATGTGGAATTGGATACCTGTCGGGAATAGTTATGGCATTTAAACTTCTATAATCGCCACAGGGTCTCCATGATCCATCTTTTTTTGGTACAAGATGCAACGGACTTGACCAATTACTTTTAGAAGGTCTATAAATGCCTAAATCCCAGTAAACACGGATTGAAACTGTTACAGTCACAAAATTAAAACAATTGTTTCAATACGTTGTTTCGTGTTAGTTCCATTTTTATATCATTTACATGTAACTGACAGTGAATAAATTGAAAGAGTTCCGATTTTTCACAATCAGTTTTGAACCGTTTCAGTACTTGCAATTTTTTCCCATAATCAGCAACCGGTTAAAAACTGATTTGTTAAATCCGAATATTTTGAATAACTAGAATTGCTTGAAGATCGATTAAATAAGATTGAATTATTTTCAAAACAGTAGAATCGTTCTAGGAAAAACGAATACTTTGTAATTAGTCAGCATTAGTCGTTGCTGTACTTTTGATTACTGTCGTCAACGCTTGCGCTGCAAATTGATATCTTTTCACTTGTTCGGTTGCAGTTTGATAAGTGATGCTGTTTGTACAATTACGAAATGGAACAATAAACGGTAAGTCCAAACATTTTATTATAATCCATAAATGTAATCAATATTATTATCATTTCTGTTCTTTATGTATCATGTTTTAATTTGTATGAAAAAAATATAAATTAACACACATGGTTGCGTTAAGGTAGATTATTGCGTAAATCTGATGATACTATAGGATTTATAATTACAGTTCAATTCTTCAAGTTTTCTATACGATTATGTACAGCTAAAGGTATTCACAGGGTTTTTATAACTTTCTTATAATTGCTAAAGTGATATTTATATTAAGTTTGTGTTGTTTTTATTTAAAATGTAATTAATTTTGTGTAACTCTATGATTATGTATGTATATAAATGAAATATTTATTTCTATGTTACAGATGCGGTTAAAAGTTGCTACCCAACAGTAACTGAAGCAGTTTTCGAGGCTTCTGTGAAAAGACCACATCCAGGAAAGTTGCAATATGTAAAAAACTCAATGTGATATTGTATTTAAAAATATTTATTGTGCAATAAAATTTGAAACGTGCATTCGAAATTGTATTATTATATTATTGAAAGAATTGTTTTAGTTGATTATTGAAACAAAAAAATCATACATGTATCGATCATTTAGTATCAGTTCAAGAACGAAGCTTTTAAAACGTAAACCGAATGCAACATTTAGTTTGCAACAGATTTGAATTTAAAATACCGAAACTATACTGATTCAAATAAGTGAAACAGCGATGGACTTATAGCTATTTTATTGCAGTTAGGTTTCTTTTATGTTTGAAACAAGAGTGAATCATAATTTTTTTGTTTTGAAACTGTTACTAAACATTATCAATTTTGTGTTTACTGGGATCTAGCATATGCTGAAATTCCAATTTGGCTTGTGCTAGTTTTTCAGGAGGTAATCTTCTAGCTTTAGCAGTAATGGGAGGACCTCTAGTTGAAATGGTGTGAAAATATTGAATATCAGGATACTTGCCAGGAGTTTCTTTAAACAATTGCGGAAATTTTTGGAGTAAGCTAAAATACCTATGAGCAGGGTCAATCAAATGAACTGTTGATACATGTTCAGGTGATAGTGATGAACCAGGTCTCGAAATTTTAGTAAACGTGTCGATCAAACGTTTATTTTTAATGTCGATCAGTAAACCAAAGTGACTAATGAAATCAGCTCCAATAATTGGGTGTTGCACATCTGCAATTATAAAAGGCCAACATAATTTGCGACGTAATCCTAAATCTAAACTAATTAACTGCTCTCCAAAGGTTAAAATAGAAGATCCATTAGCGGCATATAAGGTCCGCTTAGATGGACATTTACGCTGAACCATAGTAGGAGGTAATACAGAAATATCAAGTGAGTGGCTTAACAGTTTTCCGACGACTCGGTCGGTTTAAATGTACAGGGTGCAATGCATTTATTAGCTCTGCTACCAAATCGATTGTGGTACCAACAACTTTTAGAATGGGAAGATGACCTACGCCTAAAATTACCTTGACGATTTCTCGATTGAGAACGTGAGCAAGTCTTTAATTCACTAATTATAGATGTAAGTTCAGAAATTTGTGCCTCTAGTTTAGTAAACCGATCTGTTTGTAATGGTTCAGGAGGATTAATTGAATACACCGCTGAGAATTGTGGTGATGAAAATTCCATAATTTTATCTGCCATGCCTGATAAATTGTCTAAGTGATCGCTGCTAGAAGCTAAAATAGAACGAACATTAATTGGTAAGCGCTGTATAAATATTGTCCTTAAAAACTCATCGTTAACTTGTGTGCCAGCTAAAGATCGCATCTCTCGAAGTAATTGAGATGGTTGTTGTCACCCAGCTCCAACTCTGTTAATAATTTAGTCACTTTTCGACCCTCAGATTCGTTCATGAGGTCTTTATATGGTGTTGCGGTTAATGGTTGAGCTAAAAAATCGGATATTAATTCTGCTACATCCGGATCTAACACGGCGAGAACGTGGTTGAATTTTGTTTCGTCAGATGTTATGAAAGAAGTTTCAAATTGAGCCTCGACTTGCATCTTCCATATTTTAACATTGCGACGCCATATTTGTGGTAGTTTTACAGAAACTCTTGCGATTTCGGTTGTTTGACTCGTTATTGGACCTATTGCACTCGCCATATTTTCTTCCGCCATCATTATTAGTTCGCACAGAATAATCACTATTATTAGAAAGTTTAATGCACTGACCTTGTTCGAAGTTCGACGAAAGCGACGCGGTTTTTTCACTTTACGGAACCACGTGTTTTCTGTAATTGTCTAAAACCTCTAAAACTCCCTCACGATCACATCGGGGTCACCAATGTTACTTTTAAAGGTTTTATTTACAGTAACTTACAAGAATTAAGAAAAATAATATTTACAATTAATTTATGACTTGTACATGAGATACTAATTCTAATCACGACGTGCACTCTTTGAAAGCTGACGAAGAAGAAGAGAGAGCGACTTCCTTTTCATCCCCAGGTACGCCAACCGTTGATGTTGCCATCTCACTACCAAAAGAATGAAAGCGATGTTGTCGCTATCAGCCACAAAGGGAATACGTACTAGTTCCAAGTTCTTTAAAAAAGTCAATAGGTGTGATTTCTGACAAAAAGTTTAGGTTTCATATTAAAACAATGTATTTCTAAAAATAAATAACAACACAAATAGTAACAATTAATTCATTGATTTCCAAACATAAAAACATTTTCTTTATCAGATATATCATTAAAATTGTCTAAATTCGTGTAGCTAGGTATTTTTTTAAGTCCTTAATTTTTTCGTTAGCAATAATTTTACTTTTTAATAGGTTAACCTTAGTTTCGTGTTTCAATTTTAATTCCAAATAAGATTTCTTCTTTTCGTTTAATATCTTGTCTAAATCTAAACTTTCTGACTTTGCTTTGTCCATCTCATCCTGCTGAATTTTCAATTTTAATTGAAGTTGCTGTATCTCATCCTCATCCTTTAATCTATCTTCTACGTTACCTTCATTCTCCTCATCTTCATTATCATTCTCTTCGGAAGATCTATTTAAAACAACTGACATTCCGGGTCTTTTAATATCATGTTTAACGTCTCTCAAAGTTTCGTCGAATTTTTTTTCCCAATATTTATTAGTATCATCTATGATTGCTTTATATGACCTAATGACGTGCTCTCGATCTGCTTCGCTGTCGAATCGTTGGTGGTTTAACTCGTTTGACAAAAATGCAATTTGCTCCTGTAGCTCCTTGACATTCATTTTATCGATTTGTGTATCAAGAAGTTCAGAAGCTTTTTTCGTTCTGCAAGCTTTTAACATTTGTTGTTCAACTACAACATCTTTTGCAATTGCTGAAAATTGCAAAACATGTTGCGTTTCTTCAAACATTTCGCGACAAGTATTAATATTAACGATCATCCACACTGATTCGTATCCCAAAAGCGCCTTTTGTAATAATTGTGTTAATTTCGATTCTCGAAATGGAATTACTTTGCTGGTTTTTAATTTTTGATTGTCTCTTATTAATTTTATGCAACGTCCTAAAACTAGAAGAGACGTGTTAATGCTGTTTGATTCTTTTAATCTGTCCCCGACATTCTGGGTTTTCTTTATACGTTCAGAACCAGCTAGATCACAAAAATTAAATACACTAACGAACTCTTCTTTGTTCGTAGTAGACGCTTGAGCTATTTTTAAGGTAAATACACAATGCGAACTGCTCGACTGACTGTTTACAGATGTGGCAGCATTCTTTGTATTATGTAAACCGTATTGAAGTATTAAATACGCCTCTAACCCAGATGACACGCTTATAGATGTTAAACCTTTAATATATGTATCACCATTTACGTTTCCCAAGCATAATTTTTGACGTGATTGGCCTTTGCATGGGTGTGGTTTTAGTAAGTCGTATATGTTTTCATTATATATTTCTGCAAACGAAACCCATACGTTTAACATTACATCAGGTCCTAAAGGTTGATCTATTAGTCCTACGGGTTCGTTGCTCAATCTGTCTTGCATCGCTCTGCAACGAAATAAATGATTACAATCTATACGATATACCAGTACTCATAAATATGAAAACTATTATCAAACAGTGCAACTCAACAAAAACAAACTTATTATCGAAAACTGTATTAAGACATACATTTGTAGATATTTTACTGGTATTGTGTTTTTATTAGATTATTGTGGTACAGTGTATAAACATGTAGTGAGCATAGAAATAGATATAAAAAAACATGTGCAGAGAGAAAGAAAGTAGCGAACAGGTGCAAAAAATTTTAGGCAGATACAGCTATATAGTGGAAAAGTCGTTGGCCACCCACCAAGAAAGCCAATTGACAACCTTAAAAAAAATTAAAACTTCGAATTAAACGTGTACAGAGAATAAAATAAGCACACAAACTTTCGTACTCCTTGGAAATTCTTACTACAGTTTTCATTTATTTTGTTGATAAACTATATTTGTCCAATTAAACTTGTCCCGTGACAACGCGCCTTGACCAGTTGATCAATTTTTGAGCAGATCAAGAAAAGATTCACCGAGTGAAACTTAATCGTTCAAGTGATGAGTAATCTCACATTTGCTTTCAAATTGATATGTATCTTTAATAGTGTAAGCATCAGTTCACTTTTAAGTGATCACCCTATGTGCATGTGTTTGGCTCTTTAACCAAAAATTGGAAAAGAAATTATCAAATGTGGATTTTTTATAGATCAAGAATTACAATTTTTATCAGTTACTCCTGATGGAGTAATTGGCAAAGTTGAAGTGTCCGTATTCATCCGGAAATATGTCACCACAGGAAGGCACTGAAAGCAGAAAAATATTATTTTGGAAAAAAAATGGAACCATCAATAAAAATCATAAATGATTTTTTCAAATTCCATATTACTAAAATATTGTATTGTTATTTTGCTGTTTGGACACCACTGGGTCTTAAAATGGAAACAATCGAATGTTAAACAAACTTCAATCTTTTTATATGAACTGCATGCTTCCTGAGTTGATTGATAGTAGGCTAGACATAAATATGGCCATTAGAGAACCGTCATATGTTGAAAATGTGATTAACCAAAGTAAAGCGGATTTGAGTGCTAGAAAGATTTGTAAAAAGAAAAAAAATGCATAATTTTTATACAACTAGGTTGTTCTTCTAGTCTCACGAAAATACCAAACTACGAATATTTAAAACACAAAAAAGTTAATTTATATATCCTTTTTTTTTAAATAAAATAAATTGTTTATTTGTTCCCTGTTCCCGTAGGCCGTATTCAAGTAATTGACAGACACAGAATAGCGTTTCTTGACTAACTTAAATGACGCATAATAGCCAAAATAATAGCATACTTTAGATTCAATTTTGCATTTGATCCCTTCTTAAAGTGGTTGGTGACTTTCCGAGTATTCGAACTAGACGGCGTCACTTTCTATATTTAAAGAAAGTACAATATTTGCATTTACAGAGTGTAAGGTCGTGGCTGTTTTTAACACAAAAATATAAAATTTTAAACAAAAAACATATTTTGGAAAGAAACAAAGAATAGAACACTCGTCCATAGAATTAGATTTTACATTTTTATTTTAGTCGAAGTTATAAAGCAAATTGAAAGCGACCTTTAAATTAGTATTTTGAAGTTCTGTAAAATGACATATGTATTTTCGCCATTATACACTAGTAACGTAATTATTAATTATTGCAATGCCCTGAATTTCAATTTCCACGCGCGTAGCGGGTTTTTTACACATTGGCAACGAGAGTAGCCTAGACTCTTAAGGTGTAAAATTCGAATCTAATAAGGATGAAAAAAATTATAGTAGTAGAGAAATAATTGCTCTTTGAATTTTCGTTAATATAGTTTGAGTTCGTCATTACAGTTAAAAGTTATTGAAGGAAGGCGTTTACGTAAAAATATGCTGCAAATTTGAACTTCGCTTCAATCACATTTTCTTGTCTTAGCACAATTTCATCAATTTCTGCAAGTAAACAACTGTTTTCCTTACACCTGAATTTTTATTGGCATAACACTTTTCTAATGCATCTGTCAAAAAGATATTTAAAATGATTAAGCAAAACTATGTTCCAAAATTCCTAAATATTATATAATTTATTCACAGATCCAAGCTGTGCATGATCGACTGCTCAAAAAAACCTCCTGTGTTTACTGCAATTTAGAAAGAAATTTAGCATATCCGTTTCGAACCAAGTGATTGTCACACGAGTGTACAAATAAAGAAGACTACAAAACATACTAAAAATAGACAGTTATAATCAAAGTAAAAATAAAAAAATAATTAGATTTAGAAATCAGAAAACCTGGTTGTGTGCTGATTTGCCAGGCACATTACTGATATTAATTTAAAGGGGCTTTAGGCAACTGTGATGACAAGTTAACAATAAATAGGAAAGTTTCACAGTTTGTGATATTGTTATTCTTGCTTTTTATGAAACAAGTTATTTAAAATCAGAATATTGTTGATTTTTATCACATAATAGTAGAACTTAATAAACAGTGCATCGTAAACTTACTTATAAGTTTGTTTATGTAATGCACAATCCACATTTTTATGTTTTGAAAGAAGTATTTGCCGATCCATTTTATCTTTAAGGCAATCATCCTCAGTCATATAAGAAATTCCACCAGAAGCATTAGGTTTAATTAGAGGTACTTCTGGTAAGGTTGGCAAAGTTCGAAACAAATATTCAAGTGATCTAGGTATAATTCCAGGTTCTTCGCTAGTGCCAACAATAGTAAATGTTTTTCCTGCAAACAATTGAAAGATATTTTCAATCAACAAATATTTAAGGTAAATTTACCTGAGCCTGAAGCACCATATGACATCAAAGTACAATTACTTCCATTTATAAATTCGAGAACTTTCCCTTTAACAACTTCGTCAAATAGTTTAGTTTGATTACTATTTGGACCAATAATTTTCGAAAATTTAAATGTTCTGGTGATTGATTTATTTTCATGTACATTGCTAGCATGTGGAAGTTCAATTGGTATTCGGCAGAGTAATGTTATGTCATTTTGATTTCATATAATCCTCCAAGATTTTCTACACCTTTAATTCTTAAATAAACCTGATAGTGATCAATCTAAAATAAGTGCTTTATGACATTACTTTTTTAAAACAATGTTATTTTCACTTGCATTATTAACAGTTTCTTCAGATATATCTTTAGATGTACCTTCACAGGTGTTTTTCGTACTTTGGTGTAGCTGTAATCTTTAGACAAACTAGGATCCCGTGCGCTAATATAAGACATATTTTTCTTGAAATAATTGGTCATATTTTAAATATTAATAAAGAATTTCTTATTTTACATCAAATGGCAACGGACCGTTAACTACAAAAGCCAAGGATAATGTGTGTTGCGTATTCGTTGCGATTCAATTTGGGATTCCTGGTTTGGATTGATAAGTGTTGTGATTGTAGATAAAAATTGTAAACGTATTATTGTTATTGCATTTTTATCAAGTTAAATAAACGTATGTTATTTTGAATCAAGTTATTCAATTAAACAAAATATAACGAAGAATTACATGGTCCTATCGAGTCGGATAAGCAGTGATATCCACATATTAATCAATCAGTCATCATCAACTACGGAAAGCATACTGTGTCAGAAGCAAATAAGTCCTTTCCATTTACTCGTTCCTTTATATTTATCCGCTTGTGTGTTAATTTGTAAAGGTGCTGTAATTTACGTGTCAATAATTATTTTGTTACTAATAAAAAAAAACATTTCAATCAAAATGTCAGATATAAAACAATTAAATCAAAAACGCGGTCAACTCAGTACACAATTAACAAGATTCAAAACATTTCTTAACGGAATCAATCCCTCGACGTCTCGATATGAAGTATCTACGCGATTAGAAAAAAAAAACCGTATGGTCCGAAATTGCACAATGTCAGTAAGATATTGAATTAATCGACAGTAGCGAAGAACAATTAAATTATAGAGATACTTTTGAAAATAAGTTTTATAAAATCGTGGCTAGGGCAAAGGAATATTTATCTAATTCGCAATCAACCTCTTCAAGCTCAAATAATAGTTTAACTAAAGTTAAATTGCCAACGTTAAAATTACCAGAATTTAGCGGCTTGTACAGCGACTATATGCAATTTTATGATTAATTTAATGCATTAGTAAACAATAATTCTGAATTAACAGACGTTCAAAGATTTTATTACTTAAAATCTTGTCTAAAAGGTTACGCGTTGCAGGTGGTGCAATCATTAGAGGTCACCGATGCAAATTACAATATTGCATGGTCGCTTTTAAAAAAACGTTATGAAAATAAACGTACAATAATAAACTCGCATTTAAAAAATTTATTTGATTTAGGTACCAATTTTGTTAAAAGAATCCGCGAAAGATTTACGCAAATTTCTTGACGACTTCTTAAAAAACATACATACATTGTTTTCGGTCAAATCATAAAACGTCAGAATGCGTATCAGTTGGCTGTAAACGTTGTAATCGCAAACACAAAACTCTTTTGCATTTAGATACTAATAATAATAATAATAGCATTCCTAACATCGTAAATACAAGGGACCTCGAAATAGTTCAAGGTTCGCCATCAAACGATAATCACTTAGAAAACGAAACAAACGATTTGTGTTCATCAAATTCGTCTAATAACAATTGCAATTATAACACTGTTTTACTTTCAACTGCAATCATAGAAATCTACGATAATAATAATTTTCCTATTAAATGCCGTGCGCTTTTAGACTCAGGATCGATGTCCAATTTTATAACAAAAAACTTACTTTCCAAATTAAAATTACCAGTTCAACAAATTAATTTACCTATATTTGGAATTAACAATTCGGCTTCGTGTTCACGTGTAAGAACGGCAGCCAATATTAAATCGTTGTAAACGTCATATTCAACTAAAATACCATTTTTAGTATTAGATAACATTACTGGCAATATACCTCAGTTTGACATACCGATTTCAAAATTAACTATACCGACAGATATCCAATTAGCTGATCCACAATTTAACAAATCTTCTCACGTAGATATGCTAATCGGAGCTCAAATGTTTCAAGAACTTATGTGTGTCGGGCAAATTAGAATTAACAAAAATCAACCCGTTTATCAGAAAACAATGCTAGGTTGGATTATATCTGGTCAATTAACAACTATTCATAACATACCGCAACAATTAAGTTTACTCTCTACAAACGATCTAAATAATCAATTAGAGAAGTTTTGGCAAATCGAAGACAATCATGTTAAATCGAAAATATTGACTAGCGAAGAATCGAGATGCAAAGAACACTTTACCAAAACTGTAACACGTAACAAATCCGGTCGTTTTGTTGTAAGTTTACCATTAAAATATAATTTCAACTTTATCGACACTAAAGATATTGCGAAAAAACGTCTTTTGTCCTTGGAAAAAAAGTTCAATACGAATCCTGAATTAAAACAACATTACTGTACATTACTTTATGAACGGATACATTTCATTAAATCACATGATTAAAATCGAACCACCTAACATAAAAACAAACAACATAACGTATTACATCAATTACATGCCTCACCACGTGGTGTTGAAACAGTCAAGCCGAACAACAAAACTTCGGGTTGTTTTTAACGCGTCTCAATCGGATACTCAAGGTAAATCGTTAAACAACGTCTTGCTAGTAGGCCCCTCACTTCAAGATGATATATTTTCTATAATCAATCGGTTTAGGAAACATAATTATGTAATAATCGCAGATATAACAAAAATGTATCGTTAAATTATTGTTAACAAATATCAACGCGATCTACAAAGAATCGTGTGGCGAAACAATCCTAACGATGAAATCACGCATTATCAATTAAACACGGTTACCTACGGTACGGGACCAGCATCATTCATAGCTACAAGATGCTTAAAACAAATCGCATTAGAAAATCAAGATAATTATCCACAAACGTGTCAAACAATAATAGAAGATTTTTACATGGATGATGTAATTTCTGGTAGCAACTCAATAAAGAATACAAAAATTTTAAAAACCGGGTTAGAAGGGTTATTAAACAGCTCCGGATTTGAGTTAAGACAGTGGTTGTCGAATCACCCAAGCATCTTAACCGGATCGCAAATTAACAACAAAATCCAGCATAATTATTTAACAGACGACAAAACAGTAAAAACGTTAGGAGTTCTATGGAATTCAAAAGCAGACATGTTACAGTACTCTTTTAATAGCGATAAGTCAACAACCAAGGTAACAAAACGAATAATTTTATCTGTAATTTCAAAAATATTTGATCCGTTAGGGTTAATCGGTTCAATAATCATCACAGCTAAAATAATGTTACAACAATTATGGAAACTTAAAATCGGATGGGACGAGTCAATTCCCCAAAATTTGTATACCATACATTGTGGTTAAAATTTTATGATCAGTTGCCATCATAATTAACGCAATACAATTACCAAGACAAGTTCTTATATCAAATTATATCGAAATTCAACTTCATGGTTTTTCAGATGCTTCGATAAGTGCTTACGGAGCATGTATCTACATTAGATTATTATTACAGCCGTTTATTAACAGCAAAATCTCGTGTAGCACCACTAAAATGTATAACGTTACCTCGTTTGGAGCTGTGCGGAGCTTTATTATTAGCTAAATTACAATCAAAGGTCATACAAGCAATGAACATTAACTTTAAAAAAATATTTTATTGGTCTGATTCGGAAATTGTTTTATCATGGTTATCCGTAGAACCCGCTACTTGGAAGACCTTTGTTTGTAATCGTGTAGCAGAAATCCAAGGATTAACTAAAAACGGTACTTGGAATTATATAAAATCTAGCGAAAACCCATCCGACCTTATTGCACGATGATGTACTCCAAACGAATTAATAAAATCTTCATTATGGTTAAACGGTCCACCGTGGTTAAGAAATGTTCAATCAGAATGGCCCACCGCCGTTTATACTCATGTAAATTTAGAAAAGGCTAAGAAAACCCAAACGTATATAAATAATTTAGATAACGATCAAAGCATTCTACTTAAATATTCTTTATTTGATAAATTAAATCGAGTTGTTGCATACATACTGCGGTTTATTAATAACACTAGAGTGACTAAGCGTGACCAAACTATAAACAATCTTAAAATCAATGAATTAGATCAAGCAAATAAATTAATTGTCACACTAATTCAGAAAAAATCTAAAATAGTTGCACCAAAAAGCAAGCTGTCTTCTTTAAATCCATTTTTAGATTCAGATGATATAATTCGTGTAGGCGGTCGATTAGGTAACTCCAAATTTGATTACTCTAAAGGCATCCCATCCTATTACCCAAACATCATGTTACTAATTTGATAATTGAATATGAACATAAACGACTTCTGCATGCTGGCGCTCAACATGTTTTAGCATCACTGAGAAATAAATATTGGCCTTTAAACGGGAGAAACGCAGTCAGATTAGTATTACATAGATGCATTGTGTGTTATAATAAGGCAAAATCTCGCGTGTCAACCCCTCTAATGGGTGAACTGCCTAGCAATCGCGTAACTTATACCAGACCATTCGAAACAAGCGGAGTAGATTGCGCTGGACCACTTTTGATTAAGGATGGTAAGACTCGAAATCGTAAAAATGTAAAAACTTATGTTTGTCTCTTTATTTGTTTTAACACTAAAGCGGTTCATTTAGAGTTGGCTGGTGATTCAACTACAGAATCATTTTTGAATGCGTTAAAGAGGTTCATTGCTAGAAGAGGTTTGTGCAAACAAATTTATTCTGATAACGCGACAAATTTTGTAGGCGCAAATAACAAATTGCGAAAAATCAACGAGCGATTAAATCAATTAACCAATGATTTAAATGTACATCGATATCTTATTAACAACAAAACAACTTGGAAATTTATTTCTCCTCAGGCAACTCATTTCTCGAACCCCTCACCCCAGGACACTTTTTAATAGACACGCAGCTTACTTCAATTCCAGATTACTTTACTGCCGTTACAAAATAAACTAACAAGGTATCAAAGACAGCAGCAATGAGTTCAACATTTTTGGAATCGATGGTCCAACAAATACATTAATAATCTACAGCAGCGAACAAAGTGGAAGTTTCCAAATGAAGGGAATTTGGCCATTAACAAATTAGTTCTGATCAAAGATGACAACCTTCCGGTCCAACAATGGAAGCTGGGACGCATCATCGCTTGTTATCCAGGCAGAGATGGTATAGTACATACAGCCGAAATTCGTACTAGTAATGGTGTCCTAAAACTAGCATTCTCAAGAGTGTGCATCTTACCAATCGACTAATCTTCAATTTTTTTGGGTTTGAAGGTAAATCCCTTCAAGGAGGCCGGTATGTTGCGCATTCGTTGCAATTCAATTTGAGATTCCTGTTGTGGATTGATAAGTGTTGTTGTGATTGTAGATATAAATTGAAAACGTATTATTGTTATTGCATTTTCAACATCGTATGTTGTATCAAGTTTAATAAACGTATGTTATTTTGAATCAAGTTATTC
Source organism: Aquatica leii (assembly GCA_035610365.1). Classification (NCBI taxonomy): domain Eukaryota; kingdom Metazoa; phylum Arthropoda; class Insecta; order Coleoptera; family Lampyridae; genus Aquatica; species Aquatica leii. Next base: position 97,796,353 of record CM069434.1, on the reverse strand, counting down.
AATTAAACAAAATATAACGAAAAATTACAATGTGTGATAGTCGATAATGTAAGGAAGATGCAGCACTCCGTGTATAAAAAATGGTATGATTTTTCCGATACTATCGATATCTATGTTTGACCCAAGAAGTATTTTTTTTAAATTATAGAAATCTACACAATACGCACAAATTAATAAACTATTTAAAAAAAACTGGGGTGGTTACCACACGACTTTCCTATAAAGAATGATGAAGGAATGTCTACATATTTTTTAAGATTATGTTGTCATAAAACTACTTTAAAGTGATATGTACACGTTTGTATTGACTTCCTAGCATGCTTTAATTTTTTTGAAATTTTTGTAGATAGATATAACCGAAATATGACAAACCGAGTTTATGATGTCATATCGACTAACCCCTATATTTGTGCGCCTTAATATTGCTTTTCCTTTTAGTAAATCAGGCACAATTTATATTTTTACGTATCCTGCTTTACCTTTAAGATATGGTTTTTTTTTCATAAAAAAATCATCGCAGGCAGGATTCGAACCTAGATTATATTTGTGCATTCATTTTAATTTATAAAGAAAACATTTAATAAACTGTTAATCTTAGAATTTTTTTAGTTGAATAAATTGTTAGGTAGAATTATCTCTATACGAAAATATAAAAATAATCCGAATAATTTACATACGTACAAAATTATATAAGAAAAACCGTTAAAAATGGCGGATACACCCACTTCCGGTTTCTTTATGAAACCCATCTTTTGATATAACCGAGAGAATATGAAAAGCCCGCTCCGTACCCAATTTCAAGTTACTAGGACTTTTGGTTCGAGAGTTATTGTCGGTACATCGTTACACACACAGACACACACAGATATCCAAAATTTCTCTGATTCAGAAAAAAATTTAAAAAAAAATACAATTAAATAGACTAAAGAATAAATATTTAAAATCATAGCAATCTATTCTAATATCGAAAATAAATAGTGACATTCGCTCTAAAAACATCAGTTACGCTGCACTATCTCTTTTGTGTGGGTACCTCAAAAGTTTATACATATAAGACACGCTAAATTAAAACTTATAGGTAAGCCAATGCAATACACTTTTAACATGATACTGAAATAGATGCAGTATTTTATTTTAATTGTGAATATAAGCGCATTCTAATTTATGTACTTGTACAACTTTTAGCATGTCTGAAAAAAGAAAAATATTTACACATAATAAAAAACTCTCCTTGCAAGAACTTATACTGAAATATAAACACATTTTGAAAAATAAAAAAATCGATATTGTTTCAGTTTTAAAGAAAAAACAAACCTGGAAAGCATTAGCACTAGAATTTAATAGTTTAATACCTCATGTGACACAGGTAAATGTGAATAAATAGTAATGTTTTTATTAATTCCAATTGTTTCCTGGAATTAATAGAGAGATGAAATTAGTTTAAGAAAAGCTGGAAAAATATAGTCTTTGAAGAAAAAGGCTATTACAAAAGAAAAAATGGAAAAAATAAAAATTGAAGGTGGAAGCTATAAAACTACAATAACAGATCCTAATCCAGATTTAGAAATATTAATGAACGATAACATGAATGTGAAAACAAAAGATGCAATTGATTGCGATTCATTATTTGAATCATCATCAACTCAGTTAGATAAATATTCACCTTTGATTCCATTAACATCTAAATTTACTGACGAAGCACCTGAAATTAATCAAAATTCTTATACCGTTTTGGACGATCGATTGAAAATGAACTACCAATCCGGATAAAAAAGTAAATAAGATGTTAGAAATGGAAAAGCAATTGCACGTTCGACGTATGCAGATGGAAGAAGCGCACGCATGTCGAAAAAGACTAGACCATCAAATACACCTACGTACGTCGAATGTAGCATGAAGAAGAATCTTATATCTTGCTAAAAAAGCAAAAGCCGAAATGAAGAAAAACGCAACTGGACCTTAATAAACCCCAGTAACTTAAACATACTTCATTTATTATTATTTGTATTATTAAACCGTTAATATATTTCATTGAAAATTTCTTTGAATAAATGCGTTGATGTATTAAATTTCCTCTTTCACACACATATATCAATCGACGAGGAACTTGTGATGGCAAAATTTATGGGTTTTGTTCTCCAAAATTTTCACTTCTTGTTATATTGTGTAACATTGCAGTTGCCACAATAATTTTTTGAGTAGTGGATAACTTAGTTGCTATTTCTCTGGTTATACATGAAAATTTTCTTTTTCACACACCAAGAGCTCTTTCACTAACGTTTCTTGTACTAATGTATGTATGTATTGGTTTTTTTTGTAGGTGTAGACGGTTGAAGAATTGGTGTATAAATATACCTTCATTGAGGGTTACCAGGATCTCTTAAAAAACGCCGGTAACGGAACCATTCGGAAACCTCATCTTAATAGCACTATTGTCAACCATTCTTAAATCGTGAACCGATCCAGGCCATCTACAATATCAAAATTTTTAAATTTGGACCTGCTACAACCTCAACGTTTAAAGAGAACCAAGATTTCCTGTTGCGATAAATTTCGGCATTATGACCACCAAAACTTTTAATGGGAATATGAGTTTCGTCAATAATACCACTAAGAGTGGAAGAGGTTGCCTCGATTAGATTGTATTTCATTGCCACTTAAAATGATTGACATAATTAATTATATTGACTACGGTTTCCTTGTTAAAATGATACTTTTTTCAAAAATTCAATGGACTTAAGATTTTAAAAATATTTGGCTGATCTCGCAATATCACTCTAGGGATACGAGGGTATGGATTATCTTCAATGTAATTTATAAATTCATCAAAATCTCTTTCCAATATCAGAGCCATTACTAAGCACCTTACTTGTAGGCAGTTTCGAATAGTTATATTCGATATTTAAGAAGAAAGTTCTACGATATTGGCAGTACTAAACGGACTAAAAAGGAATCACCTTATTATACATTTCATTAAAGTAAAAGTAAATATTTTAGGTAAAACCATATTATTTTTTGTAAATGAGAGAAGTAATCTGTTTTTAAAATAATCAGAAAATATGATTTCTTTTCTACTATTCTTACTAATGAACATCTGTGTGTCGCTCCTAAGGTGATTTCGCGCTAGTTTCTTTTAATTCTTATGACTAAGAGCAATGAGTATTGCTTTTTTTCCACAACCGAGCATTTTCACGAGTTTGCTGACAAATTTATTTTGTTATCTTCTGAGGTCATTATAACCTTAGGTACTTCGTTTCCTTCTTTAATCAGTTCCTGACAACCTCTTGTTGAGATCACTTCAAAAATTTACTGTACCTTGGAAGTACTAACGTTTACTTAAATACGGTGATTTTACCGGATATTACGTTGAAACCTTCCTAACTTTTAGTATATCTACGGAACCTGTTTCTTTCCTAAAATTACTAAACATTCGTATATTCAAATTTTAAAAGTGTACTTAGTTTTCTTAACGCTGGATTATTATACCCAGGTAAAGTACTTAGTTTTTGTTTTATTTAGTTAATCTAACTTCGCTTCTCTCCCTTCCTTTTTATAGCGGTTTTTCTTCCGACGAAATTGTTCTAATTCATATGAACGTTTTCTCCAACGGATTGTTTACTCCACGTGTATAAGTTCCTTCAACTACCAAAATACTCCGTTCATCTGTAAACTCTACTAACGCTACACTGAGAAGTCAACTTCGATTGCACCAACTGACGCTAAGTGAAAAAAAAACCAACCGTTAACCTTCGTTTTATTGTGAATTAATTCATATTTGTGCAAATCTCAAAGATTTGATTTTCTACATTGAACTTTTAATCAAAATCCTACTTGCTTAATCGACTTTAGAAATTCAAGAACTTTCCTTATACTTTAAAATTTTACAATTTTTTTTTGCTATTTAAAATTCACTTTTGTTATTTAAACTTTGGCTTAATTTACTTAATTTAATTTTTCTTTGTTTCTATAAGAAGTTGTTATCTGATTTACCTTGAAATTTGTTGACTTATAACGTAATTGTAACTGACCTATTAACCTACATAAATTTGGTCGCGCATCTCCTGATTTACGAGATAGTAAACTTGAACCTAACTCTAATTCTCGGCTGTTATTTGCCGACGGCCAATTGTTTGTTTTAAATATTTTATTTAAGGAAACTTCGACTGGAAATACCGTGCACGGAGTTCCATCAGCGAAGTAATAAAGTAAGATTTGTTTTTGTATTTCAAATTTGAAATTACTGTCTTGTCGAATAACGATCGCTGCTCCAAATTAAATTTTTTGTTGTTTGTTTTGCGAACCTAACGTAATTAAATTAGTTTTACTACTTTTGTTTTAACACAAGGTAATTTAGATCCTGTATTTTTGTAATATTTGAAATCCATTATCGATTGTTTTACTCAACTTCACGTATATTTTGTTTGCATAATTCAAAATTGAATATTTTATTGATTATTTTGTAAATTGCTATTTATTCTAAATTCATTATATTTACATCAAATTTACTGATTGCTATTTATTGCTTAACCTTCTCCGTTTTTTTTTTCAGCAACTCTTTGCTACTACTAGAGCCCTGTTAAACTTTTACAATTTACTTAACAGGACCGTAACTAAACAAATTGTGTGGCGCCCATTTCTAACAATTTCTAATCACTATTTAACTAATTTTATCTACCACGACATCTTTGATTTAAATATTCTCCTCACAATTTCTAACCCACCCCATTTTGCCTACAAGAACCGAGCTACTGCGGCCATCGCTCCATTTAAATTTAGTTACCCATAATTCTTACCGTAACCGCCGTAAACGGTTTGACCAATTTTCTGTACATGAAATACACGGAACATCAACATGAACATTCTAGACACGCTTTCTACTGTCTTTAGACTTAAATTCAATCGCAAATTAGAAATTCGTTATTTGTATCTCAAAGTAGCTCTCGGGTAAAGCCACATAAGATAAGCTTTAAGAAGAAAGGCCTCTTTGCCAACAAAGAAAAATGAAAATGAAACTTGAACAGCGTCCAATAGTAAGAGTTGTAGTCGCGATAAATTCAACTGTCCTCATAGAACTAGCAACTTAAACGTGATGAACGAGATACATCCCTATCGCTGTTTCTTCTAAGATCCTCCACATCAATGGTTGCAAAACAACCATCTGCATCAGCATATGGTTATAACTTATAACCTTTGTAATTATAATTGTTGATCCTGTGTTTTTAAGTTATCTTATTCTGACATGCTTGCCATCTATTGAACTGACGAAGTAAGCAAAATTTCAAAACTGCTGATAACGCTGCGCGTTGTGTTTTTACATATTCTCATCACAAACTGGTATGTACAGTAGTGTGGAGCGATTCTATAAGGAAAAAAATTCGTGTTTTATTTGTCATGGGGGTGGAATATGTGCCTTTTGCTTTATCACTGAGATATGTAAAATTTGAGCTCTATGAAATAATATTTTGAAGTTCCTCTCCACTTGAATTCATAGTAGATAGTTCTATAATAGTGTATAATAGAAAAAATTGTAGAAATCACAAATCTCATATTTAAAGAATTTGGTACCTTTGAATTTGTGGTAGATAGTGGTAAGTATGATGACTAGAAAAATTGTTAGCAATCACAAATCTTTATTTAAAAACTTTGGCACATTTTTGTACAGAGTAGTAATTACTTCAACACATTAATGAATTGTTTTTGGTTTCAAACTTTGGTAACTCACTTCGACATGCAAGTTTAGCACGAATAAGTCCGTCTCTTGCTTCGTTGCCACATACTGAAAAATAAGCTTCCGTTACCAGCTTTATGCATCGTTCAACCGCTTGAGTGTGGCAAGGTAACTTCAAAATTCTGATGTTGTCAGGAACGTCTAAAATCATATTTTCCAAATCCTCAGTCAAAATATGTCTTATTAATGGTGGTTCGGTAGCTTCAGAGGACTGCCAATCGATCATATCGATGTACTTATGGGTTTTGAAATTAAGTTTGGGCACTTGAAACACTCGAATAGTGTCCTGATTACGACTTGATGCTCTACGTCTACACTTGAGAATACGCCGTAAACCTAATTCCCGAACGTATTTTCGTTCATCAGCTAACATCGCCAACAGAATGTTTTCAGGATGGCCGAAATACGCATTTCTTTGTAATATTGGATCCACTATATTCTTAAGTTCGTCAGATAGGTAATAAAACTTCTTGATAATTCCAAAAAAAATGTTTAGATCCGTCCTTATAAGTAAATTTAGTTTTAACCTCAAACCAGCTAGAAGAGTATACCTTGATCACATATTTAGCTAAAGTTTTCAGTTCCATTGATGGTTCTATTGTAGCTACATAACCTGAGAATTCGGTTTGCGGTTGTCAACCAGCGCGAGTGTGACATTTTACCAGGATCCCGCAGGGATAAAGACGATGATATATCATCTCTAGACATATATCGAAGAGACATTTCTGATTTGTACTCAGTTCATTTGGATCAATAATCGGCAATTCCGCTTCAATTGGCTCAAATGCGACGACGGACAACTTTGCACAATTTTCTAGCATCTTTCCAATTGCACCAGAGAATCCTTTAGGATCATTTGTCTTTCCATCTAGGTGTTGCATTAAGTGGCGGAGAGGTAACTCATTAGTGTGTAATAAACATACCTGCCATTGTAATGAACGACCTATGGACTTTTCTAGTTGTCGGATAACATTTTTCAAACCTGTATTTATAACAGTACCATCGCATCCAACTGCTTGCAATTCATCCATATTGCAATTTGCATTAAAATCCTTTAAGAATGTCATGATACTTAATGCGATATTTGTAGCACTTCCAGATGTTGGTTTGATATGGCCGAGGTATTATAATTAGGCTCTGAAATTAACAAAATATGTTCTTCTGTGACAGTTTTTTTGTAATATGTTGTGCCTATTTTATCTTGCTGAATTGTCTTGTCTTTCCTACCGTCGAAATAAAGTCCTTTAACTGCTGATGATTTTTTTCCTGATTGTTCTTGGAGTTCTGTCCGTCTTTTCTTCCGTTCTCTCCTTATTTTACTTCTATCCACTATTTTTGACAAATTTCCTTTGATATAACTTGAAAATCCTGGAGAACGGCGCTTACTAGTATTGAGGCTGATCGATCCGATATCCTTGTTCGATCGCACGGTTGGGCTACATTGCGTAATTTAATTCGTTTTCCAAAACCCGAAGAAAATTGTGTTTGAGATGATGTTGACGGTTCTGAAATTTCTGAAGTAGCAGATTCTTTTACAGAAGTTGTAATACCTGAGATTACAGGTGTAAATGTTTCTTTAAGTGTCTTTGTTGTAATGTCCGGAACCTTAGATGCTAATAATCGAGATACTCCTTTAGCTTTCTATGCAAAACTCTTTTGAAGAATTTGGCTGGTTTTCTTACCAATATTACCAATTGCCATTTTACGAGCTGTTCGTTGGTCCACTAGAAAATTTCTTTCTCGTTTAATCACTTTAATTTTGCACTGATAATTACAGAAGTTTTACATTTGCAGACGGATATATCAAATAGGGTTATTTCACTGAGCTCTCTGAATGTTATCACTTTTTCTTAAAATCTCTTTTTGTTCTTTTTATAGCTTTATATTTTTCATTAAGGTTCGCTATTAAGCTCAAAATTCTTTGATCAGAAATTATTGGAATTGATTCTTTTTGCCATATATTTTTCAAATCCGCCAGTACAGCTCTGGAAATGTCACTCGCACTCGGATCTTTTCCATTCGCGTTCTCTTTTAACAATAACCTACACCACAAATAATATCTCATAACATCTGAGTTTGTAAGAATTGCCATCAAATTTCTTGAATAAACCGAACACTTCACAAAACGATTCTTTACGTGTTTTCGGCATTTCTATATTAAGACAACCGCAAAAGTGAACTAAACAGACACTGAAATATGCGAGTGACTTGAGCCGAGACGTTGTATTATTAAGGCATGCGCACTGCACCCTAATTGCGCAGACGCAATGATCTGAAATATTATTACACTGATTTTAGGCTAAAATTGCTGTTCTAGTTAATACTTCGATAAAGAAGGGCGAAGAGGAACCTCAAGATCATATTGGAAATGTTTCAAATTTTAATCACTTTACCTCAAGACACGTCGTTTGACACTACAGGCGTTTTCAATTTTAAAAAAAAATTTCACTCCACACTTATGTACAGTGATTATAAACACTTTCTTATTGCATCCGTTGTCTCAACTACAACCAAACCAATAGTTCATTTACCTTTTATGAAATATTGAGCTAAACATTTAAACAAGTTGCCAATGACTAGATATCTAAAAATTAAAAATTCTGTGAATAAAGTTACACGAAATACGTAAAGTGGAAAGTAGTCATTTATGTAGTAAAATAAATGACAATTTTTAATTCTGTTTTTGTTTCAGTAAAAGAATGCAAAGAAAAATCTGAAAATCGTGTTTATAAGAAAGATTAAAAATCACTATCTGGTTTCAAGGTCAAAAAATATATAGCACCTACTGTAAACCATGATGTTCCTGAAATCGTAGAAGAAAGTTTTCATATTTTGTATAATACCTTAACTTCGGATACCGTCATTTTTCATTATCTATGCGGTAGATGTCGCTGCTAACAATAGTCAAGTGAAGCAACCGGCAACATACCAAATCTGTGTTGTCGCCGCGGCGAAATTAATGTAAAATCGTGCAAAAGTGTAGTTTTTGAAGATGTCAACTTTAAACTCTGCTGCAGGGCAAGCGGTAAGTTGTAATAAAGTTTAATATGAAGGTGGTAAGGTGTAGTTTAGTGTCAGTTTGATTTTAAATGAATAGTTTTGTTATTACTTTATACATGTGGATTGAAAAGAATTATTTATGAAGCCCTAATTCCGGACAGTTTTCGTTGGAACAGTTACCTGTTTCAATTTTTATTGCTGTTAAGGTCAAGAAGAGAAGAAAGTAGAACCCAGAAGACATGAAAAAACTGTAGAAGCGGTGCAAAATAACAAAATGGGATATTTTAAAGCTCATTAAGTGTTTAGAGTGCCTAAATCTACATTAAAAGACTTCTGAACACTAAAATTGGAAGAAAACCTATATTTTTTTATGAACTTGAGAGTTTGCTAGTTCAATATTTATTAGATATGGAGAAATAATTCTTTGGCTTACGTGTATGAGAAATAGCACAAATAGCTTTTCAACTAGCTTTACAAAAGAACCTGCGCCAGCAATTTAGAGATACTACTAGTCAAGCAGGTAAAAATGGTTGAAATTATCCTTTCGAACCTCTCAGGCAATATCAGCAGCCACGGCAAAAGTTCGCAAAACAAAATGTGGCCGAATTTTTGATATTTATGAAAAAGAATTTAAAAAAGTGGGATCTTGTCCGCAAAAAAACTTTAATGTTGACAAGACTTGGGCGAGCATTGTACAACATAAAATCTGTAAGAATATTGGTTTAAAAGGAAAAAAACAGATTGCCAGCATTTCTTCTGCTGAACGTGGTAACTCTGGTAACGCTTGTTATTTGCATGAGCGCTGAAAGAACATGAAATCAGAGCTCATAAATAGAGCTCTTCCGGGATCTATCTCATCATTGCATGTGTTAAAATGGATACAAGGAGATAGTTTTACAAAACGGTTACATCATTTCGTAGCTATTACAAAACCATCAGTTGAAAACCCTGTGATCCTCGTTCTCAACGGCCATTATTTGCACATACGTAACATTGATGTTATCACTGTTGGAAGGAACATGGAGTTATGATCGTTTGCCTACCCCCTCATTCAACTTACAAAATGCAAGCGTTAGATGTGGCTTTTATGAACCGGTTCTAAACTTATTGTGCGAAAAAAATAGAAACATGGTTAAAAAACAATTCTGGAAGAGTAGTGACCGCATATCAAACAGCTGAACTAGTTGGTAGAGCTTATGCTTGTGTTACAACCATTCAGACTGCTATTAATGGGTTTTAAAGAACCGGGTTTTTCCATGTAATAGAAACGTTTTTGGTGAACATGAGTTTGCCATAGAAAGCTGCCCAAATGCTGATGAAAGAACGACAGAAAGCGATTTAGAACCTGCGCTATCTGAAAAATCAGAAAGTATTCTTAGCCCTCAAAATCCAATCAACTCAAAAAAAAATTATAAAACCTACCGATTTAAGTCATTTGCCTACCTTCAAGAGAGTAAGAAGAGGAAAGCAGTTCTAATCACTGGATCTCCTTACAAAGCTGCCCTTGAAGAATCTCTGAAAAATATTAAAAAACCGTTTTAAAAATTAAATTGGAAAATTCTAAAAAAACAAAGCTAAGATAATCGAAGAACCACAACCATCGACATCGGCAGTCAAAAAATAATTAGAAAAAGACAAAGCTAGCAAAAAAACAGATATTTTATGACAGTTCTTTAAGTTCCTCAGATAATGCATAAAATATTTGACATAAAAATGCGCCGAGTTTCTCTAAATAACTTCTCACTTGTGTAATTATTTCTTACCATAAAGTGGTGTACAATCCCTTAGCCTTCAGTGACCTAACGTTATGGAAACTTTTCGACAAGCAGGTGTTTTACCAACGTCACTAATAAGATTGCAAGTGGAGGGATCGGACCGGCCCAAAATAAGCTTTTACTCAACAATGCGCAAAATTCGCCTACATATTCACGTAGAGTGGCGAGAACCAATTTAATAATAAAAGCCATGTAATTTATAAAACGTTTACAGGAAATAAATTCGTTTTGACAGCCGGCTACGAAAAAAATAAGGTGGGGCATGTCGAAGGACAAATTTTATACTTATTTTTATACTCGAAAATTGATCTACCAACTCTTTAACATAACAACTCTTCCCAAATTGGGTCAACTCTTAAATCCGGTAAAGGTCCGGGTAAAAAAATATGCTTCTTTTGCAGTAATGTTAAAATTGTACTGTACAAAAACTTTGAACATGATTTCTCAATTTGTCTAAAAACAGTATTGCATCGTGTGGCTGTAAATTTCCAAACATATCTACTGGAAACCTAATGGTTTTACCATAAACAATTTCTGAAGGTGTAACTTGATGTTCTGGGATGATATAAGATCGAAGTCTTAGCTTCACCGATGGTAAGATGAAGACCCAATCTTGATTTAACTTAGCTTTTAACGCTGATTTGAGGATTCGATGCCAACGTTCAATAACCCCATTTGCTGCTGGGTGGTATGCAGTAGTTTTGTTGTGCTCTGTTCCAGTTAATCGAGTTAAACTCGTAAACAGCTGACAGTCGAACTGCTTGCCTCTATCAGTTGTGATAAATTTTGGAGCACCAAAACGCGATATCCAGTTGCAATAAACTGCATTAGCAACAGTTTCGGCGGTGATGTCTATTATTGGAACAGCTTCAGGCCAACGAGAAAATCTATCGATCATTGTTAGTAGGTATCGATATCCCTGTGATGGTGGTAGTGGTCCCACGATGTCAACGTTAATGTGGGAGAATCTTCTTGTGGTTGGTGGGTAAACACCAATTGCACTGGAAGTGTGTTTCCATATCTTACTCTGTTGACAAGCGATGCAAGTTTTAGCCCATTGTAACGTGTACATTTTTACGTTTGAATAAGTCTGTTTTTAAGTAACATTTTGTATTCACTGTTTGTATAAATTCTTCTACGCAATAAATTTCGCGCACGCACATGCGTTTTGAGCTTCCTTCTTAAGTACGAAGTCGTTATTCGACATCTTACGTTCGCGATGAAGTAAAGCGGACATTTTTTTGCGTGCTGCAAAAAGTGGAATTACCACTTATGTAATTTGTGTTTGTAAATTTTTGCGTAATGGGGCAAATTATTTAAGCTGGCGTTTGTTCGTAGCCCGCATTTGTTCGTAGCTCCGCATTTGTTAGTAGCATGGCATTTTGTTGTATAGAATAAAAACCCGTAAATTAGAAGGGGTAAGTTATTTTTGTTTCGATCCGCATGTATAATACATCGCAATTTACGTTTTAGTTTTTTTCTTTGTTCCGGATTTTTGGTTTCAAATCTTCGAAAAAGAATTAAATGTGCGTTGTACGAAATTGCATCATGTTGCACCATTTTGATGAGTCATCATGATCACACCTTAATAGAAGTTGCGCAATAATTTTTGGTACGTTCGAATTGGAAATCTTTGCTTTTGATATATGACTACGTTTTCTGATTTATTCGATGTTTTTGGATTTGTGTACGTTTGGATTCGTTTATGATTACGAAAATTTTGTTTGGATACGTACGCGCTTTTACGAGTTTGATGTTTGAAATGCGATATGAAATTATGGTTTACGCTGCACGTTTGATGTTAGTCACAACGTCGCTGTTTACGAAAAATTTCCGTTACGAATTATGATTTTTATGAGTAAAAATCGATAGTTATTCATGTTACGTCTGATAAAATTTGAATTGGATGTTTCGAATGAAAATTTTACGCTACGTTTGTTTTACGATATTCTGGTTAATGGATCTGTACGAATATGAGATCAATCAGGATGGATACGGAAAATATGGAAATTTAAATATGCATTTCAAGAATTTCGTAATGTTGCGTCATCGCATGAATAGATGAGAACGCGTCACTGACCTCACCAATTCGACTTGCGCATTAAAGTTTGAAAGCAGGTAACTTTAAATTTATATTTGACCTTCGATACTGTCAAAATATGTAAATATGTTCTTTTGTTATTATGTTAGTGTTAATCTTTTGGTTTCAATATTTAACCATTTTAATATAAAAAATATTGTGGCGTCCAACTTATAAAATCTTTTGTATTTATCAAATTCAAAATTAGTAATCTTAAGTAACGTAAGAATTCCCACGACTCTAAATTAAATAAATTTGGAAAATATCTCATTGCTCTTATGTATGTATTTTGTTTTTAATATGTGTGTTAAATAAATATTTTTGTGAGCTAGCCATGGTGCATTAATTAATTTATTTTGTTACGATTAAAGTGTATTCGTAAAGTTTTTTTCGTTATACAAATGACACCTTAGTAAGTTTTTTTTCGTTACACCATAGTGACACATCACGTTTGAGTCTGGGCCAACAAAACCTTTGCTGCACAAGATTAACTGAGGCTGCTATGCCAGGGTGAGACATATTATGTAATGAATCGAAAATTTGTCTACGATAAGCGAACGGAACAAAAGGACGAAGTTTTTCAGTAGAGGAATCGCAAATAAGCGTTAATCCACAATCCAGATGTATGTTTTGGAATTTATAAGAAGAGGATTCTGACGCGATGAGATGTTTGAGTTCATCGCATGATAGTTGAGCTTCAGCAATCTGTTGTAGAGAAATGGTGGATGACAGCTGAATAACTTCAACACGAGACCTGATGTCAGCTGGGACATTAGACGAACCTGGTATATACCTTATGTCAGTAGTAAATTGTCCAATATAATCAAGATGTCGTAGCTGTCTAGGACTTGCTCGTTCAGGACGTTGCTCAAACGCATAAATTAATGGTTTATGGTCTGTATAAATAGTAAATGTACGACCTTTTAAATTATGTCGAAAATGTTTAACTGCTTGGTAAGCAGCTAACAGTACACGGTCATACGTACTGTAAGAAACCTGTGATTTGCTAAGTTTCCTAGAAAAGAAACCTAACGGCACGAGATTATTCTTTCGAAGTTGCTAAAGAGAAGCACAAATGGCAAAATCAGAAGCATCTACACTTAAAACTAAAGGCAATTCAGCCGATGGGTGCACTAAAAGAGTAGCATTTACCAGTTCTTGTTTTAAGCGATCAAAGGCTTCTCAAGATTGAGAAGTCCATTCGACTTTTCGTTTATCTCTTTTCCTTGGACTTTGGCACAAATCGAACAACAGTTGCTGGGTCACAGCAGAATGAGGAAGAGAACGCCGATAGAAATTAGCAAGACCTAAAAATCTTCTAAGCTTTTCGATCGTGTCTGGAAGTGGAAATTCCTGTATAACCTTCACTCGTTCCGTAAGAGGATATATTCCGAATTTATTAACTCTATAACCTAAAAATGAAATTTCAGCGACACCAAATTCACATTTCGATGAAATAATGCAAATCCCATGCTGTTCGAGAGTTGTAAAAAGTTTTGTCAAATGTAATTCATGTTCTTTCTCCGATGAAGAAGCTACTAAAATGTCGTCCAGATAAGAGTAAGCAAAATCTAGCGATCTCAAGATTGAATGCAAATATCTCTGGAATGCTTGTGCAGCATTCTTTAAGCCGAAAAGAAGTCTGAAAACTCGAACAACCCTAAGGGTGTGATTACTGCAGTTTTGGGAATATTTTCCTCCGATACAGGTATGTGATGAAACGCCCTGACAATATCTACTTTAGAAAAGATAGTTTTACCATCTAATTGAGTATTAAAATCCTGCAAATGTGGAATTGGATACCTGTCGGGAATAGTTATGGCATTTAAACTTCTATAATCGCCACAGGGTCTCCATGATCCATCTTTTTTTGGTACAAGATGCAACGGACTTGACCAATTACTTTTAGAAGGTCTATAAATGCCTAAATCCCAGTAAACACGGATTGAAACTGTTACAGTCACAAAATTAAAACAATTGTTTCAATACGTTGTTTCGTGTTAGTTCCATTTTTATATCATTTACATGTAACTGACAGTGAATAAATTGAAAGAGTTCCGATTTTTCACAATCAGTTTTGAACCGTTTCAGTACTTGCAATTTTTTCCCATAATCAGCAACCGGTTAAAAACTGATTTGTTAAATCCGAATATTTTGAATAACTAGAATTGCTTGAAGATCGATTAAATAAGATTGAATTATTTTCAAAACAGTAGAATCGTTCTAGGAAAAACGAATACTTTGTAATTAGTCAGCATTAGTCGTTGCTGTACTTTTGATTACTGTCGTCAACGCTTGCGCTGCAAATTGATATCTTTTCACTTGTTCGGTTGCAGTTTGATAAGTGATGCTGTTTGTACAATTACGAAATGGAACAATAAACGGTAAGTCCAAACATTTTATTATAATCCATAAATGTAATCAATATTATTATCATTTCTGTTCTTTATGTATCATGTTTTAATTTGTATGAAAAAAATATAAATTAACACACATGGTTGCGTTAAGGTAGATTATTGCGTAAATCTGATGATACTATAGGATTTATAATTACAGTTCAATTCTTCAAGTTTTCTATACGATTATGTACAGCTAAAGGTATTCACAGGGTTTTTATAACTTTCTTATAATTGCTAAAGTGATATTTATATTAAGTTTGTGTTGTTTTTTATTTAAAAATGTAATTAATTTTGTGTAACTCTATGATTATGTATGTATATAAATGAAATATTTATTTCTATGTTACAGATGCGGTTAAAAGTTGCTACCCAACAGTAACTGAAGCAGTTTTCGAGGCTTCTGTGAAAAGACCACATCCAGGAAAGTTGCAATATGTAAAAAACTCAATGTGATATTGTATTTAAAAATATTTATTGTGCAATAAAATTTGAAACGTGCATTCGAAATTGTATTATTATATTATTGAAAGAATTGTTTTAGTTGATTATTGAAACAAAAAAATCATACATGTATCGATCATTTAGTATCAGTTCAAGAACGAAGCTTTTAAAACGTAAACCGAATGCAACATTTAGTTTGCAACAGATTTGAATTTAAAATACCGAAACTATACTGATTCAAATAAGTGAAACAGCGATGGACTTATAGCTATTTTATTGCAGTTAGGTTTCTTTTATGTTTGAAACAAGAGTGAATCATAATTTTTTTGTTTTGAAACTGTTACTAAACATTATCAATTTTGTGTTTACTGGGATCTAGCATATGCTGAAATTCCAATTTGGCTTGTGCTAGTTTTTCAGGAGGTAATCTTCTAGCTTTAGCAGTAATGGGAGGACCTCTAGTTGAAATGGTGTGAAAATATTGAATATCAGGATACTTGCCAGGAGTTTCTTTAAACAATTGCGGAAATTTTTGGAGTAAGCTAAAATACCTATGAGCAGGGTCAATCAAATGAACTGTTGATACATGTTCAGGTGATGGTGTTGAACCAGGTCTCGAAATTTTAGTAAACGTGTCGATCAAACGTTTATTTTTAATGTCGATCAGTAAACCAAAGTGACTAATGAAATCAGCTCCAATAATTGGGTGTTGCACATCTGCAATTATAAAAGGCCAACATAATTTGCGACGTAATCCTAAATCTAAACTAATTAACTGCTCTCCAAAGGTTAAAATAGAAGATCCATTAGCGGCATATAAGGTCCGCTTAGATGGACATTTACGCTGAACCATAGTAGGAGGTAATACAGAAATATCAAGTGAGTGGCTTAACAGTTTTCCGACGACTCGGTCGGTTTAAATGTACAGGGTGCAATGCATTTATTAGCTCTGCTACCAAATCGATTGTGGTACCAACAACTTTTAGAATGGGAAGATGACCTACGCCTAAAATTACCTTGACGATTTCTCGATTGAGAACGTGAGCAAGTCTTTAATTCACTAATTATAGATGTAAGTTCAGAAATTTGTGCCTCTAGTTTAGTAAACCGATCTGTTTGTAATGGTTCAGGAGGATTAATTGAATACACCGCTGAGAATTGTGGTGATGAAAATTCCATAATTTTATCTGCCATGCCTGATAAATTGTCTAAGTGATCGCTGCTAGAAGCTAAAATAGAACGAACATTAATTGGTAAGCGCTGTATAAATATTGTCCTTAAAAACTCATCGTTAACTTGTGTGCCAGCTAAAGATCGCATCTCTCGAAGTAATTGAGATGGTTTTTTGTCACCCACCTCCAACTCTGTTAATAATTTAGTCACTTTTCGACCCTCAGATTCCTCAAATTCGGCTATAAGGCGGTTCATGAGGTCTTTATATGGTGTTGCGGTTAATGGTTGAGCTAAAAAATCGAATATTAATTCTGCTACATCCGGATCTAACACGGCGAGAACGTGGTTGAATTTTGTTTTTCAGATGTTATGAAAGAAGTTTCAAATTGAGCCTCGACTTGCATCTTCCATATTTTAACATTGCGACGCCATATTTGTGGTAGTTTTACAGAAACTCTTGCGATTTCGGTTGTTTGACTCGTTATTGGACCTATTGCACTCGCCATATTTTCTTCCGCCATCATTATTAGTTCGCACAGAATAATCACTATTATTAGAAAGTTTAATGCACTGACCTTGTTCGAAGTTCGACGAAAGCGACGCGGTTTTTTCACTTTACGGAACCACGTGTTTTCTGTAATTGTCTAAAACCTCTAAAACTCCCTCACGATCACATCGGGGTCACCAATGTTACTTTTAAAGGTTTTATTTACAGTAACTTACAAGAATTAAGAAAAATAATATTTACAATTAATTTATGACTTGTACATGAGATACTAATTCTAATCACGACGTGCACTCTTTGAAAGCTGACGAAGAAGAAGAGAGAGCGACTTCCTTTTCATCCCCAGGTACGCCAACCGTTGATGTTGCCATCTCACTACCAAAAGAATGAAAGCGATGTTGTCGCTATCAGCCACAAAGGGAATACGTACTAGTTCCAAGTTCTTTAACAAAGTCAATAGGTGTGATTTCTGACAAAAAGTTTAGGTTTCATATTAAAACAATGTATTTCTAAAAATAAATAACAACACAAATAGTAACAATTAATTCATTGATTTCCAAACATAAAAACATTTTCTTTATCAGATATATCATTAAAATTGTCTAAATTCGTGTAGCTAGGTATTTTTTAAGTCCTTAATTTTTTCGTTAGCAATAATTTTACTTTTTAATAGGTTAACCTTAGTTTCGTGTTTCAATTTTAATTCCAAATAAGATTTCTTCTTTTCGTTTAATATCTTGTCTAAATCTAAACTTTCTGACTTTGCTTTGTCCATCTCATCCTGCTGAATTTTCAATTTTAATTGAAGTTGCTGTATCTCATCCTCATCCTTTAATCTATCTTCTACGTTACCTTCATTCTCCTCATCTTCATTATCATTCTCTTCGGAAGATCTATTTAAAACAACTGACATTCCGGGTCTTTTAATATCATGTTTAACGTCTCTCAAAGTTTCGTCGAATTTTTTTTCCCAATATTTATTAGTATCATCTATGATTGCTTTATATGACCTAATGACGTGCTCTCGATCTTCTTCGCTGTCCAATCGTTGTTGTTTTAACTCGTTTGACAAAAATGCAATTTGCTCCTGTAGCTCCTTGACATTCATTTTATCGATTTGTGTATCAAGAAGTTCAGAAGCTTTTTTCGTTCTGCAAGCTTTTAACATTTGTTGTTCAACTACAACATCTTTTGCAATTGCTGAAAATTGCAAAACATGTTGCGTTTCTTCAAACATTTCGCGACAAGTATTAATATTAACGATCATCCACACTGATTCGTATCCCAAAAGCGCCTTTTGTAATAATTGTGTTAATTTCGATTCTCGAAATGGAATTACTTTGCTGGTTTTTAATTTTTGATTGTCTCTTATTAATTTTATGCAACGTCCTAAAACTAGAAGAGACGTGTTAATGCTGTTTGATTCTTTTAATCTGTCCCCGACATTCTGGGTTTTCTTTATACGTTCAGAACCAGCTAGATCACAAAAATTAAATACACTAACGAACTCTTCTTTGTTCGTAGTAGACGCTTGAGCTATTTTTAAGGTAAATACACAATGCGAACTGCTCGACTGACTGTTTACAGATGTGGCAGCATTCTTTGTATTATGTAAACCGTATTGAAGTATTAAATACGCCTCTAACCCAGATGACACGCTTATAGATGTTAAACCTTTAATATATGTATCACCATTTACGTTTCCCAAGCATAATTTTTGACGTGATTGGCCTTTGCATGGGTGTGGTTTTAGTAAGTCGTATATGTTTTCATTATATATTTCTGCAAACGAAACCCATACGTTTAACATTACATCAGGTCCTAAAGGTTGATCTATTAGTCCTACGGGTTCGTTGCTCAATCTGTCTTGCATCGCTCTGCAACGAAATAAATGATTACAATCTATACGATATACCAGTACTCATAAATATGAAAACTATTATCAAACAGTGCAACTCAACAAAAACAAACTTATTATCGAAAACTGTATTAAGACATACATTTGTAGATATTTTACTGGTATTGTGTTTTTATTAGATTATTGTGGTACAGTGTATAAACATGTAGTGAGCATAGAAATAGATATAAAAAACATGTGCAGAGAGAAAGAAAGTAGCGAACAGGTGCAAAAATTTTAGGCAGATACAGCTATATAGTGGAAAAGTCGTTGGCCACCCACCAAGAAAGCCAATTGACAACCTTAAAAAAAATTAAAACTTCGAATTAAACGTGTACAGAGAATAAAATAAGCACACAAACTTTCGTACTCCTTGGAAATTCTTACTACAGTTTTCATTTATTTTGTTGATAAACTATATTTGTCCAATTAAACTTGTCCCGTGACAACGCGCCTTGACCAGTTGATCAATTTTTGAGCAGATCAAGAAAAGATTCACCGAGTGAAACTTAATCGTTCAAGTGATGAGTAATCTCACATTTGCTTTCAAATTGATATGTATCTTTAATAGTGTAAGCATCAGTTCACTTTTAAGTGATCACCCTATGTGCATGTGTTTGGCTCTTTAACCAAAAAATTGGAAAAGAAATTATCAAATGTGGATTTTTTATAGATCAAGAATTACAATTTTTATCAGTTACTCCTGATGGAGTAATTGGCAAAGTTGAAGTGTCCGTATTCATCCGGAAATATGTCACCACAGGAAGGCACTGAAAGCAGAAAAATATTATTTTGGAAAAAAAATGGAACCATCAATAAAAATCATAAATGATTTTTTCAAATTCCATATTACTAAAATATTGTATTGTTATTTTGCTGTTTGGACACCACTGGGTCTTAAAATGGAAACAATCGAATGTTAAACAAACTTCAATCTTTTTATATGAACTGCATGCTTCCTGAGTTGATTGATAGTAGGCTAGACATAAATATGACCATTAGAGAACCGTCATATGTTGAAAATGTGATTAACCAAAGTAAAGCGGATTTGAGTGCTAGAAAGATTTGTAAAAAGAAAAAAAATGCATAATTTTTATACAACTAGGTTGTTCTTCTAGTCTCACGAAAATACCAAACTACGAATATTTAAAACACAAAAAAGTTAATTTATATATCCTTTTTTTTTAAATAAAATAAATTGTTTATTTGTTCCCTGTTCCCGTAGGCCGTATTCAAGTAATTGACAGACACAGAATAGCGTTTCTTGACTAACTTAAATGACGCATAATAGCCAAAATAATAGCATACTTTAGATTCAATTTTGCATTTGATCCCTTCTTAAAGTGGTTGGTGACTTTCCGAGTATTCGAACTAGACGGCGTCACTTTCTATATTTAAAGAAAGTACAATATTTGCATTTACAGAGTGTAAGGTCGTGGCTGTTTTTTAACACAAAAATATAAAATTTTAAACAAAAAAACATATTTTGGAAAGAAACAAAGAATAGAACACTCGTCCATAGAATTAGATTTTACATTTTTATTTTAGTCGAAGTTATAAAGCAAATTGAAAGCGACCTTTAAATTAGTATTTTGAAGTTCTGTAAAATGACATATGTATTTTCGCCATTATACACTAGTAACGTAATTATTAATTATTGCAATGCCCTGAATTTCAATTTCCACGCGCGTAGCGGCTTTTTTACACATTGGCAACGAGAGTAGCCTAGACTCTTAAGGTGTAAAATTCGAATCTAATAAGGATGAAAAAAATTATAGTAGTAGAGAAATAATTGCTCTTTGAATTTTCGTTAATATAGTTTGAGTTCGTCATTACAGTTAAAAGTTATTGAAGGAAGGCGTTTACGTAAAAATATGCTGCAAATTTGAACTTCGCTTCAATCACATTTTCTTGTCTTGAGTACAATTTCATCAATTTCTGCAAGTAAACAACTGTTTTCCTTACACCTGAATTTTTATTGGCATAACACTTTTCTAATGCATCTGTCAAAAGATATTTAAAATGATTAAGCAAAACTATGTTCCAAAATTCCTAAATATTATATAATTTATTCACAGATCCAAGCTGTGCATGATCGACTGCTCAAAAAACCTCCTGTGTTTACTGCAATTTAGAAAGAAATTTAGCATATCCGTTTCGAACCAAGTGATTGTCACACGAGTGTACAAATAAAGAAGACTACAAAACATACTAAAAATAGACAGTTATAATCAAAGTAAAAATAAAAAAATAATTAGATTTAGAAATCAGAAAACCTGGTTGTGTGCTGATTTGCCAGGCACATTACTGATATTAATTTAAAGGGGCTTTAGGCAACTGTGATGACAAGTTAACAATAAATAGGAAAGTTTCACAGTTTGTGATATTGTTATTCTTGCTTTTTATGAAACAAGTTATTTAAAATCAGAATATTGTTGATTTTTATCACATAATAGTAGAACTTAATAAACAGTGCATCGTAAACTTACTTATAAGTTTGTTTATGTAATGCACAATCCACATTTTTATGTTTTGAAAGAAGTATTTGCCGATCCATTTTATCTTTAAGGCAATCATCCTCAGTCATATAAGAAATTCCACCAGAAGCATTAGGTTTAATTAGAGGTACTTCTGGTAAGGTTGGCAAAGTTCGAAACAAATATTCAAGTGATCTAGGTATAATTCCAGGTTCTTCGCTAGTGCCAACAATAGTAAATGTTTTTCCTGCAAACAATTAAAAGATATTTTCAATCAACAAATATTTAAGGTAAATTTACCTGAGCCTGAAGCACCATATGACATCAAAGTACAATTACTTCCATTTATAAATTCGAGAACTTTCCTTTAACAACTTCGTCAAATAGTTTAGTTTGATTACTATTTGGACCAATAATTTTCGAAAATTTAAATGTTCTGGTGATTGATTTATTTTCATGTACATTGCTAGCATGTGGAAGTTCAATTGGTATTCGGCAGAGTAATGTTATGTCATTTTTGATTTCATATAATCCTCCAAGATTTTCTACACCTTTAATTCTTAAATAAACCTGATAGTGATCAATCTAAAATAAGTGCTTTATGACATTACTTTTTAAAACAATGTTATTTTCACTTGCATTATTAACAGTTTCTTCAGATATATCTTTAGATGTACCTTCACAGGTGTTTTTTCGTACTTTGGTGTAGCTGTAATCTTTAGACAAACTAGGATCCCGTGCGCTAATATAAGACATATTTTTCTTGAAATAATTGGTCATATTTTAAATATTAATAAAGAATTTCTTATTTTACATCAAATGGCAACGGACCGTTAACTACAAAAGCCAAGGATAATGTGTGTTGCGTATTCGTTGCGATTCAATTTGGGATTCCTGGTTTGGATTGATAAGTGTTGTGATTGTAGATAAAAATTGTAAACGTATTATTGTTATTGCATTTTTATCAAGTTAAATAAACGTATGTTATTTTGAATCAAGTTATTCAATTAAACAAAATATAACGAAGAATTACATGGTCCTATCGAGTCGGATAAGCAGTGATATCCACATATTAATCAATCAGTCATCATCAACTACGGAAAGCATACTGTGTCAGAAGCAAATAAGTCCTTTCCATTTACTCGTTCCTTTATATTTATCCGCTTGTGTGTTAATTTGTAAAGGTGCTGTAATTTACGTGTCAATAATTATTTTGTTACTAATAAAAAACATTTCAATCAAAATGTCAGATATAAAACAATTAAATCAAAAACGCGGTCAACTCAGTACACAATTAACAAGATTCAAAACATTTCTTAACGGAATCAATCCTCGACGTCTCGATATGAAGTATCTACGCGATTAGAAAAACCGTATGGTCCGAAATTGCACAATGTCAGTAAGATATTGAATTAATCGACAGTAGCGAAGAACAATTAAATTATAGAGATACTTTTGAAAATAAGTTTTATAAAATCGTGGCTAGGGCAAAGGAATATTTATCTAATTCGCAATCAACCTCTTCAAGCTCAAATAATAGTTTAACTAAAGTTAAATTGCCAACGTTAAAATTACCAGAATTTAGCGGCTTGTACAGCGACTATATGCAATTTTACGATTAATTTAATGCATTAGTAAACAATAATTCTGAATTAACAGACGTTCAAAGATTTTATTACTTAAAATCTTGTCTAAAAGGTTACGCGTTGCAGGTGGTGCAATCATTAGAGGTCACCGATGCAAATTACAATATTGCATGGTCGCTTTTAAAAACGTTATGAAAATAAACGTACAATAATAAACTCGCATTTAAAAATTTATTTGATTTAGGTACCAATTTTGTTAAAAGAATCCGCGAAAGATTTACGCAAATTTCTTGACGACTTCTTAAAAACATACATACATTGTTTTCGGTCAAATCATAAAACGTCAGAATGCGTATCAGTTGGCTGTAAACGTTGTAATCGCAAACACAAAACTCTTTGCATTTAGATACTAATAATAATAATAATAGCATTCCTAACATCGTAAATACAAGGGACCTCGAAATAGTTCAAGGTTCGCCATCAAACGATAATCACTTAGAAAACGAAACAAACGATTTGTGTTCATCAAATTCGTCTAATAACAATTGCAATTATAACACTGTTTTACTTTCAACTGCAATCATAGAAATCTACGATAATAATAATTTTCCTATTAAATGCCGTGCGCTTTTAGACTCAGGATCGATGTCCAATTTTATAACAAAAAACTTACTTTCCAAATTAAAATTACCAGTTCAACAAATTAATTTACCTATATTTGGAATTAACAATTCGGCTTCGTGTTCACGTGTAAGAACGGCAGCCAATATTAAATCGTTGTAAACGTCATATTCAACTAAAATACCATTTTTAGTATTAGATAACATTACTGGCAATATACCTCAGTTTGACATACCGATTTCAAAATTAACTATACCGACAGATATCCAATTAGCTGATCCACAATTTAACAAATCTTCTCACGTAGATATGCTAATCGGAGCTCAAATGTTTCAAGAACTTATGTGTGTCGGGCAAATTAGAATTAACAAAAATCAACCCGTTTATCAGAAAACAATGCTAGGTTGGATTATATCTGGTCAATTAACAACTATTCATAACATACCGCAACAATTAAGTTTACTCTCTACAAACGATCTAAATAATCAATTAGAGAAGTTTTGGCAAATCGAAGACAATCATGTTAAATCGAAAATATTGACTAGCGAAGAATCGAGATGCAAAGAACACTTTACCAAAACTGTAACACGTAACAAATCCGGTCGTTTTGTTGTAAGTTTACCATTAAAATATAATTTCAACTTTATCGACACTAAAGATATTGCGAAAAACGTCTTTTGTCCTTGGAAAAAGTTCAATACGAATCCTGAATTAAAACAACATTACTGTACATTACTTTATGAACGGATACATTTCATTAAATCACATGATTAAAATCGAACCACCTAACATAAAAACAAACAACATAACGTATTACATCAATTACATGCCTCACCACGTGGTGTTGAAACAGTCAAGCCGAACAACAAAACTTCGGGTTGTTTTTAACGCGTCTC
The DNA here is from genome assembly GCA_035610365.1 of Aquatica leii. Taxonomy (NCBI): domain Eukaryota; kingdom Metazoa; phylum Arthropoda; class Insecta; order Coleoptera; family Lampyridae; genus Aquatica; species Aquatica leii. The sequence continues at coordinate 97,771,775 of CM069434.1, read as the reverse complement.
AATCGGATACTCAAGGTAAATCGTTAAACAACGTCTTGCTAGTAGGCCCCTCACTTCAAGATGATATATTTTCTATAATCAATCGGTTTAGGAAACATAATTATGTAATAATCGCAGATATAACAAAATGTATCGTTAAATTATTGTTAACAAATATCAACGCGATCTACAAAGAATCGTGTGGCGAAACAATCCTAACGATGAAATCACGCATTATCAATTAAACACGGTTACCTACGGTACGGGACCAGCATCATTCATAGCTACAAGATGCTTAAAACAAATCGCATTAGAAAATCAAGATAATTATCCACAAACGTGTCAAACAATAATAGAAGATTTTTACATGGATGATGTAATTTCTGGTAGCAACTCAATAAAGAATACAAAAATTTTAAAACCGGGTTAGAAGGGTTATTAAACAGCTCCGGATTTGAGTTAAGACAGTGGTTGTCGAATCACCCAAGCATCTTAACCGGATCGCAAATTAACAACAAAATCCAGCATAATTATTTAACAGACGACAAAACAGTAAAAACGTTAGGAGTTCTATGGAATTCAAAAGCAGACATGTTACAGTACTCTTTTAATAGCGATAAGTCAACAACCAAGGTAACAAAACGAATAATTTTATCTGTAATTTCAAAAATATTTGATCCGTTAGGGTTAATCGGTTCAATAATCATCACAGCTAAAATAATGTTACAACAATTATGGAAACTTAAAATCGGATGGGACGAGTCAATTCCCCAAAATTTGTATACCATACATTGTGGTTAAAATTTTATGATCAGTTGCCATCATAATTAACGCAATACAATTACCAAGACAAGTTCTTATATCAAATTATATCGAAATTCAACTTCATGGTTTTTCAGATGCTTCGATAAGTGCTTACGGAGCATGTATCTACATTAGATTATTATTACAGCCGTTTATTAACAGCAAAATCTCGTGTAGCACCACTAAAATGTATAACGTTACCTCGTTTGGAGCTGTGCGGAGCTTTATTATTAGCTAAATTACAATCAAAGGTCATACAAGCAATGAACATTAACTTTAAAAAAATATTTTATTGGTCTGATTCGGAAATTGTTTTATCATGGTTATCCGTAGAACCCGCTACTTGGAAGACCTTTGTTTGTAATCGTGTAGCAGAAATCCAAGGATTAACTAAAAACGGTACTTGGAATTATATAAAATCTAGCGAAAACCCATCCGACCTTATTGCACGATGATGTACTCCAAACGAATTAATAAAATCTTCATTATGGTTAAACGGTCCACCGTGGTTAAGAAATGTTCAATCAGAATGGCCCACCGCCGTTTATACTCATGTAAATTTAGAAAAGGCTAAGAAAACCCAAACGTATATAAATAATTTAGATAACGATCAAAGCATTCTACTTAAATATTCTTTATTTGATAAATTAAATCGAGTTGTTGCATACATACTGCGGTTTATTAATAACACTAGAGTGACTAAGCGTGACCAAACTATAAACAATCTTAAAATCAATGAATTAGATCAAGCAAATAAATTAATTGTCACACTAATTCAGAAAAAATCTAAAATAGTTGCACCAAAAAGCAAGCTGTCTTCTTTAAATCCATTTTTAGATTCAGATGATATAATTCGTGTAGGCGGTCGATTAGGTAACTCCAAATTTGATTACTCTAAAAGGCATCCCATCCTATTACCCAAACATCATGTTACTAATTTGATAATTGAATATGAACATAAACGACTTCTGCATGCTGGCGCTCAACATGTTTTAGCATCACTGAGAAATAAATATTGGCCTTTAAACGGGAGAAACGCAGTCAGATTAGTATTACATAGATGCATTGTGTGTTATAATAAGGCAAAATCTCGCGTGTCAACCCCTCTAATGGGTGAACTGCCTAGCAATCGCGTAACTTATACCAGACCATTCGAAACAAGCGGAGTAGATTGCGCTGGACCATTTTTGATTAAGGATGGTAAGACTCGAAATCGTAAAAATGTAAAAACTTATGTTTGTCTCTTTATTTGTTTTAACACTAAAGCGGTTCATTTAGAGTTGGCTGGTGATTCAACTACAGAATCATTTTTGAATGCGTTAAAGAGGTTCATTGCTAGAAGAGGTTTGTGCAAACAAATTTATTCTGATAACGCGACAAATTTTGTAGGCGCAAATAACAAATTGCGAAAAATCAACGAGCGATTAAATCAATTAACCAATGATTTAAATGTACATCGATATCTTATTAACAACAAAACAACTTGGAAATTTATTTCTCCTCAGGCAACTCATTTCTCGAACCCCTCACCCCAGGACACTTTTTAATAGACACGCAGCTTACTTCAATTCCAGATTACTTTACTGCCGTTACAAAAAATAAACTAACAAGGTATCAAAGACAGCAGCAATGAGTTCAACATTTTTGGAATCGATGGTCCAACAAATACATTAATAATCTACAGCAGCGAACAAAGTGGAAGTTTCCAAATGAAGGGAATTTGGCCATTAACAAATTAGTTCTGATCAAAGATGACAACCTTCCGGTCCAACAATGGAAGCTGGGACGCATCATCGCTTGTTATCCAGGCAGAGATGGTATAGTACATACAGCCGAAATTCGTACTAGTAATGGTGTCCTAAAACTAGCATTCTCAAGAGTGTGCATCTTACCAATCGACTAATCTTCAATTTTTTTGGGTTTGAAGGTAAATCCCTTCAAGGAGGCCGGTATGTTGCGCATTCGTTGCAATTCAATTTGAGATTCCTGTTGTGGATTGATAAGTGTTGTTGTGATTGTAGATATAAATTGAAAACGTATTATTGTTATTGCATTTTTCAACATCGTATGTTGTATCAAGTTTAATAAACGTATGTTATTTTGAATCAAGTTATTCAATTAAACAAAATATAACGAAAAATTACAATGTGTGATAGTCGATAATGTAAGGAAGATGCAGCACTCCGTGTATAAAAAATGGTATGATTTTTCCGATACTATCGATATCTATGTTTGACCCAAGAAGTATTTTTTTTTAAATTATAGAAATCTACACAATACGCACAAATTAATAAACTATTTAAAAAAAACTGGGGTGGTTACCACACGACTTTCCTATAAAGAATGATGAAGGAATGTCTACATATTTTTTAAGATTATGTTGTCATAAAACTACTTTAAAGTGATATGTACACGTTTGTATTGACTTCCTAGCATGCTTTAATTTTTTTGAAATTTTTGTAGATAGATATAACCGAAATATGACAAACCGAGTTTATGATGTCATATCGACTAACCCCTATATTTGTGCGCCTTAATATTGCTTTTCCTTTTAGTAAATCAGGCACAATTTATATTTTTACGTATCCTGCTTTACCTTTAAGATATGGTTTTTTTTTCATAAAAAAATCATCGCAGGCAGGATTCGAACCTAGATTATATTTGTGCATTCATTTTAATTTATAAAGAAAACATTTAATAAACTGTTAATCTTAGAATTTTTTTAGTTGAATAAATTGTTAGGTAGAATTATCTCTATACGAAAATATAAAAATAATCCGAATAATTTACATACGTACAAAATTATATAAGAAAAACCGTTAAAAATGGCGGATACACCCACTTCCGGTTTCTTTATGAAACCCATCTTTTGATATAACCGAGAGAATATGAAAAGCCCGCTCCGTACCCAATTTCAAGTTACTAGGACTTTTGGTTCGAGAGTTATTGTCGGTACATCGTTACACACACAGACACACACAGATATCCAAAATTTCTCTGATTCAGAAAAAAATTAAAAAAAAAATACAATTAAATAGACTAAAGAATAAATATTTAAAATCATAGCAATCTATTCTAATATCGAAAATAAATAGTGACATTCGCTCTAAAAACATCAGTTACGCTGCACTATCTCTTTTGTGTGGGTACCTCAAAAGTTTATACATATAAGACACGCTAAATTAAAACTTATAGGTAAGCCAATGCAATACACTTTTAACATGATACTGAAATAGATGCAGTATTTTATTTTAATTGTGAATATAAGCGCATTCTAATTTATGTACTTGTACAACTTTTAGCATGTCTGAAAAAAGAAAAATATTTACACATAATAAAAAACTCTCCTTGCAAGAACTTATACTGAAATATAAACACATTTTGAAAAATAAAAATCGATATTGTTTCAGTTTTAAAGAAAAACAAACCTGGAAAGCATTAGCACTAGAATTTAATAGTTTAATACCTCATGTGACACAGGTAAATGTGAATAAATAGTAATGTTTTTATTAATTCCAATTGTTTCCTGGAATTAATAGAGAGATGAAATTAGTTTAAGAAAAGCTGGAAAAATATAGTCTTTGAAGAAAAAGGCTATTACAAAAGAAAAAATGGAAAAAATAAAAATTGAAGGTGGAAGCTATAAAACTACAATAACAGATCCTAATCCAGATTTAGAAATATTAATGAACGATAACATGAATGTGAAAACAAAAGATGCAATTGATTGCGATTCATTATTTGAATCATCATCAACTCAGTTAGATAAATATTCACCTTTGATTCCATTAACATCTAAATTTACTGACGAAGCACCTGAAATTAATCAAAATTTTATACCGTTTTGGACGATCGATTGAAAATGAACTACCAATCCGGATAAAAAAGTAAATAAGATGTTAGAAATGGAAAAGCAATTGCACGTTCGACGTATGCAGATGGAAGAAGCGCACGCATGTCGAAAAAGACTAGACCATCAAATACACCTACGTACGTCGAATGTAGCATGAAGAAGAATCTTATATCTTGCTAAAAAAGCAAAAGCCGAAATGAAGAAACAGGCAACTGGACCTTAATAAACCCCAGTAACTTAAACATACTTCATTTATTATTATTTGTATTATTAAACCGTTAATATATTTCATTGAAAATTTCTTTGAATAAATGCGTTGATGTATTAAATTTCCTCTTTCACACACATATATCAATCGACGAGGAACTTGTGATGGCAAAATTTATGGGTTTTGTTCTCCAAAATTTTCACTTCTTGTTATATTGTGTAACATTGCAGTTGCCACAATAATTTTTTGAGTAGTGGATAACTTAGTTGCTATTTCTCTGGTTATACATGAAAATTTTCTTTTTCACACACCAAGAGCTCTTTCACTAACGTTTCTTGTACTAATGTATGTATGTATTGGTTTTTTTTGTAGGTGTAGACGGTTGAAGAATTGGTGTATAAATATACCTTCATTGAGGGTTACCAGAATCTCTTAAAAACGCCGGTAACGGAACCATTCGGAAACCTCATCTTAATAGCACTATTGTCAACCATTCTTAAATCGTGAACCGATCCAGGCCATCTACAATATCAAAATTTTTAAATTTGGACCTGCTACAACCTCAACGTTTAAAGAGAACCAAGATTTCCTGTTGCGATAAATTTCGGCATTATGACCACCAAAACTTTTAATGGGAATATGAGTTTCGTCAATAATACCACTAAGAGTGGAAGAGGTTGCCTCGATTAGATTGTATTTCATTGCCACTTAAAATGATTGACATAATTAATTATATTGACTACGGTTTCCTTGTTAAAATGATACTTTTTTCAAAAATTCAATGGACTTAAGATTTTAAAAATATTTGGCTGATCTCGCAATATCACTCTAGGGATACGAGGGTATGGATTATCTTCAATGTAATTTATAAATTCATCAAAATCTCTTTCCAATATCAGAGCCATTACTAAGCACCTTACTTGTAGGCAGTTTCGAATAGTTATATTCGATATTTAAGAAGAAAGTTCTACGATATTGGCAGTACTAAACGGACTAAAAAGGAATCACCTTATTATACATTTCATTAAAGTAAAAGTAAATATTTTAGGTAAAACCATATTATTTTTGTAAATGAGAGAAGTAATCTGTTTTTAAAATAATCAGAAAATATGATTTCTTTTCTACTATTCTTACTAATGAACATCTGTGTGTCGCTCCTAAGGTGATTTCGCGCTAGTTTCTTTTAATTCTTATGACTAAGAGCAATGAGTATTGCTTTTTTTCCACAACCGAGCATTTTCACGAGTTTGCTGACAAATTTATTTTGTTATCTTCTGAGGTCATTATAACCTTAGGTACTTCGTTTCCTTCTTTAATCAGTTCCTGACAACCTCTTGTTGAGATCACTTCAAAAATTTACTGTACCTTGGAAGTACTAACGTTTACTTAAATACGGTGATTTTACCGGATATTACGTTGAAACCTTCCTAACTTTTAGTATATCTACGGAACCTGTTTCTTTCCTAAAATTACTAAACATTCGTATATTCAAATTTTAAAAGTGTACTTAGTTTTCTTAACGCTGGATTATTATACCCAGGTAAAGTACTTAGTTTTTGTTTTATTTAGTTAATCTAACTTCGCTTCTCTCCCTTCCTTTTTATAGCGGTTTTTCTTCCGACGAAATTGTTCTAATTCATATGAACGTTTTCTCCAACGGATTGTTTACTCCACGTGTATAAGTTCCTTCAACTACCAAAATACTCCGTTCATCTGTAAACTCTACTAACGCTACACTGAGAAGTCAACTTCGATTGCACCAACTGACGCTAAGTGAAACAACGAACCGTTAACCTTCGTTTTATTGTGAATTAATTCATATTTGTGCAAATCTCAAAGATTTGATTTTCTACATTGAACTTTTAATCAAAATCCTACTTGCTTAATCGACTTTAGAAATTCAAGAACTTTCCTTATACTTTAAAATTTTACAATTTTTTTTTGCTATTTAAAATTCACTTTTGTTATTTAAACTTTGGCTTAATTTACTTAATTTAATTTTTCTTTGTTTCTATAAGAAGTTGTTATCTGATTTACCTTGAAATTTGTTGACTTATAACGTAATTGTAACTGACCTATTAACCTACATAAATTTGGTCGCGCATCTCCTGATTTACGAGATAGTAAACTTGAACCTAACTCTAATTCTCGGCTGTTATTTGCCGACGGCCAATTGTTTGTTTTAAATATTTTATTTAAGGAAACTTCGACTGGAAATACCGTGCACGGAGTTCCATCAGCGAAGTAATAAAGTAAGATTTGTTTTTGTATTTCAAATTTGAAATTACTGTCTTGTCGAATAACGATCGCTGCTCCAAATTAAATTTTTTTTTGTTGTTTGTTTTGCGAACCTAACGTAATTAAATTAGTTTTACTACTTTTGTTTTAACACAAGGTAATTTAGATCCTGTATTTTTGTAATATTTGAAATCCATTATCGATTGTTTTACTCAACTTCACGTATATTTTGTTTGCATAATTCAAAATTGAATATTTTATTGATTATTTTGTAAATTGCTATTTATTCTAAATTCATTATATTTACATCAAATTTACTGATTGCTATTTATTGCTTAACCTTCTCCGTTTTTTTTTTCAGCAACTCTTTGCTACTACTAGAGCCCTGTTAAACTTTTACAATTTACTTAACAGGACCGTAACTAAACAAATTGTGTGGCGCCCATTTCTAACAATTTCTAATCACTATTTAACTAATTTTATCTACCACGACATCTTTGATTTAAATATTCTCCTCACAATTTCTAACCCACCCCATTTTGCCTACAAGAACCGAGCTACTGCGGCCATCGCTCCATTTAAATTTAGTTACCCATAATTCTTACCGTAACCGCCGTAAACGGTTTGACCAATTTTCTGTACATGAAATACACGGAACATCAACATGAACATTCTAGACACGCTTTCTACTGTCTTTAGACTTAAATTCAATCGCAAATTAGAAATTCGTTATTTGTATCTCAAAGTAGCTCTCGGGTAAAGCCACATAAGATAAGCTTTAAGAAGAAAGGCCTCTTTGCCAACAAAGAAAAATGAAAATGAAACTTGAACAGCGTCCAATAGTAAGAGTTGTAGTCGCGATAAATTCAACTGTCCTCATAGAACTAGCAACTTAAACGTGATGAACGAGATACATCCCTATCGCTGTTTCTTCTAAGATCCTCCACATCAATGGTTGCAAAACAACCATCTGCATCAGCATATGGTTATAACTTATAACCTTTGTAATTATAATTGTTGATCCTGTGTTTTTAAGTTATCTTATTCTGACATGCTTGCCATCTATTGAACTGACGAAGTAAGCAAAATTTCAAAACTGCTGATAACGCTGCGCGTTGTGTTTTTACATATTCTCATCACAAACTGGTATGTACAGTAGTGTGGAGCGATTCTATAAGGAAAAAATTCGTTTTTTATTTGTCATGGGGGTGGAATATGTGCCTTTGCTTTATCACTGAGATATGTAAAATTTGAGCTCTATGAAATAATATTTTGAAGTTCCTCTCCACTTGAATTCATAGTAGATAGTTCTATAATAGTGTATAATAGAAAAATTGTAGAAATCACAAATCTCATATTTAAAGAATTTGGTACCTTTGAATTTGTGGTAGATAGTGGTAAGTATGATGACTAGAAAATTGTTAGCAATCACAAATCTTTATTTAAAAACTTTGGCACATTTTTGTACAGAGTAGTAATTACTTCAACACATTAATGAATTGTTTTTTGGTTTCAAACTTTGGTAACTCACTTCGACATGCAAGTTTAGCACGAATAAGTCCGTCTCTTGCTTCGTTGCCACATACTGAAAATAAGCTTCCGTTACCAGCTTTATGCATCGTTCAACCGCTTGAGTGTGGCAAGGTAACTTCAAAATTCTGATGTTGTCAGGAACGTCTAAAATCATATTTTCCAAATCCTCAGTCAAAATATGTCTTATTAATGGTGGTTCGGTAGCTTCAGAGGACTGCCAATCGATCATATCGATGTACTTATGGGTTTTGAAATTAAGTTTGGGCACTTGAAACACTCGAATAGTGTCCTGATTACGACTTGATGCTCTACGTCTACACTTGAGAATACGCCGTAAACCTAATTCCCGAACGTATTTTCGTTCATCAGCTAACATCGCCAACAGAATGTTTTCAGGATGGCCGAAATACGCATTTCTTTGTAATATTGGATCCACTATATTCTTAAGTTCGTCAGATAGGTAATAAAACTTCTTGATAATTCCAAAAAATGTTTAGATCCGTCCTTATAAGTAAATTTAGTTTTAACCTCAAACCAGCTAGAAGAGTATACCTTGATCACATATTTAGCTAAAGTTTTCAGTTCCATTGATGGTTCTATTGTAGCTACATAACCTGAGAATTCGGTTTGCGGTTGTCAACCAGCGCGAGTGTGACATTTTACCAGGATCCCGCAGGGATAAAGACGATGATATATCATCTCTAGACATATATCGAAGAGACATTTCTGATTTGTACTCAGTTCATTTGGATCAATAATCGGCAATTCCGCTTCAATTGGCTCAAATGCGACGACGGACAACTTTGCACAATTTTCTAGCATCTTTCCAATTGCACCAGAGAATCCTTTAGGATCATTTGTCTTTCCATCTAGGTGTTGCATTAAGTGGCGGAGAGGTAACTCATTAGTGTGTAATAAACATACCTGCCATTGTAATGAACGACCTATGGACTTTTCTAGTTGTCGGATAACATCATTTTTCAAACCTGTATTTATAACAGTACCATCGCATCCAACTGCTTGCAATTCATCCATATTGCAATTTGCATTAAAATCCTTTAAGAATGTCATGATACTTAATGCGATATTTGTAGCACTTCCAGATGTTGGTTTGATATGGCTGACCTATTATAATTAGGCTCTGAAATTAACAAAATATGTTCTTCTGTGACAGTTTTTTTGTAATATGTTGTGCCTATTTTATCTTGCTGAATTGTCTTGTCTTTCCTACCGTCGAAATAAAGTCCTTTAACTGCTGATGATTTTTTTCCTGATTGTTCTTGGAGTTCTGTCCGTCTTTTCTTCCGTTCTCTCCTTATTTTACTTCTATCCACTATTTTTGACAAATTTCCTTTGATATAACTTGAAAATCCTGGAGAACGGCGCTTACTAGTATTGAGGCTGATCGATCCGATATCCTTGTTCGATCGCACGGTTGGGCTACATTGCGTAATTTAATTCGTTTTCCAAAACCCGAAGAAAATTGTGTTTGAGATGATGTTGACGGTTCTGAAATTTCTGAAGTAGCAGATTCTTTTACAGAAGTTGTAATACCTGAGATTACAGGTGTAAATGTTTCTTTAAGTGTCTTTGTTGTAATGTCCGGAACCTTAGATGCTAATAATCGAGATACTCCTTTAGCTTTCTATGCAAAACTCTTTTGAAGAATTTGGCTGGTTTTCTTACCAATATTACCAATTGCCATTTTACGAGCTGTTCGTTGGTCCACTAGAAAATTTCTTTCTCGTTTAATCACTTTAATTTTGCACTGATAATTACAGAAGTTTTTACATTTGCAGACGGATATATCAAATAGGGTTATTTCACTGAGCTCTCTGAATGTTATCACTTTTTCTTAAAATCTCTTTTTGTTCTTTTTTATAGCTTTATATTTTTCATTAAGGTTCGCTATTAAGCTCAAAATTCTTTGATCAGAAATTATTGGAATTGATTCTTTTTGCCATATATTTTTCAAATCCGCCAGTACAGCTCTGGAAATGTCACTGCACTCGGATCTTTCCATTCGCGTTCTCTTTTAACAATAACCTACACCACAAATAATATCTCATAACATCTGAGTTTGTAAGAATTGCCATCAAATTTCTTGAATAAACCGAACACTTCACAAAACGATTCTTTACGTGTTTTCGGCATTTCTATATTAAGACAACCGCAAAAGTGAACTAAACAGACACTGAAATATGCGAGTGACTTGAGCCGAGACGTTGTATTATTAAGGCATGCGCACTGCACCCTAATTGCGCAGACGCAATGATCTGAAATATTATTACACTGATTTTAGGCTAAAATTGCTGTTCTAGTTAATACTTCGATAAAGAAGGGCGAAGAGGAACCTCAAGATCATATTGGAAATGTTTCAAATTTTAATCACTTTACCTCAAGACACGTCGTTTGACACTACAGGCGTTTTCAATTTTAAAAAAAAATTTCACTCCACACTTATGTACAGTGATTATAAACACTTTCTTATTGCATCCGTTGTCTCAACTACAACCAAACCAATAGTTCATTTACCTTTTATGAAATATTGAGCTAAACATTTAAACAAGTTGCCAATGACTAGATATCTAAAAATTAAAAATTCTGTGAATAAAGTTACACGAAATACGTAAAGTGGAAAGTAGTCATTTATGTAGTAAAATAAATGACAATTTTTAATTCTGTTTTTTTTGTTTCAGTAAAAGAATGCAAAGAAAAATCTGAAAATCGTGTTTATAAGAAAGATTAAAAATCACTATCTGGTTTCAAGGTCAAAAATATATAGCACCTACTGTAAACCATGATGTTCCTGAAATCGTAGAAGAAAGTTTTCATATTTTGTATAATACCTTAACTTCGGATACCGTCATTTTTCATTATCTATGCGGTAGATGTCGCTGCTAACAATAGTCAAGTGAAGCAACCGGCAACATACCAAATCTGTGTTGTCGCCGCGGCGAAATTAATGTAAAATCGTGCAAAAGTGTAGTTTTTGAAGATGTCAACTTTAAACTCTGCTGCAGGGCAAGCGGTAAGTTGTAATAAAGTTTAATATGAAGGTGGTAAGGTGTAGTTTAGTGTCAGTTTGATTTTAAATGAATAGTTTTGTTATTACTTTATACATGTGGATTGAAAAGAATTATTTATGAAGCCCTAATTCCGGACAGTTTTCGTTGGAACAGTTACCTGTTTCAATTTTTATTGCTGTTAAGGTCAAGAAGAGAAGAAAGTAGAACCCAGAAGACATGACAAACCTGTAGAAGCGGTGCAAAATAACAAAATGGGATATTTTAAAGCTCATTAAGTGTTTAGAGTGCCTAAATCTACATTAAAAGACTTCTGAACACTAAAATTGGAAGAAAACCTATATTTTTTTATGAACTTGAGAGTTTGCTAGTTCAATATTTATTAGATATGGAGAAATAATTCTTTGGCTTACGTGTATGAGAAATAGCACAAATAGCTTTTCAACTAGCTTTACAAAAGAACCTGCGCCAGCAATTTAGAGATACTACTAGTCAAGCAGGTAAAAAATGGTTGAAATTATCCTTTCGAACCTCTCAGGCAATATCAGCAGCCACGGCAAAAAGTTCGCAAAACAAAATGTGGCCGAATTTTTGATATTTATGAAAAGAATTTAAAAAGTGGGATCTTGTCCGCAAAACTTTAATGTTGACAAGACTTGGGCGAGCATTGTACAACATAAAATCTGTAAGAATATTGGTTTAAAAGGAAAAAACAGATTGCCAGCATTTCTTCTGCTGAACGTGGTAACTCTGGTAACGCTTGTTATTTGCATGAGCGCTGAAAGAACATGAAATCAGAGCTCATAAATAGAGCTCTTCCGGGATCTATCTCATCATTGCATGTGTTAAAATGGATACAAGGAGATAGTTTTACAAAACGGTTACATCATTTCGTAGCTATTACAAAACCATCAGTTGAAAACCCTGTGATCCTCGTTCTCAACGGCCATTATTTGCACATACGTAACATTGATGTTATCACTGTTGGAAGGAACATGGAGTTATGATCGTTTGCCTACCCCCTCATTCAACTTACAAAATGCAAGCGTTAGATGTGGCTTTTATGAACCGGTTCTAAACTTATTGTGCGAAAAATAGAAACATGGTTAAAAACAATTCTGGAAGAGTAGTGACCGCATATCAAACAGCTGAACTAGTTGGTAGAGCTTATGCTTGTGTTACAAACCATTCAGACTGCTATTAATGGGTTTTAAAGAACCGGGTTTTTCCATGTAATAGAAACGTTTTTGGTGAACATGAGTTTGCCATAGAAAGCTGCCCAAATGCTGATGAAAGAACGACAGAAAGCGATTTAGAACCTGCGCTATCTGAAAATCAGAAAGTATTCTTAGCCCTCAAAATCCAATCAACTCAAAAAAATTATAAAACCTACCGATTTAAGTCATTTGCCTACCTTCAAGAGAGTAAGAAGAGGAAAGCAGTTCTAATCACTGGATCTCCTTACAAAGCTGCCCTTGAAGAATCTCTGAAAAATATTAAAAACCGTTTTAAAAATTAAATTGGAAAATTCTAAAAACAAAGCTAAGATAATCGAAGAACCACAACCATCGACATCGGCAGTCAAAAAAATAATTAGAAAAAGACAAAGCTAGCAAAAACAGATATTTTATGACAGTTCTTTAAGTTCCTCAGATAATGCATAAAATATTTGACATAAAAATGCGCCGAGTTTCTCTAAATAACTTCTCACTTGTGTAATTATTTCTTACCATAAAGTGGTGTACAATCCCTTAGCCTTCAGTGACCTAACGTTATGGAAACTTTTCGACAAGCAGGTGTTTTACCAACGTCACTAATAAGATTGCAAGTGGAGGGATCGGACCGGCCCAAAATAAGCTTTTACTCAACAATGCGCAAAATTCGCCTACATATTCACGTAGAGTGGCGAGAACCAATTTAATAATAAAAGCCATGTAATTTATAAAACGTTTACAGGAAATAAATTCGTTTTGACAGCCGGCTACGAAAAAAATAAGGTGGGGCATGTCGAAGGACAAATTTTATACTTAAAAAATTTTTATACTCGAAAATTGATCTACCAACTCTTTAACATAACAACTCTTCCCAAATTGGGTCAACTCTTAAATCCGGTAAAGGTCCGGGTAAAAATATGCTTCTTTTGCAGTAATGTTAAAATTGTACTGTACAAAAACTTTGAACATGATTTCTCAATTTGTCTAAAAACAGTATTGCATCGTGTGGCTGTAAATTTCCAAACATATCTACTGGAAACCTAATGGTTTTACCATAAACAATTTCTGAAGGTGTAACTTGATGTTCTGGGATGATATAAGATCGAAGTCTTAGCTTCACCGATGGTAAGATGAAGACCCAATCTTGATTTAACTTAGCTTTTAACGCTGATTTGAGGATTCGATGCCAACGTTCAATAACCCCATTTGCTGCTGGGTGGTATGCAGTAGTTTTGTTGTGCTCTGTTCCAGTTAATCGAGTTAAACTCGTAAACAGCTGACAGTCGAACTGCTTGCCTCTATCAGTTGTGATAAATTTTGGAGCACCAAAACGCGATATCCAGTTGCAATAAACTGCATTAGCAACAGTTTCGGCGGTGATGTCTATTATTGGAACAGCTTCAGGCCAACGAGAAAATCTATCGATCATTGTTAGTAGGTATCGATATCCCTGTGATGGTGGTAGTGGTCCCACGATGTCAACGTTAATGTGGGAGAATCTTCTTGTGGTTGGTGGGTAAACACCAATTGCACTGGAAGTGTGTTTCCATATCTTACTCTGTTGACAAGCGATGCAAGTTTTAGCCCATTGTAACGTGTACATTTTTTTACGTTTGAATAAGTCTGTTTTTAAGTAACATTTTTGTATTCACTGTTTGTATAAATTCTTCTACGCAATAAATTTCGCGCACGCACATGCGTTTTGAGCTTCCTTCTTAAGTACGAAGTCGTTATTCGACATCTTACGTTCGCGATGAAGTAAAGCGGACATTTTTTTGCGTGCTGCAAAAAGTGGAATTACCACTTATGTAATTTGTGTTTGTAAATTTTTGCGTAATGGGGCAAATTATTTAAGCTGGCGTTTGTTCGTAGCCCGCATTTGTTCGTAGCTCCGCATTTGTTAGTAGCATGGCATTTTGTTGTATAGAATAAAAACCCGTAAATTAGAAGGGGTAAGTTATTTTTGTTTCGATCCGCATGTATAATACATCGCAATTTACGTTTTAGTTTTTTTCTTTGTTCCGGATTTTTGGTTTCAAATCTTCGAAAAAGAATTAAATGTGCGTTGTACGAAATTGCATCATGTTGCACCATTTTGATGAGTCATCATGATCACACCTTAATAGAAGTTGCGCAATAATTTTTGGTACGTTCGAATTGGAAATCTTTGCTTTTGATATATGACTACGTTTTCTGATTTATTCGATGTTTTTGGATTTGTGTACGTTTGGATTCGTTTATGATTACGAAAATTTTGTTTGGATACGTACGCCTTTTTACGAGTTTGATGTTTGAAATGCGATATGAAATTATGGTTTACGCTGCACGTTTGATGTTAGTCACAACGTCGCTGTTTACGAAAAATTTCCGTTACGAATTATGATTTTTATGAGTAAAAATCGATAGTTATTCATGTTACGTCTGATAAAATTTGAATTGGATGTTTCGAATGAAAATTTTACGCTACGTTTGTTTTACGATATTCTGGTTAATGGATCTGTACGAATATGAGATCAATCAGGATGGATACGGAAAATATGGAAATTTAAATATGCATTTCAAGAATTTCGTAATGTTGCGTCATCGCATGAATAGATGAGAACGCGTCACTGACCTCACCAATTCGACTTGCGCATTAAAGTTTGAAAGCAGGTAACTTTAAATTTATATTTGACCTTCGATACTGTCAAAATATGTAAATATGTTTTTTGTTATTATGTTAGTGTTAATCTGTTGGTTTCAATATTTAACCATTTTAATATAAAAATATTGTGGCGTCCAACTTATAAAATCTTTTGTATTTATCAAATTCAAAATTAGTAATCTTAAGTAACGTAAGAATTCCCACGACTCTAAATTAAATAAATTTGGAAAATATCTCATTGCTCTTATGTATGTATTTTGTTTTTAATATGTGTGTTAAATAAATATTTTTGTGAGCTAGCCATGGTGCATTAATTAATTTATTTTGTTACGATTAAAGTGTATTCGTAAAGTTTTTTTCGTTATACAAATGACACCTTAGTAAGTTTTTTTTCGTTACACCATAGTGACACATCACGTTTGAGTCTGGGCCAACAAAACCTTTGCTGCACAAGATTAACTGAGGCTGCTATGCCAGGGTGAGACATATTATGTAATGAATCGAAAATTTGTCTACGATAAGCGAACGGAACAAAAGGACGAAGTTTTTCAGTAGAGGAATCGCAAATAAGCGTTAATCCACAATCCAGATGTATGTTTTGGAATTTATAAGAAGAGGATTCTGACGCGATGAGATGTTTGAGTTCATCGCATGATAGTTGAGCTTCAGCAATCTGTTGTAGAGAAATGGTGGATGACAGCTGAATAACTTCAACACGAGACCTGATGTCAGCTGGGACATTAGACGAACCTGGTATATACCTTATGTCAGTAGTAAATTGTCCAATATAATCAAGATGTCGTAGCTGTCTAGGACTTGCTCGTTCAGGACGTTGCTCAAACGCATAAATTAATGGTTTATGGTCTGTATAAATAGTAAATGTACGACCTTTTAAATTATGTCGAAAATGTTTAACTGCTTGGTAAGCAGCTAACAGTACACGGTCATACGTACTGTAAGAAACCTGTGATTTGCTAAGTTTCCTAGAAAAGAAACCTAACGGCACGAGATTATTCTTTCGAAGTTGCTGAAGGGAAGCACCAATGGCAAAATCAGAAGCATCTACACTTAAAACTAAAGGCAATTCAGCCGATGGGTGCACTAAAAGAGTAGCATTTACCAGTTCTTGTTTTAAGCGATCAAAGGCTTCTCAAGATTGAGAAGTCCATTCGACTTTTCGTTTATCTCTTTTCCTTGGACTTTGGCACAAATCGAACAACAGTTGCTGGGTCACAGCAGAATGAGGAAGAGAACGCCGATAGAAATTAGCAAGACCTAAAAATCTTCTAAGCTTTTCGATCGTGTCTGGAAGTGGAAATTCCTGTATAACCTTCACTCGTTCCGTAAGAGGATATATTCCGAATTTATTAACTCTATAACCTAAAAATGAAATTTCAGCGACACCAAATTCACATTTCGATGAAATAATGCAAATCCCATGCTGTTCGAGAGTTGTAAAAGTTTTGTCAAATGTAATTCATGTTCTTTCTCCGATGAAGAAGCTACTAAAATGTCGTCCAGATAAGAGTAAGCAAAATCTAGCGATCTCAAGATTGAATGCAAATATCTCTGGAATGCTTGTGCAGCATTCTTTAAGCCGAAAAGAAGTCTGAAAAACTCGAACAACCCTAAGGGTGTGATTACTGCAGTTTTGGGAATATTTTCCTCCGATACAGGTATGTGATGAAACGCCCTGACAATATCTACTTTAGAAAAGATAGTTTTACCATCTAATTGAGTATTAAAATCCTGCAAATGTGGAATTGGATACCTGTCGGGAATAGTTATGGCATTTAAACTTCTATAATCGCCACAGGGTCTCCATGATCCATCTTTTTTTGGTACAAGATGCAACGGACTTGACCAATTACTTTTAGAAGGTCTATAAATGCCTAAATCCCAGTAAACACGGATTGAAACTGTTACAGTCACAAAATTAAAACAATTGTTTCAATACGTTGTTTCGTGTTAGTTCCATTTTTATATCATTTACATGTAACTGACAGTGAATAAATTGAAAGAGTTCCGATTTTTCACAATCAGTTTTGAACCGTTTCAGTACTTGCAATTTTTTTCCCATAATCAGCAACCGGTTAAAAACTGATTTGTTAAATCCGGAATATTTTTTGAATAACTAGAATTGCTTGAAGATCGATTAAATAAGATTGAATTATTTTCAAAACAGTAGAATCGTTCTAGGAAAAACGAATACTTTGTAATTAGTCAGCATTAGTCGTTGCTGTACTTTTGATTACTGTCGTCAACGCTTGCGCTGCAAATTGATATCTTTTCACTTGTTCGGTTGCAGTTTGATAAGTGATGCTGTTTGTACAATTACGAAATGGAACAATAAACGGTAAGTCCAAACATTTTATTATAATCCATAAATGTAATCAATATTATTATCATTTCTGTTCTTTATGTATCATGTTTTAATTTGTATGAAAACCATATAAATTAACACACATGGTTGCGTTAAGGTAGATTATTGCGTAAATCTGATGATACTATAGGATTTATAATTACAGTTCAATTCTTCAAGTTTTCTATACGATTATGTACAGCTAAAGGTATTCACAGGGTTTTTATAACTTTCTTATAATTGCTAAAGTGATATTTATATTAAGTTTGTGTTGTTTTTTATTTAAAAATGTAATTAATTTTGTGTAACTCTATGATTATGTATGTATATAAATGAAATATTTATTTCTATGTTACAGATGCGGTTAAAAGTTGCTACCCAACAGTAACTGAAGCAGTTTTCGAGGCTTCTGTGAAAAGACCACATCCAGGAAAGTTGCAATATGTAAAAACTCAATGTGATATTGTATTTAAAAATATTTATTGTGCAATAAAATTTGAAACGTGCATTCGAAATTGTATTATTATATTATTGAAAGAATTGTTTTAGTTGATTATTGAAACAAAAAAATCATACATGTATCGATCATTTAGTATCAGTTCAAGAACGAAGCTTTTAAAACGTAAACCGAATGCAACATTTAGTTTGCAACAGATTTGAATTTAAAATACCGAAACTATACTGATTCAAATAAGTGAAACAGCGATGGACTTATAGCTATTTTATTGCAGTTAGGTTTCTTTTATGTTTGAAACAAGAGTGAATCATAATTTTTTTGTTTTGAAACTGTTACTAAACATTATCAATTTTGTGTTTACTGGGATCTAGCATATGCTGAAATTCCAATTTGGCTTGTGCTAGTTTTTCAGGAGGTAATCTTCTAGCTTTAGCAGTAATGGGAGGACCTCTAGTTGAAATGGTGTGAAAATATTGAATATCAGGATACTTGCCAGGAGTTTCTTTAAACAATTGCGGAAATTTTTGGAGTAAGCTAAAATACCTATGAGCAGGGTCAATCAAATGAACTGTTGATACATGTTCAGGTGATGGTGTTGAACCAGGTCTCGAAATTTTAGTAAACGTGTCGATCAAACGTTTATTTTTAATGTCGATCAGTAAACCAAAGTGACTAATGAAATCAGCTCCAATAATTGGGTGTTGCACATCTGCAATTATAAAAGGCCAACATAATTTGCGACGTAATCCTAAATCTAAACTAATTAACTGCTCTCCAAAGGTTAAAATAGAAGATCCATTAGCGGCATATAAGGTCCGCTTAGATGGACATTTACGCTGAACCATAGTAGGAGGTAATACAGAAATATCAAGTGAGTGGCTTAACAGTTTTCCGACGACTCGGTCGGTTTAAATGTACAGGGTGCAATGCATTTATTAGCTCTGCTACCAAATCGATTGTGGTACCAACAACTTTTAGAATGGGAAGATGACCTACGCCTAAAATTACCTTGACGATTTCTCGATTGAGAACGTGAGCAAGTCTTTAATTCACTAATTATAGATGTAAGTTCAGAAATTTGTGCCTCTAGTTTAGTAAACCGATCTGTTTGTAATGGTTCAGGAGGATTAATTGAATACACCGCTGAGAATTGTGGTGATGAAAATTCCATAATTTTATCTGCCATGCCTGATAAATTGTCTAAGTGATCGCTGCTAGAAGCTAAAATAGAACGAACATTAATTGGTAAGCGTTGTATAAATATTGTCCTTAAAAACTCATCGTTAACTTGTGTGCCAGCTAAAGATCGCATCTCTCGAAGTAATTGAGATGGTTTTTTGTCACCCACCTCCAACTCTGTTAATAATTTAGTCACTTTTCGACCCTCAGATTCCTCAAATTCGGCTATAAGGCGGTTCATGAGGTCTTTATATGGTGTTGCGGTTAATGGTTGAGCTAAAAAATCGAATATTAATTCTGCTACATCCGGATCTAACACGGCGAGAACGTGGTTGAATTTTGTTTTTTCAGATGTTATGAAAGAAGTTTCAAATTGAGCCTCGACTTGCATCTTCCATATTTTAACATTGCGACGCCATATTTGTGGTAGTTTTACAGAAACTCTTGCGATTTCGGTTGTTTGACTCGTTATTGGACCTATTGCACTCGCCATATTTTCTTCCGCCATCATTATTAGTTCGCACAGAATAATCACTATTATTAGAAAGTTTAATGCACTGACCTTGTTCGAAGTTCGACGAAAGCGACGCGGTTTTTTCACTTTACGGAACCACGTGTTTTCTGTAATTGTCTAAAACCTCTAAAACTCCCTCACGATCACATCGGGGTCACCAATGTTACTTTTAAAGGTTTTATTTACAGTAACTTACAAGAATTAAGAAAAATAATATTTACAATTAATTTATGACTTGTACATGAGATACTAATTCTAATCACGACGTGCACTCTTTGAAAGCTGACGAAGAAGAAGAGAGAGCGACTTCCTTTTCATCCCCAGGTACGCCAACCGTTGATGTTGCCATCTCACTACCAAAAGAATGAAAGCGATGTTGTCGCTATCAGCCACAAAGGGAATACGTACTAGTTCCAAGTTCTTTAAAAAAGTCAATAGGTGTGATTTCTGACAAAAAGTTTAGGTTTCATATTAAAACAATGTATTTCTAAAAATAAATAACAACACAAATAGTAACAATTAATTCATTGATTTCCAAACATAAAAACATTTTCTTTATCAGATATATCATTAAAATTGTCTAAATTCGTGTAGCTAGGTATTTTTTTAAGTCCTTAATTTTTTCGTTAGCAATAATTTTACTTTTTAATAGGTTAACCTTAGTTTCGTGTTTCAATTTTAATTCCAAATAAGATTTCTTCTTTTCGTTTAATATCTTGTCTAAATCTAAACTTTCTGACTTTGCTTTGTCCATCTCATCCTGCTGAATTTTCAATTTTAATTGAAGTTGCTGTATCTCATCCTCATCCTTTAATCTATCTTCTACGTTACCTTCATTCTCCTCATCTTCATTATCATTCTCTTCGGAAGATCTATTTAAAACAACTGACATTCCGGGTCTTTTAATATCATGTTTAACGTCTCTCAAAGTTTCGTCGAATTTTTTTTCCCAATATTTATTAGTATCATCTATGATTGCTTTATATGACCTAATGACGTGCTCTCGATCTTCTTCGCTGTCCAATCGTTGTTGTTTTAACTCGTTTGACAAAATGCAATTTGCTCCTGTAGCTCCTTGACATTCATTTTATCGATTTGTGTATCAAGAAGTTCAGAAGCTTTTTTCGTTCTGCAAGCTTTTAACATTTGTTGTTCAACTACAACATCTTTTGCAATTGCTGAAAATTGCAAAACATGTTGCGTTTCTTCAAACATTTCGCGACAAGTATTAATATTAACGATCATCCACACTGATTCGTATCCCAAAAGCGCCTTTTGTAATAATTGTGTTAATTTCGATTCTCGAAATGGAATTACTTTGCTGGTTTTTAATTTTTGATTGTCTCTTATTAATTTTATGCAACGTCCTAAAACTAGAAGAGACGTGTTAATGCTGTTTGATTCTTTTAATCTGTCCCCGACATTCTGGGTTTTCTTTATACGTTCAGAACCAGCTAGATCACAAAAATTAAATACACTAACGAACTCTTCTTTGTTCGTAGTAGACGCTTGAGCTATTTTTAAGGTAAATACACAATGCGAACTGCTCGACTGACTGTTTACAGATGTGGCAGCATTCTTTGTATTATGTAAACCGTATTGAAGTATTAAATACGCCTCTAACCCAGATGACACGCTTATAGATGTTAAACCTTTAATATATGTATCACCATTTACGTTTCCCAAGCATAATTTTTGACGTGATTGGCCTTTGCATGGGTGTGGTTTTAGTAAGTCGTATATGTTTTCATTATATATTTCTGCAAACGAAACCCATACGTTTAACATTACATCAGGTCCTAAAGGTTGATCTATTAGTCCTACGGGTTCGTTGCTCAATCTGTCTTGCATCGCTCTGCAACGAAATAAATGATTACAATCTATACGATATACCAGTACTCATAAATATGAAAACTATTATCAAACAGTGCAACTCAACAAAAACAAACTTATTATCGAAAACTGTATTAAGACATACATTTGTAGATATTTTACTGGTATTGTGTTTTTATTAGATTATTGTGGTACAGTGTATAAACATGTAGTGAGCATAGAAATAGATATAAAAAAACATGTGCAGAGAGAAAGAAAGAAGCGAACAGGTGCAAAAATTTTAGGCAGATACAGCTATATAGTGGAAAAGTCGTTGGCCACCCACCAAGAAAGCCAATTGACAACCTTAAAAAAAATTAAAACTTCGAATTAAACGTGTACAGAGAATAAAATAAGCACACAAACTTTCGTACTCCTTGGAAATTCTTACTACAGTTTTCATTTATTTTGTTGATAAACTATATTTGTCCAATTAAACTTGTCCCGTGACAACGCGCCTTGACCAGTTGATCAATTTTTGAGCAGATCAAGAAAAGATTCACCGAGTGAAACTTAATCGTTCAAGTGATGAGTAATCTCACATTTGCTTTCAAATTGATATGTATCTTTAATAGTGTAAGCATCAGTTCACTTTTAAGTGATCACCCTATGTGCATGTGTTTGGCTCTTTAACCAAAAAATTGGAAAAGAAATTATCAAATGTGGATTTTATAGATCAAGAATTACAATTTTTATCAGTTACTCCTGATGGAGTAATTGGCAAAGTTGAAGTGTCCGTATTCATCCGGAAATATGTCACCACAGGAAGGCACTGAAAGCAGAAAAATATTATTTTGGAAAAAAAATGGAACCATCAATAAAAATCATAAATGATTTTTTCAAATTCCATATTACTAAAATATTGTATTGTTATTTTGCTGTTTGGACACCACTGGGTCTTAAAATGGAAACAATCGAATGTTAAACAAACTTCAATCTTTTTATATGAACTGCATGCTTCCTGAGTTGATTGATAGTAGGCTAGACATAAATATGGCCATTAGAGAACCGTCATATGTTGAAAATGTGATTAACCAAAGTAAAGCGGATTTGAGTGCTAGAAAGATTTGTAAAAAGAAAAAAAATGCATAATTTTTATACAACTAGGTTGTTCTTCTAGTCTCACGAAAATACCAAACTACGAATATTTAAAACACAAAAAAGTTAATTTATATATCCTTTTTTTTAAATAAAATAAATTGTTTATTTGTTCCCTGTTCCCTGTAGGCCGTATTCAAGTAATTGACAGACACAGAATAGCGTTTCTTGACTAACTTAAATGACGCATAATAGCCAAAATAATAGCATACTTTAGATTCAATTTTGCATTTGATCCCTTCTTAAAGTGGTTGGTGACTTTCCGAGTATTCGAACTAGACGGCGTCACTTTCTATATTTAAAGAAAGTACAATATTTGCATTTACAGAGTGTAAGGTCGTGGCTGTTTTTTAACACAAAAATATAAAATTTTAAACAAAAAACATATTTTGGAAAGAAACAAAGAATAGAACACTCGTCCATAGAATTAGATTTTACATTTTTATTTTAGTCGAAGTTATAAAGCAAATTGAAAGCGACCTTTAAATTAGTATTTTGAAGTTCTGTAAAATGACATATGTATTTTCGCCATTATACACTAGTAACGTAATTATTAATTATTGCAATGCCCTGAATTTCAATTTCCACGCGCGTAGCGGCTTTTTTACACATTGGCAACGAGAGTAGCCTAGACTCTTAAGGTGTAAAATTCGAATCTAATAAGGATGAAAAAAATTATAGTAGTAGAGAAATAATTGCTCTTTGAATTTTCGTTAATATAGTTTGAGTTCGTCATTACAGTTAAAAGTTATTGAAGGAAGGCGTTTACGTAAAAATATGCTGCAAATTTGAACTTCGCTTCAATCACATTTTCTTGTCTTGAGTACAATTTCATCAATTTCTGCAAGTAAACAACTGTTTTCCTTACACCTGAATTTTTATTGGCATAACACTTTTCTAATGCATCTGTCAAAAAGATATTTAAAATGATTAAGCAAAACTATGTTCCAAAATTCCTAAATATTATATAATTTATTCACAGATCCAAGCTGTGCATGATCGACTGCTCAAAAAAACCTCCTGTGTTTACTGCAATTTAGAAAGAAATTTAGCATATCCGTTTCGAACCAAGTGATTGTCACACGAGTGTACAAATAAAGAAGACTACAAAACATACTAAAAATAGACAGTTATAATCAAAGTAAAAATAAAAAAATAATTAGATTTAGAAATCAGAAAACCTGGTTGTGTGCTGATTTGCCAGGCACATTACTGATATTAATTTAAAGGGGCTTTAGGCAACTGTGATGACAAGTTAACAATAAATAGGAAAGTTTCACAGTTTGTGATATTGTTATTCTTGCTTTTATGAAACAAGTTATTTAAAATCAGAATATTGTTGATTTTTATCACATAATAGTAGAACTTAATAAACAGTGCATCGTAAACTTACTTATAAGTTTGTTTATGTAATGCACAATCCACATTTTTATGTTTTGAAAGAAGTATTTGCCGATCCATTTTATCTTTAAGGCAATCATCCTCAGTCATATAAGAAATTCCACCAGAAGCATTAGGTTTAATTAGAGGTACTTCTGGTAAGGTTGGCAAAGTTCGAAACAAATATTCAAGTGATCTAGGTATAATTCCAGGTTCTTCGCTAGTGCCAACAATAGTAAATGTTTTTCCTGCAAACAATTAAAAGATATTTTCAATCAACAAATATTTAAGGTAAATTTACCTGAGCCTGAAGCACCATATGACATCAAAGTACAATTACTTCCATTTATAAATTCGAGAACTTTCCTTTAACAACTTCGTCAAATAGTTTAGTTTGATTACTATTTGGACCAATAATTTTCGAAAATTTAAATGTTCTGGTGATTGATTTATTTTCATGTACATTGCTAGCATGTGGAAGTTCAATTGGTATTCGGCAGAGTAATGTTATGTCATTTTTGATTTCATATAATCCTCCAAGATTTTCTACACCTTTAATTCTTAAATAAACCTGATAGTGATCAATCTAAAATAAGTGCTTTATGACATTACTTTTTTAAAACAATGTTATTTTCACTTGCATTATTAACAGTTTCTTCAGATATATCTTTAGATGTACCTTCACAGGTGTTTTTTCGTACTTTGGTGTAGCTGTAATCTTTAGACAAACTAGGATCCCGTGCGCTAATATAAGACATATTTTTCTTGAAATAATTGGTCATATTTTAAATATTAATAAAGAATTTCTTATTTTACATCAAATGGCAACGGACCGTTAACTACAAAAGCCAAGGATAATGTGTGTTGCGTATTCGTTGCGATTCAATTTGGGATTCCTGGTTTGGATTGATAAGTGTTGTGATTGTAGATAAAAATTGTAAACGTATTATTGTTATTGCATTTTTATCAAGTTAAATAAACGTATGTTATTTTGAATCAAGTTATTCAATTAAACAAAATATAACGAAGAATTACATGGTCCTATCGAGTCGGATAAGCAGTGATATCCACATATTAATCAATCAGTCATCATCAACTACGGAAAGCATACTGTGTCAGAAGCAAATAAGTCCTTTCCATTTACTCGTTCCTTTATATTTATCCGCTTGTGTGTTAATTTGTAAAGGTGCTGTAATTTACGTGTCAATAATTATTTTGTTACTAATAAAAAACATTTCAATCAAAATGTCAGATATAAAACAATTAAATCAAAAACGCGGTCAACTCAGTACACAATTAACAAGATTCAAAACATTTCTTAACGGAATCAATCCCTCGACGTCTCGATATGAAGTATCTACGCGATTAGAAAAAAGACACCGTATGGTCCGAAATTGCACAATGTCAGTAAGATATTGAATTAATCGACAGTAGCGAAGAACAATTAAATTATAGAGATACTTTTGAAAATAAGTTTTATAAAATCGTGGCTAGGGCAAAGGAATATTTATCTAATTCGCAATCAACCTCTTCAAGCTCAAATAATAGTTTAACTAAAGTTAAATTGCCAACGTTAAAATTACCAGAATTTAGCGGCTTGTACAGCGACTATATGCAATTTTACGATTAATTTAATGCATTAGTAAACAATAATTCTGAATTAACAGA
Source organism: Aquatica leii (assembly GCA_035610365.1). NCBI lineage: Eukaryota > Metazoa > Arthropoda > Insecta > Coleoptera > Lampyridae > Aquatica > Aquatica leii. The sequence goes on along the minus strand of CM069434.1, from coordinate 97,745,746 downwards.
CGTTCAAAGATTTTATTACTTAAAATCTTGTCTAAAAGGTTACGCGTTGCAGGTGGTGCAATCATTAGAGGTCACCGATGCAAATTACAATATTGCATGGTCGCTTTTAAAAAAACGTTATGAAAATAAACGTACAATAATAAACTCGCATTTAAAAAATTTATTTGATTTAGGTACCAATTTTGTTAAAAGAATCCGCGAAAGATTTACGCAAATTTCTTGACGACTTCTTAAAAAACATACATACATTGTTTTCGGTCAAATCATAAAACGTCAGAATGCGTATCAGTTGGCTGTAAACGTTGTAATCGCAAACACAAAACTCTTTTGCATTTAGATACTAATAATAATAATAATAGCATTCCTAACATCGTAAATACAAGGGACCTCGAAATAGTTCAAGGTTCGCCATCAAACGATAATCACTTAGAAAACGAAACAAACGATTTGTGTTCATCAAATTCGTCTAATAACAATTGCAATTATAACACTGTTTTACTTTCAACTGCAATCATAGAAATCTACGATAATAATAATTTTCCTATTAAATGCCGTGCGCTTTTAGACTCAGGATCGATGTCCAATTTTATAACAAAAAACTTACTTTCCAAATTAAAATTACCAGTTCAACAAATTAATTTACCTATATTTGGAATTAACAATTCGGCTTCGTGTTCACGTGTAAGAACGGCAGCCAATATTAAATCGTTGTAAACGTCATATTCAACTAAAATACCATTTTTAGTATTAGATAACATTACTGGCAATATACCTCAGTTTGACATACCGATTTCAAAATTAACTATACCGACAGATATCCAATTAGCTGATCCACAATTTAACAAATCTTCTCACGTAGATATGCTAATCGGAGCTCAAATGTTTCAAGAACTTATGTGTGTCGGGCAAATTAGAATAAACAAAATCACCCCGTTTATCAGAAAACAATGCTAGGTTGGATTATATCTGGTCAATTAACAACTATTCATAACATACCGCAACAATTAAGTTTACTCTCTACAAACGATCTAAATAATCAATTAGAGAAGTTTTGGCAAATCGAAGACAATCATGTTAAATCGAAAATATTGACTAGCGAAGAATCGAGATGCAAAGAACACTTTACCAAAACTGTAACACGTAACAAATCCGGTCGTTTTGTTGTAAGTTTACCATTAAAATATAATTTCAACTTTATCGACACTAAAGATATTGCGAAAAACGTCTTTTGTCCTTGGAAAAAAAGTTCAATACGAATCCTGAATTAAAACAACATTACTGTACATTACTTTATGAACGGATACATTTCATTAAATCACATGATTAAAATCGAACCACCTAACATAAAAACAAACAACATAACGTATTACATCAATTACATGCCTCACCACGTGGTGTTGAAACAGTCAAGCCGAACAACAAAACTTCGGGTTGTTTTTAACGCGTCTCAATCGGATACTCAAGGTAAATCGTTAAACAACGTCTTGCTAGTAGGCCCCTCACTTCAAGATGATATATTTTCTATAATCAATCGGTTTAGGAAACATAATTATGTAATAATCGCAGATATAACAAAAATGTATCGTTAAATTATTGTTAACAAATATCAACGCGATCTACAAAGAATCGTGTGGCGAAACAATCCTAACGATGAAATCACGCATTATCAATTAAACACGGTTACCTACGGTACGGGACCAGCATCATTCATAGCTACAAGATGCTTAAAACAAATCGCATTAGAAAATCAAGATAATTATCCACAAACGTGTCAAACAATAATAGAAGATTTTTACATGGATGATGTAATTTCTGGTAGCAACTCAATAAAGAATACAAAAATTTTAAAAACCGGGTTAGAAGGGTTATTAAACAGCTCCGGATTTGAGTTAAGACAGTGGTTGTCGAATCACCCAAGCATCTTAACCGGATCGCAAATTAACAACAAAATCCAGCATAATTATTTAACAGACGACAAAACAGTAAAAACGTTAGGAGTTCTATGGAATTCAAAAGCAGACATGTTACAGTACTCTTTTAATAGCGATAAGTCAACAACCAAGGTAACAAAACGAATAATTTTATCTGTAATTTCAAAAATATTTGATCCGTTAGGGTTAATCGGTTCAATAATCATCACAGCTAAAATAATGTTACAACAATTATGGAAACTTAAAATCGGATGGGACGAGTCAATTCCCAAAATTTGTATACCATACATTGTGGTTAAAATTTTATGATCAGTTGCCATCATAATTAACGCAATACAATTACCAAGACAAGTTCTTATATCAAATTATATCGAAATTCAACTTCATGGTTTTTCAGATGCTTCGATAAGTGCTTACGGAGCATGTATCTACATTAGATTATTATTACAGCCGTTTATTAACAGCAAAATCTCGTGTAGCACCACTAAAATGTATAACGTTACCTCGTTTGGAGCTGTGCGGAGCTTTATTATTAGCTAAATTACAATCAAAGGTCATACAAGCAATGAACATTAACTTTAAAAAAATATTTTATTGGTCTGATTCGGAAATTGTTTTATCATGGTTATCCGTAGAACCCGCTACTTGGAAGACCTTTGTTTGTAATCGTGTAGCAGAAATCCAAGGATTAACTAAAAACGGTACTTGGAATTATATAAAATCTAGCGAAAACCCATCCGACCTTATTGCACGATGATGTACTCCAAACGAATTAATAAAATCTTCATTATGGTTAAACGGTCCACCGTGGTTAAGAAATGTTCAATCAGAATGGCCCACCGCCGTTTATACTCATGTAAATTTAGAAAAGGCTAAGAAAACCCAAACGTATATAAATAATTTAGATAACGATCAAAGCATTCTACTTAAATATTCTTTATTTGATAAATTAAATCGAGTTGTTGCATACATACTGCGGTTTATTAATAACACTAGAGTGACTAAGCGTGACCAAACTATAAACAATCTTAAAATCAATGAATTAGATCAAGCAAATAAATTAATTGTCACACTAATTCAGAAAAAATCTAAAATAGTTGCACCAAAAAGCAAGCTGTCTTCTTTAAATCCATTTTTAGATTCAGATGATATAATTCGTGTAGGCGGTCGATTAGGTAACTCCAAATTTGATTACTCTAAAAGGCATCCCATCCTATTACCCAAACATCATGTTACTAATTTGATAATTGAATATGAACATAAACGACTTCTGCATGCTGGCGCTCAACATGTTTTAGCATCACTGAGAAATAAATATTGGCCTTTAAACGGGAGAAACGCAGTCAGATTAGTATTACATAGATGCATTGTGTGTTATAATAAGGCAAAATCTCGCGTGTCAACCCCTCTAATGGGTGAACTGCCTAGCAATCGCGTAACTTATACCAGACCATTCGAAACAAGCGGAGTAGATTGCGCTGGACCATTTTTGATTAAGGATGGTAAGACTCGAAATCGTAAAAATGTAAAAACTTATGTTTGTCTCTTTATTTGTTTTAACACTAAAGCGGTTCATTTAGAGTTGGCTGGTGATTCAACTACAGAATCATTTTTGAATGCGTTAAAGAGGTTCATTGCTAGAAGAGGTTTGTGCAAACAAATTTATTCTGATAACGCGACAAATTTTGTAGGCGCAAATAACAAATTGCGAAAAATCAACGAGCGATTAAATCAATTAACCAATGATTTAAATGTACATCGATATCTTATTAACAACAAAACAACTTGGAAATTTATTTCTCCTCAGGCAACTCATTTCTCGAACCCCTCACCCCAGGACACTTTTTAATAGACACGCAGCTTACTTCAATTCCAGATTACTTTACTGCCGTTACAAAAATAAACTAACAAGGTATCAAAGACAGCAGCAATGAGTTCAACATTTTTGGAATCGATGGTCCAACAAATACATTAATAATCTACAGCAGCGAACAAAGTGGAAGTTTCCAAATGAAGGGAATTTGGCCATTAACAAATTAGTTCTGATCAAAGATGACAACCTTCCGGTCCAACAATGGAAGCTGGGACGCATCATCGCTTGTTATCCAGGCAGAGATGGTATAGTACATACAGCCGAAATTCGTACTAGTAATGGTGTCCTAAAACTAGCATTCTCAAGAGTGTGCATCTTACCAATCGACTAATCTTCAATTTTTTTGGGTTTGAAGGTAAATCCCTTCAAGGAGGCCGGTATGTTGCGCATTCGTTGCAATTCAATTTGAGATTCCTGTTGTGGATTGATAAGTGTTGTTGTGATTGTAGATATAAATTGAAAACGTATTATTGTTATTGCATTTTTCAACATCGTATGTTGTATCAAGTTTAATAAACGTATGTTATTTTGAATCAAGTTATTCAATTAAACAAAATATAACGAAAAATTACAATGTGTGATAGTCGATAATGTAAGGAAGATGCAGCACTCCGTGTATAAAAAATGGTATGATTTTTCCGATACTATCGATATCTATGTTTGACCCAAGAAGTATTTTTTTTTAAATTATAGAAATCTACACAATACGCACAAATTAATAAACTATTTAAAAAAAACTGGGGTGGTTACCACACGACTTTCCTATAAAGAATGATGAAGGAATGTCTACATATTTTTTAAGATTATGTTGTCATAAAACTACTTTAAAGTGATATGTACACGTTTGTATTGACTTCCTAGCATGCTTTAATTTTTTTGAAATTTTTGTAGATAGATATAACCGAAATATGACAAACCGAGTTTATGATGTCATATCGACTAACCCCTATATTTGTGCGCCTTAATATTGCTTTTCCTTTTAGTAAATCAGGCACAATTTATATTTTTACGTATCCTGCTTTACCTTTAAGATATGGTTTTTTTTTCATAAAAAAATCATCGCAGGCAGGATTCGAACCTAGATTATATTTGTGCATTCATTTTAATTTATAAAGAAAACATTTAATAAACTGTTAATCTTAGAATTTTTTTAGTTGAATAAATTGTTAGGTAGAATTATCTCTATACGAAAATATAAAAATAATCCGAATAATTTACATACGCACAAAATTATATAAGAAAAACTGTTAAAAATGGCGGATACACCCACTTCCGGTCTTTTTATGAAACTCATCTTTTGATAGAACCGAGAGAATATGAAAAGCCCGCTCCGTACCCAATTTCAAGTTACTAGGACTTTTGGTTCGAGAGTTATTGTCGGTACATCATTACACACACACAGACACACACACAGATATCCAAAATTTTTCTGATTCAGAAACGTAAAATATCCCAAAAAATTAAAAAAATATACAATTAAATAGACTTAAATATTTAAAATCATAGCAATCTATTCTAATATCGAAAATAAATAGTGACATTCGCTCTAAAAACATCAGTTACGCTGCACTATCTCTTTTGTGTGGGTACCTCAAAAGTTTATACATATAAGACACGCTAAATTAAAACTTACAGGTAAGCCAATGCAATACACTTTTAACAAGATACTGAAATAGATGCAGTATTTTATTTTAATTGTGAGTATAAGCGCATTCTAATTTATGTACTTGTACAACTTTTAGCATGTCTGAAAAAAGAAAAATATTTACACATAATAAAAAACTCTCCTTGCAAGAACTTATACTGAAATATAAACACATTTTGAAAAATAAAAAAATCGATATTGTTTCAGTTTTAAAGAAAAAACAAACCTGGAAAGCATTAGCACTAGAATTTAATAGTTTAATACCTCATGTGACACAGGTAAATGTGAATAAATAGTAATGTTTTTATTAATTCCAATTGTTTCCTGGAATTAATAGAGAGATGAAATTAGTTTAAGAAAAGCTGGAAAAATATAGTCTTTGAAGAAAAAGGCTATTACAAAAGAAAAAATGGAAAAATAAAAATTGAAGGTGGAAGCTATAAAACTACAATAACAGATCCTAATCCAGATTTAGAAATATTAATGAACGATAACATGAATGTGAAAACAAAAGATGCAATTGATTGCGATTCATTATTTGAATCATCATCAACTCAGTTAGATAAATATTCACCTTTGATTCCATTAACATCTAAATTTACTGACGAAGCACCTGAAATTAATCAAAATTCTTATACCGTTTTGGACGATCGATTGAAAATGAACTACCAATCCGGATAAAAAGTAAATAAGATGTTAGAAATGGAAAAGCAATTGCACGTTCGACGTATGCAGATGGAAGAAGCGCACGCATGTCGAAAAAGACTAGACCATCAAATACACCTACGTACGTCGAATGTAGCATGAAGAAGAATCTTATATCTTGCTAAAAAAGCAAAAGCCGAAATGAAGAAAAACGCAACTGGACCTTAATAAACCCCAGTAACTTAAACATACTTCATTTATTATTATTTGTATTATTAAACCGTTAATATATTTCATTGAAAATTTCTTTGAATAAATGCGTTGATGTATTAAATTTCCTCTTTCACACACATATATCAATCGACGAGGAACTTGTGATGGCAAAATTTATGGGTTTTGTTCTCCAAAATTTTCACTTCTTGTTATATTGTGTAACATTGCAGTTGCCACAATAATTTTTTGAGTAGTGGATAACTTAGTTGCTATTTCTCTGGTTATACATGAAATTCTTTTTCACACACCAAGAGCTCTTTCACTAACGTTTCTTGTACTAATGTCTACTCTGTTATATTGGTTTTTTTTGTAGGTGTAGACGGTTGAAGAATTGGTGTATAAATATACCTTCATTGAGGGTTACCAGGATCTCTTAAAACCCGCCGGTAACGGAACCATTCGGAAACCTCATCTTAATAGCACTATTGTCAACCATTCTTAAATCGTGAACCGATCCAGGCCATCTACAATATCAAAAATTTTTAAATTTGGACCTGCTACAACCTCAACGTTTAAAGAGAACCAAGATTTCCTGTTGCGATAAATTTCGGCATTATGACCACCAAAACTTTTAATGGGAATATGAGTTTCGTCAATAATACCACTAAGAGTGGAAGAGGTTGCCTCGATTAGATTGTATTTCATTGTCACTTAAAATGATTGACATAATTAATTATATTGACTACGGTTTCCTTGTTAAAATGATACTTTTTTAAAAATTCAATGGACTTAAGATTTTAAAAATATTTGGCTGATCTTGCAATATCACTCTAGGGATACGAGGGTATGGATTATCTTCAATGTAATTTATAAATTCATCAAAATCTCTTTCCAATATCAGAGCCATTACTAAGCACCTTACTTGTAGGCAGTTTCGAATAGTTATATTCGATATTTAAAAAGAAAGTTCTACGATATTGGCAGTACTAAACGGACTAAAAAGGAATCACCTTATTATTTTTTGTAAATGAGAGAAGTAATCTGTTTTTTAAATAATCAGAAAATATGATTTCTTTTCTACTATTCTTACTAATGAACATCTGTGTGTCGCTCCTAAGGTCATTTCGCGCTAGTTTCTTTTAATTCTTATGACTAAGAGCAATGAGTATTCCTTGTTTTCCACAACCGAGCGTTCTCACGAGTTTGCTGACAAATTTATTTTGTTATCTTCTGAGGTCATTATAACCTTAGGTACTTCGTTTCCTTCTTTAATCAGTTCCTGACAACCTCTTGTTGAGATCACCTCAAAAATTTACTGTACCTTGGAAGTACTAACGTTTACTTAAATACGGTGATTTTACCGGATATTACGTTGAAACCTTCCTAACTTTTAGTATATCTACGGAACCTGTTTCTTTCCTAAAATTACTAAAAATTCGTATATTTAAATTTTAAAAGTGTACTTAGTTTTCTTAACGCTGGATTATTATACCCAGGTAAAGTACTTAGTTTTTGTTTTATTTAGTTAATCTAACTTCGCTTCTCTCCCTTCCTTGTTATAGCGGTTTTTCTTCCGACGAAATTGTTCTAATTCATATGAACGTCTCTTTCAACGGATCGGTTCCCCCACGTATGAGAGTTCCTTCAACTACCAAAATACTCCGTTCATCTGTAAACTCTACTAACGCTACACTGAGAAGTCAACTTCGATTGCACCAACTGACGCTAAGTGAAAAAAAAACCAACCGTTAACCTTCGTTTTATTGTGAATTAATTCATATTTGTGCAAATCTCAAAGATTTGATTTTCTACATTGAACTTTTAATCAAAATCCTACTTGCTTAATCAACTTTAGAAATTCAAGAACTTTTCCTTATACTTTAAAATTTTACAATTTTTTTTTGCTATTTAAAATTCACTTTTGTTATTTAAACTTTGGCTTAATTTACTTAATTTAATTTCTCTTTGTTTCTATAAGAAGTTGTTATCTGATTTACCTTGAAATTTGTTGACTTATAACGTAATTGTAACTGACCTATTAACCTACATAAATTTGGTCGCGCATCTCCTGATCTACGAGATAGTAAACCTAACTCTAATTCTCGGCTGTTATTTGCCGACGGCCAATTGTTTGTTTTAAATATTTTATTTAAGGAAACTTCGACTGAAAATACCGTGCACGGAGTTCCATCAGCGAAGTAATAAAGTAAGATTTTTTTTTGTATTTCAAATTTGAAATTACTGTCTTGTCGAATAACGATCGCTGCTCCAAATTAAATTTTTTGTTGTTGTTTGTTTTGCGAACCTAACGTAATTAAATTAGTTTTACTACTTTTGTTTTAACACAAGGTAATTTAGATCCTGTATTTTTGTAATATTTGAAATCCATTATCGATTGTTTTACTCAACTTCACGTATATTTTGTTTGCATAATTCAAAATTGAATATTTTATTGATTATTTTGTAAATTGCTATTTATTCTAAATTCATTATATTTACATCAAATTTACTGATTGCTATTTATTGCTTAACCTTCTCCGTTTTTTTTTTTCAGCAACCCTTCGCTACTACTAGAGCCCTGTTAAACTTTTACAATTTACTTAACAGGACCGTAACTAAACAAATTGTGTGGCGCCCATTTCTAACAATGTCTAATCACTATTTAACTAATTTTATCTACCACGACATCTTTGATTTAAATATTCCCCTAACAATTTCTAACCCACCCCATTTTGCCTACAAGAACCGAGCTACTGCGGCCATCGCTCCATTTAAATTTAGTTACCCATAATTCTTACCGTAACCGCCGTAAACGGTTTGACCAATTTTCTGTACATGAAATACACGGAACGTCAACATGAACATTCTAGACACGCTTTCTACTGTCTTTAGACTTAAATTCAATCGCAAATTAGAAATTCGTTTTTTGTCTCTCAAAGTAGCTCTCGGGTAAAGCCACATAAGATAAGCTTTAAGAAGAAAAGCCTCTTTGCCAACAAAGAAAAATGAAAATGAAACTTGAACAGCGTCCAATAGTAAGAGTTGTAGTCGCGATAAATTCAACTGTCCTCATAGAACTAGCAACTTAAACGTGATGAACGAGATACATCCCTATCGCTGTTTCTTCTAAGATCCTTCACATCAATGGTTGCAAAACAACCATCTGCATCAGCATATGGTTATAACTTATAACCTTTGTAATTATAATTGTTGATCCTGTGTTTTTAAGTTATCTTATTCTGACATGCTTGCCATCTATTGAACTGACGAAGTAAGCAAAATTTCAAAGCTGCTGATAACGCTGCGCGTTGTGTTTTTACATATTCTCATCAGAAACTGGTATGTACAGTAGTGTGGAGCGATTCTATAAGGAAAAAAAATTTCGTTTTTTATTTGTCATGGGAGTGGAAAATGTGCCTTTTGCTTTATCACTGAGATATGTAAAATTTGAGCTCTATGAAATAATATTTTGAAGTTCCTCTCCACTTGAATTCATAGTAGATAGTTCTATAATAGTGTATAATAGAAAAAATTGTAGAAATCACAAATCTCATATTTAAAGAATTTGGTACCTTTGAATTTGTGGTAGATAGTGGTAAGTATGATGACTAGAAAAATTGTTAGCAATCACAAATCTTTATTTAAAAACTTTGGCACATTTTTGTACAGAGTAGTAATTACTTCAACACATTAATGAATTGTTTTTTTGGTTCAAACTTTGGTAACTCACTTCGACATGCAAGTTAAGCACGAATAAGTCCGTCTCTTGCTTCGTTGCCACATACTGAAAAATAAGCTTCCGTTACCAGCTTTATGCATCGTTCAACCGCTTGAGTGTGGCAAGGCAACTTCAAAATTCTGATGTTGTCAGGAACGTCTAAAATCATATTTTCCAAATCCTCAGTCAAAATATGTCTTATTAATGGTGGTTCGGTAGCTTCAGAGGACTGCCAATCGATCATATCGATGTACTTATGGGTTTTGAAATTAAGTTTGGGCACTTGAAACACTCGAATAGTGTCCTGATTACGACTTGATGCTCTACGTCTACACTTGAGAATCAGTCGTAAACCTAATTCCCGAACGTATTTTCGTTCATCAGCTAACATCGCCAACAGAATGTTTTCAGGATGGCCGAAATACGCATTCCTTTGTGTTCGTCAGATAGGTAATAAAACTTCTTGATAATTCCAAAAAAATGTTTAGATCCGTCCTTACAAGTAAATTTGGTTTTAACCTCAAACCAGCTAGAAGAGTATACCTTGATCACATATTTAGCTAAAGTTTTCAGTTCCATTGATGGTTCTATTGTAGCTACATAACCTGAGAATTCGGTTTGCGGTTGTCAACCAGCGCGAGTGTGACATTTTACCAGGATCCCGCAGGGATAAAGACGATGATATATCATCTCTAGACATATATCGAAGAGATATTTCTGATTTGTACTCAGTTCATTTGGATCAATAATCGGCAATTCCGCTTCAATTGGCTCAAATGCGACGACGGACAACTTTGCACAATTTTCTAGCATCTTTCCAATTGCACCAGAGAATCCTTTAGGATCATTTGTCTTTCCATCTAGGTGTTGCATTAAGTGGCGGAGAGGTAACTCATTAGTGTGTAATAAACATACCTGCCATTGTAATGAACGACCTATGGACTTTTCTAGTTGTCGGATAACATCATTTTTCAAACCTGTATTTATACCAGTACCATCGCATCCAACTGCTTGCAATTCATCCATATTGCAATTTGCATTAAAATCCTTTAAGAATGTCATGATACTTAATGCGATATTTGTAGCACTTCCAGATGTTGGTTTGATATGGCCGAGGTATCCTACCGTCGAAATAAAGTCCTTTAACTGCTGATGATTTTTTTCCTGATTGTTCTCGGAGTTCTGTCCGTCTTTTCTTCCGTTCTCTCTTATTTTACTTCTATCCACTATTTTTGACGAATTTCCTTTGATATAACTTGAAAATCCTGGAGAACGGCGCTTACTAGTATTGAGGCTAATCGATCCGATATCCTTGTTCGATCGCACGGTTGGGCTACATTGCGTAATTTAATTCGTTTTCCAAAACCCGAAGAAAATTGTGTTTGAGATGATGTTGACGGTTCTGAAATTTCTGAAGTAGCAGATTCTTTTACAGAAGTTGTAATACCTGAGATTACAGGTGTAAATGTTTCTTTAAGTGTCTTTGTTGTAATGTCCGGAACCTTAGATGCTAATAATCGAGATACTCCTTTAGCTTTCCTTGCAAAACTCTTTTGAAGAATTTGGCTGGTTTTCTTACCAATATTACCAATTGCCATTTTACGAGCTGTTCGTTGGTCCACTAGAAAATTTCTTTCTCGTTTAGTCACTTTAATTTTGCACTGATAATTACAGAAGTTTTTACATTTGCAGACGGATATATCAAATAGCGTTATTTCACTGAGCTCTCTGAATGTTATCACTTTTTCTTAAAATTCCTTTTTGTTCTTTTTTATAGCCTTATATTTTTCATTAAGGTTCGCTATTAAGCTCAAAATTCTTTGATCAGAAATTATTGGAATTGATTCTTTTTGCCATATATTTTTCAAATCCGCCAGTACAGCTCTGGAAATGTCACTCGCACTCGGATCTTTTCCATTCGCGTTCTCTTTTAACAATAACCTACACCACAAATAATATCTCATAACATCTGAGTTTGTAAGAATTGCCATCAAATACCTTGGATAAACCGAACACTTCACAAAACAATTCTTTACGTGTTTTCGGCATTTCTATATGACGAAAAACGTTCTGACAACCGCAAAAGTGAACTAAACAGACACTGAAATATGCGAGTGACTTGAGCCGAGACGTTGTATTATTAAGACATGCGCACTGCACCCTAATTGCGCAGACGCAATAATCTGAAATATTATTACACTGATTTTAGGCTAAAATTGCTGTTCTAGTTAATACTTCGATAAAGAAGGGCGAAGAGGAACCTCAAGATCATATTGGAAATGTTTCAAATTTTAATCACTTTACCTCAAGACACGTCGTTTGACACTACAGGCGTTTTCAATTTTAAAAAAAAATTTCACTCCACACTTATGTGCAGTGATTATAAACACTTTCTTATTGCATCCGTTGTCTCAACTACAACCAAACCAATAGTTCATTTACCTTTTATGAAATATTGAGCTAAACATTTAAACAAGTTGCCAATGACTAGATATCTAAAAATTAAAAATTCTGTGAATAAAGTTACACGAAATACGTAAAGTGGAAAGTAGTCATTTATGTAGTAAAATAAATGACAATTTTTAATTCTGTTTTTTTTGTTTCAGTAAAAGAATGCAAAGAAAAATCTGAAAATCGTGTTTATAAGAAAGATTAAAAAATCACTATCTGGTTTCAAGGTCAAAAAAAATATATAGCACCTACTGTAAACCATGATGTTCCTGAAATCGTAGAAGAAAGTTTTCATATTTTGGATAATACCTTAACTTCGGATACCGTCATTTTTCATTATCTATGCGGTAGATGTCGCTGCTAACAATAGTCAAGTGAAGCAACCGGCAACATACCGAATCTGTGTTGTCGCCGCGGCCTTTGAAATATCGTGTACGAAACAAAAAATTAATGTAAAATCGTGCAAAAGTGTAGTTTTTGAAGATGTCAACTTTAAACTCTGCTGCAGGGCAAGCGGTAAGTTGTAATAAAGTTTAATATGAAGGTGGTAAGGTGTAGTTTAGTGTCAGTTTGATTTTAAATGAATAGTTTTGTTATTACTTTATACATGTGGATTGAAAAGAATTATTTATGAAGCCCTAATTCCGGATAGTCAATAGTGCCTAATTTCGGATATCCAAAAATAGGGTATACAACTTGGAGTATTGTTTTCGTTGGAACAGTTACCTGTTTCAATTTTTATTGGTGTTAAGGTCAAGAAGAGAAGAAAGTGGAACCTAGAAGACATGAAAAAACTGTAGAAGCGGTGCAAAATAACAAAATGGGATATTTTAAAGCTCATAAAGTGTTTAGAGTGCCTAAATCTACATTAAAAGACTTCTGAACACTAAAATTGGAAGAAAACCCATATTTCTTTATGAACTTGAGAGTTTTCTAGTTCAATATTTATTAGATATGGAGAAATAATTCTTTGGTTTACGTGTACGAGACATAAGACAAACGGCTTTTCAACTAGCTTTGCAAAAGAACCTGCGCCAGCAATTTAGAGATACTACTGGTCAACCAGGTACTAAATGGTTGAGATTATACTTTCAAACTTCTCATGCAATATCAGCAGCCACGGCAAAACAAAATGTGGCCGAATTTTTTGATATTTATGAAAAAGAATTTAAAAAAGTGGGATCTTGTCCGCAAAAAAATTTTAATGTTGACGAGACTGGAGCGAGCATTGTACAAGATAAAATCTCTAAGATTATTGGTTTAAAAGGAAAAAAAACAGATTGTCAGTATTTCCTCTGCCGAACGTGGTAACTCTGGTAACGCTTGTTATTTGCATGAGCGCAGCTAGTACATGTATCCCGCCTATGTTCGTTTTCCCCAGAAAGAACATGAAACCAAAGCTCATAAATAGAGCTCCTCCGGGATCTATCTCATCATTGCATGTGTTAAAATGGATACAAGGAGATAGTTTTACAAAACGGTTACATCATTTCGTAGCTATTACAAAACCATCAGTTGAAAACCCTGTGATCCTCGTTCTCAACGGCCATTATTTGCACATACGTAACATTGATGTTATCACTGTTGGAAGAAACATGAACTCATGATTGTTTGCCTACCCCTCATTCAACTTACAAAATGCAAGCGTTAGATGTGGCTTTTATGAGCCGGTTCAAAACTTATTGTGCGCAAGAAATAGAAACATGGTTAAAAACAATTCTGGAAGAATAGTGACCGCATATCAAATAGCTGAACTAGTTGGTAGAGCCTATGCTTGTGTTGCAACCATTCAGACTGCTATTAATGGGTTTTCCATGTAATAGAAACGTCTTTGGTGAACATGAGTTTGCCATAGAAAGCTGCCCAAATGCTGATGAAAGAACGACAGAAAGCGACTTAGAACCTACGCTATCTGAAAAATCAGAAAGTATTTTCAGCCCTCAAAATCCAATCAACTCAAACAGAAACAATCGACTCTGTCTCTAAAGACAAGCACATCTACCGATTTAAGTCATTTGCCTACTTTCAAGAAAGTAAGAAGGGGAAAGCAGTTCTAATCACTAGATTTCTTTACAAAACAGCCCTTGAAGAATCTCTGGAAAAAAAGAAAAATCCCGTTTTAAAATTAAATCAGAGAATTCTAAAAAAAACAAAGCTAAAATAATCGAAGAACCACAACCATCGACATCGGCAGTCAAAAAAATAATTAGAAAAAAGACAAAGCCAGCGAAAAGGCAGATATTTTATGACAGCTCTTTAAGTTCCGCAGATGAAGAGCTCATTTTATCCGATGAATCAGATGAGCATATGATAGATGCTGACGATGCCGAGTGCATGATATGCTTAGGATTGTTTTCAGCAGACACACATGGCGAGGTATGGGCAGAAGTAGTAAATGTTTTAAGTGGGGTCACGAAAAGTGCACAGGATTTAAAAAGAAGACTACTTTTATTTGCGCAGAATAAAAAGATTGTCGTTTTTAATTTTATTTGTAATTTTAGATTTTATTTTAATTTTTTATGTATCGTAACATTAAAGTCATTTTTTGTCTTTTAAATGTCATATGAGTTTCAACAAATAAATAGTTCTTATATTGCATAGTTTTATTATATTTTGAAGATTGCTATCCTAAAATTGTTATGTATCCGAAATTAAGCACCCACTGTATCCGAAACTAAGACTCCATTTCCTTCACACCAAAAATATCAATCTTTTGAATACAATTTTCTTTTTTTCTTTTCCTTTACCTCAGATACTTAAGAACTTTAAGAATCTTAAAATACACTACTTATATATACCTGGGAACCTTCCATCTCCACTTTCTCTTTCATTAGAGACTGATAACTCATTAACAGTCAATGAAAATTATGAAGAAGATAAAGCAAAGAAAAGAGGCAATGAGGCAATAAATCCACCTTCACATGAAACTGGGCCAATGGGACCTCCTCCCAAGAAAAAGAAAGAAATCCATTACATCAGGAAAAAACCCAAGTGATAAACTTAGAAAGATTTTTTTATTAAGTGTGTTTCCAAATGGTGGTGAAATGACTATGATCAAATTCAAAAATTTTTGGAAGAAGCTTGTTAATCTAATTAATCTCATTGTTGATCTAGCATAACCAACACTTCCAGTTTGGTTACCAACAGCAGCTATCTCTTAGCCTAATTTTCATACATTTAGAGTCACACGAGTTTTCACTATCAACTTTTACTCTTAATCAGCTTCCACTATGTGAAAGCTTCAATAGAACACAACGTCATCAATTATATACAGAACTGAAACTTTTTTTTACAAGGGAACCCTTATAATTATTTTCAATTTTTTATAATTATTTTTTATTATATCCATTGTTCATACCTCAATTGATCAACTATCTTTTTTTCTCTTAAATCTTTCGTTCATATTTTTTCATATTGGTTGACAAATAAAAAACATTTGGAAGCGATCAAAAGTGGCTACAACATCAAAAAAAAATTTTTTTAATTATTCAGGATCATTTCACAGTTCACGAACTACAACGTAAGTCTTCTCGCTCACTGATCAACGGGTGAGCCTAATATTTTTATTTTCTTTTCTTATTTTATAACAACCACAATCAGAATCCATTACAAAAAAAAATTAGAAAATCGTTGCTCCTGTGTGCATGTTCCAATGATACTGGTTTCTTGAACTCTAATTTATGAAACAGGACTCTTTAATGTGTACTATGTCTTAGATTGAAAGAGCATTGGTAGATGTTAAAGCGTTTGTATGGACAGGACCGGCCCCGGTTCAGCATTTTGGCAAGCCCCGTGGTCTACGAGTATTATTAAATTCAAATGTAAATTTTTTTGCTTTGAATTAAAATCCTTTAACCACAAAAGTATAGGATTTAAATGTGTATTCAGATCCCGCCAAATTTCTAAGCCCGGTCTAGAAAAACGTACACACCGGCCATGTGTATAGAGCTACAAAATTAAGTACCGTAATACGGGGCGAGTTGAAAACACTGAGACGACTTGAAACTTTTGACAGCGCTCACGAAAAAGACATGCTGCATTCTGGCGGATAAAGTTTGAAATTGAAATTATGGTAAGATGTCCACAGTGCTACTTAATTAAATTTATGTTGTTATACACTTGATTTACTCCTGTGGATTGTGTTGTGCGACTCCAAAGAAAAGGTAAGATATTAATTATTTTTTTGACATGCAAACTTCTTGATATACAAAGGACATCTCAGACAATTGGAATATCGCCATATTTTTTTTCTACACGATAATTTATTGGACTTTAATATTGTAGCCTCAAAATTTTAGTTTCGAATCGTACATGTTAGTGGCGTACCAAATTTTTATTTAGGAGCAATTTTAAGGGCGACTTGAAAAATGGTGCGCACATACAAAAGAAAGCTTGGAAGCCGAAATTATCGCGATTCGCGATTATAGTGATGAAACTCTGCAACATGTATTAGAATTACATCAACACGGTCGGAGTTTAAAAGATTTGAGTGAAGAGTACAACATTCCTTATATAACTCTATACAGAAAGGTTAAAAGAAAACACAAAACCAGTTGGTGATCAAACCGTATTGTCTAGCGATGAGGAAAATTACTTAGTTAAGGTTATATCTACTGCTGCAGATTCAAACGATATCAAAGGGATAGTAAAATCATATTTAAACAGAAGTGGAAAACAAGTTCAACAATTTCGGGACAACAACCCTGGCGAAACATGGCTGCAAAAATTCTTGCAGCGACATAAGGAGCACTTGTCGAAAAGACTATCTCAATGTATAAAAGAAAGTAGAGCACAAGTCTGCCCTACGACGATTAATAGATATTTTGACCATTCGTTAGTAAGTCTTAAAGATGTGCTACCTTCGGCTATAGTGAATTACGATGAGACCAATTTCACGGATGGTCCCGGTCGCATTAAAGTCATAGTTCGCAAGACTTCCAAAAGAGCGGAAACAGTCATGGACACCTCTAAAACAGCTACGTCAGTCATGTTTGCTTGCTCAGCTTCAGGAATTATGCTTACGGTTTACGTAGTATATAAGGGGGAGCACCTCTGGACAACATGGACGGAATATAAGCTAGCTGGGGCCAGGTATAATCACACGCAATCTAGCTGGTTCGATACAAATATGTTTGAAGATTGGTTTTCCAATATAATATTGCTATATTTTCGATCTTTGCCACCGGGTCCTAAAGTTTTGATTGGTGATAACTTAGCAAGCCTCCCCAAATGTCATTTCAAAATGTGAAGATAATAATATTTGCTTTATACGTTTATCACCTAATAGTACCCACCTGACCCAGCCCTTAGATGTCAGTGTTTTTCGACCAATTAAGGTATCTTGGAAGAAAACACTTCGAGACTGGAAAAACACAATAAAAGAACTGTAAGAAAAGATGTATTCCCACGTCTCTTAAATCAGAAACAGAATTTCTGCAAGAAGCGAACAAAACATAAAATCCGGATTTGAAGCAACGGGTTTATATCTTTTGAACAAGCACAAAATTTTAACAAAGTTACCAAAGACCGACACGGACAGATTACAGCAAGAAGCAGAAATTGCTGAATCACTAAAAGAAATGTTCCAAAAGACAAGATATAAAGCACCAATTTCTATGGGTGGAAAGAAAAAATTGTTAGTCGAAGCAGGTAAAAACATTTCCCAGAACGACTTGCAGGACGATTTGCAGGTAAAGACACCTAGTACAAGTAAAAAGCCAAGAAAGCATCCACGCCGTCCTATTCTATCATCATCTTCCGAAAGTGACGTGAGTGAAAGAAAGTTAACAGCCGACAGCGACTTAGATCTAGACTCGGAAACGGTTTCTGATTTAGAAGAGAAATGCAGCAGCGATGACATGACATCTAAAATGACCAATATTCAAGAATTTATTGATTTCGCTAATCTTAAACCAGGTGATTATATTTACGTAGACATAAAAACCGAAGGTGGAACTCATAAGCAATACGTGATTAAAATCTTGAACTGCGAAGATAATGGCAATTACCTTTGTTCATTCCTGAGATTGAGTGCTAGAATACGTAGGACTTGTAGAGAAAACGGGAATTAAGCAACAACTTCAGTTAAGAAGAGGCCAAATCAAATTTAAAAGTTTTGGGTTTTAAAAAAAAATAATTACAATAATTTTAGTTTCTACTGATGTTTGTTCTTCATTTTTTATATTGTATGTATCGTTGTATCAATAATAATAAACAAATTTTAGTAAAAAATGTTTTTTCTTTTCTAAACAAAAAATTGTATTTAAAAAAATCAGGTTTTTTTGTTGCTGGACCTATGAAATCAGATTGTATGTTTCATGTCGCCCCCAGAGCGTTCCTACTAGCTTTTTCATGTAAATTATAGGCAAATTTCAAGTCGCCCCAGTGAAAAAAAAACTTGAAAAAACAATGTGAATTGATGAATCATTTTGTCGTAAAAATTATTACACAAACTTATTGTTTGTCCAATTTCTGTTACTTTATTCACAATTATGATAAACAAGACAAAATGGTATAACTGTTTTATGCAAGTGCTTACAGACTTTACTTAGTTTTATTGTCAATACTCAAACCCCATCTCAAACTTGTAATTAACTTTATTCGTTTTCCATCAACGCCAAGAATGTCTTCTAATGTAATTTTTGAATTTATGAATTAATTTTGTGTGGCCGTATTGTTAGATTATTTTTTCCCCTTAAACACTACGACATTTTAGCATTTTTTAAACTGATTATCTGATTATAGTTCACATTCCACATGTAAAAGTTTAAAAATATATATATTAGTAATGATGTATATATTAAATTTTAAATTAGCAAACGAAAATGAAAGAATCATCGACTCTGAGTGACTGGCGACTAATGCATATTAATAAGCTTGAATTACAATAATTAATATAACTGTCAATAACATCATACCTATGTATATGCATTCAACCAATTTAAAAGTGAAAGGTAAAATAGTAAAAA
This sequence comes from Aquatica leii, assembly GCA_035610365.1. Classification (NCBI taxonomy): domain Eukaryota; kingdom Metazoa; phylum Arthropoda; class Insecta; order Coleoptera; family Lampyridae; genus Aquatica; species Aquatica leii. Next base: position 97,726,302 of record CM069434.1, on the reverse strand, counting down.
TTTGAATTGGCGGAAAACTGTGACTAAATTAATTAAAACAATTATAATTTATCTGATTTTTTTTTGTAATAAGAACCATTTATTTAATCTATTTAATTTTATATTATAACATTATACCGTGCACACTTTTCCACACGTTAGCAAAACATGTAGGTACTCTTCTAACAGCAGGTTTGAAGTGAAGTCGTTTTGTACTGATAGAAAAATATTAAAACCATTTAAAAAAGTGTCTGTAAATTTGTAAGTCAAAACTAATAAATTTTGGCAGATTTTACGCTTTTTTATATTAGAACTAAAAAAATTAAAATGCCAGACTCACTCTAGTAGTTAATTTTCAAATAAAATATTGTGTAACTTTTTTATCTGCCTTGATGGGTCATTACATTAATTTTACTTAAGGGTCTTCGATACAAAAAAAAACTTGTCGTAAGACGATTGCAATAAATTGTATAGTTTTAAGTTAAATTTGTAGAAATAAATCTTTGCGGAAATGTTGAAGAAGAGATGTTTCCACCTTTGGAAATAGAAACTACCACGGAACATGTTCCCACATTATTTAATACAATCAAAGGAAGAAGAGTGGTTAACTTAGCCCATATACTCAATGAGTACACAAAAATTATTAACCACTCATTATCATGTACAATGGGAAAAATGAGAATTGTAAAAGAAGTAACCTTTGGACTGAATTCTTCACTACATTTTTACTGCGACAATTGCGAGAAAACCTGCGTAATAAATTCCGAACCCCATAATGTTGGTAAAGATATCAATAAAGAAATTGTATGGGGCTGTCTCAGTACAGGTATAGGACATAATCAAGCAGAAGAAATTTTTGGATTATTAGATGTACCATTTATGCATACAAAAACATTCGCTAAAAAAACTTCTGAAGTAAAAAAGGTAATAGCATAAAAACTATATGCAGGTAACTAGGTACCTAACTAAATACTAAAAAAATTAAATTTTTAAGGTTTGGATTGAACATTTATCAGAAGCGATGTGTGCTGCTGGCGAAGAAGAAAAACGATTAGCCATTGAAAACAATCAATTTATTGAAATAAGTGGCAACAGAGTTCCATATATTTCCGTTATTGTAGATGGAGCATGGTCAAAACGCTCATATGGCCATGGTTACAACGCATCTTCTGGAGTTGTAAGTAAATATAGGTAAATCATAATGTTTAGTTTATTAACGGAAATTTAATTATACACAGGCTTGCATAATTGGGAATAAAACAAAAAAAATCTTGTTTATCTCAATTCGCAATAAAGTTTGCTCAACATGTATTTATTATCAAAAAGTCAATAAAGAGGTCAAGTCACATGAGTGCGTGTTAAATTTTGCAGGGCCTTCCACAGCAATGGAATCCGACATTATAGTTGAAGGGTTTAATCAAAGCTTAAAACAACATGGCTTAGTTTACAAGTACATGACCGGTTAGTTATATTAATATTAACTATAAATGTATTTATTTGTACCTATGTACCTATTATATTCAATTTGTAGGTGACGGGGATTCTAATGTTTTCGCGAAAGTAAGAGCTAATGTAGCTTATGGACGGCATGTACAAAAAATTGAATGTGCCAATCATATGACGAGATGTGTGAATCAAAAGTTACACACGTTAGCTACAAATGCAAAATTTCCTTTAAAAGATCGCAAAATCTTGACGTCTAAGGATGGGGGTCTTTCGCGGATTGAAAGACTTGTAAGAGGAGTTCGCGTTACAGTAAAAAATGTAAATTCTGTAAATGGACTCAATGCACAAAAACTTAGAGAAGAGTTAAAAAATGTGCCTTATCATGTTTTTGGAGAACATAGTAGCTGCAGGTAAGTGTAAATGATGTAATATATCGTGTATACTATTATATAATTATTACTAATTATTATATAATGCAGTTATATAGATATTTACTTACTGTTACATTTGTTACAGCATAACTTTTTGTACACGGAAAGAATTGCAAGAAAAAAATTTTGTTCAAGATATTTCTAAATCCGGTTTCTTTTATGAAATTCAGAAAATTATAGATCCAATGATTCAAAAAGCTGATCGACTTGTATATAACCAAACAACGAATCATGCAGAGAGGTATATTCTTAACTAAATGTGTACAAATATTAATTGGTACGTGCTTTGTAGATTGTACGCTTTAGCTGCAAAATGCACAGGTGGCAAAAGAATAGATTTTTCGAAACGATTGTCTTATACAACGCGCATGTACGCAGCAGCTTTGTCACATACGTCTGGGCCGAGTTGGCACTTAGGTCCATGGGCCAAGCTTATGTCGGGCCGACAACCTGGGCATGTAATGACAAAAGTATTCAACAGACGACATAAAATTATTAAAAAACAAACAAATAAACTCCGTCCACCCAAAATCTTTAAAAAAAACAAAACTGCTTCTTCAGATAAAAACTATGGTCCAAACGCAGAAGAACCTGCACTTGATTCAGAAACTTTAAAACTTTTATCAGATCGATTGTTGGTCCGATTTTCTGATGAAGCAGCTCGTGCTAAAGAAATAGAAGAAAACACTCGAGAACAACACGATTCTCTTCTTTGGCATGAAATGCGAAAAGACAGGCTTACGGCATCTAATTTTGGACGAATTTGTACAATGAGAAAAACAACGTTGTGTGCAAAGACAGTGCAGAATATGTTGTACGGGCCTGATTTGTCTAACAATGAAGATATTCTGTACGGACGAAATAACGAGAACAATGCCCGCAAACGTTACGAACTAGAAAAACATGTAAAGGTGAACAAATGTGGACTAGTAATAGATCCAAACCATTCATTTTTAGCGGCAAGTCCAGATGGATTTGTCGGTGAAGATGGATTAATTGAAGTTAAATGTTTGCGGTCTGCTAGAAAAGAAAAATTCATCGATTGCGACGTCAAAAATAAATGTTACATCATTAAGAACGGAGGTATAAGGTATAATTATTACAAATTTTAATATTTTTATTTTGTTTTAATTGTTTACATATTTGGTTAGGTTAAAACAAACACATAAGTATGCTTATCAAGTTCAGGGACAGCTGAACATCACTGGCAGACAATACTGCGATTTTATATTATACGCCGAAAATGATTTTCATGTTGAGCGCATTTATAAAAATGAAAAATTATGGAATGATACAATGCTGCCTTTACTTACTCAATTTTATATGGATTGTTTGTTGCCGGAAATTATAGATCCCGCTTTTAGAAAGGGAGGTATACGAGAACCCGTTTACCGACTAGAAGCAAATAAAGAATGGAGAAAACCAAAACAATAAAAGACTAGCTTTTTATTTTGATTGTTTTTGTTTTAACTTATAATCTTGCTAAAAATGGATTTCTGAAGTATACAAATTTAGGTAAAACTGGAAAAAACATACAAGTTCAAAAGTGACACTATCAAATTTTAATACCTACTTTATTAACTTGACGCACAGCTAATTATTATTTCTGTAATAAAAGTTTGTTGTGTTTATTTGAAATATGTATTATCATTAAAATAAAAGTTTACATAAAAAACAAATAGTTCTTTTCAAAAACACTAACTTTTTAAAAATTATTCACTACTAAAAATCTGTAAAATAAAAATTGAAACATACAAATTGAACTTTTATTCTTCATAGTATCCGAACAACATATAACATTACTAAATTCGTATTTTTTTATTCAAAGACTGATAATTTTATCGCTTAAAAAAGCGATAAAATAACAAATATCTGCTAGTAAATGCAAACCGCACGTGTCTATTTCTTTGCGATTATCTTATCTTAACGCCCACGGTACACCTGCAAGCAGCCGGCTACAAGAAGAAATTTATATCTAAATTAATTTCCATTTCTTTATCACTTGTTAGACCATCCCTACAAGTCAACCTTAACAAATACCACTATTTTCGACACTAGCGCTCTCTGAGCGGATTTAGTTTTCGTAACAAGGTACCGAAGACCCTTAAATCAATCAAGTGCTGGCCAGCGTAGCGAGGACACATAAGTTGATAAAAAAAATAATAACTAAACTATAAAGCTTAACAGGTTTAACAGAAAAACAGCAAAAACTTTTACATAGCCGTATGATCGACTTGAATTCAGAAGCTTTTTACACCGGGGATCAAAAGTATTAATAAAATCCCACAAAGTTTTTGCCACAATATGCTAATAAAGTTGGTAAACGTTTAGGAAAGTCATGACCAATAAACATCTAAAAATCTTCAGGCATTAATAATTTAGTAAATTTAATTGAAATTTCTCTAATGATGTATATGTCCATTAAAATACTTATATACTTTCCACGAGCAAAAATTTTTTTTTACATATTTCTTAACATATAAAATTAACATATTTAAACATTTAGTACGACTATCCAGAGCTAAATTTAAACATAAAGAGAGCTACAAAAAAACGGACAGAGTAACAATTAGAAACGGAACCATTGAAACGGATATAGAAAAAGACTAATCAGGAAAACCATAGAGATAAAAAAGAAAAAAACCGTCAACAAAGAAAATGGGTATCATCTCAGCAACACGTGGAAGAGCGTACTACGCAACACAGTTACGGTCAATGGAGCAAGAACACGGTGGCGTGCACTCGAAACATATATAAAAAGTAGATACGCAGAGCAATAGGAAACCAGCGGAGCAATATGTAGAGGAAGAACTCATCATTCACGAGGATAGTAACGAGGTGCTGAAAAACGTCACGGCAAAGGCTCGCCACGGCGGGCATCTCAGATGATGCCTCCGGTGCAGAAGATGGTGGAAGCCATCATGACAAGTGGATGAGCAACTCATAACGGCTGCAAAGCAACAGGCGGCATTGATGGCGATTAGTGCAGCGCCTGGACCTGGACCGTGCAGCAACCGGCGAGGGTTATTTCTATCGGCGGATGTGGTGGAGTTTTTTGATCCGGAGAATCCGGACTGTAATGTGGAACGGTGGTTACGTAAGATTGATCAATTGGGTGACATACACGATTGGTCCGAATTTCAGCGTACAGTCACAAAATTAAAACAATTGTTTCATTACGTTGTTTCGTCTTAGTTTCATTTTTATTTCATTTACATATAACTGACAGTGAATAAATTAAAAGAGTTCCAATTTTTCGCAATCATTTTTAAAGCGTTTCAGTACTTGCAATTTCTTTCCAATAATCAGCCATCGTTTAAAAACTGAATTTGTTAAAACCGAATATTTTTTTAATAACTAGAATTGTTTTAAGATCTATTAAATAAGATTAAATTATTTTCAAAACAGTGGAATTGTTTTAGCAAAAACGAAACTTTTTGATTAGTAAGCATTAGTCGTTGTTAACCTTTTGATTAGTGTCCTCAACGCTTGCGCTGCAAATTGATATTTTTTTCATTTATTCGGTTGTAGTTTGATACGAAATGGAACAATAAACGGTAAGTCGAAACACTTTATTTTCATCCATAAATGTAGTCAATATTATCGTCATTTCTGTTCTTTATGTATTATGTTTCAATTTGTATAAAAAAGAATGCAAATTAACACACATGGTTGCGTTAAGGTAGATTATTGCGCGAATCTGAAGATTAAAGAGCGGATAGTAAGGCAAGAAAAAATACCAAAAAAAGTGGCATAAAAGGCATATTAAACCTGCCAAAAACGCAATAAAAAAAGGCACAAATATCTATTATTTTCTTGTTTTACAATGTTTATTAAGTGCTATTATTTTCTTAAGCACAAATATTTTTTAATATTTTGAGCAAGAAGCTGTTGCCTTTTATCATTTAAAATATTTTTATAGAAGGAAAAAGTTCTTTTGACATCACAAGATGTTAGTGGAGCAAATTTTAATGCCGATGTTTCTGTTATTGTTAAAGATATTTTCTGTTGATCTTCTATAACGTTTTTTAACAATGATTGTTTCATAGTTTTTTTATTATTTTTTTAAATGTAAACCACTACCCAAGTGTTGTTTTACATGGTACTTTTTAGTAGCACCGACCTAAAATAATACATATACTAGTAATTAAAAGCATTTAAATTAAGATGATACAAACTTACTGATTTTGAACCAACTTGACAAAAAAGGTTTTCCCCGTCGGCTGTTAAATTATTGTCCAATTAACTCCACTTGCAATAATTTTCAAATTTTGATTGTTTATTAGGTGGCATTTTTTAAAACTTACTCACAGCACAACAGCAATAGACTATCACAGTGTGACAATATCCCAAGTATTTATAACAAACAAAGAATATTTTAGTCATATGTTTATGTCATTAAAGGAATCCCACCGGACAGAATTAAAATTATCTATATTTGTTTGCTTTACTTAGGTACTGAATAGACCTATAAAATATGATTCATTCCGAAATCCTTCCGGTTCAGTAAATAGTGTTCTGTTTAGCCTGTCATTGTACATAATTTTTGTATAAATTCTTACAATAGTTTTTCTCTATAAGCGGTTTTTGTATTTAATGTTTTCTGGAAACCATTGTTTAACAAAACATTTGAGCAAAAAAAGTTAATTATATTATTGTACGTAATTTAAGTAAAATTCTGTAATGCGTTATTGTCATGTATCTATTAAAACACTGTTTACACAAACTTTTCAAAATTTATATGTAAAAAGGCAATATAAAATGTTACTCTTTAGAAAGGCAAAAAAGACAAAAAGTTACACAAAAAGGCAAAATAGACAGGCTCCAAGCATTTGCCTGACTGTCCGCTCTTTACTGATGATAGTTCAGGATTAATTAAGGTTCCAGTGTCATTAATTACAATTCAATTCTTTAAGTTTTCAATAACGATTATGTACAGCTAAAGGTATTCACAGTGTTGTTATAATTTTCTTCTGATTGCTAAAGTGATGTTTATATTAAGTTTGTTTTTTTAGTTAAAAAAATTTAATTAATTTGTGAAACTCATTGATTATGTACATATATAAATTAAATATTTATTTCTATGTTATAGATGCCGTTAAAAGTTGCCACCCAACAGTAACTGATGCCGTTTTTGAAGCTTCCGTGAAAACTTCAAAGAAAGTTGCAATATATAAAAAATTATTGATAAATAATCTGGTTATTTGGAAAACCTAAACCTACTGAAACTCAATGTGATATTGTATTTAAAAATATTTATTGTATAATAAAATTTGAAACGTGCATTCAAAATATCGATTTAATTGTTTCATTTTAAAACCAAAACTAATGTATGTATTATTAAAATAATTGTTTTAGTTCATTATTGAAATAAGAAAATCATATATTTATCGATCATTTAGTATCAGTTCAAGAACGAAGATTTTAAAACGTAAATCGAATGCAACATTTATTTTGCAACAGATTTGAATTTAAAATACCGAAACTGTACTGATTCAAATAAGTGAAACAGCGATGGACTTATAGCTATTTTATTGCACTTAGGTTTCTTTCATGTTTGAAACAAAAGTGAAACATAATTTTTTTGTTTTGAAACTATTAGTAAGCATTATCAATTTTGTGTTTACTGGGTAGTACTATATTGCAAGCGAAACTGGCGGGAACTGCCAAAACTTGGCACCAACGTCTTAACTCTTTGCTCTCATGCTCAGAGAAATGATGTCAAGACGCAAGACTGACTCGGAGACCATCGTGGCGTATTATTATGCCAAATTGGCATTGTGTGCAAGGGTGGGGTTTTAGGCGGAAATGCCGTCTCTTGCATCATCGATTGTCTTCCGATGGAGTTGCGGGCAAGTGCACACGGCTGGCATGTCGGAGGTTCTTTATCACAACTTCCTGGCAAGAGTGGATAGCTACCAGGTGAACGAGATGGCTTTGCTTGCAACGGCAATGACTCGATCTGTGGCATCTAGAATTTGTGTGGCAGGCGTCAAACGACGTCTACCATTGCAAGAAACGGTAAGGTGCTACAACTGCCAGAAGCACGGCGTTGGCGACTGACTTTGATATAGGCCGAATTGAGTTGTTGTTAGGTCAGCCGGCGATTCAGAGTTCTAACGTCACACTAGTGGTGCGAGGTGGCAAGACGGTGCTGACGACCCAGGATGACGTTAGTGACATACTTAATGCCGGCGTATGTCCTGGCGTGTGGGACAGTACAAGAGGTGTCTATCACCAACATGGACGACACATCATCCCGATCTGATGTGTGTCAACCGGCGGATGAGGAGCAAGTAAAGGTGAATATATATAAAAGTAATCGTAAGCAATGCATGCTTGATTTGACATACGTATCCGATGAATGCACAGGCAGTTGTTTACATTGTTTCAAAATAGAGCGCAGTGTTTTTCGCAAGGCGACGATGATTTAAGCTTCACCGGCCTTATAGGTTGTCATTGTGGGAGCGTCAAGTAGTCCGTGAAAAGGTTCAATCTCTTTTGAAAGCAGGCGTTCGAGTTCCTTTTGGTCTCGCAAACTCACCAGCTGTTTTTCAGCTCATTATAAATAAAATGTTAGGTAATCTTAGGTGTGATCAGGTGTTGGCGTATATGGATGATCTTTCAATCCCTTTTGGCGATGAACAGCAACAGTTGGAGAACTTATTTTTAGGGCGGGTGTAAAGTTGAAACTAGATAAATGTACTTTCCTTATGGACCGATTAAAATACCTGGGATACGAGATATGCGCAAAGGGCATTCGTCCTAGTCGGCTGAATGTGCAAGCGGTAGCGAAGTTTCCTGTTCCTACTAATGTTCACGGACTTAAGCAGTTTGTTGGTCTTGCTTCTTATTTTAAGAAGTTTGTTATGGATTTTTCAGTGCTGGGTAAACCTCTTACGGATTTTACTAAGAAAGGCGTTGAGTGGACCTGGGGCGATGAGCAGCAAAAAGCGTTTGAAATGTTGAAAGGTTGTCTCTCCAAGAAACCGGTACTGTCCTTATATGACAGTAAAGCGGAAACAAAATTACATACCGATGCAAGTAAATGGGGCCTGGGTGGTATCTTGATGCAGAAAGGCGATGGAAAGGGGTTATTATTGCAACCTGCCGAGTACTTCAGTAGAATAACTACGGCGACCGAACAGGTGTACCATAGTTATGAACTAGGTTGTAGAGTTCATAAGACTCTTTCGAGTTTACTTGTTAGGCGTGGGATTTAACGTTGTTACATATTGCGTGGCAATAAAAGCAACCTTCCTGAAACGGGATTTGGTGCCCCGTATTGCTAAGTGGTGGTTAACTATTCAGGAGTTTGACTTTGAGGTAGAATACAGAGCCGCCGGCGGGCGCGTGCAACACGTGGATGCGTTGAGTAGGAACCCCTACGGCAAGGCAATGGTGGAGACTGTTGTTAACGTCGTGTCGATGGCGGATGACGATTGTTCCTCACAGTGCAGCTACAGCTGCTCTGGTTTCTCTTTAGTTAGCAAATAAATCTTTCACCTTTAGCTAAAGCGAAAGGAATTTGATTATTCAATTGTGAGCAAATTAAGCGAAGTCGGATAATTAAGGCTGACAGTAATTTTGTAATTTTGTAATTATACTGTTGTCATTTTGTGATAAACTTGTTCCTTTCCACGGTGCTTTAGACCCTTACCTTCACGAGGTTAAAGGTGAGCAACGACACACAGGCCATAAGCCCAACCGTTTTCTGGCAATAAGATCCGATGAACGGCTAAAAGGGTAATCAGGTATCAGTTATTTATTTAGCCGACGCGCTTAACTTCCCCTACTGCCTCAGCCTCTTCCGTCATAAAGGCTAAAACTGCTTCCTCTAAGCGTCGCCGTGAAGACGACGACGTTGATGTCATCCTTCCTGAGTCCTCGCCCGACAGCATCGAAACATGTTTTGATGCAGATATCATTCGTCTGACTAAAGTAATCTCTGCCTCCAAGATTACCACTTCCCGTCAATCAGACATAGTTAGCAGGCTTCAAGCGACTTTCCGAAAATCCTTGATCAACCGTCGCGTCTCGCAGCAAACTGCTGACATTGTTTCCGCTCTGGCTGATGTCCAAACAGCTTTGCAGTCTGTAACAGCCAAGTTTTCCACAACCGAAGCTGCACATCCTGCCTCGTTCTTCTATGCCCAAGCGGCCCGCACCAAACTTGTAGAAAAGATCAAAGTACCTTCCGGCAAATCCGTCGCGCCTGTTCCCAGGTGGACAGTAGTAATTCTTCCGAAGCCCGTTTCTCCATTGAAAACTGCGGACGACCCTTATGAAAGTCTTGGATCCTCAAAAATATGGCCTAAGACTGGACTGAGTTACTGAAACGGGAAAAAGCGCTATCAGACTGGAATCTGACAAATCAGATATGACGAAAATACCTGTGGCCATCCTAGAACAAGCCGGCCTTGTAATTAAGCCCCAAGGCAAATTCTTCGAAATTCCGTCCTAGACGTTCCTAGAAACCTGTCCGCTGAGCAGGTGAAAAAGGTTATTGTTTCTCAGAACTTCCACGATGCCTCAGACCAGGTGCTTCATCTCGCAAATGAGCACTTAAAAGTTCTTTTTCGCTTCGGTCCTAGGCAAGGAGCAAACTGTAATTGGATTCTTGAGGTACATCCGGAAGTTCGACGATACCTTTTGGCATCGCGTCGGGTATATGTCGCCTAGAATGCATGCCGGGTCAATGATCACATCCGGGTCACACGTTGCTTTAACTGCCAAAAGTACGGCCATCACTCCAACGACTGTAAAAGCGACTTACAGTGCGACCATTGTGCTGAAAAGCGCGAAACAAAAGCATGCCCCAACTCGGATAGAGACCCGACGTGCGTTAACTGCGTTCGCTTTGGCCATAAAAGAGACGTCGTCAAGCATAAGGCGACCTTTAGCACCTGCCCAGCGTACCTAAAAAGACTCGACGCCAAGATCTCAAACACCGCTTATGGACTTTGAGGACACTCTAACTTTAAGGTTTGCGCAAGTGAATCTTCGCAATACACGTGTTGCGACTTTCGAAGCGATGAGTTTCTCCTCCGACAACGACATCGACGTCCTACTTACTCAAGAGCCTTAAGTGTTCAGTTCAGGTTCAGGGTACAAGCTCGCTAGTGCGGCTGTACTCTTCAACAGGATTGCCGCATCCTCTTCTATGCGGTATTACTCGGCTATAGTTTGAAGCCCGTCGGAGTGGTGACACTCAGCCATTTAACTAACGACTGCAATGCAGTAACTATGGTTATGGTTGGAAACACCTCCTTGGCAATCGTCGGCGTTTATTGACAGCCGAGTGAGGATGTTCGTATTCATCTCCAACGCTTAGATAAAATTCTTGATAAACTAAGAGGCATTCCTATTATCATAGCAGGTGACTTCAACTCGAAATCGCCGACGTCTGTGTTGCCAACGAACCATTTCAACCTTTCACTTTCGCTAGTCATCTAAGTTCAACTAACATAGACGTTACATTAGCATCTCCCTGTTTAGCCAGGAAAATATTAAACTGGCGCGTCATTCCAGACGTAATAGAAGGTGACCACCGACTGATCCCTAAAAGAATCCTTGATTACAAACGCATTGATCCCCGTTCGCCTAAATGAGGCTATCTCAAATTCAATTCCTATTTATCTTCCACGTGGTGCTTTGTGCCACGATCCTAAATCTGTAGACGCCTTCATTAATAAGTTAACCAGGATGATCTTCGATTCTTGTCAAAATACTTTAAATAGCATACGCCTAAGATCTAGAGCTGGTGTACCGTGATGGAGTCCTAAGTTAGATAGGTTAAAGCGAGCGGTGCGCTGTTTACGAAAACACCATCAAAAAGCCCCTACAGATGTAAAAAATCAATGGCTTGCCTCTTATAAGGCCGCGCTCCACCGGTACGAACTGGTAGTGAAGACAGCGAAATATAGCTCATGGCAAAGTTTCGTGGAAAAAAGCTTGGCGACGAGTCCTTGAGGGTTAGTCTACAGGTTATCCTCCCGGAAGTTCATGTCGATCCAACCGTGCTCCAACGTTAAAGTCGGCGACAGATACACTATCTCAGAATTAGACACAATCAAAGTAATAGTTTCCACATTATTCCCGACGACGATCCCTCGGACAATGCCTATCATGCCCAAATAAGATACCGATCTCTTTTGCTAAGTAATTCCCGACAGGACTGGGTGGTCACTAGCGACGATTTAGCAGCGGTGGCTAGCAAAATCCCTAAAAATAAAGCTCCTGGACTTGACGGAATACATTCTAATATTTTGCAAACGGTTGTTCTAGATTCTCTCTCATCAACGATTGTTGACCTGTTCAACTCCTGTATAAAAATTGGTTATTTTCTTACTAGCTGGAAAGCTGGTAAACTAATCACTATTCTCAAGCCCGGAAAAAAGGATCTCGCCAACCCTAACTCGTACCGACCGATAACTTTGTTATCAGAATTAGATAAGCTTTTTGAAAGGACACTTCTGAAAAACATACACGACTACACTCCGCCTAACGTTTTATTCCATCCTAGTCAATATGGTTTTGTTTCTAGCAAAACGACGACTGACGCCGCCCGTCGATTAAAGACAATTGTACAATCAAACGTCTCCAAGTACAGACTAGCTATTTTCATAGACATATCTAGAGCGTTCAACAACGTGTGGTGGTCCTTTATAATCGAAGCTCTCGTTGTTAAGAGAGTACCTTCAGACGCCACGCGCGTCATTCGTAGCTATTTGTCGAACAGATCGCTAACTTATTCTGAGAACGTTTCCTGTTCTTTTACGAAACGACTGACGAAGGGCTGTCCACAAGGCTCGATGTTTGGGACGACTTTGTGAAACTTGGTGGTAAATGATCTTCTAGACAAAGACTTACCAGCAGGCTGCGAAATTTTCGCTTATGCGGACGACATAACCGTCACAGTGTCCGCAAATTCCCGACGAGACCTGGAGGCAAAATCTAACACGTCCCTAAATATTGTGACTATCTGTGCTTGCAGCAATAAACTAAGTATTTATGCAGACAAGACTAAATACATGGGTTTTGGCTCTACACTAAAACGAGATCCTTTACTGCGCTTCCACGATACTCCTGTCCGTAGGGTCTTCGAATTCAAGTACCTCGACGACAAGCTGAGTTTTGTTAAACATTGCGTTTTCGTGTTTGACAAGTGCTAGAGCGTCTTGTACTTGTTCTACAAATACTTACGGCTGAAATGGAATCTTCAAATCTTCTCTATGTTATTTCTAAACATCCTCCACTACATCTTCTATTGCATGAAATCTACGGCACCAAAATTCTTCGCAACGCTGGCTCGTGCAATTTCCTTGACCAGCACGTTTCAAACAACGATTTTTTCAGCGGCCAAGCGCCCCTTAAAGGTCTTGATCTTGGGTGAATGGCAGCGGCTGTGGGACAACGGCGCAATGCCTATTCTCTTATCCCGGATATCCGTACCTGGGTCAGAATACTCCACGTCCCTGGACGAGAGGCCGTCTAAATCCTGTCATCACACGGCGGATTTTGTTGTCATTTAAAACGCATTAGCGTTTTGGATGACGACAGGTGCCCGTCGTGTGCATTGGATTCTCGCTTGTTGTGAATTCACTGAGGATCGAAGTGCATGTATTATATTTTATAGTCATTTATTTCAGTATTTTATTTTGGATAACTTTTTTAGTTTCTTTTTTGCCGTAACTACTTAACTAACCTGCCTCTTTTAGTTCCTGCTCAATTTTCTAAGTCCTTTTCCCACCTACTTGGTTTTATGCCTTAGAAACGAGGATAACCTGAAGCGCAGGTGCTTCGCTGAGCCGCGAGCTCTTAAAGCACGTTCCGTTACCTAGCCCATCTAACTGAGTGAAATCAGACTTGTCCTTCAAATGAAACATTTTCTTTCTCTTACCTAATCCTATTTGTGGCGAAGTTGTACCAAGCAAGTTCGGGTGGTTTGGTGGGTTCACATCCTCCTCCTCCTCCTGAAGTCAAAGCAAACTATAAGATAATTAAGGGGCCGACGCTTATATTGAACTAGTCTGAACTACGACAAGTTGTACGTGCCGGCGATGGCTCGGTTTGGTATGCTACGGAAACATTATGATGGTTTCGGGCATCCAGGTTATGAACGGTGTTTGGCGCTCTTACAGGAGATCTTTTAGTTCCCTAGGATGAGGCGATTCGTGAATAAATATGTTAAATCGTGCTTGAAGTGTGAATTTGCGAAAGGTGACTATGGGCGTTGTGAAGGTTACCTACATCCAATAGAACAGCGACCGATACCCTACGACACGGTGCATATCGACACATTTGGGTCCCTTTGTGAAAAGCGCAAGGGAAAACTGGTACATCCTCGTGGTGATCGACGGATTTAAGAAATTTGTGGTTGCCAAGTCAACCAGAACTTTAAGGTAAATTGAAGCGATTAACAAGCTGAAGGACGTATTCAGTGAGATTGGGTATCCTCGGCGGGTGATAAGCGGCAGAGAACTGGCATTCACTAATAAGGCGTATGCCGATTTTTGGATGACGCATGGCGTGCGTCACGTCTTGAATGCTATCACAACACCTCAAGCGAATGGTCAAGTGGCACGTCAAATCGCACGATTATACAGGTTCTGGCGACCAGCGTAGAGACAGAGGGTCGGTGGGACGAAGGGCTGCCCGATGTGGTCTGGGGCCTTAATAATGCAGTCAACGCGAGCACGCATTTCTCTCCTGCTCATCTGACGTTCTCTCATATAGTCACGGTATGATAACCGATTTGGCCAACGGTGGGCTTGCAAGCAACACTGGTGCGAACAATGGTGAATTTTTGGCGGGTGTCCCAGGTAGGGTGACTGCCGCAGAGGTGGCGGATACTGTCATTATAGATGGCGATACGATAATTAGCCCGACGGTAATCTCTGCACCTCAGGTAGTGACACAGGGTGACGATCATGATGCTATTGCTAAGGAGGCGACAACGGGCGCAAGCCTACAGGCGGAACGTGCAACGGCGTGCGCAAATATGCAACGGGTTGCAAAGCGTATGAAAGTACAGTACGTAAGTTATACATTGTCAAACAAATACGACGGGCCGTATCGCGGGACAAAAGTGCTAGCACATGACAGATCCAAACTGTCAAGGCGTTATAAACGGTTTCAGGCGACCGAGGTGGTTGACTCCCTTGAGGCGATTGTTTCTTTATTCTACAAACCCAAATCATACTCTGGTCCGTAAAGAAAACATTCACGCTGTCAACGTAAGCCAACATCTCCAGTGAAATAGAAGCCAAAGAATCTGCTGTAGCTTACACGACAAAGGCGGAAGATAAGAGAGACAGCATTTATACGTTGCGTTTTGAGAAAATAAAGGGTACTTTCAAAGTGATATTGCCGACATAAAATGCAATGCTCGTCTTAGTGCTGATGCAGATTTGTTAATAAAGGTTAAATGTAAGTCGCTTGATTATTTTTATTTAATAATTTTAACAGAAGACATTGAAAACCAATGTGAATTTTAATGTGTTCTTGTCGTATTTTCGTGATTTTTTGTAAGAATAACTATCACTTTTGTGGCCAAGTCAAGCAATTAGCGAACTTCAGTTACTTAGCAGACATGTGTTTTTCCCGATTAGATTTGGTTTTGCTGTAAAGTTTATCAAAAAATGGAGATAATTTTGCCTGATTTTACATTAGAAAGAATCTCCGTAAGCGTCATCCCGGCGTGTATTAGATCTCAAGCGAAAAAGTCGATTGATCTAAAATCATGAAATGAAAGTGATTATGACATTAAACTGTTTCAGTATTAAGGGTTTCTTCTTCGCCCGTAGCGAACAGGCGAGGACCTTGTGCTTTCTAGCTGTATATAATAGTTATTATAATTGAAGTGCTTAAATTAAGTTATTGTATATAATTAAAACAAGAAAAAAAAATAAATGAGTTTATTGTAGATTACTATCATACATATTACCTGAAACAAAAAAATTAAATGTAGAAAAACTCAAAAAAAGAATTTCTTAATCTAATTCTAAACTATTCAGAATCTTTATTATCAACAATCGTATTTCAGACGGGAAAAGAAGACTAATAATAACAATTATCATCATTTAATTAATGTTCAAGTAGTAATTAAGTAGAAATAAATTACCTGAAGTCAAATTCTCCAAAGCTGCAATGTCTAATGGAAACATAAAGAGCATATAAAATACGCATTTAAATAAATATTCCATTAATTACTATAGCAAGAGTACTACACCAATATGCTACATAAACAACATATTAGCTCTAGATCTTGCATTGGAGAAATACAAAAAAATACAAACAATCTACACGGAGCAATCATTTTATTGTATTATACGTACAATATAATCTATTTAAAAAAAGCCCCGAATATGGATATATGTAAAAAATTATTTTTGCGAGCTCTGGGTGCTAGATTTACTTTCACGTAAACTAGCCGAACGACGTCTCTTCGCTTCTAGTCGTTTTGCTTTTAATTCCTTCCTACGTTGTGCTAATAGCTTGGCATAAGAATCAGCTTGTTCTTTACGTTTAATACAACGCTTCTTTTTCAGAGCTAAGCGATGGCGTTTTCTCTAAAACAATATTGTTTCATCAGTATTAATCTTCCAAGATTATATTAATATAGTAGCATACCTGGAGTACAGTTGGTGTGATTAACCTTTGAATCTTAGGTGCCTTGCATCTTTGTTTCTTTCCATCTTTCTGGGGTAGTGGGCGTTTAACAACATACTGACGAACATCATCATCCTTGGTTAAATTGAACAATTTACGTATACGAGATGCTCTTTTAGGTCCAAGTCTGCGAGGCACTGTGGTATCCGTAAGTCCAGGTATTTCCTAAATTTAACAAAGCTTAGTAAAACATCCTCTTAGAACTTTAACGAAAAATTTACCTGTTCACCTTTGCGTACTATAACCAAAGCCAACACACTTAAATTAGCATCTACAATACAACCTCTAACAGATTTCCTCTTGCGTTCACCAGTACGACGTGGTCTATAGCACGAATGCCCTTTAGATAAGAGTAATCGTACACGCCCTATAAGATTTTGAGAAAGTAATGACAGATGTTACAACTTAATAACTCACCATTAGTAAGAACACCTTGTTTCATCGGAAACCCTTGCTTATCGTTGCCCCCGGTGATCTTAAGAACATAACCTTTCCATTCATCCCCTAAAGGATTTGCATCTAATTCGGCACCCATACGTTTTTCATAAAACATACGAATTTTATGTTCGTC
Source organism: Aquatica leii (assembly GCA_035610365.1). NCBI lineage: Eukaryota > Metazoa > Arthropoda > Insecta > Coleoptera > Lampyridae > Aquatica > Aquatica leii. Next base: position 97,709,202 of record CM069434.1, on the reverse strand, counting down.
TACCACTTCAAACAGCTTCTGACATCCCGTTGCCGGGTATGACACGTTTAGCTACAAAAAATTAACTGAATTTAAAGATACAGGTCGATGTAGTAGTAGTAGTTAACGTGACATATGTAAAATCTAAAAAAATCAATTCCATTCAATAAAATTAAGAAAAATAACGTAAATTTTTAACATCTACTGTTTGTGAGTTATGTTTAGTTAAAGTTTAATGTAATTGAAGAAGATAAAAACACGTGGTTTTTAGTAACTTTTATTAACCTATTCAACACGCCTATGCTAACTTTGATGTATGATAATTATGACCTAAATTTGAAACACGGGTTTTGTCTTTTCAATGATATGCTTGATTTTAATGATTAAAGTCAATTAGATGGGTTTATTACCTTCATAATTACCGCACGTAACAGCAACAGTGAAGCAAACGCGAAAAAGAAACCAATCCGTTAAGTTGGCACCTACGAAAAGTTTCGTACAAATTGTTGGTAGTATATACACGTGTCTCACGTACCATTGTATGCAAAACTAATATTCAGATATATTGTACCGGGTGATGCATAAATAAATGATTTCAGTGTTAAATTACAGTAGTTTGTTAATAAAAAAAAACTATGTGCGTGGACAACATTAATTATAATGACACCAAATTTATAACGTGTATAGTAATGTTTACGTGTTTTTATAGCTTTGCCAACGACAATTCTATTAAGTAATATAACTATAAATAATGCAAATATATAATACGTTTTTGTTGCATTGCTCTGGGTAAAACATTTTTAAATTGATTACTCTAAACAAATAGTGTACGATCGCTCTGAAGGTCACGCTTAAAGATGATTATACTGGCTTCCTTTTGCTCTTAAAATTAAATATTAGAGCCGTGAGGTAGCCTATCCACATAGAAATATGGTTTTTAAAAAAGATTTGTAGAAGCATCTTTTTATTTAAGAAGTTTCGTAATCGTAATAGTTTTATTTTAATTTTCAATATCTTAAAAACAGTACATTGTCCGCTCTACAAGACTTCTCACAAAGAAGTTTTAGTTCTTTCATATACCTCCCAAAGTGTACTTATAGAACTGTAGAAGTTTTCTTTCAAACGCCTTAAAAATTCTGAAAACGTTTTTAGAAAATATATTAAAAACCTACTGTAGAGTTTACAAAGATTTATATAATATTCGTCATACAAAATATAGATGTCATAGTAGAATTCAAGTTTCCACGGGTTGCATCCCACACAGCATAAACACATTTTTAAAATGTTAAGATAATATTTTCCTTAAAATATTATAATGTTTCTATAACATTCAATATCGACAAGAAAATATTGATAAAACATTTTTAAAATATGTGCATGTCCCGCATATTGATGTTAAATAAATATTCCAAAAACATTTTTTTGAAAATATTAAAATGTTTCTAAAACATTCAATATATCCAAAAAATGTCAATAAAACATTTTTAAAATATATACATGTCCGTAAATTGATGTTTAATTAATATTTCAAGAACATTTTCTTGAAATTATTAAAATGTTTCTAAAACATTCGATATACCAAAAATAATGTTAATAAAATATTTTTAAAATATATAAATGTCCCGCAGATTATTGTTTAATAAATAAATAACGTATGTATCCCACAAAAGTCTTGGAATTGGCGTTGACAGTAACGCGAGAAATGGACGTCGCTCCTAGAACCATAATCAACGATTGCTCATTTAGTCACATGGTTCTATGATCGATATGCATCTCGATCTATCGTTATAACCAACACCCAGTTCTTATTCTTTTGCGAAACACGTTACTTTAAAAGACAAATATTTTCACACACACAATATTATAGAACTCTTTAAGAAAATGTCTAACAATCGAGTTATGGCGGACATCGATACAAAATGTTCTAATAAATCAACTTGAAAAGGCGTATAATGAAAATTGACTCCCAATTAGTCAAAAACAATTTATTTTTCTTAAAAAGCTGACACTGAAACAACTGAAATTTTTATGTAAAAAATAATATAGATTGCAAAAGTTTCCATTTTTTTCCTCTAAACTTTGCTGCCACTAACCATGATTTAATGCCATTTACTATTTCCAAATCTGTAGCTTCATTAAATTGACGACAAACTGCTTCTAATGGAACACAATTATTTATAACAAAACACAGATGTTGAATAGTTAACTTACTTAGAATCGTAGTCTGTAACAACAGCGTTTTAAAAACTTTTTTTCCCTTTTGTCCTTCGTAACTGTACAATGCTCCTACATTATTACTAAATGTATGATACATTATGCTCCTTACAAGTTCTTTTGTAGTAGACCCTCCCAGTAATGACAAATCCTTGACCTACAAAGAGTTCACAATAAAAATATATAATATATTACAGTATCTGTTAATATAGATACACTAAGTATTACTTTCTACACCATAGAAATTAAGAAAAACATACTAAAATTTGCATGTTCAAATCGTTCTCGTCGATTATTGATTCTAAATTTTTTACATCTTCCTCAGTTTTTAAAGGTAGTAACGGGGTTATCAGTTTTATTATGCCATTTTCCTCTGGTGGGTTGTGCAAGTTTCCTTGCTTTGTTCCGCTTTTCATTAAAAATTCTAGTGTTTCTCTATTTTCTTTTACTATTAATTTTATTAGATGAAGTTCTCTGGTATGTTGTTTATAGAATTCTATAAAAAAAGCAGTCAAATGTAAAAGCTACAGAAAAATGTGTAACTCACCCGTACTTTTTACCATCCATTGCCTAAAATCATTAATGAACTCTTGTAATTCTACAAAAACAATTGTATTAGTGAAGATAAAAAAGGAAAATATGTTTAGAATTACAACACAAAAGATACTACTTCTGAACTACTGATAAAGATGTTATCAGTTTTATTTGCTTAAGAACAAAATCAATTTTTTTATGGCATTGCAAATTAACTAGTATGATTAATTAAAAAATTCTAACCTGATGCAGGAAGTGCGAATGATGTATTAGTAGATTCCGCATTTACACGACACTTCTTCTGGTTTAACTTAACGTTCTGCCTAAAATGTTTAACTGTAGTAACTAAATTCAAAATAATGGAAATATATACATACACAGTATTTGAATTATCTATGTTAACCAGAGTATGTGGTAAGCTTGGCAGATCATCTAGATAAGCATCCTCTTCCTCATCATAAAGGTATTCCTTGTTTCTCTTTTTTTCCGGTTCACGAAACCCCTTACCAAAGTCATCGCCAGCACTTGCCGAACTGTTCAAATCATCTGTGTCCTTGGTTTTATTACATTTGCTTTGAGCTTTCCCATAGTTGTCTAACATTAAGTAATGTATCATAATATGAAATAATGTAAAGAAGCATAAATAGTTACCGTATGCTCCTAAAATGTTTATGCTGTAAATCTTCCAATCACATTGAGGCGATGCTGTAGTTCGAACTGCTTCTATAATGTTAATTTTATTTTGGTACGAAGGCCAAAAACATTCCACGCCTTTGCCATCTGATGTACGTGTCCAGGCTTTTGGAACAACTTCCACAGTGTTGTCCTTTTGAAAATGTGCAACAATCCAACTCATCTCAGAAAAAAAATTATGTATTAGAAATATCATCATTTTCCAATTTAATTCTCAACTTTTGTTTAATAACGATCTATTTGTTCTACAACTGGGAAAACATTTCTAATCTTGTTTGAATTATCTTCACCACAATTTATTTTTATATGACTTTGTAAGTGAAACCTTTGTGACTTATTACAATGCAAAAACTTACCATCATAATTAATGTTATAAGAACTTTCTTTAACAGGATCATTTAATAATAAATTTGAAGCACGTGTTACAACACAAAGTTGCCTATTTAACTGTCTCGTAGATTTTAACTTCGGCATTATTTATTTATATATATATATATATATATATATATGCATTTAGTACTCATACACCTCCGAATGTTATATGAAAAGATCGATTTCGCCTCCGTTTTTACGTGTTTGCCTCCGTTTTCGGAGCCGAAGGCGTTTTTCTTATTTTTCATCTGTATTATGTTTCTTGAGACACTCTCTGTCGTTTGACGATTTTTTTGCCGGAGGTAAAAACGATCTAAATATCCATACAAAAATACAATATAGTTCTACTACTTATTCACTAGGGGCGCTGCTGTTGTATATTCATGATGTGTTTAGTTCCAAACCACCTCCTTATGCTAATAGTACGTATTTGCCTCATCATATTGACAACACCGCTAGAGGCAAAAACGATACAAAGATATATGTACATGACGTATATGGATATAATTACTTTTCTGGATTTAGTCGTACCTACATACCTCGTATTTTCTCCCAGTCAATTTTTGTTTAATTTGCTTATATTACAGATTAGTAAGGTAAGTATGATATTGATATGAACTAATATAAAACATATATACAGTATATCTCCAGATCAAATTTACGAGAGGATAAACCATTTAATTTTACAAACAAGTTTACTGTGACACCTAGAAAAAAATAAAAAAGTTTAAATGAAAAAATGCTATTATCTACAGAATAAAATCTTTATGCAAAAATAAATAATTAATTAATTAATTGTTAGATCTGGGACACTGTTTTTGGACTTTGAACGAAACGTTGGCAACTTCGGTTTCTACTTTAAAACGGTTTAAACCCAAAAAAACGTTTTCATTTTACTTCGGCCATGGAAGCCTCTAATCTTATATTTAAATTCATTATATTTTGTAGAAATATTCAGGTCTATTATGTATCACAACCTTTAAAAATAAGGGTTAACCTTTATGTTAAAATAAAGTTTCAAAATAACTGATTTCCTAGCGTCTATTACTAAAATGGTATTACGTAGCAACCTTTAAAACAACGCTCGAAAGTAAACGTTATTTTTAATGCTTAACAGGATAGTAAGTTTTGAGCAGTTTTAAAGCAAGAAAAATGTTATGCAACTCATGTTTGTCGGAAAAAGATAGCAATATTTCAAAACAAAAACATGATTTATGTTGTTTATACTTTCCGTGATTTTAGTTTTATTTCAACAAAACGTCAAAAAATGTCAAAAAAGCAAAAAAAAAACCACGCGTTTTCAGTATTTGGCAATTTAGATGATTTTTAGCTTTTTTGTTTTTTGTAATTAGTAATTTTATAAATTAAACATATAAATAAATATAAATAATCTATTAGGATATTTTTATTAAGAAAAATGTAACTTGATAATTTCAAAATAAATATTTACAAAGATCTACTAGCTAACTTACAATAAAATTAACGAAAACTGCGAATTCTTCTTCCTTCAGCTAACTAGTTCTCATCTGTAAATAAAAACAAATAATTGATAATTGTAACACACTGCAACAGTTACCTCCTATAACATCTCTGTTCTGATGTTCTACAATCTGATCTCTTTGCGGTGTTTCTTCTTCTTCAAATTCTTGCAGTATTTCTTGTGGTATCTTACTTTCTACTGCCATGTTGTGCAAAATCACACAAGAATAAACAATTTTTGCAGCTTTTACAGGATTGTAATTGAGTGTTCTATGTTATAAAATGCATCTAAATCTACTTTTTATTACACCAAAGCACCTTTCAATGTAGTTTCTTGCTTTAATGTGGAGAGTTCACTTCTGCATTTTCTACCGGAGTTAACAGCCACGGTTGTAATGGATAGCCACTATCGCCTGTACAAGTTTATTTTAATAAAAATAAAAGTAATTGTATAAACATTTTTATAATAAATTATACATAAACAAATACTTACAATTCGCATTTTCTAATTGATTTAGAATAAAAACATTAATTAATCTGTTGTAAACCATTTTTCTTCTAACCACTATCTTAACGTCACCTATCAAAGCTCTTGTTATATTTTAAACTTTAATGGTTATGAAAACCATTATTTTAAAGTTCATGTTAAAATAACGATTTGTGAAAACGATACGTAATACCGGTTTGCCGAAAACCCTTATGTTATCTCATAACGGCCACCTTTAAAATAAAGTTTGTGATACATAATAGGCCTGATTATTATAAAAAAAAATTGTTTTTAGGTAGCTGTTTAGTTACAATTAAATAAATAACACGCAGTCATAAAGTTTATTTAACAAAGATTATAAAAGTAATAAAATGAAAACAATACAATACAAATAACAAAATAATGACATTATGTCAAAATGACTACGTATTTTTATTTTTCTGCTGTTGTGTATATATTATAAACAAAAGTCTTCACTTTCTGTTGATTTATAGGCTCACACACCCAAGCATTTTTAGAGCTTACTTCTTTTTACTATGCTGTTTAAACTGACGACACCAATTTTTTCTGTTACTCTGTTCTTCTAACTATTCTGCTTCTTTTCTATTTTTGCAACATTTTTAGAACTTGATAAACTGCAACTTTTTTCTCCTGCACAGTCTTTTGTAGTCGAAGGTTTGTTTTTTTGTACGGGTGCCGGTGGTGAGTTCGGTAGAATGCCCTCTTCATCAAAATTAATATTAATGACAGTTAATGCCTTGTTTTTGTATTCAATTTGGTCCCCTTTGTCAAATAACGTTAACAATGTTGCAACCTTAACTGTTTAGTACGCTTTTTATAACTTATTTCGTAAAATTTATGGTAAGTTTTTACTGTGTGGCCCATGAATTTGGCAAATTGGGCACTTTGATTTTTACTAACTGCATCAGAGTTGCAAATAAACAAATATTTGTTTTTTGCGGCATCATTTCACTTCTTAATTCAAGTAACAAGTTTATAAATTCTTGTACATTTGGCGGAAACAAAGAGTTATAAGTCTAAAAAAGCATCTACTTATGAAGCCAGTAGTGGACGACATCAAAATGCTGATTTTAAATGTAAACAGCTCTGTCGTTAGCAAATTTGTAGGTAGTAAAAAACAATTTTTTAAATCTATAACTGCTGCACGACACAGATAAAGTTAGTTATGTTTTGGCCAATTAATCAAGCTTTAATTTAAAAAAAAATAAAAAAAAAACGACACTAGACTTGTTTTAGCATTAGCTACTATAAGAGAAAAAATATTGGAAATTTTTACAAACCGTGAGAACAAAGCTATAAACTAAATGAGCGACGTGAGAGAACTACCTTAATTCTCTTTTTAGGTATGAGGAATGTGTTTTTAGCTTGGAGTAGTAATTTTACAAAAATGCACTTTGTCCAAAAAACAAGAAAAAATTTAAAATGCACTTTTCCGTTCTTTAGTAATAATGCTTAATTGGTTGGTGTATCCACTTAGAAAGGGCTATTTTATCTGCAACATTGTTTGCTTTTAAAGAAAAAAAATTTAACAGTAGATTATTTACTAAAGTTAGTTTTAAGCGCAGCTTTTCTGAATGAAAGGTCGGATCTTCATCGGAGTTGTGGCTGCAGTAAAACGGATCTAACGATTCATAGCCGGTAGAGAGTAGAGAGAATAAAAAAAGAAAACAAATAGTCAAACACATTATTATTAAGTATTAAGTACGTAACTTCAGCTTTTTCAAATTTCTTGAGAATTTTGCTTTCGCTGATTACATTTGATCGCCAATTTTAGTAGTATTTTTGCACTTAAACAAAAAATCTTAAGCTTTCGCGGTTGTTATGATTATAAGCGACTTTCGGCTTAGACCGCGTCGTAGTTAAACACCCAGACTTAGGCTTGGTCCTAGTCTCTTCTTGACAGCCAAAACAAGAAGTAGAACTTGGCCTTTGCAGTATTGTCGTTCGTGAACCCAAACTAACTGACGTTTTGCAAGACATTGCAGCTTGCATCTTCAGAGTAGTAAATGTCACTGAAAGAAAAAGTGTAAATGACAATATTTATACCAATAGCGATTAGCGTGATTAACGGATCTTATCTTTCCGTTACCGCTTGATTGACATCGTTATTACTTAGAGTAAGTGTTTGTGTCCTTTCCAAGAAGGTTGATCTTTGTTTTAGATGATATAATACTGGTAGCCAAGATTTGCTTAGTCTTAAACCGTCTTCTTCATATTAAATGGATGTTTTACTATTTCCACGGCTTCGCGGATTAGTCTGGAAAGGTAAAAAGGAGTTCTAGCCAACACTTTAGTTTGGTCGAAGTTCAGCGTGTGTCCTTGGTTCCTTACGTGTTCTGCAACTGCTGACTTAGTAACTCTGCGGTGTTTGCAGTCAGCCATATGTTCTTTTACTCTAACTTCAATAGAGCGTCCCGTTTATCCTATATAACTTGATCCACAGAAACAAGGAATTTTGTAAACTCCGGCATGTTTTAGAGCCCCTTGTTTGTCTTTAGCAAATGTAAACCAGGTGTTCAGGGTATCCTTAGTCGTAAAACACTTTTAATATTATGTTTCTTTAGCACCCTGTTTATTTTGCCTGTTGAACCCATACAATAAGGTAAATAAGCGGTGCTAGTAGGAGGTGATAAGTCTTTTTTGACTTTTAGATTTATTGCTCTTTTCCATGCGTTTTGGATATCTTTAAACCCGTATTCATTTTGTTGTAGGGATTCCAACAGTGTTATTTTTTCTTTTTGTAGATTTTCATTATCTGACACATGTATAGCTCTTTTGGCTAAAGTATGCAAAACAGAGTCTCTGCGTTTAAGTATCTATTATTGTGCGTTTTCTTTCTATAAACTGAATGCCCCAATTTTCCGTTATTTTACCTTATCACCAGTACATCAAGAAAGGTTAGGCTGTTGTTGTGTTCTAACTCCATAGTAAATTTAATGCTGTTATGTGCAGAATTTAGATGTTGAAAGAACTAATTTAGTTTATCTTTGCTATGAGGCCATACAACAAACGTATCATCAACATATCTAAACCAAGTTTTTGGTTTTCACTCAACATTTTTCATAATATCAGTTACAAAATATTCCATGTAAATTGGCTATAACTGGAGAGAGCGGTGAACGCAAGGCCGCTCCTTCTACTTGTTTAAACACGTTGTCTTTATAACTGAAATACGTGTAAAGTAAAAGAACATATGGCTGACTGCAAACACCGCAGAGTTACTAAATCAGCAGTGGCAGAACACATGTGAAACCAAGGACACACGCTGAACTTTGATCAAACTAAAGTGTTAGCTAGAACTCCTTTCTACTTTCCCAGACTAATCCGCGAAGCTGTGGAAATAGGAAAACATCCATGTAATATGAACCGAGAAGACGGTTTAAGACGCAGCAAGAAGCAAATCTTGGCTACACTTTTTCTTTCAGTGACATTTTCCACTCTGAAGATGCAAGCTATAATCATAAAAATAATACAAAATAAAAAATGAATTTAGCGATAAAACATTTAAACGTTGTCAAGAATTTTGTACACCACAGTAATTCAAAAGACGTACCTAAGCAGTTATTAGAATATTTTGAGTTCTCAGCAATACGCCAATACATCTATTTTGTAATAAACCAACTTTTACTTACTGCGAACAAGTATTTATTGCAGCAGTCTGCTTTAACTGCACAATACTCAAAAACAATGTTATTACACTGTCTGCACACAATAACTAAAAATTAAGTTGTACCACTGTAAAAACTAAATCACAAGTACAAAATATGATGCTGTATTATCACAGCGTGCATAAGCTGTTTTGTCAAATGCGTTGAAAATGTTTTTAAACTTTGGCAGCGCCGCTGGAGGTGAACTCAACCGTAGCATTTTACAATTATATATATAAGGAGGCGAAAGCGTCATAATCCCATATGGAGATAGGGTAGTACTAAATACAGATTTGTATTTTGTATGAAAAAAACATGTGATATCATTACCCCTCTACCTTTGCCTGTAAAATGGTGTAACACCTGACCCCTTAAATACGGAAAAAACTTGTGTAACAGGATTTGTTCTACCGGATGGATGGGCGTCCTAAAGATATGCGGAGACGAAGAGGATACAAATGCATATATATATATATATATATATATATATATATATGTATTTTTGTAACAAGGTCAGATCCGTTCGTCTTATAAACTAAACAACACTAGATCCGTTTTGTAAGGTGAGATCCGATTTTGGATCTCACCTTGTATCTATGTGTATATAATGTTTTTTCAAGAAGACATTTGATGTAGAGTAAAATTCCAAATTTTTGCCTGGAGCTCACTTTTTACCCTTTTTGACCAATTTTATACACGAGCAGTTCAACTGTCTAAGCTGAAGAGGGCGCCCTAGTAATTTTATTGTATATAACTTCAATTTAGATTTTAGACTTAAGTCGAGATCCGGTATATTTGGCAACCTGTCGGATCTCGTTTTATATGTGTTTTAAAGCTATTTATACGCAAAGATAGCATTATTTTTATCTTGCATACATTCCTACCGAGTCAATGTGCGTTTAAGTTACACATGTTCACTTAGATAAAACAAAATTGTAATCGAGTTGTTTGTGAAAGTTTATAAGCATTTAGACTAAAAATTACAGTAAAACCTTTCTTCATAAGATAAATTCTACAAGAACAATCAATGGTTACAAAACTAGTACAAATCACTGGGTTATACATTGAAAAAATTACGTATTTAAAAGTAATTATTACCGAAAACAATCACTGTTATCTTCACTTTTGTAATTGTCTTCTTGTTTTTTCTTTAGTATCATTTTTCTAAGTAACGAGAATGCTAAGCTGCAATAGATTTGTTATGTTTAAAATTTCTATTTATTGCAATATTTCTTATATTTAAATTCACAGTAGATTTTGGTAGCATATTCGATTCATTGCGGTAATTAACTTTTTCTTGCATTTTCTAAATGTTCGTTATAAAAAGATTAAAACAGTTTTTACTCCAAAACAATGCTATTAAAACCACTAATTTTCTTATTATTTTTTTAGTTTGTGAATCTCCAATCCTAATAATAACACCCATTAATTACAAATTATTTCTAAATATTTACAAATTTACCTTATTTGCTTTATCATATTCACATCTTATTCTTTATAGCTTGTAAGAAATAACATTTACATTTCTCATAAATACATTTCTTTTATTTACTAGCTGTAAAAGCAAATTGTTGTAAACAATCGATATTTTTTAAACTGACTCAGTTCATTCATATTAACGTTTGCTTAAAATCAATGTATTAAATAGCTATAACTCAAATAATAGTTACACTTATAATTTGTTAAATTGACACTGACAAATTGACATAAAATAAATACAGTTTGGACTGGTTTCGACATATAATTTTTAATTGTCGTTTTAGGTATTACTTGGTATTACTGCAGGTATACTACCAACATAAATTTTTAATTTCAGATTATTTATTTTTTGCGTTATTTGTTCTTGTAAAAAGTTTAATTTGACTTTGATTAATAATTAAACAGATTATAGTTGTAGAAAAAGTATAGCGTATAATTCGTAACGAATGTGTTTTACAAATTCTTTCAATAATTATTCTGTGGTAAGATACATTTTTATTTAGTAGTTGTATTACACTTTCAGGTAGGAGAGGCAAAAAAGTCACTTTTGGTAGATTTTTATAGGCGACGTTTCGTAGCGCTATTGAGCGCATTTCATCATGGCCAATAAAAAACGGACCCAAGATGAGATAATCGATAAGCTAGTCACAAAATTAATATTCAATAAATAAATAAACAATTGGAACTAACTATAAATAAGTTAGATGATGTTTGTCTATGTAAATGTTTTCTGTTTGTAATTTATTATATTTTTATCTCTACACTAACTGTTAATGTCATTGTTTGTTTATTTATTGAATTTTAAGGTTGTGACTAGTTCATCGGACAGTTCCCCTTGGGCTCGTTTTTTATTGGCCATGATGAAATGCGCACAATAACGCCACGAAACGTCGTCTGCAAAAATCTACTAAGGAAGGGTTTTTTGCTTCTCCTACCTGAAGGTGTAACACAACTACTTAATTATTACTAAGACAAAAACGTTACTAATAAATTTTTATGTTATCTTTTCACTTTTCACTGAGTAATAGACGTGCGTGATAAAATAAAACTATGATTATAAGCGACTTTCGGCTTAGACCGCGTCGTAGTAAAACACCCAGACTTAAGCTTGGTCATAGTCTCTTTTTGAGAGCCAAAACAATAAAGTAGAACTTGGCCTTCGTTCGAAATTAGTCAAGCGGTAACGGAAACATAACGTTCGTTAATCACGCTAATCGCTATTGGTATAAATATCGTCATTTATACTTTTTCTTTCAGTGACATTTACTACTCTGAAGATGCAAGCTGCAATGTCTTGCAAAACATCAGTTTGTTTGGGTTCACGAACGACAATACGGCAAAGGCCAAGTTTTACTTCTTGTTTCGGCTCTCAAGAAGAGACTATGACCAAGCCTAAGTCTGAGTGTTTTACTACGACGCGGTCTAAGCCGAAAGTTGTTTATAATCATAAACATATCAACCGCGAAAGTTTAAGAATTTAAAATAAAACTCATATAAATGTACGTCATAAATGCAGTTTCAATTTAACCAAAAAAAAACACGGATTCTTCTATTAAACATTTATGTTGGTTTCTTTTTTCAACGTAGGTATTTTTCCTAATTAACTAATAAAACGAAGTTGATGGTGTGTTGAATTACATTTGTTACAGAATTCGCGCAATTTTTGATAACTTAACATTAAAGCTAAGGTATATAAAAAAATTACTGTAACACGTAACGGTCAAGATGTTAATCTCTCTCTCCAAGATCTCAAAATTTCAGCGGAAACCTTTAGAATAGTTAAATTTACATTAAATTGTTTTATTAAGCTTGAGTTTAGTGTTGCGACTTTATAACACTTCTTGTTTGATCACATTATACATTTCTAATTTTATGAGTTTTTACTTTATTGGATTAGATTTATTAGATTTATAAAGATGGTATTTTGTAACTTTAACGTGGCACCAAAAAAGCATTTGGCATTATTTACTGATTTCCACCAAAGTGTAAAAACAAACAAATAACAAACACGCTTTTATTTTTTAGGATGCTCAATACGTGCATGGCATATTTTATGTAATGCCCATCATTTATATATGTTGTTTAGTTTTAAGCCGAAATAATCATAATACAACGTTCATACAATATTAGTGAGATTCCAACTTTGCTCAGGAAAAAGAAATTAATCCTATGCGTAACAAAATATGTTAAGACAGTTTTACACTTTCTGTTCGTTATACTATTAAAAAATTAAGACACAATTAGAGTTCATAACGTTTTTTATACGAGTGTTGCGGCAGCATAAAAGATATGCCATTTATGTTAACTCTGTAATTGAAACATAGAAACAAGTCAAAGTACTCTAAAAAAAAGTTTGGACATACACAAGCTGTTGTATTTTGCACGAATTTACAAATTATCATAACAGCTCTAAAAATTTTTCTAGTTTTATAAAAAATTTTAACTATATGTATGTAAATGACATATTTTTTTGTTAATTATTCAAAAATTGTATTACTTTTTTAGCTACACAGTATAACAAATTGAAGTTACGATTGTATTTGAAATGTTTTGTACTACAAAAAATATGATTTAAAGCTCTGTGTAAAAGAAATATTGATTTTTGTCAAAAAGAATTTATCTTAAAATACCAGTACTTTATTTTGTGAATAATTGTATAGGTTAAAGATTTGTAATTTACCATTGACTATTCTTGATTTGATTATAAGTGATTTTCGTCTAACTTAATAGAACAACCAGACTATTAAACTTTGATGGTTCCTAATCAGTTAAACTTGTCCGTCCATCACTAAAATTTTCAGTTTCATCAATGGCAATTAGCACTATAAAGTTGCAAGCTGGAATGTCTTCTAAAACGTCAGTTTGTTTGAGTTCACAAACAACAAAGACGCAAAAGTCAAGTTCAGTTTTTTCTTTTGGTTGACAAAAACAAACTAGGATCAAACCTATAAATTCAAAATGGTTTCACTACAACGCGTTCTAAGCTGCAAGAAAAAACAAAAAAAGAAACACATAATGTACTTTTTAAATTACCTTAACAAAAGCTTTTATATCGACTCTTAAATCATCAGTTGGAGATGACATAAAGCATCTATTTTCTATGTATAAAGTGAAACTACTAGCCGTGACTTAGTTTGCTATCAAAAATTACGTAATAATTAAAGTTCTGACATTATTCGTACATTGAAAATTTTTGAGATCAACAAGTTATATGTTAATTTACAAACATACAATGATTTATCAAGTTACTTGAAGTTATCCTTAGAAAAAAATTGTAACTGCTCTAATTTCAATGTTTCAAACATACAATCATAATTATAATGTTAAAATACTGTAACTTGCTAAAAAAACTATTTTTGGATAATTGTGGATCTACGCAAGTAAGCAATATTTACTTTAATTTTTTTAACAACTTCATTAATCTAAAGTAAAGATGACATTTTTTAGACTAAGACTAGTTAATTTGGTAACAATTTTTATGAAACTCGTTGGAAACTATTGTTTACTTTATGATCAGTTGTAATATACTATAAACAGTTCTTTTGATTAAAAAACTTAAAAAGTTTAGTTCCATTATATCTAAAACATCAATATTTGAAATCAATGTATGTACTTATGGCCAGAAATTGTAGAAGAAAATAATGTGCAAAATAAAGATAAAAAGTTATCTAAATGGTTTAATCAATAAACTTTAAAAATGTCAATAAAAGATATGTGACAAATCAAATAAAGTAAATTAAAAAACAGTGATTTAAAATTTAGGTTTAATTGAAAACGATTCTTAATATCAAATGTAAGGCTAATGGAAGTGTCAATGTAGGTACATACATGTAAATGTATTACTCAATTAAACCTTCTTATTTACATTTTTTCTACTATTACAACTACATAAAACACACTAAACCATTATGTCCTAAGTGTCTTTAATTAAAAACTAAAAAAAACATATAAACAAACAGAAAAATCACTATAAAATTTCATATCGATGTAAACTTGAAAGTTTGATTTTAAATTGTATTTTACATTACTCACTTCTTGTGTGAATGTTTTTACTATATTACTATAACGTAAAACAATAAGTATTTATTTTCAACTTGAGTTATTAACATTTGTGTACTAACGTTAATTTTAATAAAATCCACTATTGAAAACGTTGTAAAATTCAACCTGCTGCTAAGTTAGACAACAAAATTAATTCAAAACGAAAGATAACTTTGTTTAATAAGAAGTAACTTAATACAATATTATAATCACACTGAACGTAAACTTGTTGCAAGGTCACACAGCAGATTCTGTATAATAAGAGGTCTATTAATAGAATTAACTTGCGCCGTCATTATTTGTATCTTATTGTAGTTGAATTTTGCTCAACGTGAGATCCCAGAAGTTGACAACGCTGCTGGATCTCACGTTCACTCATGTATCTCTAAATAAACAAACATATACGTTGACTTAACTCTTATTCTAAAGGATCTAGTTTTGTTACTGGTTTATCAATTTGCAAAATCTTTTCCCCTCTGAGGGAAAAATGGTTCAGTTGCTTGACATAAACGTATTAAGGCAGAAAAAAAATTCTTATATTTTTTCCTTGTGGCGGATCTCGGGTTGTCATGATTTTCCTCGGATCTAGACTTGATACAGAAACAGATATATATATATATATATATATATATATATATATATATATACGTAAGTGTTGAATTATGTGGCACCCACCATACCTATTGCATAATAAACACCCGAGTGTATAAATTCTTTAATAATATATGTCATTGTGGCATATCGACGTGTATGATGCAAATGGCACCCATTTGTATAAAAATACATGTTTAAAATAGTAAATGACACCCAACATTGTTGTCATATAAATTAAATCGTAAAGGTGCCAGTTAGTAAATATTTCGTTTTTAATTAAACTGTATGTATATGATTATATTTTACTTCTATCATGCTGCTTATATAGAGTGGGTGTTTGAAAAAAAAAACATCCCTGCTTTAGGACACTTTTGAGACACAACTTTAAGTGTCAAACTTGACATTGACACATCAACCCTCTGAACCCAACAACCCCTAACTTAAGAATTTAAATAAGGGAAGGGGATTGATCGAACCTTCATTTAAAACCACCTGCAATTCTCTATGAGGACAGCATGGCAGAAAGTGGTTTCATTGAATTTTTTTGTGTTCCTATGAAAAACAACCCTCTAGATTAAGTAAAGTGTGGGAGACTAGTTTTTTAATAAACGCTTTGACAGGTCGATTCTTGACTTTTAGTAATTAACTTGAGATATTAAACTTGACATTGACACATCAACCCCGTAGCTCCAACAACCCCTTAACGCAAAAATTTAAATAAGGAAAGGAACTTGAATGACTCTTCATTTAAAGCGTCTTTAAATTCTCTATGCGACAGCATGGACAAAAATAGATTTATCCAATTCTTTTTCGTCTTCTTTAAAAACAACCCTTTAGATTAACTAAGGTGGGGAGACTAGGTTCTAGGCAGATCGATTCTTGATTTTTAAAAGACAACTTTAAATTTCAAACTTGACATTGACACATCAACCCCCTAGCTCCAGCAACCCTTAACTCAAGAATTTGAATAGGAGAAGGAGGTCAAATGACCCCTCATTCAAAGCGCCTTTTAATTATCTATGCAACAGCATAGCTGAAAATAGTTTTTTCCAATGTTTTTTCGTCTCTATTAAAAACAACCCTCTAGATTAACTAAGGTGGGGAGACTAAGTTATTAAAAAAACACTCAGACACGTCGATTCTTGATTTTTAGGAGACAACTTTAAATATCAAACTTGACATTGACACATCATCCCTCTAGATCTAGCAACCCCTAACTCAAGAGAAGGGCGTCAAACGACCTGTCATTTTAAAGGTCCTTTAATTCTCTATACGACAGCAAGGCCAAAAGTAGTTTTATTAATTTTTTTGTCCCCATAAAAAACAACCCTCTGTTTAGAAAAAATCCTAAAACACGCCACTTTTGACTTTTTGAACGACACATTTTGGCGTCAAATTTGATTTTGTCAGGTCAACCTTCTAGTCCCAACAAAAACAAAAATTATAGTAAGGTTGTCGAGTAACCCTGATTTTAAGGTCTCTTGATTCTCTACGTGTGTGCATGATTGTTTTTAAATTTATAAAAATTTTAAAAGTGTAGAAAAATTTAAAACATCAAAATTCAACGTCAGAAGAAATTTTTATTAGTTTAACAAATGCTCAAATTGTGCGCCACCAACTTCCATACAATAATACAAATTCTGCTCTAAACGTTTCCTTACATTTTGGAAGATCTATGGCGTAATTTAGCGGCATTCTTCAATATTGCGTCGACGAAATTTTTCCAGATACCCTGGTTCCGTTGTGTAAATTTTAGTTTCTTTTTACTGTCGCATAGAAACTTGAAAGACGCTTCAAATTAGGGGTGGCTTGACCTATTTTCCATATTTAAATTCTTGAGTTAGGGCACTAGTTTCTGAGTTAGGGTTTGCTGGAGCTAGGGGGTTTATCTGTTAATGTCAAGTTTCACGTCAAATCTTAAAAAAATTAAAAATACAAAAGCATGAATATAATTAATTACGAAATTTAGTAGTAAAGTTTTTGATCTGTTAATAAATAATCCTGTGTTTTGAGTAATTATAATTTTAAAATTGTAGGTTTAATATAAATCTTCATCAATTCTTTGTCATAAGAAACGTTAGATGTAGTGTTCGTTTTGTTTTCTAATGTTTTGTACGTACAAAATTACCAGAAAGGATCAAGGTAAATACTGAAAAAAGTAAAGGTAAATGTCAGAAAGTTTAAAAATACAAAACTAAAAATACATTTTTTTAATATTAAATTTGTATTTACATTTATCAATAATGTAGCAAATTTTCTTTGTGGACAATGTTTACGTCTAGCAACTTTAAAGAAGTAACTACTTTTTAGGATGCGGCTGTCAATTTCTAAATTTCTACAACTTGTCTCTGATGTTTTCTATTTTAGTATTTAATAGAAAATCTTTGTTCATTTACATTAAAAATCTATAGAATGCTCAAGAAAAGTCAAATATAACTGTAAATAATATACATTTGGTTAGGTTTTCCAATATGGTAGTATCATTTTATAATAAAAATATAATTTTGATTGTTAAATTTAAAGTCATTTTTTACATTGAAAAAAAATGTTAAATTTCAAAAATCTTCAAAAAATAACATTTTTTGTTTACAACACTTATATACCAATTTAATAACAAAAAACAACAAAAAAGATGAATCACAATCATGATAAAGCAAAGGTAAACCGTATAACAAAAACCAAATAAGAAAATGGGTCAGAAATCAATACAATTTATAGAACCTCGCATCTTAAATCAGATATCCATGCAACTAAAAAATATTATAACAGTGAAACAATTAGCAAACCAGATTAAAAAGTGGATGTTTCAAGAAAGAACTGGAATTCTAAAACCTGGAAGTACTTAAGCTAGTGTCTAGTTCTAGGGACATTGTTATGAATTTGGCTAGCCACCTGTGTTTAAGATGAAAAGAACAGAGAAAAAAACTAAACAATTTCGACTATAAACTAAGTGAAAATAACTATTAAACTTAAAAATAAATTTAATGAGATGACACATTTCAAAAGACAATTTTTTATAGTACTAAATATTACGATCTTTTGATTATTTTTTAATTTATTTAATCATATGCAACAGCACCACAGTTACCGTAATAACAGTTTAAGTTATAGAAAGTAAGTAGTAAACGACGCGACGTTTATGTATGCTGCAGAAACAGAAAAAAACTCAATTAGATTCAATCTTGCAGAAAATACAAATTATAAGCAAAAAAAAACAGTTGTTTGAACGGATGAATCACAATTTAAAGTTTTTGAAAGCAAACGTCGTACATTTCAGTTTATCAACAACTAATAAAAAATATTGGAAAAAAAATAAAAACTATAAAATATGGAAATGATAGTACCATGATTTAGGGTTGTTTTTAAGTGCAGTAAAAATTTCATAAAATAGCTAACAAAATGACTAGTAAAACAATTACTTACTACTTTAAACTTACTTACAAAATACTCTTCTTAACGCTTTATAACACTTTAAAAAACAAAAAATTGTTTATTTTTTGTTTAATAAGTTTTTGTTCTAATATATTTTATTTACAAAAATCAATTTTCAAATACAAGAAACTTAAAATAGAAAATAATATACAAGTTAAAGTTCCTACGCTAAAATAAGCATAAATTATTGTTTATGAAAAACTAATTAAAACAAATATTAAACATTTAATATTAATTAATCTTTGTAAAATTATATTTTTTAAATTTAGAAATAATTTTGATACATACAATACAAAAACTATCTAAAATATTTTAATTTATTATTTTGTTAATAAATATCAAATAGTATAGTGTTTTAAGTTAAATAATTAAACAAAAACATAACTGACATCAAAAAGCATTATCAAGTTTTTATTAAATCAAAATGAGTTATGCAAGTTATATTTTAGTACATTTATTTTGTTACGATATCGCACTGTACAACAATGTTGCCGCTAAAAATGGTGCCACAATCTACAACAATTATCGGGGTGCCATATAGTCAATACGTTAAAATTATATACACGTGTATATCGCACAACGCCCTCTGTCTTATTATGAATGAACCAAGCTGTATAAATCTGACCACCAATTGACAAAATGGCTCCCAAGCAATTTTTTGCGTGCGAGCTTAAAAAGTGTTGATAAGCTCTAGAAAATTTTTTAATGTAAAAGTACTGTGGCTCCCAAACTTGGGTGCCTCTTTGTATTTTTGGGTGCCACAATAACAATGAATACCCAATTATGGTGCCACGATGACAATTTTTATGTATATATATATATATATATATATATATATATATATATATACGTAAGTGTTGAATTATGTGGCACCCACCATTCCTATTGCATAAAAGACACCCGGGTGTATAAATTCTTTGATAATATATGTCATTGTGGCATATCGACGTGTATGATGCAAATGGCACCCATTTGTATAAAAATACATGTTTAAAATAGTAAATGACACCCAACATTGTTGTCATATAAATTAAATAGTAAAGGTGCCAGTTAGTAAATATTTCGTTTTTAATTAAACTGTATGTATATGATTATATTTCACTTCTATCATGCTACTTATATAGAGTGGGTGTTTGAAAAAAAAAACATGTCTGCTTTAGGACACTTTTGGGACACAACTTTAAGTGTCAAACTTGACATTGACACATCAACCCTTTGAACCCAGCAACCCCTAACTTAAGAATTTAAGTAAGGAAAGGAGGTTGATCAAACCTTCATTTAAAACCACCTGCATTTCTCTATGAGGACAGCATGGCAGAAAATGGTTTTGTTGAATTTTTTTGTGTTCCTATGAACAACAACCCTCTAGATTAAGTAAAGTGGGGGAGACTAGTTTTTTAACAAACGCTTTGACAGGTCGATTCTTGATTTTTAGTAAATAACTTGAGATATTAAACTTGACATTGACACATCAAACCCCGTAGCTTCAACAACCCCTAACTCAAAAATTTAAATAAGGAAAGGAACTCGAATGACTCTGCACTTAAAGGGTCTTTAAATTCTCTATGCGACAGCATGTCCAAAAATAGATTTATCCAATTCTTTTTCGTCTTCTTTAAAAACAACCCTTTAGATTAACTAAGGTGGGGAGACTAGGTTCTTAAAAAAACGCTCGGGCAGATCGATTCTTGATTTTTAAAAGACAACTTTAAATTTCAAACTTGACATTGACACATCAACCCCCTAGCTCCAGCAACCCTTAACTCAAAAATTTGAATAGGGGAAGGAGATCGAATGACCCCTCGTTTAAAGCGTCTTTTAATTCTCTATGCAACAGCATAGCTGAAAATAGTTTTTTCCAATGTTTTTTCGTCTCTATTAAAAACAACCCTCTAGATTAACTAAGGTGGGGAGACTAAGTTATTAAAAAAACACTCAGACAGGTCGATTCTTGATTTTTAAGAGACAACTTTAAATATCAAACTTGACATTGACACATCATCCCTCTAGATCTAGCAACCCCTAACTCAAGAGAAGGGCGTCAAACGACCTGTCATTTAAAAGGTCTTTTAATCCTCTATACGACAGCAAGGCCAAAAGTAGTTTTATTAATTTTTTTTGTCCCCATAAAAAACAACCCTCTAGATTACGTAAAGTGGGGGTGTTGTTTAAAAAAAATCTTAAAACACGCCACTTTTGACTTTTTGAACGACACATTTTGGCGTCAAATTTGATTTTGTCAGGTCAACCTTCTAGCCCCAATAACCCCCAACAAAAACAAAAATTATAGTAAGGTGGTCGAGTAACCCTGATTGTAATGGTCTCTTGATTCTCTACGTGTGTGCATGATTGTTTTTAAATTTATAAAAATTTTAAAACTGTAGAATAACTTAAAACATCAAAATTCAACGTCAGAAGAAATTTTTATTAGTTCAACAAATGCTCAAATTGTGCGCCACCAGCTTCTATACAATAATACAAATTCTGCTCTAAACGTTTCCTTACATTTTGGAAGATCTATGGCGTAATTTAGCGGCATTCTTCAATATTGCGTCGACGAAATTTTTCCAGAGACCCTGGTTCCGTTGCGTAAATTTTAGTTTCTTTTTACTGTCGCATAGAAACTTGAAAGACGCTTCAAATTAGGGGTGGCTCGACCTATTTTCCATATTTAAATTCTTGAGTTATGGCACTAGTTTCTGAGTTAGGGTTTGCTGGAGCTAGAGGGTTTATCTGTTAATGTCAAGTTTCACGTCAAATCTTTAAAAAAAAATTAAAAATACAAAAGCATCAGTATAATTAATTACGAAATTTAGTAGTAAAGTTTTTGATCTGTTAATAAATAATCCTGTGTTTTGAGTTTCTTAAAACTGTAATTTTTGGTTAATACTTTTTAGAAGGGCAGATTATGGTGTATTGATTTTTATACTCATCAATGGGTATCTGCTAAGTACTTTATTAAAATAATTATAATTTTAAAATTGTAGGTTTAATATAAATCTTCATCAATTCTTCGTCATAAGAAACGTTAGATGTAGTGTTCGTTTTGTTTTCTAATGTTTTGTACGTACAAAATTACCAGAAAGGATCAAGGTAAATACTGAAAAAAGTAAAGGTAAAAGTCAGAAAGTTTAAAAATACAAAACTAAAAATACATTTTTTTAATATTAAATTTGTATTTACATTTATCAATAATGTAGCCAATTTTCTTTGTGGACAATGTTTACGTCTAGCAACTTTAAAGAAGTAACTACTTTTTAGGATGCGGCTGTCAATTTCTAAATTTCTACAACTTGTCTCTGATGTTTTCTATTTTAGTATTTAATAAAAAATCTTTGTTCATTTACATTGAAAATCTATAGAATGCTCAAGAAAAGTCAAATATAACTGTAAATAATATACATTTGGTTAGGTATATTGGAATATGGTAGTATCATTTTATAATAAAAATATAATTTTGATTGTTAAATTTAAAGTTATTTTTACATTGAAAAAATGTTAAATTTCAAAATCTTCAAAAATAACATTTTTGTTTACAACACTTATATACCAATTTAATAACAAAAAACAACAAAAAAGATAAATCACAATCATGATAAAGCAAAGGAAAACCGTATAACAAAAACCAAATAAGAAAATGGGTCAGAAATCAATACAATATATAGAACCTCGCATCTTTAATCAGATATCCATGCAACTAAAAAATATTATAACAGTGAAACAATTAGCAAACAAGATTAAAAAGTGGATGTTTCAAGAAAGAATTGGAATTCTAAAACCTGGAAGTACTTAAGCTAGTGTCTAGTTCTAGGGACATTGTTATGAATTTGGCTAGCCACCTGTGTTTAAGATGAAAAGAACAGAGAAAAAAACTAAACAATTTTGACTATAAACTAAGTGAAAATAACTATTAAACCTCAAAATAAATTTAATGAGATGACACATTTCAAAAGACAATTTTTTATAGTACTAAATATTACGATCTTTTATTTATTTTTTAATTTATTTAATCATATGCAACAGCACCACAGTTACCGTAACAACAGTTTAAGTTATAGAAAGTAAGTAGTAAACGACGCGACGTTTATGTATGCTGCAGAAACAGAAAAAAACTCAATTAGACTCAATCTTCAGAAAATACAAATTAGAAGCAAAAAAACAGTTGTTTGAACGGATGAATCACAATTTAAAGTTTTTGAAAGCAAACGTCGTACATTTCAGTTTATCAACAACTAATAAAAATATTGGAAAAAATAAAACTATAAAATATGGAAATGATAGTACTATGATTTAGGGTTGTTTTTAAGTGCAGTAAAAATTTTATAAAATAGCTAACAAAATGACTAGTAAAACAATTACTTACTACTTTAAACTTACTTAAAAAATACTCTTCTTAACGCTTTATAACACTTTAAACAACAAAAAATAGTTTATTTTTTGTTTAATAAGTTTTTGTTCTAATATATTTAATATTCAAATACAAGAAACTTAAAATAGAAAATAATATACAAGTTAAAGTTCCTACGCTAAAATAAGCATAAATTATTGCTTATGAAAAACTAATTAAAACAAATATTGAACATTTAATATTAACTAATCTTTGTAAAATTATATTTTTTTAATTTTGAAATAATTTTGATACATACAATATAAAAACTATCTAAAATATTTTAATTGATTATTTTGTTAATAAATATCAAACAGTATAGTGTTTTAAGTTAAATAATTAAACAAAAACATAACTGACATCAAAAAGCATTATCAAGTTTTTATTAAATCAAAATGAGTTACGCAAGTTATATTTTAGTACATTTATTTTGTTACGATATTGCACTGTTCAACAATGTTGCCGCTAAAAATGGTGCCGCAATCTACAACAATTATCGGGGTGCCATATAGTCAATACGTCAAAATTATATACACGTGTATA
This sequence comes from Aquatica leii, assembly GCA_035610365.1. NCBI lineage: Eukaryota > Metazoa > Arthropoda > Insecta > Coleoptera > Lampyridae > Aquatica > Aquatica leii. Next base: position 97,685,300 of record CM069434.1, on the reverse strand, counting down.
TCGTACAACGCCCTCTGTCTTATTATGAATGAACCAAACTGTATAAATCTGACCACCAATTGACAAAATGGCTCCCAAGTAATTTTTTGCGTACGAGCTTAAAAAGTGTTGATAAGCTCTAGAAAAATTTTTAATGTAAAAGTACTGTGGCTCCCAAACTTGGGTGCCTCTTTGTATTTTTGGGTGCTACAATAACAATGAATACCCAATTATGGTGCCACGATGACAATTTTTATGTATATATATATATATATATTGTTTTTAATATTTTCACAATGTGCAATCACAAAATGAAACTCCTATGAGGAAAGCATACCTACCGTATATTAAGAATGTAACAGATAGAATTAGTAAAATACTGTTACGATACGACATTAAAACAGTATTTACTACTCATAAGAAAATCGGCGGTTTATTAAGATCTCCTAAAGAATACATCCCTCTTGAGTCTCAAGGAGTATACGAAATACCGTGTGATACTTGCAAAAGATCGTATGTAGGACAAACAAACAGAAGAATAGCAGCAAGAGTAGAAGAACATAAAAATGCAGTTAGACAAGGACTTTCTTCGTCCTCATTAGCTCAGCATGTGATAGAAACAGGACATGTAATTAATTTCAATAACACAAAAGTTCTTGCAAGTGTCGAACACTTATGGTCTAGAGTAGCTAGAGAAGCAATAGAAATCGAAAAACGACCAAATAATTTAAACAAAAGAGACGATAGCAGTAGGTTACCTAAAGTGTGGAAAACAGTGCTTCCTTGTGTAGTAAAGCAAACAAACGTACCGGAATCTACAATTGTTAGACATTGTGATGGAAATCAAGTACGACATCGACCGGTGACAAGAAGTCAAAGTAGACATTGACGTTTTAGTGTTTATGTTATAGTTTCAGTTAATTTTAATTTGTACTTGAAAAAGGTTAGTGTGATCTTACCGAAACGTAGCACCTAAAATAATTTTAATAAAAACACACGAGTTTCAATCCGAAATTTATTATAAATGAATATATATATATATATATATATATATATATATATATATATATATATATATATATATACATAAAATTTGTCATTGTGGCACCATAATTGGGTATTCATTGTTATTGTGGCACCCAAAAATACAAAGAGGCACCCGAGTTTGGGTGCCACAGTACTTTTGCATTAAAAATTTTTCTAGAGCTTATCAACACTTTTTAAGCTCGTACACAAAAAATTGCTCGGGAGCCATTTTGTCAATTGGTGGTCAGATTTATACAGTTTAGTTCATTCATAAAAAGACAGAGGGCGTTGTGCGATATACACGTGTATAAAATTTTGAGGTATTGACTATATGGCACCCCTATAATTGTTGTAGATTGTGGCACCATTTCTAGCGGCAACATTGTTGAACAGTGCGATACCGTAACGAAACAAATGTACTAAAATATAACTTGCGCAACTCATTTTGATTTAATAACAACTTGATAATGCTTTTTGATGTCAGTGATGTTTCTGTTTAATTACTTAACTTAAAGCACTTTACTATTTGATATTTATTAACAAAATAATCAATTAAAATATTTTAGATAGTTTTTATATTGTATGTATCAAAATTATTTAAATATTAAAAATCAATTTTACAAAAATTAATTAGTATTAAATGTTTGTCAATATTTGTCTAAATTAGTTTTTCATAAGTGATAATTTATGCGTATTTTAGCATAGGAATTTTAACTTTTAAAGCTTTAAGAAGAGTATTTTTTAAGTAAGTTCGAAGTAGTAGGTAATTGTTTTTAGTGTTGTGACTTTGTTAGCTATTTTATGAAGTTTTTACTGCAACTACATTTAAAAATAACCCTAAATCATAACACTATCATTTCTATATTTTATAGTTTTTATTTTTTTTCCAATATTTTTTATTGCTTGCTTTCAAAAACTTTAAATTGTGATTTATCCAATCAAACAACTGTTTTTTTGCTTCTAATGTGTATTTTCTGCAAGATTGAGTCTAATTGAGTTTTTTTTTCTGTTTCTGCAGGATACATAAACGTCTTTTACTACTTACTTTCTACAACTTACGCTAACTATGGTGCTGTTGCATATGATTAAATAAATTTAAAAAAATAAATAAAAGATCGTAATATTCAGAACGGTAAAAAATGTCCTCTGAAATGTGTCATGTCATTAAATTTATTTTGAGGTTTAATAGTTATTTTCATTTAGTTTATAGTCGAAATTGTTTAGTTTTTCCTGTTCTTTTCATCTTAAACATACAACTTTGGTATTATAATAGTTGTTAGTTAGGAGCACACATGACTAGCCAAATTCATAATAATATCGCTAGAACCAGACATCAGCTTAAGTACTTCGAGATTTTAGAATTCCAGTTCTTTCTTGAAACATCCACTTTTTAATTTTGTTTGCTAATTGTTTCACTGTTATAATATTTGTTAGTTGCATGGATATCTGATTATAGACGCGAGGTTCTATAAATTGTATTGATTTTTGGTTCATTTTCTTATTTTCGTTTTTGTTATACGGTTTTCCTTTACTTTAACCCAAGTATTATGATTGTGATTTATCTATTTTGTTGTTTTTTGTTATTTAATTGGTATATAAAAAAGTTTTAAACAAAAAATGTTATTTTTTGAAGATTTAGTCACTGCGTGATTTTTGAAATTTGACATTTTGGAAATATTATTCAGTGTTAAAAATAACTTTAAATTTAACAAACAAAATTATGTTTTTATTATAAAATGATACCATATTGGAAAACCTAACCAAATGTATACTATTTACAGTTATATTCGACTTTTTTTAAGAATTTTATAAATTATTATTGCAAATAAATAAACAATTTTTATTAAATACCAAAATAGAAAACATTTGAGAGCAGTTAGTTCTTTAAAGTTGTTTGACATAAACATTATCCACAAAGAAAATTTGTTCCATTATTGATAAATGTAAACACAAATTTAATATTAAAAAAATGTATTTTTAGTTCTGTATTTTTAAACTTTCTGACTTTTACCTTTTTTCAGTATTTACCTTGATCTTTTCTGGTAATTTTGTACGTACAAAACATTAGAAAACAGAAGAAACAGTACATCTAACGTTTCTTATGACAAAGAATTGATGAAGATTTATACTAAACTCACAATTTTAAAATTATAATTAATTTATTAAAGTACTTAGCAAGATACCCTTTGATAAGTATAAAAATTAATACAGCATAAACTGCACTTTTAAAATGTATTAACCAAAAATTACAATTTTAAGAAATGCAAATACGGGATTATTCATTAACAGATGTAAAACTTTACTATTAAATTTCATAATTAATTATATTCATGTTTTTGTATTTTTCATTTTTTTAACATTTGATGTTAAACTTGACATTGACAGATCAACCCCCTAGCCCCAGCTACCCCTAATTCTATAATTTAAATATGGAAAATAATTTGAAGCATCTTTCAATTTTCTATGCGACAGTAAAAAGAAAGTTAAATTTAAGCAACGGAACCAGGGTCTCTGGAACAATTGCGTCGACGCAATATTGAAGAATGCCACTAAATTACGCCCACAGATCCTCCAAAATGAAACGTTTAGAGCAAAATTTGTATTATTGTATAGAAGTTGGTGGCGCACAATTTGAGCATTTGTTGAACTAATAAAAATATCTTCTGAGGTTGAATTTTAAAGTTTGAAATTTTTCTACACTTTGAAAATTTCTATAAACCTAAAAACAATCATGCACACACGTAAAGAATCAAGAGACCATTAAAATGAGGGTTACTCGACCACCTTACCATAACTTTTGTTTTTGTTGGGGGTTGTTAGGGCTAAGGGTCAAATTTGACAGCAAAATGTGCCGTTCAAAAAATCAAAAATGATGTGTTTTAGGATTTTTTCTAAACAACACTCCTACCTTAGTTAATCTAAAGGATTGTTGTTTATGGGTACAAAAAAATAAAACTATTTTCGGTCATGCTGTCGCATAGAGAATTAAAAGACGCTTTAAATGAAGGGTCATTTGACCTGTTTCTTCTATTTAAATTTTTGAGTAAGGGGTTGCTGGAGCTAGGGGGTTAATGTGTCAATATCAAGTTTGAAATTTAAAATTGTCTCCAAAAAATCAAGAATTGACCTGTCCGAGCGTTTTTTTAAGAACCTAGTCTTCTCACCTTAGTTAATCTAGAGGGTTGTTTTTAATGAAAACAAAAAAAATTGGATAAAACTATTTTCGGCCATGCTGTCGCATAAAAAATTTAAAGACGCTTTAAATGAGGGGTCATTCGACCTCCTTCCTCTATTTAAATTTTTGAGTAAGGGGTTGTTGGAGCTAGGGGGTTGATGTGTCAATGCAAAGTTTGACATCTCAACTTGTTTACTAAAAATTAAGAATCGACTTGTCAAAACGTTATTTAAAAAACTAGTCTTCCCCACTTTACTTAATCTAAAGGGTTGTTTTTCATAAGGACAAAAAAAATTAAATAAAACTACTTTTGGTTATGCTGTCCTTATAAAAAATTGCGGGAGGCTTTAAATGGAGGCTCGCTTCACTTCCTTTCCTTATTTAAATTCTTGAGTTAAGGGTTGATGTGTCAATATCAAGTTTGAAATTTAAAATTGTGTCCTAAAAATCAAGAATCGACCTGTTCGAGCGTTTTTTTAAGAACCTAGTCTCCTCACTTTAGTTAATCTAGAGCAGGGGTAGGCAACGCGGCGCCCCGATCGATTTTTAATGCGCCCTCACTGGACTAATTATATGTATCATTATGTATGACACCAACAAAATAAAGTTATAAAAATCTGTTTATTTTAATGCCTATTTATACCTGTTGATTATCTGTAAAATATGCGCTCTCGGTGATTTTCAAATTTAGTATTGCGCCCTTAAGGACAAACAGGTTGCCGTCCCCTGATCTAGAAGGTTGTTTTTAATAAAGACAAAAAAAAATTGGATAAAACTATTTTCGGCCATGCTGTCGCATAGAAAATTTAAAGACGCTTTAAATGAGGGGTCATTCCACCTCCTTCCTCTATTTAAATTTTTGAGTTAGAGGTTGTTGGAGCTAGGGGGTTGATGTGTCAATGTAAAGTTTGACATCTCAACTTGTTTACTAAAAATCAAAAATCGAATTGTCAAAACGTTATTTAAGAAACTAGTTTCCCCTACTTTACTTAATCTAAAGGGTTGTTTTTTATAGGGACGAAAACAAATTAAATAAAACTACTTTTGGTTATGCTGTCTTTATAAAAAATCGCGGGAGGCTTTAAATGAAGGCTCACTTTACCTCCTTTCCTTATTTAAATTCTTGAGTTAGGGGTTGATGTGTCAATATCAAGTTTGAAATTTAAAATTGTTTCCTAAAAATCAAGAATCGACTTGTTCGAGCGTTTTTTTAAGAACCTAGTCTCCTCAACTTAGTTAATCTAGAGAGGGTTGTTTTTAATGAAGAGAAAAAAAAATGGATAAAACTATTTTCGGCCATGCTGTCGCATAGAAAATTTAAAGACGCTTTAAATGAGGGGTCATTCCACCTCCTTCCTCTATTTAAATTTTTGAGTTAGAGGTTGTTTGAGCTAGGGGGTTGATGTGTCAATGTAAAGTTTGACATCTTAACTTGTTTACTAAAAATCAAAAGTCGACCTGTCAAAACGTTATTTAAGAAACTAGTTTCCCCTACTTTACTTAATCTAAAGGGTTGTTTTTCATAGGGACGAAAACAAATTAAATAAAACTACTTTTGGTTATGCTGTCCTTATAAAAAATTGCGGTAGGCTTTAAATGAGGACTCGCTTCACCTCCTTTTCTTATTTAAATTCTTAAGTTAGGGGTTGCTTGGTTCATGGGGTTGATGTCAAGTTTGATGTTTAAAGTTGTCTACCAAAAGTCGACCTGTCCGAGTGTTTTTTTAAGAAACTAGTGTAAGTGTTCTAAAGCAGGGGTGATTCCTTTTTAAATGCCCACTTTACATAAGCAGCATAATAGAAGTTAAATATCATATACATATAGTTTAATTAAAAACAAAATATATGTAGTAACTGGCACCTTTACTATTTAATTTATATGACAACAATGTTGGGTGCCATTTACTATTTTAAACATGTATTTTTATACAAATGGGTGTCATTTGCATCATACACGTCGATATGCCACAATGACATATATTATTAAAGAATTTATACACTCAGGTGTCTATTATGCAATAGGTATGGTGGGTGCCACATAATTCAACACTTACGTATATATATATATATATATATATATATTAAGAAGTTGATGGTATACTAACTAGATATTTTTATCGGGAATAATATTTACCTCCACAAATTTGTTGATACAGATCTACTACACGCACATATATCTAAAAATACATTGCCAACTAGTATTATGTTTAAAGGTTATGTAGTTAGATTTAAACTTACCTTAACAGTTTTTACGTATATGAATGAATGAACTCACAGAAAACATCAGCATTATTTAACACTAGACTATTATTTATAGTACAACGACAAAACTTAAGACAAAAAGTCGGTAATTATTGTTAAATACACAAAAATAAGTCATGTGATCTACAAGCGTTGCTGAAGCGTTGTATATATTATTGGCGGCAAAATTTAAATTATAAATTATTAAATGACTAAAGAACAATAGCTGAAGTAAGTTTAACAAATATAAAAACAGTTATAAATTCATTGTGCACTGTTATTATATTTAAAATTATTTTAAAACTATGAAAACCTACTTCAAGATTAAAATTCATTTTAAAAATATTTTAATAATGTTATTGAAAAATGTTTTATGTCTCTAAATTTTAAATGTTTTAATAATATTTTCATAATATTCACAAAAAAATATTTTTTACTGATAATTTTAAAAATGTTTTAATAATATTACAAATATTTTTTCTATAATCTGAAGCATTTATGAATATTTTAAAAATATTGTGTGCTGTGTGGGATTATTCATACAATTTTTCAGTCTGGATAATTCCCGTGTTGTCTTTCTTACACAAGCTAAGGTTTCGTCACATGTCACAGTGGACATATCTTCAGAGCCCCGAATAAATTGTAAAATAGATTACCGATTATGTATAGAAGCCAACCTGAGTACGGTGTTTTTTCTATATAGTAGCATACATCCGGCCCGTTCTTTAATAAAGTGATAACATTACCCGACTGATAACATTATCGGTGATTCTAATAAGCGGCGTAAACTGTATTGTAAATGCAGATCGTTAATTTATGTTTACTTATTGCCTTAATTATAATGTGCATCACAAATAATGTTTTTGGCATTTTCAGATTCAGTGGGATAATATACAATAATAACATCATAATAATTACTACTATTAGATTTTTACTTACATTTAATTTGTTGAAAGCCATAACACACGAACGCGCTAGAATTAGAATAACAATGATAACAATAACACCCATTCTCTACTCTACTACCGTAGATGATTCTGATGTGGTCTTAATTTGTACTAGAACAGAGCTCTTTTCTGCCTGGATACTTACAAGGAACAAGGTCTCCATCTTCAGGAGCGTATTAAAAAGTTTGTTTTTCAGTAAATGTATAGGTGGGAATTGCAAAGGAGTAAGGATCCTACATTCTCCCAAACCAATTGAATAATAAAAATTATTTAAATTTTTTAAATAACGTTCTGCCGGAGTTTCTTGATGATTTACTGCCAAACATCACACGAAGACTTTGGTTTCAACATAACCCGAAAAGTCACAGCACTACTAAATAGAAAATATCCGAATAAGTGGATTGCGAAAAGAGGTCCTGTTGTGTGGCCAGCCCAGAGCCCCGACCTAACTCCCTTAGATTTCTTTTTCTGGAGCCAGATGAAGACATCCGTCTATGAAACACCAGTAAACACCAAATTAGAATTGATGCCTAGAATAATAGCTGCACTTTTCTAATATTAAAACACGTTGTCAGGCTTGCTTTACTGCAAATGTTAGTCATTTTAAAAATTAAATTTAGTCCCTTTCTTATTATTTCATTGTTCATTATTTTGTTTAATTTTCTTATTTAATGGCAGACTATTTTGTTTTAAATAATTGTTGCGGTTTGTTAAAATTTATTTTGTAATTCAATTTGAACAGATTAAAAAAATGTTTTAGGCAATTGTTACAGTAAATCAATGTTTTATAAATGGATGTTCAATAAAATGTCAAATAGGTTAAATGGTTCAGATAATATTAAAATGTAAATATCAAAAAATGCATTAGCCTCCCCCTCCCGTATTATGACAGATATGAAAAAATATCATAAAGCAATCCGTATCACTCAAGTTTTCAAAAGTATGGCTCATCGTCCAACTTTCCGAGATACTGTAAACTTTGTTTTTATAGCAGTTACGCTTTTTAGCGGTGGATTCACAAACTTCCAAATAATTTCTAACTATTTCTCTTGTCCATTTTGTTTATAGATTTTTTTTTCCAAATTTATAAACTTTACCATTGTCGAGATTAAGCCGCTCCGTACTCTTATCCAGACACCCGATACAATGTGGTTCACTCAAGATGCCTCCATCATAGCTCCTGAAGTATTTATTTTAGAGAAAAGTGTTTTTACAAAAGTTTCATTAATTTTTATATGGCTTCATCAGAAATTATTTTGGTATATACAGTGTGGTTCTTATACCAATAAGCTAATTAACCTGGTTTTGTTACATAGGACACTCTATATGTTATGGCAGATTTGTATTTTTTACTAAATTGAAGAACGAGTTTATTCACCATACATAACGTCTTAGGGAAAAGGTTTGAGGTTTCTTAGGTACTCTTTCAAGAAGTCAACACTTGCAGCACTTTAATAAATCGTTTGTAAATTCTGGATTAAACACGATAGAGATGTACGGTTTTTGGCGGATTGTTGTACATAAACATTTAATTTCACTAAAGTTTGCAGTTTAAACCTTTCAGTTGCAAAAGGCGTTATATCCAAAATTTCATTTGGTGATAAGTTAGTTTTTTTTAATGGAATTATGTTTATGGAATTGGATGTAGAAATTGATTCTCTTTGAAATTTATTAAAGAAGAAACCGCCAGTTTTCAGATTTTGTTTCGCATGACGTGCTTTCTCAGGTATAACAAAAAGTATTCGGGCTTTCTCTTTAATATCACGGCAGTCGCTCTGAACATGCTCAAGTCACAGTCTGCAAGGGAGTAGTTCTTCGGTACGTCAAACAAATCTTCTTGTACTTCTGTGATCACTCCAAACCTTGCTTTTGCGGTTCCATTGTAGATGAACATGAACCACTTGAAATCTTTCGCATCGTCCTTACTTGTCACTTTGTTGACCATTCTCGTGTCTTCATTGTCGTACGTGTTGTTGTCGGCGTAAGAACCCAACTCATTGATGTGTACTACTTTCGGTTTGCCTCTTAGTAATTTTTGGACACAGTAGATGACGTCATTTATTTTTGTCAAAATGGCGTTAGATTCTTCTCATTGTCTTGGTAACTTTGGAGACAACCCTCGTTTTTGTTGTGTGTTGTACAACCAAACCAGGCCACCACGTTGAAACTCTCCTTTTCTGTCCCTTACGTAATATGGTCTTTCATTTGGTCACTGGCGATTTTGATGTTTTTTTGGGCGTTATCATAAATGATCTGCATTCTCTTCTTGCGTCAGCTGGCGTAGATATTCCCAACAACTTTTTCTCCAGGCTTGCATCTAAACTAAAGATCGCTCGGCAACCTTATCTCACATTCAAACATCACACAAGTAGGAGTTTGCCAGATAGTCTCGTGAACGGATAATCGATACGCTATTAGTAACAGATATGGTGTTTAGAGACCACTTTGACGAGATACTTCCCCACCGTTCTAGTCATCCGTTCTACCATGACATCTGATTGAGGAAAAAGAAGCATTACCCTGATCTTCTTGATTCCCAGCATTTGACAGACATTTTAAAACAAAGCAAACTCAAAGTTACGCTCCTGATCTAAGTAAAACTCCAAAGGACGCCCCAAAGCGACAGAAAAGCTTTTTCACCAATACATCCGCAACAATTGTGACTTCTTTATTCAGTATCGCGTACGCCTCTGTCCATTTGGTGAAATAATCCATTGTAACGTGTAAATTTTTTACGCTTGAATACGTCTGATTTTCGTTAACATTTTTGTATTCACTGTTATGTAAAATCTTTTGCGCAAGCATTTCACGCACTGACATGCGTTTTGAGCCTTCTTCTTAAGTACGAAGACATCTTACGTTTAGAAATGAAGTAAAGCGGACATTTTTTTTTGCGTGCTGCAAAAAATGGAATTACCACTTATTTAATTTGTGTTTGTGAATTTTTGCCCTAATGGTGAAAATTATTTAAGCCTGCGTTTGTTTGTAGCTTCGCATTTGTTCGTAGCATGTGCATTTTGTTGTCTTTACGAAAAATAGAATACAAACCCGTAAATTCGAAGGGGTAAGTCGATTTTTGTTTTGATCCGAATTGGTAATTCATCGCAATTTACGTTTTAGTTTTTTGGTTTGTTTGTTTATGGTACTTGGTTTCAAATCTTCGAAAAAGAATTAAGAATACGATTTACGAGAGTTGCATCATATTGCGTCATTTCAATGAATCATATGATGACCACGCCTAAATGGAAAGTTGCGCAATAATTTTTTCTACGTTCGAATTGGAAGTTTTTGCTTTTGATATTACGACTACGCTTTCTGATTTATTCGATGCTTTTTGATTATTTGTACGTTTGAATTCGTTATGGATACGAAAATTTCGTTTGGATACGTACGCCTTTTTACGATTTTGATGTTTGAAATGCGATATTAAGATATGGTTTTACGATGCACGTTTGATGTTAGTCACAACGTTGCTGTTACGATGAATTTCCGTTACGAATTATGATTTTTTTGGATGTTGTGAATGAAAATTTTACGCTACGTTTGTTTTACGATATTCTGGTTAATGGATCTGTACGAATATTAGATCAATCAGGATAAATACGGAAAACATGGAAATTTAGATATGCATTTCAAGAATTTCGTAATGTTGCGTCATCGCATAAATTAGATGAGAACGCGTCACTGACCTCACCAATTCGACTTGCGCATTAAAGTTTGAAAGCAGGTAACTTTAAATTTATATTTGACCTTCGATACTGTCAAAATATGTAAATATGTTTTTTGATATTATGTTAATGTGTTAATCTTTTGGTTTCAATATTTAACCATTTTATATATAAAAAATATTGTGGCGTCCAAATTTATAAAACTTTTGTGTTTATCAAATTGAAAATTATTAATCTTAAGTAACGTAAGAATTCCCACGACTCTAAGTAAATAAATATGAAAATTCTCATTGCTCTTATGTAGTTTGTTTTTAATGTGTTTTAAAGTAATATTTTTGTGAGCTAGCACGGTGCATTATTTAATTTATGTGTTATGCGTTTGTTTTATGTTAAGTAAGTTTTTATTGTTACACCATGGCCACCAGAATGTACTTGTTGCTTTGTTTTGTTTCTGGAAATAAGCCTACGATGTCAATTGCTACCTTGCTTTAGCGTTTTCCGATGGGTCTGTCTCCATACGCACATAAATTACATTTGCGGCACCGCTATTTACATGTTTTTTGCAATTCACCCAATAGAACCTTTTTCTGACTATTTAAAACGTCTTCACACGGAAATGTCCTACAAAAGTTCCATCGTGCAAATACTGCAATACTTCTGACACTCGGCTTTTTGGCACCACTAGGTGCAGTTTTGTCTTGATGCCATCGTCGCTCTCTAGAGTTCGCTTTAGAAGACCATTTTCAAATTTCAAAGAGTCCCACTGTGCCCAATATGCTTTCACCGTTTTACTTTGCGCGCTGTTAGTCTTTGTCCATTCGTTTTGTAATTTAGTATCAACTGTTGTTTCGGATCACTTTCTTGTTCTCGGCGTAGGTGAGTTGTTTGCCAATTATTGTCAATTGCCGTTGTTTTGCGATGATGCATGTTAGTTTTCTCTTCTAGTCGAGAAGAATGACTACAGTTAACCGGGTATAGTTGTCTAGATAGGGAGTTTGCGTTGCGAAAACTATTTCTAACACGATGTTTTGTATCAAAATCGTACTTCTGCAATCGTTCAATCTATCTCGTAACTTGTCCTTTCCGGTTTCGAAATTAAAGAAGTTATTTCAGAGTAACATGGTCAGTCCACAGAAGAAATTTCCGTCTATGTAGGTATTTGTAGAAGTGTTCAATGAACTAGACAACACCTAACAGTTTTCTTCTAGTTAGACAATAATTCTTCTTAGACTTCGAGAAGACTTTACTGAAGTATCCGATCACTTTTTCTTCTTTATTCTGAATTCGAGAAAGTACACTTCCTATTGCGAGATTGATAGCATCAGTGTCTAACACGAACTTGCATTCAGTCTAGGATAGTTTAATATCGTTGTCATAATTAGTGACTGCTTCAACTTTTAAAAGGCTTCAGTACAGAGGTCGTTCCAAGTAAAATCACGTCTTTTTTTGGTAAGTCTTGTCAGCGGTTTTGCTTTTGTTGGCAAATCCCAGCACGAATCTGCGATAATAAGTGCACAATCCGAGAAAACTGCAAAGTTCCTGTTTATCTCTTGGTATTTTACCAGAGGTGACCATCACTCCCGTCTTGGATACAATGTGTTCTAAATACTTCATTTCTTTTCTGAAGATATGGCGCTTCTTCGGACTTAATTTCGGGTTTGCAGCTCGCAATCGTTGAAACACTTTTTTCAAATTTTTCAAGTGCTCTTTGAAGCATTTTTCAACCACAATCACGTCGTCCAAATGCACCAGGCGTTTAAAATGTAAACGTAAGGTTTCATGCGAAAAATTGTTGTCTGACTCCAACACAAATCATTATCTAATTATCATTAATGATATTTTATACCTTTATATCAATCAATAAAATAACCTTGTCGAACCAATATTTTTAATTTTCAATTAATGACATGTTTCGGCCTTAATTAATAAACGATGGGCCATCTTCAGATACTACAAAAAATATATAATAAGACATCTAATAGTGGGACAGATGGGAATAGGTTCACCACATCAAAAGAAATAAGCTTAACATTTTGGTAATTAGTTGGTAGTTTGAAATTATTCAAAGCATTAATTAATTCACTTGTGTTTTTTACACTTGAAATGGAATGAAAATTAATGTTATTTTTTAAAATGATTGATAAAAATTTGGTTAATGGGTATGTAGGTGAGTTAATAAAGCTGACAATGGGTCTAATAGGTACGTTAAGTTTGTGTATTTTTGGGAGACCGTACAGACGAGGCGTAATCGGATTGTTAACTTTAAACTGTGATATAGTTTTGTGAAAAAATGTGAGTGCGGGGGTGAACCTATTCCCATCTGTCCCACTATTAGATGTCTTACCTATTGTAGATAATCTGTTGTTTCGTTTAGATTTTCCTGACTTTGTAGTGAGTTCGATCTCCAAGTTAACCAACTTTTGTCTTAATAACGTTTACTTTCAATTTAATAAAACAGTCTACAAACAAATACAAGGTTTGCCCATGGGTTCTCCGTTATCCCCCATTTTGGCAGAAATCTTTATGAACCATTTAGAAGTTAATTTTATAATAACAAGTGCTAGTTTCCTAAAACATGTCTTACTGTGGAAACGTTATGTCGATGACATTTTTTGCATTTTTCAAGGTACGAACCAAGACATTCAAAGTTTTTTAGAGTTTTTAAACAGCAAACACGCTAGAGTTAAATTTACGGTCGAAATACCTCTAAACTGTTCCCTAAATTTTCTCGATTTGAATATCTCTTTATTAGATAGTAAATTTGTATTTGATATTTATCGAAAACCTACTACTACGAGCCATGTTATCCCATATGACTCTAACCACCCCTTTTCTCATAAAGTAGCTGTTTTCTCACACTTCTTTAATAGATTACTGGGTACTCCTTTAAATACTTTTAACTATAAAAAAGAATTAAATACCATTTTCTTCATTGCCAAAGAAAACAACTTTCCGCCACATTTGATTAACAACATTTACCACAAAATATTCATGAAACATAAGATTAAGTCAATCACATCTCTTACACCGATTTCTAACCCGATATCCACTTATTTTTCTATACCGTATATACCACAGTTACACTATTTAATTAAAAACATTAATAAAAACAACAATTTTCGAGTTTCTTACCTTAGTCCTCCAAAATTACATAACTATTTTTCACATCTGAAAGACATTATTGAACCTATGTACCGCAGTGGTATCTACAATTTAGAATGTAGTTGTGGCCGGGTTTATATTGGGAGAACAATCCGGGCTTTCAGTACTCGTCTCAAAGAACACACTAGATACATTTCCAATCCCAACAAATATTTACTTAATCCGAAATCTATTAAATCAACGTTTGCTGAACATGTACTACAACATAAGCATTCGCTTATTAAAGCACAGATTATTCATCCTACAGACAAAAATCGTCTAATAGATATATTGGAGATGATCTATATCACGTCCCATAATGAGATAATTCTTAACGACCAAAACAATTTCATACAACTGCGCTTAAATTATTAATTTTCACTTTAGTAAAATTTTATTTATTAATTTTCTACAATTTTATACGTCGTTGACACATATCTAGTCCCACATGTTGTTTTGATTATTTAACTTTAACACTAGACGTACATTATTAAATTGTTTGTACAATTATACAGGTTAGTTATTTATTTATTTAAATGTTTTTTACTTATACAATTTAGACAATATTTATTTTTTATTATATACAATTGTTAGTGTTAGGTATGTACATTATTTTCGTTTTTTACACTTATGTATTGTAATTGTTATTTATTCAACGATTATTTTAATTTTATGACATTTTTTATCTTTAACTCTAAGACTCATTATAACCGGATATATAATTATATATTTTTTGTAGTATCTGAAGATGGCCCATCGTTTATTAATTAAGGCCGAAACATGTCATTAATTGAAAATTAAAAATATTGGTTCGACAAGGTTATTTTATTGATTGATATAATTCACGACCAATAATGGATGATCCTTTTTATCAATTTTATACCTTTGTTCATCGGTAAAATACAAAACACTGGACAAAAATTGCATCGTTTTATTTACATGTAAAGAAAATATTTGGCTCTGGACATTTCAAACCACTGCTTCTAGACCCCATACTTAAACCTACAGATAGTTTGCGCTTCCCCCTCTTGGAAAAACTTGTATGGACGCTCATGTTGAGAAGTCTTACAGTACCAATTGATACAAAAGTTTTTTATCTCCCGAACAGCGGAAGAATCGTTAAAGTTGAAATTATTAATATTAAATAAAACGGCGATACGTAGTTTTATGACAAGGAACTATAACAAAAAATTGTAATATTTATTTATACAACTAAAAAGATTGTTAAAGTGCAAGTGAAAATTACTTTGCAAATAATGAAGACTACAAACGAAATAAACGCAAAAATTATATTAGGTTATAAGTTGGATGGTTTGTTTTTGCCTCAACAATACTTCCATTACGTTTTACTCTGAGACATTCAGATTGTATGGAAGAACGTAGTACCTCAATTTCTTCGTTTTTGTCAGTTTTTACTTATATTAAAAAACTAACAATCACATATTTATTTAAAAAAGTTAGACGAATAAATAAACAGATAATGGATCTGAAGAGAGTTTTGATAAAGAGTTTTTATCAAAAATGGAAAATAGAAACCAATAAGTTTTTATGTATGTTTTTGTTTTAGAAAATTGTCCATTTAAAACTATTAATACCTAATAAAAAAATTCCTATAGAACTGCTGTGATATTCTGCCAGAAACCAATAGAAAATCATTTATTCATACGTATTAATACAAATGAACCTATTAAAACCAATAAAAACTACACTTTTTAATAAGTAATTACCAATAAAAAACCCAATATCAAATAAGATTTTTACTGTAAGTTCCGATTTAAAACATTAACTGCTTTGAGAGAATTTTTATTCTCATTCTTTTCATTATATAGAAATAATTGAATGGCCAAAGATAAATGTAACTGATGTTACTTTGTATTTTACAGCTATTATTATATTGTAACAATTTCTTTAACTAATTTATTAGCTAACAAAGTATTCACAAAATTCGCACTAAATTTTATGAACGTAACTAATGAAATCTAACTATATTTAAGAAAAACTTCATTATTTTATACATTACTATTACTAGAAAAATAATGTCCGCGGATAACTGTTGTTTATCTAAACTGGTATTTGTTGATGTTAACAACACGTACATTGACACGCCGTATTTATTTTTCACTAGCACGTGCACTTTATTTATTTAGACCGACACCGAATTCGTCAACTCACTAAACTCGATTCGAAAACTGACTCCAGCTTTTTTCAAATGCTTTGTATAATCTTTCATTATCTGCATTTAGAATGTTTCATGTTTTTCGATCATTGTATCAAAGTTTCTAATTACTTTGAGAACACTTCAATATGTATGATTCGTACCTCAACTCGTTATGATGAGGACTATATTAATATTACTCGTTATCAACTTACTTTACATTTTTTTTACTTGTAAGGTCAAACGGTTCCAAACTTTAGTTTGTTTTTACTCTAATGTTCGAGGTTCGGACCATCGGCGACACTTCATTGCTAGAATAAACTACGTAAGTGTAGTGCTCTATCAATAAAAAAAAGTTAGATTCGGTAACATTCTACTTGTTTATTTTGTTAAGAACAATCTGGCATGACTCTAGTTAATAGATTAACAGGAAACAGATAAAACCAATCCGATATGTGAAACTGCACCACAAAAATTTAAATCCATAAAAGCTTTATAGTCCAAGAATTTTGGTCTAAACCAAATTAATTATAATACAGCATAAGTCTTCTAGATTTCTGAATTCGGTTTTTTGAATGTACTTCGAAAAATAATTTATAGCAAACTACAAAAAACTAAAAAAAAATTTTTTTTAAGTAAGAAGATAACGTAGGAGCAATTTTGGTCACAAATGTATTTACATGTCCTAAATGAAATAGAATTAAAGATACCAATAATAATAATACTGAACCCCTGTGGGTTCGGGGGGTAGAATTGACCCACAGTATCCACCGCTTGTCGTAAAAGACGACTAAAGGGGCAGCACTCCCGCTGACCTAACTACCTATAATCCTATCCCCCCAGCTATACTCGTATGTGTTTGTCCGGGCTGCGCAGTAAGTTATGAATGAAGTAGTAACTCGGCAGGGCTCTGCTGCAGTAAGCCGTTTCAGTACTCCACCCTGTGATACAGCTGGCAGTAGCTATAAAATGCAAATCAACATGAATAATAAGCCTATATATACTCACCAGGGCGGTGAGGGTTCTGGGCCAGAACCCCTTCGGAGCCGTCCAGAGGACCGGCACAAGGACGGGGAAGTTGGTGGCGACCCGGGTCCTTTATGTGCCACAGACCCTAGCGAAGACACGGTACTCGAGAAGGCTAAGGAAGAAGATAAATGCATTTTCATCCGAAGCACCAAAATGAGTAGATCCCCGTAATCAGGAGCTCTCCCCCAAGGTCGAGACCCGAAAGCGACAAAGAAGAGGAAAGAAACCAAGAGGAACAAAGTGTAAACATTGTAACGGTGATAAACGAAAATGAAGAAACAAAAAAAATGAAACGAGAAAGACCCTACATAAGAAGAACCAAAAAATACTCCTAAAAAGCACCACGGAACAAGTAAACGACGACACTAACTCTGATACGGATGACAATATAGAACACAAAAAAAAACGTATGCGCACAAGAAACAAACCAAGACCTCATTACAAAGAATGTACGGAGAAAAGGGAACCGGAAATAGATGAACAGTACCGCGTGATAAAGATATCAGAACACGACTACCAAACTATGTCACCTTTTGCAATAAAAAAACAAATTTTTGAGTACATCGGCACGAAGGTTGAAATCAAAAGAATGGGAGCGGGAATACTTAGCGTTAGAGTAGAGACAAAGGAACAGTTAGAGAAGCTAAAAGCGCTAGGAACAATACAAGAGAAGAAGGCAGAAGTAACTCCAAACGATCGACTTAACAAGTCAGTAGGGGTAATTACGTGCGTTGATCTCCTGCCGTGTACAATGGAGGAAATAGTACAAGAGCATAAAGACCAAGGAGTCATAGAGGCATACCAAATAACAAGAAAGGTGGAAAGCCAAATCTTAAACACACCCACCATCAAGCTGATCTTCAACAAAAACAAACTACCTAACGATATTAAAGTCGCATATATAAATGTCAAGGTAAGGCCATACATCCCCCTGCCGACGAAGTGTTTTAATTGCCAACAGTTTGGACACCCGGCCAAGTTCTGCAAAAGCAAACAGATGTGCGAATGTGGTAAGACACCCCACGCGGAAGAAGAACCATGTCTAGATCCACCAAAATGTATAAACTGTGAAGGCATGCACACATAACGATCCCCAAATTGCCCCATATACATAAAGAAGAAAGTTGTCATGGAAGTCAAGGCCAAACACAACCTAACATACAGGGAAGCGAAGAGCATCGTTTATGGCAAGTCATTTGTTACAAAAGATGAAAGCTTTGCCCAAAGAGCCGCAAAAAGTAACAATAACAAAGCTCCGTACACTACAGAAGCCGCAACAAAGGATGATAAAATATTGAGAAAAAGCGATACAACCCAAGCCCCTACAAGCAGACCCGACTTGGAGATGCCACCACCATCTAACACAATACGGAAACCACAATTCACAAGAGCACTATCCACCTGGACTATGGAATCCAGCGCATCAGAGATGTCAGAGAACTCCATAAAAGAGATGGATGAATCTGACCAGGAGCTATCGAACCAAAGTGCCAAACGGAAAAAAGGTTGGCCGCTTGGAGTTCCCCGGCCTAACCTAAGGAAAAACGACATACAAACCAAAAAAGCAAAAACTGTGATATATAACCCAATCTGTGATATACATACTGTGATAACTGTTCTACCTGTTAGCAAAGAGTATATAATGTAAAGAGAAGTAGTCATATGAGTAAAAACGTATTACAAAAATAGTCCCGTCCGCGTGGCGGCCAAGATCGGGCCCTCTAGCAGTCGTGACGCGAAGGTAAACCAATAGGACTTACGCCACCGAATGATTAATTTACAGGTATCTTTATCGAGTTTGGCATAAGCTAGAACCGCAATGTTGCCACATTAAAATAAAATCTAAAATACAAAGAATTTTAATTTAAAACAAAATGATCGCAGTAAAATTAGTAAAAATTTTAATTAAAAAAAATTATATTATTAATTATATGTATAAAAACGTTAGAAATGAAAATTTCGATGTTTGCATATTTATATATCATTTTACTGTTGTCTTCAAAATTACGCACATTTATATTCTGCTGATTATAATTACAATTATCATATTAGAGAAATTAACTTGCGATATTGAGTTCTTAGAAATTCTTATTAGTTTTACGAAAATCGGTTTGAAGAAGATTAGTTAAAAATAGTAATACTTATTGTATTCTGTTAACAATTAAATTTTAACAAAAGAAGGATTATATTGGTAAAAACTATTTAGCAGTTTGAAATTTTAATTGTTTATGTTTTTAGTTGGTTGTGTGTGCGTGTACTTACTACAAGAAATTTATTATTACACTAGTTAAAAATAAATAATAAAATACGTAATCTTATTTTATTTAAGTATAGTGCATTATGGCATCTAACTCGTGTGTGTATATTGATTGCAAGAGAACGCGAAAAACTAATACGGACTTGAGTTTATTTCGTTTTCCAACAGAGGAACATAGACGAAATACGTGGTTAATAAACTGTGGAAATTTCATGTTGTTTAGTTTATCCGAGGACCAACTACGCGAAAAAAAAGTGTATGCTATGCATTTTAATAACGGGCAATTTATGAATTCGCTTAAAAATAGACTAATTCATAATGCTGTTCCTTCCAATTACAATATACGTGAAAGGGTTGTAGTAGAGCAAGAAATGCCTACGTCACCCCCAAAAATTACATTACATCGAGAAACAGTTACTAAAGTGTATGGTAAATCACATTTTACCTAGAGAAAAACCTGGAAGAACCATTAACCTACGCAATAGATGAAAATATTACCTCAGTAGCAGGGAACAATTCACAAGATTCTTCTTTAATGGAGGTGAGTTAACTGAGAAACAGAATTTTATTTTGAGCTACTTTGTGCCAAACTAATAATTTTGATTTCTATAAAATGACAAACGAATAATGCAATGTTTTCAAAAATAACATACGAATTTTTTTTAATTTCTTTAAGATACTGTAACGCGTAATTGAATCGGTTATTGCTAAAACCCCCCCAAGTCATTTTTCTTAACTTTTCAGGAAACGAAAAAAGCATCTAGGAAACATATACATGCAATAAATGGTAATTTTCTTGCTTTTAAGGTCAGTAAAAGATATATGCAATGTATGTGCTGAAAATAAGTTAACAAAGAAAAAACAATTTTCCAAAAAACGAGTTAGAAACTGTTGACTTAGGGGGTTTTTGAAGTAAATACAAAAATACAGTATTAACTTTCATTCAAAACATAAACAGCTTGTTTTTTTTTGGTTTTGGTTCTTTAACATTAGTAGAGTGTATGATTTTTTCATAAAATGGTTTATGTTCTTCCTCAATCCACTTAAGCAACATTTTTATGTGTTGGATTTTAGTACTTAAAATAAGAAGATATCCTAAGTAGTCATTTGCTTTGGGGAAATGCACCACCGCGTCTTTCTTGTGTTTAAGATGATCCAAGTGTTCCAAATCCAACCATTTATAAATTTTGAAGCTTTTAAGTAACCAGGTTGCTAAGCGACATATACAATGTGATGAAATTTTGTAATTGCAAAATTTATTTTTTTGCCTTTTTGAAGGTTTATCGTTTCAATAGATGTACAATCTCTTTTAGAATATAATAGCAGACAATATTTAAAATTTCGTCCGTTTGTATTTCGTGAACTGGGAATTTTCTATTCCGTAAATCGTAAATCCGGTGCATCCGTAATTTTCAATGAAGTGCATTAGAAAAAAACACTTTATCAAGGCTTTTCCCTGCTGTTTTTCTGTGTATATGTAATGTATGCTTTATCGGTTTTTAAATCGTGCACACAGAATACCAATACAGTTAACTGTGTTAGATAAAGTAAGTCTTGTACAGGAATCATGGGAAGTCGTTAATTTTGCATGTAGTCAAATTTGTGTCGTGAATAACTGACACTTTTAGGTTAGATTTTTTTAACAACATATGTAGACACTCTACTAGTGTTCGCGTAAAAATCTAGTGGACCGAGGATGTATAACGTTTTGGTACTAAAATCCTCTAAGTCAGTGACTTAGAGTGTTTAAGCATTACATTGGTGGATCGACATTTTATTTCTCACATGTACAACATACTGACACCAAACTGTGGCTACGGCACGTTTAGCGATTTTCATGTCAAACTCAATTTGACTAAAATATGACTTTTATGGAGTTTTAGCAATAACCGATTCAATTAGGTAAACGTTTGATTAAGATTAAATTTGAATCAGCATCTTAATCTATTTATTGTATAGTGTGTCAGTTACCTTGTTTATTTGTTTCTTTATTTGAACAGATGCGCTAATGGTTAAATTATTGCTACGTACCTATTCAACTTCCAATAAACACATTACCCGTATTTTAGCATCGCATTTGACATGGTTAATGATCATTTGGCAACCAGTCTAGTAAATACTATTTCTTATGGCAGGTGATTTTGATAAATATGTGCAAAAGTAAAAAACTTTAACTAGTGAAAAGCCTATTGAAATTTACAGTTTACGCTATTGAGTAGAACACTGTATGTATAAACATGCAGTTTTATTTTTTTGATAAATCACATTTTTCAGTTTGTCAACTCATAAAATAGCACATAAAACAGTTGGTAAACACTTGATTTAGTTTGTCGTATCTGTTCAAACAAGACACGCTGAGTAAGCCATACTGTATATAGGTTTAGAGTTTTCATTAAAATTAATATTACTAACAGGCCTGGACTGATATGCCTACATCTACCAAAGCAAGAAAACGGTCAAATTCAACAGTGTTGCATCAAAAAGTTGCTAAACTATGCAAAAAAGTAGTTGCTAAAAATTCAGCTATTCGTCGCTTGCAAAAAAAATTTAAAACAAAAGACAATTTTCTAGATGTGCTTAGAGTAAAACCAAAAAGTGTTCGCGTTTTTATTAACATGCAGCTTTCGCATAAAATAAATCAACCATGGAGAGAAGAAGAGAAAGAGCTTGCATTAAACATGTATTACAAATCACCAGCATTGTATCTCTTTATGAAACAAAAATTGAAATTTACTCTTCCATCAAAATCAACAATATTGTCATGGTTACGTTTACATCAGTTAAGCACGGGAACCAACACGGAACTTTTTAGAAAATTGGTTGTTAAGGTGCAGACTATGACCAAAGACCAAAGACAGTGTGTCATGTTATTAGATGAAATTCACCTTAAAAAGGGTGTTGAATACAACGCCACCCAAGATATTATTGAAGGCTTTGAAGATTTGTGACAGCTTGGACGAAGTTGTAAAATTGCCACTCACGCATTGGTGTTTATGGCAAGAGGACTTCTGCAGAACTGGAAAATTCCTATTACTTTTTATTTGTCTGTTGGTACAGTTAGGCATCAGTCTCTTTCTTCGCTTATTATAGATAATATTAAAACGCTTCAAACAATAGGACTTAAAGTACGTGCAATTACTAGTGATCAAGCAGCTACAAACAGAACTGCATTTTTAAATTTAGGGACTACGGAGGATCAGCCGTATTTTTTTGTTAATAATCATAAAATTTTTTGTGCTTACGATGTTCCTCATTTAATCAAAAGCGTGCGAAATAATCTTTTAACAAAAGATTTTTATGTAGATGGAAAAAAAGTGTCTTGGGGCGATGTCGAAAAAGCCTATATTATTGATAAAAAATCTACTACTGCTCGAGCTGCTGTAAAAATTACTGATGCTCATATATATCCAAACACTTTCAAAAAAATGAGAGTGAAACTAGCAACGCAAATTTTTTCTAACACAATGAGTGCAACTATAAGAACTGTTGTTCAGACAGGAGAACTACAAAGTAATACTGCACTTAATACCGCTGAATTCTTAGAAAGAATGAACAAATTATTTGATTGTTTGAATAGTCGTACGCTTAATAACAGCAATCCATACTCTTGTGCACTGTCTGTAAAAATGTGTCAAAGTGAAAATTACCTTAGAGATTGTATAGAGTGGATTAAGACTTGGCAAGCTCATACGCTCAACAATAAAGTAAAAGATAGTGTGCATTGTTTCAAGGGGTTTATTTTTACAATTATGTCTATTATTCAATTGTGGGACGACTTAAAGCAGGAAGGTTATCAATTTTTACTAACCAGCAGATTAAATCAAGATCCATTAGAAAATCTGTTTGCGACACTGCGTTACCGTGGAGGACATTCTTCCAATCCTACAGCTAAAGCTTTTCGACAAGCTCTGCAATTTAACATGCTTGTCAAACTACAACATTCTACCGAAAATTCAAACTGTGAAATTGATGAAGATAGTGTTTTAAACTTAGTGGACATTCAATGTTTAAAAGAAGATTTTATTGACGAAGACACACTAGAATGTAACGAGCAAACTCCCTATCTAGCGGAAAGGGATGTTGATGAAGCTGAAAGGGTAGTGGAAAAATGTAGAGACGTAAGTTTACAGACTTGCGCAGTGGTATATGTAGCTGGGTATATAGTTTACAAAACTCTAAAACGTTTTAATTGTGAAGATTGTGTAAATATGTGTAGTAATAATAATTTAAGTCTAAGTCAGAATGAAATTTTTTTAGCCCAAAAGGATTTCGGCATTGGAGAATGCGTTTCTCATCTGAAAACGCCATCTACGTAGTAACAATATTGCTTCATAACTTTGAACAATATTTCAGAGACAATAAATCGTCTCGAAGTTTTAAACAAACACTTTGTGCCTCTAATGTTAGTAAAATAAATAGTTTGGTACCAGGTTGGTTGCAAGAAGGAGACAGATGTTACCCACACAAATTATATTTTATGAATCATTTAATTACAACTAAACTACACAAGACTCTTAAGTGGATATCCCACGATTTAAAAGTACCGAAACAAACACGTAACAAAAAAATGAGGGCGTGTACTAGTGTACACATGTAAGAAGTGAAACTTCTTTATGGCCTTATTTTTCGCAAAATGATCTACATGCAACTTTTTAGAAATTGGTTAAATAAAGTTAAATTAGATAAAGTTTAAACAAAAGGATTTTATTATCATAGACATGAATACAAATAATACAATTATTTCACTTTAACTTTTTGCTACTAAGATTATTACAGCATTTCATTAATTGAAATAGAATTATTACTATCATTGTCATCGTTCAATCAGAAATTGAGGTTAACCTTAAATATCCTAAATTTAAAAAAATTAATAACATATTTCAGAATTTATACTCTATGTCAATTAATTGATGTTCATTAAATTAGCAGTCGTATTAATTAATAAATACTATTTTAATGAAATCATATACATTGACCGATAGTTACAATCAGAAACTGAGGTTAACCTTAAATATCTTAAATTTAAAAAAATAAATACCACAATCCCACCCAAGTATTAGAAAAAGAGATATAATTACTTACCTTTGTTAAAAATCCACTGGAATTAGAATTAAAATAAAACCTTTGATTTTGTTGATCACTTTAGTATTGATATAGTTGGCACGGTGGATCTTTGCAATTATGGCCGCCACAACATTCGTGTGAATCAAGATTTAAAACTGAAGTCAAATTAGCACTTACTTACATAAGTATATTTGTCATTTTTTATGTCAAAATAATTTGAGGTTATATAGAAAAAGCGACAAGATAAATTAAAAAAAAATTCTAAACATTTAGTTCTTTATCAATAAAATTTATCTTTTTATCTCAATAATAACGAAGTGTTGCTGACATTGACGATTTCGTTGCTTTTTAAATTGTAGTTTAATGAACTAACAGTTACTTGCAACCCTCTAAAAACAAATAAGCGTAAATAATACAACGTAGAAAAATTATTATAATTTACGTCTTGAACACTATTAACAAAATCTAAAGGCCATCCATTTTTGTTCCTTTTTTAAAATACGCCAAAAAATGAATAACCATCTCTCGGGATTGACTATATTCAATCGGTTGCCAGGCATAACCTAAAATCATAATCTAAATTAACTAAAAGTTATTTTAAAATATTGTACTTACGAGATGTAACAATAACCAGTATTGAATGCAGTTGTTCTGATAAAAACAGATTTCTTGAAGTAATAGAGAACAGCGAGAATCAATTTTTACAAGTAAAGATACAAAATAACACAAAAATACAAATGATACACAAATGTCATTTACTATATGTCATTTACGTTTTAAACGTTGCACGTGCTTATACTACTCTAATTAGATTAGCGTAGTACAAATGTGTGTTTAGTAATCGACAAACGGGTATTTTATCCTTTTTCTTCATCAACTTTCATTAATAACGTATTTCATTAATTGAATCTTACGTAATGAAATCACCTGATAAGCTCTATCCTTGTTATAATGTGAAACCATTGAATGCTACTACAATAACGTATGTCGTTCACGTTTACATACAGGTGCAAAGATCCACCGTCCCAACTATATATTATTTATCACGTCGCTATTGCGTTTCAGAAATAAAAAAGATGGCGCGTAACGGAAAAATGTGACGGTAAAAAATGTGACGCGTAAAATGTTACGGTAAATTTTTTTCCAACGCCGATTGTGAAATACAGGCGTGGATATTAAAAAACGTTAGTCCACTCTCAACTATATTTAACACACTAATAATAACAAAGAAAAGGTATTAAATTTCGATATAACATATACATCGGTTACGTTACTTTCTTCGACTATATTTCGACTTCGTCCCTGTTCTTCACTCTTCGGTTGGTTTTTGTCGACCTCCTACTTTTCTCGCGACAGTATCCGGTGTTACACGATTATTTTCCACATCCTCGCCGGCGGCAAAGGAAATTTCGAGAGGATACAATAATTGTATTGGTCGTTTTAGGATAGTTTTGTTCGGCAATTGAACTTCACATGAACGTATATTGCCATCTCGCCCTGGATATATTTGATGAACTCGAACCATTTTCCAGTCTAATCTTGGAGCATTTTGGTCATGTAGCAGAACGATGTCATCAACCCTTAGTGTTTTCGCTGATGTCGACCACTTGTTTACGTGGGCTGTTCGCAATTGCTGCAGATAATCTACAGACCATCTTTTCCAAAATTTTGCCAATATGCGCTGACGTTCTTTCGATTTCTGTAGAATCAAATTACGATTTATGGTAACGCTAAGACCAGGTAAATTACATGGACGTTGATTGTTTAATAAAAAACTTGAAGGTGACAAAATTGATAAATTATCTTTGTCGTCGTCAATGTACGTTAAAGGTCGTGAGTTTACAATTGCTTCGATTTCTGTTAAAACAGTTTGTAACTCATCAATGGTTATTAATGATTTTCCTAAGGCAAATTTAAGACAATCCTTTACGGTCTTTACCATTCTTTCCCAGAAACCACCCCACCATGCGGCTCGTTCAACGATAAAGTTCCAAGTGATTCTTTGGTTTAAGGAAAAGTTCAGAATCTTTTCATTGGATAAATTTCCATAAAGTTTACTTAACTCCATCGACGTACGTTTGAATGTTTTCGCGTTGTCTGAATAAATGGTACTAGGTACGCCTCTTCTTGCGATGAATCTTCTTAACCCCTTAATACAACTTTCCGTCGAAAGGTCTAAAACGAGTTCCAAATGGACGGCGCGTGTTACGGCACAGGTCAGAAGCATTAAGTATGATTTTCGTTTTTCGTTATTTTCACTTAAAACATACAAAGGTCCGGCAAAATCAACACCCGTATTCTCAAATGGATTCGACATTAAAGTTCTTTTCTTTGGAAGGGGTGCAAATGACATTTGCACTGGTTTGCAACGTAATTTTTTACAAACTATACACTTGCTAATTACAGATTTAATCTTCTGTCGGCCTTGCAAAATCCAAAATTTTCTTCTAATTTCAGCTAGAGTCAAATTTATTCCACTGTGGAAACAGCGGTTGTGAATTTTCCATATTAGCATTTCAACAAATACCGATTTTTTCGGTAAAATAATAGGATTTACGGTGTAATGTGGTAGTTCTGATTCTTGTAAGCGACTTTTAATTCGTAATATTCCGGTTTCATCCACAAACGGTGTCAATTTATAAATTAAAGATCGTTTTCCAACGATACCGTTTTTCTTAAACTCTTCGATTTCTTGACCGAAAGCATGTTGTTGAGTTATCTTAATCCAATAAATTTCTGCTTCGTTAAGTTCTTCGGCGGTCAGTATTAAAGAGGAATTTTTATTTTTACTAAATACGCGTTTTACGTAAGCAGTTACACGTAAACATCGTTCTAAATGTTCATATTTATTGATAGGAAAAATTGGTTCACTTATGCAAACGTCTTTTGTTTCATTTAAATTTAAAGTACAAAGTATCGTTTCACTTAAACAACAATCATTAAGATCTCCGTCAATTGTCCAATCATCACCAAAGCACGATAAACATTCGGGTCCGTTACGCCAGTATTCAAATTTACGTAGTTCCTTTGCTCGCACTCCACGTGTTAAAAGGTCAGCGGGATTTTGTTTACCTAAACAATGTCTCCAAATAGCGTCTTTCGTTAATTTCTGTATTTCGATAACACGGTTATAAACATAAGTTTTCCATTTCGCGGCGTCAGCGGTAATCCAGTACAATGTTATCTTTGAATCGGTCCACATATTTACACTCATAAATTTTAGGTTTATAGTTTTGATGACGTAATCTTTTAAGCGAGAGGCACACAGGGCTGCTGTCAGCTCAAGTTTCGGAAGCGATAAATCGTCTGAATTTGTTCCCTTTATTGGCGCGACTCGATTTTTGCGATCAAAAACTTCACACTCGCGGTACTTTCAAATATTTCTCGGATATAGGCGACGGCTCCATATGCTGATTTACTTGCATCACAATATACGTGTAATTCAATTCTAGAAGGCGTATGTAAAACGTTTCTGGGAATGTCATAAGAAGATAGACTAATTAAATCGTTGCACCATGTTTTCCACGTAGAAAAATGCTCAGGTGGTAATTCCGTATCCCAGTCAATCTTCAGTTTCCAAATTTCTTGTAAAAGTATCTTTGCTTTTATCGTAAAAGGGCCTAATAAACATAAAGGATCATAAATTCGACCAATAGCTTGTAATACGTTTCGTTTTGTACATGCTTGATTTTTATCGACAAATGCAATTATTGAGGATAAATCTAAACTTAAATTATCATCTGAAGTGTTCCAGTACAAACCTAATACTTTCGGACACAATAAGGCGTTATTATTAATTTCATTTTCATTAATGTAATTTTGAAATTCACTGTCGTTAGTGTGCCATTTGCGTAAATTCATTCCAGCGTTTTTGAGTATGCATTTCGAATCGTTATATAATTTAATCGCTTCTTGGTACGAGTTTACAGTTAAAATGAGATCATCGACATAAAATGATTTGGTAAGTCGACGAGCCGTTTCTTCGAATTGCGCCGATACAGACGTAAATAATTTTTGTAAGGTCGTAATTAACAAAAATGGACTACTAGTTACGCCAAAGGTCACTCTTGTCATACGATACTCTTGTGTAGGCGGTAAAATGCTCGTTTCGTTAATCGGATGTTTATACCATAAGAAACGATGACAATCTCGATCACGATCACTTAATTTTATTTGTAAAAATGCTTTTTCTATGTCGGCAATAATTGCGATCTTTCCTACACGAAAGTTTATCAAAACGTTCATTAGATTTTGCATCAAATTTTCACCTGCATGTAAAAGTTCATTTAGCGATGGCAAACCAGGCGCGTGGGACGATGCATCAAACACTACCCGAATTTTCGATGTCGTTTTGTCTTCACGATAAACCGGACGATGGGGCATGTAATAAACTTTCGCGGAACAATGTTTGTTAACTACTTTCTCAGCAATTCCACTATCCACAAGTTCCCGCACGGCTTTATCGTATTCAATTAAACGCGCACTTTTTGCTAGTTTAAAGGTAAGATTTTTCATCCGCGATAATGCACCGTTGTAATTGTTATCCAATGGGCAGTCATTTTTCCAAGGTAGCGATACTTCAAAACGACCATCTTTCATTAAAATGTTTTCTTCAATAAACTTTTTGGTAAAATCGTTTTGTGTTTCTTTATCATTAATTCCTATCGTTTCAAGGTCCCAGAATTGTTTCAAATTTATATCGTTACGTTCGTCTGAGACTTGAACATGTAAAGACGATACTACAGCTGTGTTTACATTTGTTGTTTTGTCAATGTTTGGTCCTTGCAGAGTCCATCCCAATTTTGTATTTAACGCTGTTAAATCTTCCAGATAGGCGGATAAATTCACCAGTTGCGATTCTCCAATAGTTATCGGCTCCAATTAATAGAACAATTCCATTCAACGTAGTAACTCTTCCAATAGAAATATCTGCCATATCTAATGTACTAATAATTGCATGACCAACATTAGGCGTTTGGAAAGCGTCACAACAGATCTGCGGTACTTCGATCGCAGCTATTGTAATCGTTTCGGCGTTGTATTGCGAGATTAATTTTAATTCCACCTTGTTATATAATTTAGGCGCTGTCTTTTCTTCGCAGCCAAAGGGCATTACCGTTAACTTCCGTTGACCAAGAATTTTCAATCCCAATTGTCTAGAGACATCTTCCTTTATGTATGGCAACTGAGATCCGCCATCAATAATTAATCGAATGAACGCATTTTTGTTTACATCGTCGGCAACGGAAATATATGCTTTTGCGGTTTGTAGAAACACTAGTTCGTTGTTTTCATGATTTTTCGTAAACAAACTTGTCGAGACTTCTCTTTTTTTCGTCCCTTCGTAAGAAGGATCGCACATTGACGTTACGTGTCGGTACTTACAATTTCCGCATATAGTTTTATTCCTGCAAAATTTGGAATTATGATTTGGTTTAGTGCAGCGATAACAACGATTGTTTGTTTTTAAAATATCCTTTTTTTGTTGAAGTGTAATATTAGATTTATCGCATTTCTCCGTGATGTGATTATGAGATTTACAAAATAAACATTCATTAAGCGTCGTTAGTAATCCGGCTGCTGTAAATCCTTTTGCTGATGACGCAATGTTTTGGTTTAATGTACGACGACCGTTGTTATGGTGTTTGTCATCTCGTTTGGACTTTGGCGTTGCGCTCGACGTTGACGGTGCTTGAGCGATTTCGATCGATTCAACTTCTAATTTTAAATAACTTAACAAAAGATTTATTTGTTCGACAATATTTACTGGACGTTCTGGTACGATTGGATATTTTTTATAGTATTCGATTTTCATGCTGTAGGGCAACGAATTTATTATTACAGACTTAAACATCATACCGTACTCATTTTCGTTTACTCCCAAGGACGTTAAACTGCGAGTTATTGAAGAAGTTGCATTATATAATGCGCGTAACGCGACACCGTCTATCCTACTCTTAACAGGTGTTATTAATAAAAGCTTTTGAACATGGCTGTCTATTATTCTTTGTTGATTTCCATATTCGTGTTTGAGTAACTCAATCGCGTCGTTATATGATCTTTTTGACGGCGTTAGACCACTAATAGTTGCTGATGCTTTCCCGGTTAGCGATTGTTCCAAATAACTAAATTTGGCAACAGCATCTAACGATTGGTTCTCATGCACTGTTGTTTTAAATTGTTCCCAAAACAATGTCCAGTCGGCCAACTCGCCATTGAACTTGCGGAGTTCCAATTTTTGTAACTTAATATTACTCCTACCTGTTAAATTTCCATTTGAATGGTTTTGTGAGGTTGATACCTGCGTGATGCTATCGGCATCGGCGTCGTGGTTAATAACGCTGTGAACATCAGTTTGTTTGTAATTTTCGTCGATACGAATCTGCAACCTGGACGTTATTTCTGCTATTTGGTCTTGGTATTCCAACACCTTTTCGAATTCCTTTTGAAAATCTTCTTCTTGAAGCACAGACACTAATTTTTCGTTAGCACATTCCAAAGTATTATTGGCCATTTTGATTCTGTCGCGGCACACCAACAGTTCGTTAACATTTTCGTTATCGCTGGCTAGTTTTTCCTTTGCGAGATTTAATAATTTCGTTAATTGGGTGCGACTACTTTTTACTGCAGCGCGTTCCATTTTTCTTCCTTTTGTTATTTTTGTTCGTTCGTTAGGCACTTTCGTTATTACCAGTTAAACTTCCCGGGTTTCGGCACCAAAATGTGAAATACAGGCGTGGATATTAAAAAACGTTAGTCCACTCTCAACTATATTTAACACACTAATAATAACAAAGAAAAGGTATTAAATTTCGATATAACATATACATCGGTTACGTTACTTTCTTCGACTATATTTCGACTTCGTCCCTGTTCTTCACTCTTCGGTTGGTTTTTGTCGACCTCCTACTTTTCTCGCGACAGTATCCGGTGTTACACGATTATTTTCCACACCGATAAAGAAGTTTTACTTCAAAAATTGCAACATCTAAATAACGTTTGAATGTTATTTTACTTTTAGTCAGTGTTCAACTTTTTTAAGTTTATTACAACTATAAAATGTATCAAAATTAGACGTCAAAACTTTACCAAGAATTGGACAGCGAAAGAAACGTTTTTATTAAGTTAACTATTACTATTACGTTTATTAAGAAATTATTAAATAATTTTTATATCGTAGTAACGGTGCACTTAAAATTGAAATTGATTTTATTTGAAAACATAAGCATTCTATTGAAATAAAAGAAGAGTGCCTTTGATAGTAAAAATTTTGTTTGTCCGTCCTGAATACAATTTTTATACTAGTTTGTTTTGTCCATATTCATTTTACTTTTATTTTATTCTCTAAATAAAGGTTCAATAATATATAACTTATTTTATTTAAGTTAAAGTTTGATTACATTATTGTAACCAAAATTGAAAAATGTTTTTCGATTTTTATTTTAAATAAACATGATTAGTAGTATTAACTAATAAAAATAAAGCTAATTTGGGGCAGACAAGTAATTCATTTCAAAAGTAGTTAATAATTATTATTAAAGTATAAAAAATATTTAACTTTATGTATTTTTGCACACCAACATTTTCTAAGTATTGTTTTTAAGTAATAACTCTTTCTAATTTAATAAATATGTTCCTTAATGCTTTTTAATGTACAACATGAATTGTAATTTAAAAAAAAGTTAAGTTTGTTTTGTTATAATATTTCTATATCAATTATTTTGCATGTATACCTATTAAATTATTGTAAAGCAACAAATAAAAATTTCATTTGGCAATTAGTTATAATTTATTTTTAAAGAATACTAAAAAAACTCAGAACGCATAAATGTACGAAACTTGAGCAACATCGCAAAATCTTGACGATTTCTTCACTTGGAAAACCTAATCTTCCAGGTAGAACTGGTCAGGTAGTTTTAACACCTGCAGCAGTTTAGTTAATTTTTTTGTAAATAATGCGTATGCAACCCAAATAACACTTATACTTTTTAAAGCATTGCGTTGCTTCTCTTTACATTATATACTCTTTGCTGTTAGTGACCTATATGTTTGTCCTCTTCGTCCTTTTGACTTATTTATTAACTTATACTTACATACGTTATATCCACTTATATTATTTTACCCAAAATGGCAACTGAATCCATACTGCAATGGAATGCGCGTAGTATGAAAAACAAATATGACGAACTGAGACAGTTGATACACGAAATACAACCTATGATTATAGTCTTACAAGAAAGCAAACTAAAACCGGGCGAAACGTTCCAAGTTAAAAACTATAAGACATTTAGTGCTGAAACTGCAATAGAGCCAGGTGGTAGAAGCCACGGTGGAGTAGTAACTTTAGCAAGGAGCGATTTACTTGTCAAAAAAATTCAAATAAACACTACCCTACAAGCAAACGCGGTCGAGATACGAAATAAATTCAAGCTTAACTTAGTAAACATATACTTACCTGACACGTCGTGGACGGTAGAACAACTCCAAGAGGTGATCTCCCAAGTCCCGTCCCCAAAATTAATTCTAGGGGATTTTAACTGTCACAATACAATATGGGGTTCTTCCTGCTCAAGCAATAAAGGTGCAATCCTTGAAACCTTTATAAATGACATCTCGCTAATAGTTTTGAATGAAGGACACCCTACGCATTTTAACGAATCCTCCGGAGAGTACAGTGCTATTGACCTATCTCTCGCTACGCCAACAATCGCTACGAACTTCACCTGGTCGATGCTAGAAGACCTTCACCATAACGACAACTTCCCAATAGTGCTCCAATCAAATATAAAAGCAAATACATATAAAGCAGACTGGAGGTTCAATACAACAAAGGCAAACTGGGCGCACTTCGCTGAAGTTATACAAACACCAAACTTAGAGTGCGATATGGATTCTGCGGTAGTTAGCTTTACGACCTCGGTAGTTGAAGCAGCTTCTAAGTCAATGCCACTGACAGGGGGTAAGATGAAGCGTTCTCCAGTGCCATGGTGGAACGACACAATTAAAAATCTAAACAGGAAGAAGAAACGTTTGCTAAACAAATATAAAAAAACACCAAACAGAAGAAAATCTAATAGCATTTAAAGTAGCAAGAGCACAGGAAAGATGGGAGAAGAGAAAGACACAAAAACTATCATGGAGGAACTATACATCTAGTTTAAGTAGCACGAGTGCACAATCTGAAATGTGGAGGAAAGTTAAATCTATAATAGGAACAAGCTCAGCACCTCAAAACCCAACATTGGAAGTAAACGGAAAAATATTC
Organism: Aquatica leii; assembly: GCA_035610365.1. NCBI lineage: Eukaryota > Metazoa > Arthropoda > Insecta > Coleoptera > Lampyridae > Aquatica > Aquatica leii. The sequence continues at coordinate 97,651,354 of CM069434.1, read as the reverse complement.
ACAAACCCTCGGGAGGTATCAAACCTCTTCGCAAAGTACTTTGAAAGCATCTCAAGCGACGCACAATACGACAAACCCTTCCTAACACAAAAAAGAACTCGCGAGAAAGACAAAATAAACTTCAATTCCGACGTTGGCGATAATTACAATGACAATTTTACTATGGCCGAGATGGGAAGGATTCTTAAACGGGCAAAAGATACAGCACCGGGACATGATAAAATCACTTTTAGCATGATTAAACATCTTCCTCTAGAAATAAAAGTTATGCTACTGTCAATATACAACTCTATATGGCAAACAGGGCATTATCCTACAGCATGCAAGCTAGCTACGATCGTTGCTCTACCTAAACCAGGGAAGGACGGAAGCAAAATGGAGAATTTTAAGCCCATCTCACTCACCTCCTGCTTATCGAAAGTGTTGGAATCGATGGTGAACTTCAGACTTGTCACGATATTGGAAAGTGAAGGAAGAATCAGCCACTATCAAGCAGGATTTAGGAGAGGCTATTTAACCGTGAACCAGATAATACATTTGGACTACATTATAAACGAAGCTTTTACAAACAGGCAACACGCACAAGCGGTTTTTTTCGATATACAAAAGGCGTTCGATACAGTGTGAAAATATGGAATTTCAGAAAAACTCCATAAATGGAACCTAAAAGGACGCCTGTCCCGACTGATTCAAAACTTCCTAGAAAACAGAACTATGCAAGTAAAAATCGGAAGTACGCTATCAAACACAGTATCCCAAAGCAATGGCATACCGCAGGGCTCCGTTCTTAGTGTGACTCTCTTTGCAATAGCAATTAATAACATAGCTGACAAGATAAAGAACACGTCTCGAGCATTGCTATATGTGGACAATCTCTACATTGTAAAAACGGGTCGAGACATGCAGGAAATATCAGTCGGCCTGCAAGAAGATATTGCAACTGTAGTTGCAGACGCAGAAGAAAAGGGATTCAAACTCTCATCTGAAAAAACTCGCACTATGCACTTCTGCAGACTCAGGCATGAACACAGGCCCTTGCCGCTATATCTCAAAGATGTATTAATACCTAGCGTAAACAAAATAAAATTCCTAGGCATAACCTTGGACTCCAAGCTTACTTGGAAATCACACATTAACAATGTGGTTACGAAGGCGAGATTAACGCTAAATCGACTTAGGATTCTAGGAAGCTACACATGGGGTGCGGACCCAGACACGTTGAAAAAACTGATTAACTGCTTTTTAAGAAGTAAAATAGAGTACGGGTCTGTAGTCTACGGGTCGGCCGCAAAGACACACCTTAAGAAAATAGAGTCATTGTGGAACAAGGCATTGCTATTGGCAACGGGTGGATTTAGGACGTCTTCAACTGAAAGCCTCAACGTAACAAAAAATACTGTACCGTTAAAACTGAGACTGCAACAACAAAGACTGCGATACGCCGTTAAACTCTGTACAAAACCCAAGCACTTCCTGTATGACATCATTACGAATCCCCCTATGCACGACAAATATGAATGGCAGCAAACCCGAACAGTTCCGGCAATAATAGGTCTACACAAAGAGCTGTACTCTGAAAACCTGCTAAATAAAAAGTACTGGGAATCAACCAACGCTCTCCCACCATGGCAGCTGGAAGCGCCTCACATCGCCAACAGCGTAAATGAAAGTCAAGGCAGACGCATTCTAGTCAAAATACGAACAACTGAAGACCGCAACGAGGTTTATGTGATACAAGATGGAGCAATACTAGCGTGGAGGATGAGTGATATATACACGCGCTACAATGTCGAGTGTGTGGCACTACTAAAAGCGTTACAAGTGAGCGAACGCGTATCAGATAAAAACGTCGTAATTCTCTGTGACCTTAAATCCGTCAAAACTCTGCAAAACACATTTACAAATGACGCTTTAACGAAAAGAGTAATTGAAAAATGGAACACTTTACGTAACGCCGGCAAAATCATTAAATTTGTTAAAGAAAACCACGGGTATCTACCCGAAGACACGAAAAATGCCATAGAATGTTCCGATCCGCTGGCGACAGAGGAAATTACCATTACAGATGTCCTGAAAGAAATTGCTAATAATAGTAATAAAAAATGGCAAATCTCGTGGGATAACAACAACACTCAGCTGAGAAAACTTGCTCCTCAGGTACGCTCACAAGCGAATCTGAAGTCACAAAAGAAAAAAGATCAGGTGGTTCTGACCAGACTCAGGATAGGACACACAAGACTGACTCATAGTTACCTGCTACTCGGAGCAAACCCGAAAAGATGCGCCCAATGCGGAGCATATCTCACTATTCTTCACGTGTTTGAAGAATGTCCAATTTTAGTAGAATATAGAGAGAAGCATGGGATAAATAACTTAATGGTATTAGCGAATCCAAATAAATTTAGCAACGTCCTGAAATTTCTGAGAGAGACAAAGCTATACGAAGAAATATAGAATAGCGATGAACAACTAGCGGTACGGTGCCAATGATCTGAGTCGTCGACGCACTGTCCGCAAGTAAATCATGAAAGGTGAAAAAAAAATAAAAATAATAATAATACTGCCCGTTGCATTGTATTTTTGCAAATTTATAAAAGTTTGCAAAATTGTGCACGGAAACAAGATAAATTGCTAACATGTTTTAGAAAATCATTTGTGTTGTTTTAACCTTCATTAATTTAAACGTTTTAGAATTATATTTAAAAATACCTGAATAATAAAAACTGGCTAAGAGGAAAATGATGCTAAACTTATTGTTAATTTAGAAAAAAAATTATTGACAAGTTTTCAACATATTTTAACACAACAAATTTTAACTAAAAAATATGGTTGAGAACACAGTTTAAGGTAATATAAATGACATTAAATCATTCTAGCAAGTCATTAACGTCTAATATTATTAAAAAAATGTTGTATGTTAATTAACACGTCAGAACTACCATAATTTATTGTATAAGCCAAATACTATAGTAGATTTTTAGTTAGTGTAGTTAAACCAAAGAGTAATATACTCTTTGGTTAAACTTAGAACAAATGTTATGAATACTTTTGATTTTAAAACTATCACTAATTTATTGCTCAATATACAATACGTGTTATACATATATACAAATTTGATTTTAATTTACATAAACAAACTAACGATGCTTTTAACCATTATCGTACCCCGAAAATATCTTACGTTATTTACCTTCATGTGTACATATCTACACATATACAGTGTCTTAATTTGAAAACTTTGGATAGGGAATATATTTACAACAGAAAATAATACCAAAAACGACAAAAAATCGTTTTGACAATACGGAATGGGAATCAAATTGGTATGATTAGTGGTACACCCCACTTACTCTTTTACCACCGGCATCTTAACACCAAAAATGTAAATTGCAACCTCCCAGTTATGTTATATAGTTGAAAATGTCTTTAAAATGCTCTTCAGAAATACCAGTGACATTTTTTCTATTTTTGAACTTTTAGAAAATTTTAGTAAAATAACTCAGCGTTCTTAAGTGCATGTCAAACGTTACTTAATCGGAAGTGCATAGTTGGTTTACAGCATGCTGTTAGTACAAATCTAACATGTGACTGCAATCGTTAGTACTACCGATAGAACAATTCTAGCAGCGCGACTGAAATTGTCACTAAATTATTGAAGTAGATTTTTTTATACGTGTGGCCCAAATAAACGAAATTTTTTTTTTTTTGAGTTTCGCATAAAAATATGTAAGTTTACAATGTTTTAAGAGTCCCCTCTAAACGGCCGCTCGAAAAAAACATTTTAAAAATTTCTAAAATCGTCAAAAATAGTTTTTTTTTTAAATTTTTTTCTCATTATGTAATTTTTTTCTACATGAAAAATGATAACGATCCTGAAAATCTCAAGTCAAAAATTTAATATTTTAAGGTCGCTCCAAACTTTTGAACGTTTTCAAGTCAAGTACTTTATATCTTTTCGAGCGACTTCTGAACATGAATATACACGAACTTTGTATTTTTTTTTTGAGTTTGACATACTAAAGAATGAAATTAAAGCACGAGAAACAAAAAAAAATTGAATGAACATTTTTCACTATTGTAGTGTAACTGTCAAAAAACTATAATTTTTCAAATTCTTTAAATTTATTTATTTTCAAAAAATTAACATTTTAATAATATCTTCATAATTTTCTATCACATTTTTATAAACTTTAAACACAACAATACTCAATTATTAACACAATTTAGAATAACAACATTATTTAACTTTCTTTACTCAAGTATTTTTTACATATTAATTGACACTTATCAAAACTTTACACATACACAATGATTTCATGAAAAAAATTTTAGGTTAGAAAAATGTTTAGATGCAAAAAATATTTTTTGAAAAACATAAAATAGTTACCTTTGATAATAATTTGAAAAACAATGATAAAACTATATTTCTGATTTTATTTTAACTTAATTACTTATAAATAACTTGAATTGTCGAATTACACATAAGTTAGCTCAGTACAGAAAGCAACGCTGACAGTAAATAAAAACAACAATCGGAGACGAAGACAGTTAATACTTAATTAGAGCTTTTAACGTCAATACATTAAACTAAAAATAATTTGAATATAACCACTAATTGACTCAGCGCCGTCCCGAGGGTTAGCGTGGGCTGGCGCGAGAAAGTGCACGGGGCCCTATTACGTATAATTTGCCTGGTGGAAGGGGGGAGGCAATCAATTTGCCGAGGAAGAAAATGCTATAAAAGCAAATTTGGAACGGAAAAGGAATTTAAAAAAAAAATACAAATCAAAGTTTATTTAAGATCTCATTTTATTCAATTTTTGGTTTTCGAACAACTCTTAAAATAAGCTTTATATATCCTCACAGGAGACATGAAGCACGTATCTGATCAATCAGAAGGAACAATTGGGCAATAAAATAAAATTAAATATGGAAACAGAGATAATTTAATCATTTGGCATAAACTTACGACTACAAATAATGACAGCCAAAGCACACTAACTACCCAGTAAACACAAAATTGATAATGTTTAGTAACAGTTTCAAAACAAAAAAATTATGATTCACTCTTGTTTCAAACATAAAAGAAACTGCAATAAAATAGCTATAAGTCCATCGCTGTTTCACTTATTTGAATCAGTATAGTTTCGGTATTTTAAATTCAAATCTGTTGCAAACTAAATGTTGCATTCGGTTTACGTTTTAAAAGCTTCGTTCTTGAACTGATACTAAATGATCGATACATGTCTGATTTTTTTGTTTCAATAATCAACTAAAACAATTCTTTCAATAATATAATAATACATTTTCGAATGCACGTTTCAAAATTTATTGCACAATAAATATTTTTAAATACATTATCACATTGAGTTTTTTACATATTGCAACTTTATTTGATGTGGTCTTTTCACGGAAGCCTCGAAAACTGCATCAGTTACTGTTGGGTAGCAACTTTTAACCGCATCTGTAACATAGAAATAAATATTTCGTTTATATACATACATAATCATAGAGTTACACAAAATTAATTACATTTTTTTAATCAAAAACAACACAAACTTAATATAAATATCACTTTAGCAATTATAAGAAAGTTATAAAAACACTGTGAATACCTTTAGCTGTACATAATCGTATAGAAAACTTGAAGAATTGAACTGTAATTATAAATCCTAAAGTATCATCAGATTTACGCAATAATCTACCTTAACGCAACCATGTGTGTTAATTTATATTTTTTTCATACAAATTAAAACATGATACATAAAGAACAGAAATGATAATAATATTGATTACATTTATGGATTATAATAAAATGTTTCGACTTACCGTTTATTGTTCCATTTCGTAATTGTACACACAGCATTACTTATCAAACTGCAACCGAACAAGTGAAAAGATATCAATTTGCAGCGCAAGCGTTGACGACAGTAATCAAAAGTATAGCAACGACTAATGCTGACTAATTACAAAGTATTTGTTTTTCCTAGAACGATTCTACTGTTTTGAAAATAATTCAATCTTATTTAATCGATCTTCAAGCAATTCTAGTTATTCAAAAAATATTTGGTTTTAATAAATCAGTTTTTAGACGGTTGCTGATTATAGGAAAAAAATTGCAAGTACTGAAACGGTTTAAAACTGATTGTGAAAAATCGGAACTCTTTCAATTTATTCACTGTCAGTTACATGTAAATGATATAAAAATGGAACTAACACGAAACAACGTATTGAAACAATTGTTTTAATTTTGTGACTGTAACAGTTTCAATCCGTGTTTACTGGGTAGTTCCATCGGTAAAAATGATCTGAAAAGACACTTCGTAGGAGAAATAAGAAGTAAAAACAGTTTTTAAAGCAAGTGATTTCTTTTTACGAAAATATAATCCTTACGGTTTCTTAGAGCTTCCTATTTACTTAAAGGGTACTTTTCGAGCTTTTGCAAAAGCAAAAGCGCTGATTAAATTATTCATATCTAACTTTTTCGCTGTTTCACATTCTATTGATAACGTAGCTAATCCGTTAAGACGCTCCTGCGCCATAGTTGACCGAAGATAATTTTCTATAATTTCAAAATCGAAAAGGTCCTTTCCCCCAACACAACTGTTACAGGAATTGTTAGCATAATCCGATAAGCCGTTGTTAAATTAGGGTATGACTCTTTTATGGGTGCCAAATACTGTAACGCGCCTATTGCGTTTGTTACAGATAGTTGAACAGTGTATCTAAATCATTTTAACTCTGAAAAAAGGTCCTCTGCATCCAAGTTTTTAAGTTCCCCGTCTTTTATAAAATCCGAGAGTTTTTGACAGTTGTCTTCCAACTGCTTTTCCTCTAAATTTGAAAGCTTGGAAGGATCGAAATGAAATCCAAAATATTCGGAAAAAAATTCAACTTCATTGAATTTATTTTCTACGCAGCTCAGCGCTGTATCTACGACAGACAAAAAATAATCTATTCTAAATTTATTTTCAGCTACTTTTTGAAGTTCTTCTTTGGTTCTTTCCACCCGTTAATCATTTTCCTGACGTTTGTCATCAAATAATCTTTTCGGGGTGCATTGACGACGAATGGAAAATTTCACTCTATAGCCCAAATTTTCCATGATTTCTCTAGCGGTGCACATTGCACCGTTGAAGCCAGTGTTACGGTAATTTTGAAAAAAAGATTTTAAACCCCGGAGTTCGTTTAAAGTCGTATCTAAAGTAGTGCTCTCTGATTGTAGAGTTTGACTTGTTGAGTTCACACAAAATAAAAGATCGTACCAGATAACGAGACTTAATACAAATTCATATAAACTTGTATAAAGCAACAAAGATTAGGCCTCTGACCGGATAACAGGATCTTTAGTAGTTTGAGACACTTTTTCAAGAGCTTGGTAGACTTCGCCTAACTGGTAACTGATGGGCTTAACAATATCAATCCTGCACTCCCACCTCGTGCTGGATAAAGATTTTAGTGTGAGGCCAGGACATAGTTCGCATAAAATGTTCCACCTTTCCGTGGAAGCTACAAACAAAGTATAAAGACGTTGAACTAGGTCAAAAAATGTCGTAGCGTCTTTGTTACATTTAGCCATGTCGCCCAAAAGCAAGTTAAGATTATGCGCAACGCATGCCATAAACATCGCTCGTTTATTAACATTTTTTACTCGCGTCTGCACTCCCTTATACTTGGCCTTCATATTAGCACCGTTATCATACCATTGCCCCCTGCAGTCCATGATATCAAGATCATTAGCTTCCAATGCTGCCTTTAAAACATCAGTTAACCCCTCCCCCTAGTGTCGTTTACCTCCAAAAACTCGATGAACGATTCGACAACCCTTGGAGTTTCAGCCATCATATCAACATACCGGAAGACCAAGCTCATTTGCTTCTTGTGACTCACATCGGGTGTACAGTCCAGGATAATGGCGTAATATTTGGCGGAACGAACAGCATTAAGAAGTTTTTCCTTTGTAGCAGTACCTGTAGAAAATTATTAATCTTTCCCCAAATTTTATTTAAAGAACTTAACTTTGTCAGTATAAAAGTTATAATGCTTAAATTTGGTATAACTTACCTAGCATCGAAATTATCTCGTTTTGTATAGTGGGACCGAGATAATGCACGAGTGTTTCTTCACCGAAGATGTTCCTTCATCGGCCCGTCAAAAATAGCATGCATCTCCATCAACTTAAGAAAATTTCCATTTTCTCTCTCGAACAGTTTGCTCGAGTTTCCTCGAAAGGCAGAATTGATCTCAGCCAAATATTGTATTGCTGCGATAATTCTTGTCAGTACATTTAACCAATGTTTTTTTTCTGCGTTGATCATGTCGGCATGCGCTTGGTTTATGGTGGAGCGTTTTTTAATTCTTGCGCTGAGGTCCGTCCATTTGGTGAAAGATTTGATATGGTCTACCGATCGCTGGTGTGACTTGAGGCTTCTTCCGCAATGGCCCCAGTCGCTAAAGCCAATGTTACTACTCAGATTGCTATTGCTAGCACTTGTCTCATTCCTGCCGCCGAAAAGGCGACAGCAAAAACAAAAAACAGCGTTTTTTGTTTTCGAGTAAACTAACCAAGTTCTCACAACTTTTTCGCCATTATCCAGTTTACACTCCAAAAAGTCCCGTGAAAAATGGCGACCATCATTATTTTTTGAAAATTAATAGTTTTGTGGGATTTTAGAAGGTCCCTTTTCTACTAAGTATTCTCTAGTAGCTGGGTCAATAAGCCAGGGTCATTTAAATCGCAGGACATATCTTGTTGTAACAATGGTCCATTGTCAGATCCAACAGATGATGTTCCAGGTCCACTTGAGAAAGGTAAATTTTTGTTGCTGGAACCAGTACTTGATTGTCTCCGTCGGATCCAAAGACAGGGACGATGTGAAGGGTAATCCAGCATAAGCTTCGATGTCATTGTCATTGGTACCGGACGCTGAGGTTTCCGCGGTATCCATATCCAACGACGTCGCAGTCGCCGCTATTGATGGGTTCTCAGTACTTGCGCTGGTACTCTCTAAAATGCCCTGGGTCAATTCCATGCCCGTAGTACTGGTAGTCGACTGCTTTGTGAATTTTTCTAAAACGCCCTTCTGAGACGCGATAAAGTCATCTCGCTTCTTCCTCTTTTTTGCTTTATGAATTATGATACTTGATACGTGGTTAGTTTGTAGTTTTTAGTGAAGATTTGAGGTTACATTTGTTTACGGAAAGTCTAGTGTTTTGTATTTAATTAAAAACTTAAAAATGTTTTGCTACATTTGTAAAGAACGAGTAATTTGCACTACAAAAATGTAAGAAAGCATGAGCATTGAATATTAGTTGTAATCACTGTCTTCTCTTTTTTGGCGAACCTTTTATACATCCAGTAGTTATTTATAATCAAAGGCTCCGACTACTTCCATCACTGCTGCGTTGCGTTGCGGCTTTGAGACGTCTCCTGCGCACAAACGATTGAAAAAAAAATTAAATAGCGGAACGCGGGGCTTGGTACAGCGCGGGGCTTAGCGCGATCGCACCACTCGCGCCGCCGTTGGGACGGCACTGAATTGACTATTGTTTTGTTTAAAGTTTATAAAAATGTGATAAAAAATTATGAAAATATTTTTTGAAAATAAATAAATTTAAAGAATTTGAAAAATTATAATTTTTTGGCAATTACACTACAATAGTGAAAAATGTTCATTCAATTTTTTTTTGTTTCTCGTGCTTCAATTCCATTCTTTAGTATGTCAAATTCAAGAAAAAAAATATAAAGTTCGTTGAAATTCATGTTCAGAAGTCGCTCGAAAAGATATAAAGTACTTAACTTGAAAATATTCAAAAATTTGGAGCGACCTTTAAATATTAAAATTTTGACTTGAAATTTTTAGGATCGTTATCATTTTCCTTGTAGAAAAAAATTAAATAATAAGAAAGAAAATAAAAACAAAAAATCGGTTTTTGACGATTTTATAAATTTTTAAAAATTTGGAGCGACCCTTCAAAAATTTTTTTTAGAGCTGCCTTTTGGAGGGGACTCTTAAAACATTGTAAACTTACATATTTTTATATACTCTGGTTTTGTAAAATATAATTTCTGTCATAAACAATGAACGAAAAACCCGAAAAACAGCTACTCATGTGGTACGATGAAGTACCGACAGACGATGAATCGTTGGATACCGCCCAAACAACACATTGGTACAAAAAACGTCTAAATGTCCGTCTAATAAACGTTAATAACGCGTTTAAAAACGTTTTTATGTCTAATAAATGTCTATTAGTCGGACATTTAGAAGTTTTTTGTACCAATGTGTTGTTTGGGCGACAGTTATATTGACGACGCCAATTCTGATCATGTGGAGAAGATTACAGACACTGAGCAATCATGTGATAGCAACAATGGGAAAACATATCAGCTTACTCGTAATCTACTTTTGAGTGATCCAAGTCGATAATTCGTTGTTGTAAGTGTTATAGATCTGCTAGGTTCGTCCTATAAACAATTAATTTGATGTGGTTCCATAAAAAGAAATTTAGCGATGTCAAATCAGGCGATCCCAATGACCACTCAATTGCTCTTCTACGACTAATCTATTTTTTTGCATCAGGTTCATCTAGCCACTGTCTGGTTTGCATGACGTAAACCGGTAGAGCACTATCCAGTTGAAGGTAAAGCAGATTTGCATCTAATTGCGGTTCGCCATCTATTTGATCTTCTAAACTTTGAACAATCAACGGCTCCATTGTGTTTTTAACCGAATTCACAAGGTTTCCATGCAGAAACAAAGTTCTAACAATTTTATCTCTTATAATGCTAGCTCAAACATTTAGTTTCTAAGAATATTGTATATGATCCTCTTGTACAACATGCAAATTTTTATTATCTTAATAACAACAATTTTGTTTGTTGACCTGTCCGTTTAAAAAAATGCTTTTTAAAATGTTAGGATATGGTTCAAAATTTCTCAATCATAGTTTTACAAAACTGAATTTGTCTATCACGATCATTGTCTTCTAGTGGAACAACATTAAACAACTTTATTGACATAAATTATCTACATTTAGTTTATAATGCGAAGAATAGATCAACATTTCATTCGGCCCGATGGAATAATGGTTACAATTCGGATCTATGCATTGTTACGTCTTACAAACAACATATACCTTTGAGAACCTCAAGAACTGTTCTAGGAAACTTTCTACACTCCCAACATGGATCTATTATCATTAAAATTGGAAACAAAATTCAGTTAAATTCGATAAGTTCTAAAGCACGATGAAATCTAAATAAAGCAAAATGGCATGAATTTTCGCGAGAATTGGACCACTGTGTCAGATGAATCAAACCCTGCTGATATAATTTTGCTGGATTAGTTATAAAGATAGCAACAAAATGAATTCCTAGAGGTCACCGAAAACAATATGTGTCATGTTGGGATTCTCAGTGTAACACACTAAATAGAGAATTTCAAAAATTTGGAAATAATTAAAACTGCTAATCTGTTAATAAAGAGATTAGATAAAGCCAGAAAACTTCGATTGCGAAGTACTTTAAACTTTTAAATACTTTCTATAAAGAAACTAAAAATCCGCATCCTAACAAAATTGCTGGACGGATTGTAAAAATGTCAAAATCAAATGTCGACTACCAGAATAGAAGAATTGTTAATAAAAAATTACGATTAATTAAAAAATCTCAACAAGATTTTGAAATTATGAAATCTTTCACCATTGAAGAATTAAATATTGCGATTTTACAAATACGAAATAAGAAAGCTGCAAAATTTGATGGAATTTTGTCAGAATTTATTAAATATTCTAGACCAAAAACTAGACTTTGGTTAATAACATTTTATAATGACGTAGCTTCTACTCATAGATTACCGAGAACTTTTAAACGTACGAAAATTTTAGGTATTTTAAAACCTAGCAAGGCTCCAAAACCAAAAAATTCTTGTGTTATTGCTTTACTCAGTGTCTGTTATAAACTTTTAGAACGAATAATCTACAATCGATTGAGTCTTTTGGTGAACGACGCTCTACCTCCAGAACAGGCCGGATTTCGACCCAATAGAAACTGTTGTGATCAAGTTCTAGCATTTACAGTGCACATTGAAAATGGTTAAAAAAATCAGCAGCTGCTTTTGTTGATCTTACTGCTGCTTATGATACAGTTTGGAGAAAAAGTATTTTATAGAAACTTTATCAGTTCGTTCCATGCCGAAGTTTATTAAGTTTAATAAATAACATGCTTAGTTTTTTCAAGTTTACATTGGCAATGAGATGAGTAAGGTCAGAATATTAAACAACGGTCTGCCAAAAGGGTTGGTATTGTTACTTTTAAAGGTTTTATTTACAGTAACTTACAAGAATTAAGAAAAATAATATTTACAATTAATTTATGACTTGTACATGAGGTACTAATTGTAATCACCACGCGCACTCTTTGAAAGCTGACGAAGAAGAAGAGAGAGCGACTTCCTTTTCATCCCCAGGTACGCCAACCGTTGATGTTGCCATCTCACTACCAAAAGAATGAAAGCGATGTTGTCGCTATCAGCCACATACTCCCTCCCCAGTGATAACGTCGGTTTGAAATCTGGTAGGGAACCGTACCTGACGTCCGCATCTTGTGGTTTTCTGAATGTTGGGTTGAAGATGTATTGGTGGCTGAGGCGTTGCTGTTTCTGTCGTAGATGGTGTTAATTGAGGAAATTCTTGATTTCCATTTCGGATTGAATCTTCATCACGTAAGATAAATGCAGGTTTTAGCCTGTCGATAGAAATTGTTTCCTCGCCATGAGTAGTCAGCAGTTTAAACGTTTTTTGGTTACGTGAAACTACTTTAAAAGGTCCATCATATGCCGGCTGTAATGGTTTTTTTACTGCATCATGCCGAATAAAAACATGTGAAGATTCCATGAGGTCCGGGTGAACAAATATGCTTTTTTTGCAGTGATGTCGAAATGGTACTGGACGTAGACTTTGAACATGATTTCTCAATTTGTCTAAGAACAGTGGTGTATCGTGTGGCTGTGAATCTTCAAACATATCTACCGGAAGTCTAATGGTTTCACCATAAACAATTTCTGCAGGTGTAGCTTGATGTTCCGGGATGATATAAGATCGAAGTCCTAGCATCACCGATGGTAAGGTGAAGACCCAATCTTGATTTAACTTAGCTTTTAACGCTGATTTGAGGATTTGATGCCAACGTTCAATAACCCCATTTGCTGCTGGGTGGTATGCAGTAGTTTTGTTGTGCTCTGTTCCAGTTAATCGAGTTAAACTCGTAAACAGCTGACAGTCGAACTGCTTGCCTCTATCAGTTGTGATAAATTTTGGAGCACCAAAACGCGATATCCAGTTGCAATAAACTGCATTAGCAACAGTTTCGGCGGTGATGTCTATTATTGGAACAGCTTCAGGCCAACGAGAAAATCTATCGATCATTGTTAGTAGGTATCGATATCCCTGTGATGGTGGTAGTGGTCCCACGATATCAACGTTAATGTGGGAGAATCTTCTTGTGGTTGGTGGGTAAACACCAATTGCACTGGAAGTGTGTTTCCATATATTACTCTCTTGACAAGCGATGCAAGTTTTAGCCCATAGTGACACATCACGTTTGATGCACAAGATTAACTGAGGCTGCTATGCCAGGGTGAGACATATTATGTAATGAATCGAAAATTTGTCTACGATAAGCGAAGGGAACAAAAGGGCGAAGTTTTTCAGTAGAGGAATCGCAAATAAGCGTTAATCCACAATCCAGATGTATGTTTTGGAATTTATAAGAAGAGGATTCTGACGCCATGAGATGTTTGAGTTCATCGCATGATAGTTGAGCTTCAGCAATCTGTTGTAGAGAAATGGTGGATGACAACTGAATAACTTCAACACGAGACATGATGTCAGCTGGGACATTAGACGAACCTGGTATATACCTTATGTCAGTAGTAAATTGTCCAATATAATCAAGATGTCGTAGCTGTCTAGGACTTGCTCGCTCAGGACGTTGCTCAAACGCATAAATTAATAGTTTATGGTCTGTATAAATGGTAAATGTACGACCTTCCAAATTATGTCGAAAATGTTTAACTGCTTGGTAAGCAGCTAACAGTTCACGGTCATACGTACTGTAAGAAACCTGTGATTTGCTAAGTTTCCTAGAAAAGAAACCTAACGGCTCGAGATTATTCTTTCGAAGTTGCTGAAGGGAAGCACCAATGGCAAAATCAGAAGCATCTACACTTAAAACTAAAGGCAATTCAGCCGATGGGTGCACTAAAAGAGTAGCATTTACCAGTTCTTGTTTTAAACGATCAAAGGCTTTTCGAGATTGAGAAGTCCATTCGACTTTTCGTTTATCTCTTTTCCTTAGACTTTGGCACAAATCGAACAACAGTTGCTGGGTCACAGCAGAATGAGGAAGAGAACGCCGATAGAAATTAGCAAGACCTAAAAATCTTCTAAGCTTTTCGATCGTGTCTGGAAGTGGAAATTCCTGTATAACCTTCACTCGTTCCGTAAGAGGATATATTCCGAATTTATTAACTCTATAACCTAAAAATGAAATTTCAGCGACACCAAATTCACATTTCGATGAATTAATGCAAATCCCATGCTGTTCGAGAGTTGTAAAAAGTTTTGTCAAATGTAATTCATGTTCTTTCTCCGATGAAGAAGCTGCTAAAATGTCGTCCAGATAAGAGTAAGCAAAATCTAGCGATCTCAAGATTGAATGCAAATATCTCTGGAATGTTTGTGCAGCATTCTTTAAGCCGAAAGGAAGTTTGAGAAACTCGAACAACCCAAAGGGTGTGATTACTGCAGTTTTGGGAATATCTTCCTCCGATACAGGTATGTGATGAAACGCCCTGACAATATCTACTTTAGAAAAGATAGTTTTACCATCTAATTGAGTATTAAAATCCTGCAAATGTGGAATTGGATACCTGTCGGGAATAGTTATGGCATTTAAACTTCTATAATCGCCACAGGGTCTCCATGATCCATCTTTTTTTGGTACAAGATGCAACGGACTTGACCAATTACTTTTAGAAGGTCTACAAATGCCTAAATCTAGCATATGCTGAAATTCCAGTTTGGCTTGTGCTAGTTTTTCAGGAGGTAATCTTCTAGCTTTAGCAGTAATGGGAGGACCTCTAGTTGAAATGGTGTGAAAATATTGAATATCAGGATACTTGCCAGGAGTTTCTTTAAACAATTGCGGAAATTTTTAGAGTAAGCTAAAATACCTGTGAGCAGGGTCAATCAAATGAACTGTTGATACATGTTCAGGTGATGCTGTTGAACCAGGTCTCGAAATTTTAGTAAACGTGTCGATCAAACGTTTATTTTTAATGTCGATCAGTAAACCAAAGTGACTAATGAAATCAGCTCCAATAATTGGGTGTTGCACATCTGCAATTACAAAAGGCCAACATAATTTGCGACGTAATCCTAAATCTAAACTAATTAACTGCTCTTCAAAGGTTAAAATAAAAGATCCATTAGCGGCATATAAAATCCGCTTAGATGAACATTTACGCTGAACCATAGTAGGAGGTAATACAGAAATATCTGCTCCAGAATCAATTAGAAACTTTTTGTTTGAATATTAATCATACACACATAAGCGGCAACTAAAGAAGCCCTCATCTCTTGCTGCTTCAGTGAGTGGTTTAACAGTTTTCCGACGACTCGGTCGGTTTAAATGTACAGGGTGCAATGCATTTATTAGCTCTGCTACCAAATCGATTGTGGTACCAACAACTTTTAGAATGGGAAGATGACCTACGCCTGAAATTACCTTGACGATTTCTCGATTGAGAACGTGAGCGAGTCTTTAATTCACTAATTATAGATGTCAGTTCAGAAATTTGTGCCTCTAATTTAGTAAACCGATCTATTTGTGATGGTTCAGGAGGATTAATGGAATGCACCGCTGAGAATTGTGGTGATGAAAATTCCATAATTTTATCTGCCATGCCTGATAAATTGTCTAATTGATCGCTGCTAGAAGCTAAAATAGAACGAACATTAATTGGTAAGCGCTGTATAAATATTGTCCTTAAAAACTCATCGTTAACTTGTGTGCCAGCTAAAGATCGCATCTCTCGAAGTAATTGAGATGGTTTTTTGTCACCCAGCTCCAACTCTGTTAATAATTTAGTCACTTTTCGGCCCTCAGATTCCTCAAATTCGGCTATAAGGCGGTTCATGAGGTCTTTATATGGTGTTGCGGTTAATGGTTGAGCTAAAAAATCGGATATTAATTCTGCTACATCCGGATCTAACACGGCGAGAACGTGGTTGAATTTTGTTTTCTCAGATGTTATGAAAGAAGTTTCAAATTGAGCCTCGACTTGCATCTTCCATATTTTAACATTGCGACGCCATATTTGTGGTAGTTTTACAGAAACTCTTGCGATTTCGGTTGTTTGACTCGTTGTTGAACCCATTGGACTCGCCATATTCAGCCATATTTTCTTCCGCCATTATTCTTAGTTCGCACAGAATAATCACTATTGCTAGAAAGTTTAATGCACTGACCTCGTTCGTAGTTCGACGAAAGCGACGCGGTTTTTTTACTTTACGGGACCACGTGTTTTCTGTAATTGTCTAAAACTCCTTCACGATCACGTCGGGGTCACCAATGTTACTTTTAAAGGTTTTATTTACAGTAACTTACAAGAATTAAGAAAAATAATATTTACAATTAATTTATGACTTGTACATGAGGTACTAATTCTAATCACCACGCGCACTCTTTGAAAGCTGACGAAGAAGAAGAGAGAGCGACTTCCTTTTCATCCCCAGGTACGCCAACCGTTGATGTTGCCATCTCACTACCAAAAGAATGAAAGCGATGTTGTCGCTATCAGCCACAGTATTATCTCGATTATCTCCATTATTCTTCAACATCTATACGAGTGACATCCCGCAAACTAAATCTAGTAAATTTATTTATGCGGACGACATTGCAATGATCTTCTAACATTGAAATTGTAGCAAAAACCATTACAAATGATTTATTGATTCTGAACAATTATTTTAAAAAATGGGGATTAAATCCAATCCAAAAAAAACGGAATGTTTAGCGTTTTATCTGAACAACAAAGAAGCTAATTATAAATTAAATGTAATTTTTAACGGACATTATATTTATTATAATTCTACACCAAAATACTTAGGCGTTACTCTTGACCGCACTTTGTCGTACAAACGAAATTTAGAGAAGTTAGATGCAAAAACTAAAACAAGACTAAAGTTAATTCAAAAACTTGTCGGAACAACATGAGGTTCAAGCATTATATTGTGCCCCAATTTGGATCAATAGTAAACACATTAACCTAATTGATATACTACTAAATCAAGCAATGAGAATAATTTCTGGAGTACTGCGTTCAACGCAAACTACGTGGCTACTAATATTGTGCAATATTACACCACCAATATTACGACGTCAAAATTTTTTTAAGAAAGAATATGAAAAAGTTTTATAAAATAAAACAGGGCCTATTAACGAAGACATGGACATTCTTTCAAAATTTAGTATATATTTAAGATTAAAATCCAGGTGCCCATCATGGATTACTGCTGAAAAACTCTACAAACAAAAATTCAAAATGGAACAACAATGGAACGAGATTTGGAGAAAAGCAAACATTGGAAATAAGCAACTTGTGGATGATCTATCAATCAAAACAGCATTGGATTGGCTCTCAACCACAGCAGTTGGCTTAAACATCTGAGGTTTCCAAATTTTGACAACGCTGTCCTTCTCTAATATAAATTATCTATTTTCTCATCAATTCTTTTATATACCCAAAACTGACAAGTGGAACGTCACTTTTTTGATGTTTTTGAATAGCATTTTTAAATACCTTTTTGACAATATGTATCATGAATGAAGAATTGCAATTTACATTTTTGAAGTTGGAATGGCCGGGGATGAAAGGGTAGGTGGAGGTGTGCCAGTAACCATGTTAATTTAGTTTCTTGTTCGCATTGTCGAAACTGGGTTTTGCTGTAAATTTATTCTGAATCCAAAGTTTACAAATTGACACACTGTAAATTACATTTTATTTAAAGTATAGTACTGTTCATCATAGATACTATATATTAATATAGTTGTTATAATAATCGTTGTTAATTATTAACAATATGATTATTTTATTTTCCGTCGATCGTCTGTTAATAACAATATTAACGTATAATAATGTATCAGAAATAGATTGGTAATGACCCCTATTAATGAACGATTTTAAACCAATGAATGAATTTCTATTAATGAACGATTTTGTTTAGCAACCAATGAAATCGTTAGCAACCACCGATTTAACGACTACTAGATACAGGGCCTTCATTAAAACCCATTTCCCACGTGATCTAAGAATTGAGCATCAACATTATTTTAGGTTGGTAGTGTGACCACAGCTGTTAACATTATCGTTTGACGTTTTGTTTACATCGAGTATTATTTTTCATCGTTTTCTTTATTCTCTATTTTTATATTTTAAAACAGTTATTATTATAACTATTCAGCACTATTTGAGGTTTCTATGAGTGAGAACTGAATAACAGCTGTAATTTTTAGGTTGTTCAATTTTTTTAATTTTATATTAATAGATTTTTACGATGTTTACCCCTGAACAAGACACCGTTATTGTAATGGCGCATTTTTGAAGTGGTACTCGCAATCCCGATGAAACTTGGTCGTATTCTCTTTAAAGTTGCATCGATCAATTAAACGAACATTTCCCAGAAGCAAACTTTACTTATGATATTTTTCGACAACGTAGTTTTAGTTAATCGATTTTTAAATAAGAATTGCATTTGCAAAGGAAACCTACAGGAAGGCCTACTGGTACTTACTGAATCTGTTGTCGGAGACATTCGCAATCGTATGGAACAAAGTCCAAATAAATCGGTGGCAAAATTATCTGCGGCAACAGGTATAAAATAATTTTAAGTTCTATTATATAATAGATATAAACATTTCATTTTTAGGATTGTCAGTAGGAACTTGCCACAAAGCATTAAAAAAGAACCTTTCAATGACTCCGTACAAGGTTACGGTTTATCAAGAATTACGTGCTCCTGACTTCTTGCAGCGTGTTCAATTTTGTGAATGGTTTAATGAACATTTAAATAACGATGACCTATTGGATTTAACTTTCTTTACGGACGAAGCATGGTTTCATTTAAGTGGATATGTAAATAGCCAAAATTATCGCACTTGGGCAACCGAAAATCCACACACTTTTGTGGAAACAACATTGCATCCTTTGAAAGTTGGTGTATGGATTGCAATGTCAAGGAGAAGGATAATTGGACCAATATTTTTTTACAATACTGTAAATGCAGATCGTTATCGTGATATTTTGGGCCAATTTTTCGAGCAGTTAGACGACAACGAACTTCAATTTGGTTACTTTCAGCAAGATAATGCAACGGCTCATACTACTCTAGCTACAATTGAATTTATTCAACAATTCTATAATGAAAGAATAATAAGCCAAGGGTTGTATCCTCCACGGTCTCCAGATCTTACACCACTAGATTTTTATCTCTAAGGACATTTAAAAAACACAATTTATAAGAATCAACTGCACAATATTGAAGCCTTGGAACATGCAATTACTAATGCTATTCAAAATATTGAAGTTGATGAGCTTCGTAATGTGTTCGAAAATTTAAAAAGAAGAGTTAACACATGTATCGCAGCTGAAGGACAACATTTTGAACATCGGTTATAAATTTCAAATAATTGTTATTACCAATTTTTATTTTAAATAAACAGGTATTGTTGTTAATGTGTTACTGTTTTTAATTAATTACTTAACCTTAATTTAAAGGTTACAAATCAAATTTTTCATTTAGTAATTTTTTTTTACGTTATACCAATCCAAGTAATGTTAGTTGCCTAACATATATGTCACGTGGGATCCAATCATTTATGAAGGCCCTGTATAACATCGGGTTACGTATGCTTTAGTTTCCTTATAACTTTACACGTTTTACCAACTCACGATCAACGGAAAAACTTTAAAACTAACTCGTTTGTTAATCGGGGACAAATAATATCGACAATATTAACGCGTTCGCTCGCTACACTCGCTCACGGCGTTAAAATGTCTCGATTATTAATCGCTACCATTAACAACCTTGTTCGTTAAATAACTATTAATTGGGAACGCATTTATTTTAGTTTCTTACATATACATTTATTTTAGTTTAGCAGGCGGTTTTATTATTCTAACTGGCCTAGCGTTATGTTGATTTTGATTTGATTTATTTATATTATTTTTTTTATTATTGTGTTAGTGTGTATCATTAGGTTCCTTTACGAGTTTTTAATGGGTATGGGGCTCATTATTATTATTATTATTACTAAATAATCAATTTTCACTAACATCATCACTTACATCTTTTCTCTGACAGTCTATTTCACGATTTGAATTTTAAAATCGATTATTGAAGTGAAACTTCTTTATCGGCGTTGGAAAAAAATTTACCGTCACATTTTTTCCGTTACGCGCCATCTTTTTTTTCGGTTACGGAAACGCAACAGCGACGTGATAAATAATATATCAATACTAAAGTGATCAACAAAATCAAAGGCTTTATTTTAATTCTAATTCCAGTGGATTTTTAACAAAAGTAAGTAATTATATCTATTTTTCTAATACTTGGGTGGAATTAATTGACATAGAGTATAAATTCTGAAATATGTTATTAATTTAAATTTAAAATATTTAAGGTTAACCTCAGTTTCTGATTGAACGATGACATTTTAAATTTAATATATTTAAGGTTAACCTCAGTTTCTGATTGAACGATGACATTTTAAATTTAATATTTTTAAGGTTAACCTCAGTTTCTGTTTGAACCTTAGACTAGGAAAGAGAGGGGACTCGTAATACCGCGTACGTATGTGAAGCAAATTGCCACCAATTACATATGACCAGTGGCGTCACTCAGAAAAATAAACAAGAGCTGTCTTTAAAACACTTGCGTAATCAAGAAATATCTGTATTTGTCTTTTATGTTTAACAATTAAACAATGTTGTATATTTGATGATATATTTTAATAATTCAATTCAAAACGTTCGTAAATGAACGGATGGTGATACTTCAGACATTTATCATCCACGTGCTACTACTAATGCTTCTACGTTGAAGATCAGCGGATCAGCCGTGAATCTGTAATTTACAATGCTTTTACTAACAATGCATCTTTGATTTACCATCTGTATTAATTATTACTACGTATGTTAAAACAACTAACGGTGGCAGATGCCATACCACCTAGTTATTAAAATGCTGCCATAGGTGTTTACTAAAGCGTTGCTAAACAGATGTTTGAATTAAATACTTGTTACAACTTTGTTAATACATTAAAAAAAAAATGTAAATAAATTTATCGCGTACCTTACATATAAGTATACGTGCCACCTATGCATTTTAATACCTACACTTGCTGCACGATTCTGTTTTCACAACAAATCATGAATAAAAGTGTTTATCTACAACTGTGAGAATTTAACAACATTAACTTTGTTAAAACAACTACTTATAAAGTGCAATGATCTGCTAAAATAATGACTCAAACACTAATTTTTAGCCTGACAAGAAACAATGTAAGTAAGTCATGAGAATTAATTTACATCTGGAACGTAATTCCCTGTTCTTTGTTATCATTGCGACTGCTGCAGTTAAAAGCACTACAATTAATTATTCTAACGACGTCAGAAAACGATGACGTTACATTCAGAAATAAAGCAAATAACGTAAAATCGCTAAAGGTGGCACTTGTATTGTCTGCCACCTTTTTAATGGCTGCCGAACGAAAAAGCGACACATTCAGTATTCACGGCGTAGGTCGGGTATTACGAGTCCCCTCTCTTTCATAGTCTAAGGTTTGAACGATGACAATGATAGTAATACCCAACAAACACTGCAGCAACGGGCCAGCGGCATATCGACGCTTGATTTAATTACATGAAGTGCTGGCCCAATGCTTGATATCTGCACAGGTCATGTGCGCCAGTGTCACTACGGCCGTCGTGCGGTTACGGCACGGCGAGTAACGGTGGACCAACATTACTTCCGCAGTTTACCAGCGCCGACCCAGCACTATAACGAAACACTGCAGCAACGGGCCGGCGGCATATCGACGCTTGATTTAATTACATAAACTGCTGGCCCAATGCTTGATATCTGCACAGGTCCTGTGCGCCAGTGTCACAACGGCCGTCGTGCGGTTACAGCACGGCGAGTAACGGTGGACCAACATTACTTCAGCAGTTTACCAGCGCCGAATACAGAATATAAACATAAATGACCCAGCACATGGGGCGATGCTACTCAAGTCTTCCTATACACCGAATTTGAAACAAAAGTACTTCGCGATTGGACTAAAAATTGTGAAATTTCATAAGTGAACAGTTAAAATAATCTTACAAAAATTGATTTTTTATTCATTGTTTAATATATGAAATAAAATAAAACTAAATAAAAAACAATGTATCTATTAATTGGAATCAATTAAGTAAATCTTCGGTTAATTGGGCAGCATTATTCTGTAATAAGTGTTTTATTGTTAATTGGATCTAAGCTGAAAATTATAAGAATAAATACCTTGTTCACCCTACGCAATCTTCCACCATCTCGAACCCCCCATTTGTAAGCCATAATTTAATTATACTCTCTACTTCTTGCTGTGCAACATTTTGGGTTAATGGGTTTCTTCTTACAGCAACTGAAATAAAAGCATGAAATGATTATTGAGCAACTAAAATTATATATAGCAATTTCTGAATTCTCAAGTTAGTATTGCAAATGCTACCCTTACCAATTATCAATTCTAAAATATTTTTATATTGTTAAAACCCATGTTTTGCTATTCGTCCTGACGAATTTATTTCAACGGTTACTTGATGGATCATTATCCTAGTTCAAGTTCATCGGGTATTGTCGTGACATCCCTTCTGCCTGTTACTTGAAATGTTGCACACTGAAATTCAAAAAAGTTATAATTTTTCCCATAACTACACTGAAAATGTATTATGTGTACCTACCCATTATAAAGATGTTTTGTTTATTGAAATTATTTGAAAATTTAATCTTTTTTTTTAGTATTGTAAACATGGATAAAGTTAAAATAATGAGTAATGAACTATATTAATCATATACTTATCATCCAACATTAAAAATGACTGTTTTTCTAAATAGTTTTGTATTCTGCACAGTATAGACCAAGAGGACTGATTGGTACTTTTATGATTTCGCTTACATTGAAATCTTACTCTGATTATATTTTCTACATTGCGCTTAAGGTGATGATAAACAGTTCACTTGTTTTTATTTTTAAAGCATGTTAGTTTGTTATTATTGTTTTTAGCAGCAGTATGTTTTATTGTAGTTATTGACTTGCAAAGCTCAAATAAATAGTTATACAAATAATGGAATTATCTAATTACTAACTTTGTTAAGTTGTCCATGATCACCGAACTTAATATAAATGATTTATTGCTTCCTTCACACAATTACACACAAACAATTATTTGTTTAAACACTTACATTTGTTTTAACTGGTTTTAACAACTCAAATTTTGAGGTTAGCTCAGGTAAATGCACGAAAACAAGACGCCAACATTTTAATTTACTAATACTATGCCAAGAAAGTTACTAAAGCGCATTCAGTGATTCATTGCAAACTATAAACCAGCCGAAATTCTGGATGGACGTTAATGGGCCAGCAACCAAGCGGCACATCAAATTTTGTATTGTTTAGCATGCATTGGTACAGCATTGGCATTGCATTAGCTTTCTGCATCCAACGTTTTACCAGCATAATACCGCCAGTCGGCCAATACTACATGTTTGTTGGGATAATTCTATTTCAATTAATGAAATGCTGTAATAATCTTAGTAGCAAAAAGTTAAAGTGAAATAATTGTATTATTTGTATTCATGTCTATTATAATAAAATCCTTTTGTTTAAAATTTATCTAATTTTAAATTTAAAATATTTAAGGTTAACCTCAGTTTCTTATTGTAACTATCGGTCAATCCCAGCAAACATTGAATAATGGAACAGTAGTGGTAAATTATACGGTAGCCATCACTCAATTTGCTGGGCCATTGCTGGCATGCATTACTGGTTCCGTATCCCCGCGTCTTGCTGGCCGTTATCAGGGCCATTGGTAGTTTGCCAACACTGACCCGGTAATGGCCTAGCACTATACAAATACTGGAATACTGTTCATAACCAATACAGCGCCTGTACAATCACCCCAGAAAACTAAAATTACCAAAATAATACAAAATTTAATTAAAATAATATGTAATTTATTTCTAATTACAATAACATAATTTTGATTTTATATACAATCAGGTTCATAAACGTAATTAAAAAAATAGTTTACGTTAAAAACAAAATACTAATATAATATAAATATTGGATATTATTGGTACTAAAACATTGAAATAAAAGCTGAAAAGTGACATGTATAATAATAACTAAATACATTTCCGTATAGATCGCTTTATGCACCCACCTTCTCGATCTGGAGTACTACGTAACCAGACTTTGATCACTCTTTTAACTTCGAGTTGGGTAGCACTTTTGCTTAATGGATTTTTCCTTACTGCGACTAAAAAAATGAAATAAGTACTACAATAGCATGCATAAAGCGTCTTACTTAAGAATTTACCGCAATTGAGCTCATGGTGATCAAATTAATCAATAAGAGAAATTGAATAATTTAACTTATATTTATAACAATGACTTGAGAAAAATTAAGTTTTAGCTTTAACTTAATAACGTTTTTCAATTGACTGAAGTTTGTTTTTATTTATTCCCGACCAATTATACGTAAGAGATACGTCATGTGCAACAACCCTAACTAAAATTCTTCTTGTTGTGTCGATTACATCTTTCCACCTACACTTTGCAAGGTTGTACTCTACAATAATAATGTTAACATGCTAAATCTAAGCTGTTAAGTAAATATACCAAAGAATTTAAGAAGTCAGCATTTTCTAAATTCCTGATTCTCCATATACATTAAGTTTATAGTATATGCAACATTCTTTTTTATAACTCTCTCTTGATGTCTTTTACTGAATTTCTTGCTATAGATTTTAAAGATACTGCAGAATAATTATTCATGTTTAATGAAAACAAAGTTGCATCACGCTAAATACTGCAAATGTGAGGTTAGTGGTACATAAATTCAAAACATAAACTGGGTACTTACTTGTTTCTTGAAAATAAAACTGCATTGGAATCTGTTGAATTATTAAATATTTTTCATTATTTTGAGACATGATTACTTTCCATAAAAATCTCACAAAACAAAAAAACAAAACTGCAACAACGAAAACCCAACGAAAACCTGCGAAAACCAAACCAAACGCGTCGACTGCGTGCGCCGGTGCGCGGCTAGTGTCCACCTCTCACCATGTATCTCTCAATACCCCGCAAGTGCAGTGATAAAACCAATGCTGGGTCAACACCGTTTTGTTAGGGGCAATTTTTAATATAATTTATGCAGTTTTCCTATTTAGTTACTGTAATGGTTATGTAACGATATGCCAATGCCAGCAGTTTACCATTACTCGCAATACTGGCCCATCACATTCCCAGAAGTTTAGTGTTTGCTGGGATGTATATGATTTCATTAAAATAGTATTTATTAATTAATAAGACTGCTAATTTAATGAACATCAATTAATTGATATACATGCAACTTTTCAGAAATTGGTTAAATAAAGTTAAATTAGATAAATTTTAAACAAAAGGATTTTATTATCATAGACATGAATACAAATAATACAATTATTTCACTTTAACTTTTTGCTACTAAGATTATTACAGCATTTCATTAATTGTAATAGAATTATTACTATCATTGTCATCGTTATTATATATTTTTGTAATTAATGGCTTATGGTAACTGAAATATGAAATTGAATCTACAAAAATTAGTTAATTGATTTACAAAAAATTGTATTCATGTCTATGATAATAAAATCCTTTTGTTTAAAATTTATCTAATTTAACTTTATTTAACCAATTTCTGAAAAGTTGCATGTAGATCATTTTGCGAAAAATAAGGCCATAAAGAAGTTTCACTTCTTACATGTGTACACTAGTACACGCCCTAATTTTTTTTTTACTAGCACTTTGTCTTTAAAGTTTGATGTAAACATTTTTGCCTTGTCATTAATTGGTAATTTTGTCTTAAGTTTACGAGAGAATAATAATTCGGATGGAGATATTTAATGCCTGTTATGGGTGTATTCCTGTATTAGATGAGGGCAACATTGTGATCACCAGCTTTGCGTAGTATATTTTTCGCTGTTTGAACAAACCTCTCTGCAAGTCCATTTGATTTGGGGTATCTTGGACTGCTTGTTTTAAATTCAAAATCAAACTTGTTTGCAAAACGTTTACACTCGTATGATGAATATGGCATATTATCTGATATAACCACATCGGGTGTACCGTGTGTAGCAAAAACTTGTTTAAATGCTTGGATCACATCAGAACTTTGTTTAGATTTTAAAGGTATAACTTCAAGCCACTTTGTTAAATAATCTGCAATGACCAAGCACGGTTTATTTTTATACTCCAGAATATCTGATGCTATTTTCTGAAAAGGTAAGTCTGGGATTTCATGTTGTATTAGAGGTTCTTTAGTATTGCAGTATATATTTTTCACAAGTCGCACAACTTTGTATCATATTTTTTATGTCCGCACACATTCCCGGCCAGAATAACATTTGCCGCGCTCTATATGTTGTACGATTAATGCCAAAGTGTCTCTCGTGTAGTATTTTTAGCATATCCTGTTTTAGAGACTTAGGTACCACAATTCTATCATTGTAAAATACTAGTCCATTAGCGGTACTGATTTCACTTTGATTTTGATAAAAAAAACTTCTAACTCACCTTCATAGTTTTTGTTTACCCAGTCGTTCATAGTATAATCTAATACTTGTTTTCGAATCCCATCTTTTAGGGTGTTATTTTTGAACTCGTCCTTTTTTCTTTCACTCATCCTCAAATGTTTTTCCACGGAACGTACCGTTTCATTCATCTCTATATCCGTTTCACCTACTTCACTACTATAATTTCTAGATAGATAATCTGCCACATACAAGTATTTACCTGGTAAGTATTACACTTTTATGTCGTACTTCAGCAATTTAAGTCTTAGTCTTTGTAATCGTGGTGAATTATACTTACGTTTGCGTTATGATCTGTTATTATTTTAATCTGGCGATCATATACAAAAATGTGAAATTTTTGTGTAGCATGCCAAATAGCCAATAGTTCGTTTTCTATCATCGCGTATCTTTTTTCAGTTTCGTTTAAACCTCTAGACGCGTACGCTACAGGTTTACCTTCTTGTAACTCAATCCCATTTTGAGACGCGTCTGCGTGAATTGTTTTTTGTCATCAAAGTTTTTGTTAATTTCATTTTTATTACTTGCAAGGCTTTGTCATGCACATCTAACCACTGAAATTCTATATTTTTTTTAAGTAGGGCACACAATGTAATTGAAATTTCTCCGAGTTTAGGAATAAATCTGTAGGGATACATTCGTTTGAATGTTCCCGCCTTACAAATAAGGCAGCAAAAACATGCTCCGCATTAAGTAGGGGTAATTATATAAGAAGCAGTGCGCTGGCGGAAAAGACATCTTTTCCTTCGCTTCGCCTGGCTTCGTTCAAATCGTCGTACTGTAAATAAAATGTATATAGAGGAGGAGTTCATTAATTACCATTACCAGCAACAACTAAAAATCTTTTGACATAATCGACCACACCTAACAGTTTTTGTAAAGCTTTTTTAGATTTATATCTTCATTAAATATGTGTCCCAAATATTTTACTTCAGTTTTTCTGAATTAGTGCTTATCTTTAATAAGTTTTACTTCTTTTTCTCTTGTCCTTTTCACAACTTTACTCAGCACTTGATCATACTCTTCTAATCTAATTGTCGCAATTAGTGTCATCAAAATATATAATAGTGTTTTTTATATCACCAAAATTGATTACATTAATTTTCTGCAAATACTCAGAAGCTACTTTTAAACCAAATGGCAAACTACAAAATCGATAACAACCAAATAGCGTTGCTAAAGTTGTGAATTTGCTCGACTCATTACACAACCTAACTTGATAAAAACTATCTTTAAAATCTAACACAGTGAAATATTTTTTACCAGCAAGCTTACTACTTATGTCCTCTAAAGTTGGAATTTTAAAGAATTCTCTTTCAATGAATGCACTTATTTAATTCTTGAGGGTCAAGACATATTCGTAGCGTTTTATTTGGTTTTTCAATGATTTCTAATGGATTTACCCATGCACTAGCCTGATCTACTTTAGTGATTATCTTTTGACTCTCCAACATTTTTAATTGGTTTCACATTTAAGGCAATTATTAAAAGACTCTCTATCTACTTGTTTATCATTACCTTTACAATGCTTTGCCTTCAGGTTTCAGCTTTGTGCCGCCATAGGCTTCTAGTATTAGGGGAGAGTGGGTACGTTTGGGACGTTTTGCGTTTGAATGACTATTACACAGTTCTCTCTACTTGGTATAATCTGAAATTTTAGGGCACTACTGTTTGAAGTATTTAATAGAAGTTTAGCTATTCAAAACCATTAATTTCTGTTCTTAAATATTAAAAAAAAAAAGAAAATTTTCGGGCAAATGTCCCAAACCTCCTGATAGGTGTTATAAATTAGCTCGTAATATAAAACACTCTTAGTTTTTAAGATCATATGGCTGTCGCCACCTATCGTTTTTTTTATGACAACTAAAATATAAGTTGATTGAACTTTGTAATGTGTAATCGGAATTTTATGTGTGTGTAAGTGGAAGTTAGTAAAAATAAACGTTTAGAGCTTTGTACGTTTTTCTTATAACAGGTTATGGACCCAGTTTTTCGCTAGTTTTTCCTGTTTATTGCGTGGTTAACGTGTTTATGGTTTTAAGAAAAACTGTTTTGTGCTCGTGTTAAGTAAAAATGGCCACTAATTTTCTAGCGAACGTTCCCAAGTTACGCGGAGGAGAAAATTACGGGGATTGGGCATTTGCTGCAGAGAATTTCCTTATACTAGAAGGGCTTGAGGATTTTATTACATCAACTACAGCCACAGATAATGATAATAAGGATGCTAAAGCTAAGGCTAAGTTAATATTAACAATTGATTCGTCCATTTATGTACACATAAAAAATGCTAAAAGTACCAAAGACCTATGGGATACGTTAAAGAATCTTTACGATGACTCAGGGTTTGCAAGAAAAATTGGACTTTTGCGAACGTTAATTTCAGCACGGTTGGAAAATTACGACAACATGGCATCGTATGTGAATGTTGTGGTTGAAACCGGACAGAAGTTACGTGGAACGGGGTTCAACATTGACGAAGAGTGGATCGGGTCGCTTTTACTGGCAGGGCTACCGGATAGGTTTTCGCCGATGATTATGGCTATAGAGCATTCCGGGATATCCATAACGGCAGATTCCATTAAAACAAAGCTCCTCGATATGTCGGATGATGTGGGAAAGTCGAAAGCAGGTTGTGCCTTTGTCGGTAAGACGGGAAAACACAATAATAGCTCGAAGACCAAACGTTTCGTAGGCAGCAGCATTAGCACCGCAGTAAACAGTGATGTCACCGTAAACAAAAGTAACATTAAATGTTTTGGTTGTAAACAGTTTGGCCACTATAAAAATAAGTGCCCCAATGCAACTGCTGATCTTAAGCAGAAAAATGTTAATGCTTTTACCGCAGTGTTTTTGAACGGTCAGTTTTCAAAACAAGATTGGTATGTGGACTCGGGAGCTAGCGTTCATTTAGTCGCTAATGAGAAATGGGTTGTAGATAAATCGGATTATTGTGAAGTTAAAGAAATAGTTGTAGCTAATCAAAACAAAGATAAAGTGTCGTGTACTGGTAATGTAAACATTAAAACTGTTGTAAACAAAATGGAACATGATATAATAGTGACAAATGTTTTATGTGTTGAAGACTTAACTACGAATCTGTTATCGGTTAGCCAACTAATTAGAAATGGAAACAAGGTTAGTTTTGAAGTGGATAACTGCAAAATTTATAACCGGTTCAATGAATTAATTGGAGTCGCACACCTGAATGAAGGAGTTTACAAACTAGATACCAAGATTGACCAGGTAAGCTTACTTTCCGTAATAGCAGGCAGTACTTGGCATCGTAGATTTGGTCATGCAAATGCAAGTGATCTTAATAAAATGAAAAATGACACTATTGTTAATGGATTAAAGTACAGTGGAGAACTGCAAGCTACTAAACAAAATTGTATTGTTTGTTGTGAAGCGAAGCAATCCAGACTTCCATTTTCTAGTAAGGGAAGCAGAGATACTTTGTCATTAAAAGTTGTCCATGGAGATCTTTGTGGACCTATGGAGGTACCGTCCATAGGAGGATCCAGGTATTTTCTCATTTTAGAAGATGATTTCACTCGTATGGCTTTCATTTATTTCCTAAAAACTAAAGATGAAACTTTTGGCTATTTTAAGCAGTTTAAGTCTATGGTGGAAAACCAGACTAGTCATAAAATTAAAAAGTTTAGATCAGATAATGGGGGAGAGTTTTGTAGTAAGAACTTTGAAAGTTTTCTTAAAGAAAATGGTATCATACACCAAAAAACTACCGCACATACTCCTGAGCAGAACGGGATGTCGGAACGACTAAATCGTACCATCATCGAAAAAGCAAAAAGCATGTTGTTTGATGCGAAATTGGAAACGCAGTTTTGGGCTGAGGCAGCCAGTACAGCGGTATACTTAAGAAATCGTTCCTTGGCAGCTGGTCTCACAAAAACGCCCATTGAATTATGGACAGGTGCAAAACCAGATGTGAGTAACTTACGTATATTTGGTAGCACAGCAATGGTCCATATCCCTAAAGTAAATAGATTAAAGTGGGATAAAAAATCTGCACAGATGATATTTGTCGGGTACAGTGATACTACAAAGGGTTATAGAGTTTACAATCCCGAAACAAATTCTGTAACTATAAGTCGTGATGTAATAATCATGGAAAATATCAAAGATGATAATGTTGACGTTTTAATTAACGAAGAACCCAGTGTACCACAATTTGACAGTGACAGTGTTATAAAAAGTCAAGTTTCAGTGGGGGAAAACATTGACAGTAGTGACTCGGTGGAGTTTAATGAGACTTTATCTGAAGTGCATGATGACAGTTCTGATTTAAATTATGTGCCGAGTATAGACACAGACAATTTAAACAATACAAGTGTTCGAAGGACACAGCGCGTACCAAAACCTAAGACATATGACGATTATGTTGTTTATCTAAGCACAGATTGTACCAAGCAGGTGGACATGCAGGATGAGCCAACCACAATATCCGAAGCTTTGTCGCGTCCAGACAGACTTCATTGGGAGGAAGCTATGGCAGACGAGCTGCAGTCATTCAAGGAAAACGACGCATGGGAATTGGTGGACGCTCCGGCTGATGCAACAGTGGTGCAGTGCAAGTGGGTTTTTAAACGTAAATTTGATAGTGAAAATAAGGTAAGGTACAGGGCCAGATTGGTGGCAAAGGGGTTTACGCAGAAAGCGGGTATTGACTATGATGAAACTTTTTCACCAGTTGTTAGGCATACCAGTTTAAGATTATTAATCGCTCTAGCTGTTCATTATGAGCTTGAGATTACACACTTGGATGTAACAACTGCCTTTTTGAACGGTTTTTTGACCGAAGATGTTTATATGATGTTACCAGATGGTTTAAAAATATCAAATTGTGACACTAATAAAGTACTTAAGCTAAATAAGGCCATTTATGGACTTAAGCAGTCATCTAGGGCATGGTATCTGAAGGTTGAGGAAACTTTGTCAAGTTTGTCTTATAAGAAATCAGATTGTGAACCATGTTTATTTTTTAAAAATCAGGGTCAGCTTACTACTATTGTAGCACTCTATGTAGATGATTTTTTCATTTTTAGTAATGATCAAATAGAAACCAGTTTTTTAAAAACAGAATTAGGTAAAAAATTCAAAATAAAAGATTTGGGTCAAGCGAAACAATGTTTGGGGGTTAGAATTAACATTGATAAGCAAAATAATACAATTCAATTAGATCAAGAGTCATATATTGATCAATTGTTAAAGAAATTCAACATGAAAGATTCAAAAAACATTAGTACACCTATTGAGACGAATTTAAAGTTAGATAAGGGCATGAAAAATGAATGTAAAGATAATTATCCATATCAGCAACTTATAGGTAGCCTAATGTACTTAAGCATTCTCACAAGGCCAGATATTTCCTTTGCAGTAAGTTTCCTAAGTCAGTATAATAACTGTTATGATGAAACGCATTGGACTTATGCAAAACGAGTCCTAAGATATTTGCAGTCTACAAAAAACTATGGTTTAGTTTTTTCTAAGTCTGATAACCTTAATTTGCAAGGCTTTGTTGATGCCGATTGGGCAAACAATATTGTAGATAGGAAGTCTTATACAGGCTTCTGCTTCAAACTCTCAGGTTGTTTAATTTCATGGGAGAGTAGAAAGCAGAATACGGTGGCACTCTCTAGTACAGAGGCGGAATATATGGCGCTCTCTGAAGCTGCAAAAGAGGCCATATACATGCGAAATTTAATGTACGATTTAACTGGTAAATTGAATTGTGTTTTGATATACAATGACAATCAGAGTGCACTTAAAATGTCAGCGAACCCCATTTTTCACAAGAGATCGAAACATATTGATGTAAGACATCATTTTGTAAGGGAAGCTATAATGGATAATCTCATTTCTGTGAAGTATTTGCAAACATCTGATATGGTTGCAGATATATTTACAAAAGGGTTGTGTTTTGCTAAGCATGACAAATTTCTGAATCTTTTAGGAGTTAAACCGTTGTAATACTTAATAGATATTCCTATGTTGTGTTTGTTGATTTTGTATTACGATCTAGTGGGGGTGTTATAAATTAGCTCGTAATATAAAACACTTTTAGTTTTTAAGATCATATGGCTGTCGCCACCTATCGTTTTTTTATGACAACTAAGATATAAGTTGATTGAACTTTGTAATGTGTAATCGGAATTTTATGTGTGTGTAAGTGGAAGTTAGTAAAAATAAACGTTTAGAGCTTTGTACGTTTTTCTTATAACAATAGGCAGTTGGAATGGGACACATGGCAGGGGGAATGGGACAGGTGGTTAGAAATGCAATAGAAAATAAAAATGGTGTTATCGATGTAAACCAATGTATTAGGTAGGTGTAACAAATATTGAAGTCAACGTACATTCTTAAACAAATCAAAATTGATTTCAAAATAAAAAATGAACGAAGCCCTTTGTGTTCCCCCAAAACATTGTGGGGATGGTAGCTTCAAGACAACGCCATTTTTTAGAATTGTACTGCTATCTTCTTCGGTAGGAAATACAAATTTTGATGAAGTTCCCTTTCTTCTAAGAAAGCTAACTTCAATCCCTTCTCTTGTTAGGGTATTGACTCTAACAGCGTAGTGAACAACCTGTTTCTTACCTAGAAACTTACATAAAACAAAATCTCCAACTGTGATATTATTGAATTGGTAAAAATTTAAATTTTCATCGCCAGAGGAATCACGCAAATCTGGTATACTCTCACTTGAATTATCAGAATCTTATGTAAACGTGTCTTTTTTTCGGTTATTGAGGATAATATTACTAAAATATATACACCTTTTTTTGCTTTGTTTAATCTTTTGCAGCTCTTGCTTGCTTTTCTTGTTGTTGTGGAGCTCTTCTATCTCTTCTTTCTCCGGCGTATCAGTTAATATTCGAGTTTTTCCACGCTTTCGGCATTGTTTAAATTTACGAGGAGGAGCCTTCAGATAAGGCATGATATGTTCTGGTGTTAACACCTGCTAAAGGAAAAGAATAATGGTTTGATGAAGTTTTGAA
Organism: Aquatica leii; assembly: GCA_035610365.1. Classification (NCBI taxonomy): domain Eukaryota; kingdom Metazoa; phylum Arthropoda; class Insecta; order Coleoptera; family Lampyridae; genus Aquatica; species Aquatica leii. The sequence goes on along the minus strand of CM069434.1, from coordinate 97,617,371 downwards.
AGTCGTGTACCTACATTTACTCACCTCTGAACAAGTTGAGGTCGAAGTGCTTGGTAAATTTATTTGGCAAAACTGAGAATCATTTGAAGTGCAACTGATAGTGCTTTTCTTTTTATCTACAGAAGTAGTGGCATTTTTTTGTTCATTTTCATTAAGCGGACGATCTGTTACATATGCCATCAAAAAATCGTTTTTTGAAAATACACTGGGATTATAGGGCCATATGCCTATTTTATGAAACCCTTTTACAATATTGTCTTTTGTACAAGCACTGTTAAATGCAGATCCACCAAGTTCAGCTATATTATATATTGTTAGAGCCTTTCCGGGGTTAGCAGCCATCTATTTATCACAAGCTTGTTTGTATCTAGCCTTCAATGGTCTATAAACGGAAACATCTAGTGGTTGAAGGCGGTGGCTGCAATGAAAGGGAAAATTTATAAGCAATACTCCATTATCTTTGGCTGCCTATATCACATTGTCTAAAAAAAGTACCACAGGTTTATCTCGATTAGATTTCACATGTTTAATAAAATGTCTAAGAGCCAATAAAAAATTGTTTGTCATCCATCCGCTTTTGTGTGACAAACCGAGACTTCCAGGTGGCGCACCGTGAATCATGAAATCTTTAAAATTCACCCTAGGAAAGACGAAAGCTGGTGGAACTGTGTTCCCGTAGCATTAACAAAACAACATAGGGTAATCAGCTGACCACGCTCTGCCGAAGTCACTTGTCCAATTTGTTTAGCTGTAACGATACGAATCCAGTAATGCAATTTTTTTAGGAAATTGACAAGAATTATTTGAAAATTGCGCGTGGACTTTCACCGTATCGTAGGTCCCCACCAAATCCGGAAGGATGCGCACGGTGATCCCCGCTACAAAGGCAGCCAAGCGGAACCACCGGGGTGTATAAAAGCGGCCACGCGAACAAAGGAACGGAACTTAGCCTTCTCCTCCGAGATCCGTTTCCAGAAACTCCTCTCCGAGAAACCTTTGCTAAACCGAACCTGATTGTTACCTTTGTGTTTTTTTTTTGACAACCGCTATTACCTGGACTACTCGAACGACCTGTTGATTAATTTACACCGACTACGCGGCGATTCACCTGGACCTGTTTCATTTCGTTCATCTCTCATTCATTAAACTCACCGTTACCGCCACGAACATCATTCCGAGTAAGTGTAAAATTTGTAAAGTCGTGTATCCGTTTGTTCCTGTTGGAGGTGTTAATTCTCCCGTGGTTAGGTATTTGCCTGGCCCGAGCATTAGCACTAATTAATCCAATTTCCGAGTGGTTACATAAAGGCCCTTGTTTAAAGTTTGCGATCTTTTTGTGGTTGGGTAAACCCCGGCTCGAAGATTTAATAATTCAAAGAAAAGAACTTTATGTAACTGAAAAAGCTATAAACAAACAGCTACCGTAAAACTTTAATTAGTAACGCGCCGTGGAATCATATTCACCTGATTATTAATTGTGCATTAAAGCTACCGTAAAACTTTAATTAGTAACGCGCCGTAGAATCATATTCACCTGATTATTAATTGTACATTGAATTTACCTGTCAAGCTTTTCCGAGTTCACCGAATTTATTTAGTTTCATTTAACAATCGAATTTAACGTTATTGACCTTGAATTTTTATTCAATCAGAGGTTTTAATTACATTTTGTGATCCATTCACGATCCACTCAATCAAAAGTTGTTCGCAAGAGCATCGTCCACCGACCTGTAAAATTTCATAATTATCGGAGCCGTAATTACTTACTTTTAATGAAATTTTTGGAATTAAGAAACAAGAGGTCAAAGTCCGCCGTCGATTCTTCAAGATTTATTAATTGCTTACCTGTGTGTTTCCTTAACTGCTTTTAATCCCCGTTCTCCTCTAGGTGAAATAAAATCACCACACCTCACACTTAGCCTGGCAGTAATTAAAAACCAACAATTTAATAAGGTAATAAAATACGCCATATTAATACTCTGTTGTAGGACTGATAACCGGGTTACCGAAACCGCCCATAGATGGTAGCCCTTCCGGACCGAAATAAAACTAAATACAGGGTCAACCGACCAGAAAAGAAGCTGTTTATTTTGTTTATTATTGAGTAATCACTTGTTAATTATTATAATTACTTTATTTTATCCGTTGTTATTATATTATTACGATTTATTTTGTATTCGGTGGTAATAATAAGTATATGCATTGTAAGTTAACAACTATTTACTTCAGTCTCCACTTAGCTACCCGAAGCACCTCAAAGATAAAGCACCACCCAGCCAGAGGGTTGGTACATAGCACCCTTTTCGCCAAAGATTTTAGGAGGCTTGTGCACTGTTGTTAAGGCCGTTTTGTCACAGTTCCATATCAAATCAGCCCTAAACGTATGACAATGGTATAATGTGTTACAAGCTTTTTGGTTTTACGAACCTGCACGGCCAACTTACAATAGTCGGTGAGAGGGGTAGGTTCCCAAGAAATAAATAAAAGATGTTTCAGGGCGCCAGAGCTTATCCCAAAGTAATACTGCTGTCCGCTCACAACAGAATGGTGTAGAACTTGTAACAATTCGAAGATTCGTAATCCCTCTACTCAGCTGTTCGAGTAGCCTAAACTGGTTCGTAGGGAACAATAAGCACACAAAAAAAGAATTAACAACTTTAATCGCCCTCAGTCTATCATTAACAGTTATCACAGTTGTAGTTGTACTAAGCAAAAGTCATTACACCCCACTGTTGGAGTTACTAAAGACTAGAAAAATTTACATTAAATATTTATAACGGTATTAACGTTTGAGTTCGGAATAGTCAATTTAGAGAATTATAGAAACAAGAAAAGTTAAGATCTCGATGCCTACAACATCGGCAACCCACCACACACAATTATAAAGAACCGAAGTACATGTCTTTCAACTACATACAATATGCGAGACAGTGATTTCACTGATTTTAAATACCCTATTGGTAGCTACGCGTTATACTTATTTACTAACGTTAAATTGTAATCCCACAGTTCGTGAGTAATTGTACGTGACCACGATATCTAAAGTAAATTCAAATCACTCACCCGAATTCCAGCATCCACTAGCCCGAAGGAAAACGTTTTTCTTCTTCAGTGGCCTGCAATAAAATATTAACACGAATCGTGTCACAACCCCAACTCACAAGTGATAGTTCGGCTAAAACAATTTTGTATTAAATAATTCATGAAATCTATCTCAAAAGTAAACAAAACGTGCATCGACTACTGTATGTAGTGAGATCGAAAATAGGTGGTTATTAATATGTTTAACGTCGTGTCATCCACGTGTAGTATTATTTGCCCTGGACGGCTCCGCAAGACCCCAATTTCGTGGCGTGGAAATCGCCTTCCGCCAGCGCCCGTGTACGGCAACGTGATGCCTTATTTAGTAGTAGTTTACGATATCCATTTATCGAGAATGTAACAGGTGCGAAATGAAAGAACGCAAAATGGCTGTTAAAAGGAATAACGAATTACGAACGAATTTTTACTAAAAGACGACAGTAGCTTACCCTGTAACGCTTCGAAGAAATTAGATAATTAAGTAATTATAATTGGTTTTCCATTCTTTTCCAGATGGTAACGGATATATATATATCAATATTCAATGGTTACAGACCATTTTATATCATTTACGTGTGACGATTTTCCGTCAAATGACATCTAACGAGAAAAGGATCATTAGAGGGCGTCAAAACCCGAATCTAATTTCACGTCGAAACACATAGGCGTACACAATGAAAATTTTGACCGTAACAAATGTCTTGACGTTAGAAAATAAGTCTTCTACGTTCTTCTCGTTGAAGCTAGTAAAGCGGCTTAGGCTGCTAGCTTCATGAACACGAATAGAAAGGGTGGGATTTCTGCGCATAAAACCAAATAACCATTCTTTTCCAGCTTCTTTGTTTTCTTGATAGCTGATAAGCAAGTTTCTTCACTTGTCTTGTGCTGAGACCATAATGCATTCTGGATGCAGTTTTTAAATATTTACAAACCATTTCATTCTGTTGCTTGCTGAACACTTGCTTAACAACGACATTGGGATTGTACTTATATTCAGCAATATTGTTTAATGGTTTTGACGCACTTACATGACGTGCTTATGATGATTTTGCGATGTTAAACGCATTTGCAACGCATCTAATGGAACTACCCTTTCTAACTTCTTTGATTGCATTTTTCAGTTGATCTTCAGTTACTCTTTCTCTGTTGGTTTTACGCACTCAAATTCTACCCATTATGGAGACTGCAAAACAAAATTATTTGTTTAAACCTCTGTTTAAACTTACATTACACTAGCAGGTAGAATGGGACTGTCCCATTCCTACTGCATTTAAATTGTCCCATTCCTCCTGCACAGACCGTTTAAAAGTTTAAATTTCCCTGCATTTGTGGTTTGCTAACCTACATGCATATACAGAAGGCACAACAAACATACCTATGAAAATATACATAAACCTAATAACTGAACATATACGCCATCACGTTTTTATGTTGCGCATCAATACCTACTTTTTGATGGCAAAACAAAACACAATTAAATTTTTTCACTATAAGTAGTAGCACCACCATCAAAATAAGTGTGTGAAAAACACACTACTATTTTTACCTATTACCACTTGCAAAAACATCTAGTATGCAGAGAATTGTTGCAGTCACGGATGTCCCATTCCACCTGCGTCCCATTCCTACCCACTCTTCCCTACGCTTGTTTTTACCAGCGAATTTTCAATGCACAATTCTTTATAAACTTTTTTTGAAATAATGTTTACTTCAGAGCCTGAATCTATTTTAAATTCAACTTTTTTACCTGCATTCTCTAATTGTTCTGTCCAGACATTATTTTTTTACCACTTCTCCTATACTTATTACACTATGTAGAACTAAACCATCACCTTCATATCATTCTTCTTCTTCTGTTACTTCTTTAATGTTTGTTTTACATGCAGCAGTAACGTGGTTTTGTTTTCCACATTTATGACACGTCTTGCCATACGCTGGGCATTCTGCATATCTATGTGTTTTTATACACTTTTGACATCTATTGCTTCTTCAACTTTTCATTATTCTTCCTACCGCTGTAACTTGCTTGTCCTTTTTTTAAGTTTTCTTTAATGTAATTCCTTTTCCTTATGTTGAAATATATCAACAATTCAAGTTTACCGCCATGTGAGTGGCAACTCTGTAACTAATTTTCTGTGTTCTTACAAATAAACGCAGTCAGTCTGTACTAAAAACTCAACGTGCGCGTTTCGTTGTAACAGGTTATGGGCCCAGAGTTACACGTGTTTTAGTTTTTTTTGTGTTGAGTTGTACAAATATGGTCAATAATTTTTTAGCAAATGTTCCTAAATTAAAGGGAAGAGAGAATTATGATGATTGGGCGTTTGCTATTGAAATTTTTTTAATTTTGGAAGGTTTGTCGAACTGTATTGTTGGCAGCGAAACCTACTGCTGCGAGCGCTAATTTCTACACGTTTGGACGATTGTGGGTCTATGGCGGCTTATGTTAACGAAATGGTAGACAAAAGTCGGAAATTGTGAGGCACAGGATTTAAAATCGATGACGAATGGATCGGGTCGCTACTTTTAGCAGGTTTTTCTGAAAAATTTCACCTATGATAATGGCTATTGAGCATTCGGGCATAAACATCACCGCGGACGCCATTAAGACGAAATTGTTAGATATGGAAGCGGATGCAGATAATGTAGGAACAGCCTTTCCCGTCAAAGGCAATCGAGGATTTAAGAAGTTGAATGTTGCAGGTGATGGCCGAAGCGATTTGAAAAATGTTAAATGTTACCAGTGTAAACAGTTTGGTCACTTAAAAAATAAATGTTCACAAAAAGACAGTAGTAAACATAAACAAGCTAACGTTTTTAGTGTAGTATTTTTAAGCGAACAGTTTAATAAACGCGACTGGTATGTCGATTCGGGTGCGAATATGCATGTTACTTCAAATCGTGAGTGGATGACGAATATATCACCAAAAGTGGGACCAGAGGAGATAATGGTCGCAAACAATACAGTAGTACCGGTGTCGTGTTTAGGAGATGTGCACATAACAACGATAGCGAATAAAAAAAACATGACGTGATAGTAAAAAATGTTGCGTGTGTTCCGGGTTTAACAACAAACTTATTATCGGTAAGTCAGCTGATAACAAATGGTAACAAAGTAGATTTTCAGATCAATGGTTGTAAAATCTATAACCAAAACAATGAATTAATCGAGACTGCTGACTTGGTTGACGGCGAGTACCGTTTAAACATCGAAGAATCGAAATATGTGCTGGTTGCAACGACGGTCGTCAGTAGTGAGGTATGGCATCGCAGGCTTGCCCATATAAATAGCAGGGATCTCAAAGCAATGAAGAATGGAGCTGTAGATGGACTTGATTTCAAAGGCGACGTTAATAGCGGGAAACCGAATTGTGAAGTGTGTTGTGAAGGCAAACAGTCCAAACTACCCTTCCAACATTAAGGCATTAGGGCAACCGCATTGTTAGAAGTAATCTACGCAGATGTGTGCGGACCAATGGAAATCGCATCGATTGGTGGGTCAAGATATTTTGTAATATTCGAAGACGATTTCAGCAGGATGATTTTTATTTATTTTTTGAAGACGAAAGGTCAGGTTTTTGATTGTTTCAGAGAATTTAAAAGTATGGCAGAAAATCAAACAAATCGACAAATCAAGGCTCTAAGAACAGACAATAGAATGGAATTTTGTGGTGGAGAATTTGAGAAGTTTTTAAAGAAAAATGAAATTATACACCAGAAGACAAATCCCTACACACCAGAGCAAAATAGTTTATTGGAAAGAATGAATCGTACATTGGTCGAGAATGCAAAGTGTTTGTTATTTGATGCAAATTTGGAAACAAAATTATGGGCGGAGGCAACAAATACAGCTGTGTATTTAACAAATAGGTCAATTGCATCTGGTTTGAATGACAAGACACCATATGAGCTATGGACAGGTAAAAAACCTAATTTAAGTAATTTAAGGATATTTAGCAGTACGGTAATGGTACATGTACCTAAAGCAAATAGAACAGAATGGCAAAAGAAAACCGAAAAAAAAGTTTTAGTAGGATTTAGTGAAAATACTAAAGGTTATAGATTGTATGAACCAAGCAATAATATGATAACGACAACCAGAGATGTTATTATAATGGAAGAGACAAATAAGGATCTGGCTGAAACTGGAGTAAGCTTAAACGATGAGATTGAAGAAGAAATACTTGATTCAGTGGAGGAACTTAATTACGGTCAAAAGAATTTAACTGAGAATCAAGAGCAAATTACTACAACAATACGAAAATCAGAAAGAAAGCCGAAACCAAAGGATTTTAGTGATTATGTTACCTATATGTGTACTGAAAACAAAATGAATCTGGTAAGTGATCCGATTAGTGCTAACGAAGCATTATCAAGACCAAAAAGAGAAAACTGGAAGCATGCTATGAAAGAAGAATTACAATCCTTCGAAGAAAATGAAGCATGGGAATCGGTGGACTTTCCAGAGAATGGAACCGTTGTGGAGTGTAAGGGGCATTTAAAAGAAAAAGTGATAGTGAAAATAAAGTTCGTTACAGAGCTAGATTGGTGGCTAAAGGTTATACGCAAAACCCAGGTGTTGGTTTTGATGAAACTTTTTTACCTGCAGTTAGACATTCAACTCTAAGGCTACTAATTGCATTGTCAGTAGATTTAGATTTAAATATCACACATCTTGGTGTAAAAACTGCTTTTCTAAATGGTTATTTAGAAGAAAATGTTTACATGAAACAACCCGAATGGTATGTTGTGTCAGGTCATGAAAACAAAGTATGTAAGTTAAAAAGGGCTATATACGGGCTCAAACAATCATCTAGAGCATGGAATAAGAGAGTTGATACTGTCTTAACTAATTTAAGTTATAATAAGTCAGAATTTGAACCATGTTTATATGTTAAACGTAAAGAAAACTTAACTATTATTGCCTTGTATGTAGATGACTTCTTTATTTTTTCCAATCATAAGGCTGAGACATTGTTCCTAAAAAAGGAGCTAAGCTCAAAGTTCAAAATTAAGGATTTAGGGAAAGCTAAACAGTGTTTAGGAATGCGAATTTGTAGAGACAAGAATACAAATGTTATAACATTTGATCAGGAAGATTATGTAAATCAATTATTGATTAAGTTTAACATGTTTAATTGTAAAAATGTAAATACTCCAATTGAGAGTAATTTAAATTTTCCCGATAGTGATAATCGTTGCAAGAAGAAACTGCCTTATCAACAGTTGATAGGTAGTTTAATGTATTTAGCAGTGTTAACTAGACTAGAATATTGCTTTAGTGTAAGTTTTTTAAGTCAATTTAATAATTCTTACAACGAAGATCATTGGAAATGTGCTAAACGTATTTTAAAATATTTGCATGGAACAAAAAAAGCTATTGTTTGAAGTATGAAAAGAAAAATTCGGAACTAGATGGCTTTGTAGATGTTGATTGGGTTGGTAATTCTCAGGATAGGAAATCCTATACTGGTTTTGTTTTTAAGCTCTCTGGATCTGCAATTTCTTGGGAAAGCAAGAAACAAAGAACTGTTGCTTTGTCAAGTACCAAAGCAGAATATATGGCAATAACCGAAGCTTCGAAAGAAGCAATTTATTTAAGGAATTTAATGTATGAATTGACTGGTAATTTAAATTATATGTGCTTATTTAACGATAGTCAAAGTGCTCAAAAATTATGTGTTAATCCAGTGTTCCACAAAAGATCAAAGCACATTGACGTTCGTCACCATTTTATTAGAGAAGTAGTTGCAAATAATTCTGTTAAATTAATGTATTTGCCAACAGTTGACATGCCAGCTGATGTTTTGACTAAAGGTTTGAATTCAGTTAAGCATTTGAAGTTTGTTAAAGAATTAGGATTAGTGAAACATGTTCCTTGAATCTTTGATATAGTGGGGGTGTTGAAAAATATCAACAATTCAAGTTTACCGCCATGTGAGCGGCAACTCTGTAACTAATTTTCTGTGTCCTTATAAATAAACGTAGTCAGCCTGTACTAATAACAACTCAACGTGCGCGTTTCGTTTGTAATACCTTATTATATCGACATTTGCCTCATCTTTACCTCGTACATTCTGCAAATGCTTTTTTGTAACTTAGGCATTTCGGCATATCTCACCTGCATTATTTAAAGTTAAATCTTGAATGTTGAGTAAGTTTTCTTGTACTCTCCGATCATTCGTACTCAAAATCATTCTGTCAACGAGAATAGAATCTTCTTGTGTGTCATATTCAAACGATTGTATTAATTTCTTTAATTCACTAAAGAAGAGATCAAAAGGTTCATCGGAAGCTTCATTACGATTGTTAAAGACAAACCTTTCATAACTTATATTTTTTCTCAGAGCACAGTATTTTTTAAACTCACTCACCACCTTGTTATAATTTTCTTTATCGGCAGCTTCTTCGAACTTGAAAGTGTTGTATATTTCAACCCGCTCACTGCCTATCGTGTTTAGTAAAAATGCAATTTTAATTTTGTCAGATTTTTTATCTTTTTCTGTTGCTACCAAATATGTTTTTTTGAAAGTTACCTTCAAATTTCATTTGATTAGGCAATCTGCCAAAATTATCCATTTTGTGTACGTCTGGTTGTCAGTTGTATTTTATTTACCGATTTTTTATAAATCTTTGTAAATTTTTCTTACCAATCTTCGTTCTTTACGACTGCGCCATGTAATAATCGTTGTTAATATTAACAATATGATTGTTTTATTTAATTGAGAACGTATTTATTTTAGTTTTTTACATATACATTTATTTACATTCTCATTACAAAATCGTAACTTAGTAACACTAACACTAACTCGTATCCTTATGACAGTTGTAATTACATATATTTACTTGATGTTGAACTGTATTTTAGGTGAAGTTTATCTTGTTTCAAAATTTTTTTTTGGTGTATTTGTATTTGTATTTAGATAGTGTAATTAATCACAATATTTGCATCTAAATAGTGCACAAAACTCACTAGAAAAAGTCAGACATAATTTTGAATTAGAACCAAACGAAAGATGGAGTAAATGTCATAGATCAGATGGTAACAACATATACTTTTTTTTTTTTTTTTGAGGAGGGAAACCATTTATTGGCTTCCCGCATTCTGCGGGGGTGTGTGAGATTCTCCTTGCCATCTTGGCAAGGCCTACCCACTAAAACCTCTCCTCACATCTCCTTTTCACCAGCATAGGGTACCGCTTTCGCATTCTTCGCTATGCTAGCTTGGCAATTAGCCGTCTCCTTAGTTACTTATCTCTTTTTCTCTCTTTCTTGCTTCCTCCTCTCTTTTCTTGATTATTTTTGTGTACCAACTTTCTATTTCTTTCCATTTATCCTCGTTCTCGCACATTACGCTAATGATGTTAGATGCTTTTATTTCTTCTCCTATCTTTTCTTCGATTTTCCTTCTTTCTTACTTCCATCTTTTACATTTAAACACCGCATGTTCTTTATCATCCTTTTCACTACAATCCGCGCAGTTGTCATTTTTTCTTTTTTAATTTTGTGTAAGTATTCTCCATTTTCACCGTGCCCAGTCAGCAGCTGCGTCGTATAGTAACTCAGTTCCCCGTGTTTTCTGTGTATCCAGGAGTATATGTTTGGAATCAGTTTTTTTGTCCATGACTCTCTGTCTTCCCACTGTTTCTGCCATTCCGCTATTGTTGCACTTGTGTCCATTTTATCTTTTCTTTTTTTAGCCAGAATCTGTAGCGGTGGGATTCCTGCAACCACCATAACGTCTTGTGTGTTTACGGTTCTGTAAGCTCGACTAATTCTTATTGCTAGGATTCTTTGCACCCTATCTAATAGTTTATTTACAGTTCCAAATTTGATTGCTTCCTGCCAAATCTCTGCTCCGTACAATACGATTGAATCTACCGCGTGTGCTATAACTTTCCTCTTTGATGATCTGGCTCCTCCATGATTTGGCAGTATCCTCCTTAATGCGTTTGCTTTTGTTAGAGCCCTATCTGTTATCGTCTTGACGTGCTCAATGAAGCTGAGGTTTTTATCAATGGTTATACCAAGGACCTTGATACTTTTCTGGGTTATTATTTTTTGTCCTAGTAGTTTTAAATTTAACGCTGTGATTCTTCTTTGCCCCGTCATTAGTCCTACTTTTGTTTTTTCTGGAACCAGCTTTAGTCTGTTTTCCGTCATCCATGTGTTAATGGTTTTCATTGTTATCTTTGCTCTATATACTGCTTCTTGTATCTGTTTGGATCTTATATTTATTGTGAGATCATCTGCAAAGCCAATCAGTTTAACCCCATCTGGCATACTTAATCTTAGTACTCCGTCGTACATGACATTCCATAGGATTGGCCCAAGGACCGAACCTTGTGGAACCCCGGAGGTTACTTTGTGTACTATATTTCTTCCCTTCGAGTCATTTATCTGTATGCTTCTATCTATCAAGTAGTTCTGTAGTATATTTATTAGATATCCTGGTATCTTCATTTCCACTAGTGCCTTCATTATTTGTCGTCTAGATGCCAAGTTAAAGGGATTTTGTACATCTATTGCTATCACTAGGCAAACCTGCCTTGTCCTCCATGTCCCAGTGTTGGCCTCTTTTATTTCTTTCGTCACGACTCTTATTGCATCTATTGTTGATCTCCCTTTTCTAAAGCCAAATTGGTTGTCAGCAAGCTTCTTTTCAAATTTATGTTTGAGGCGCTCGGCCAGTACCCTCTCCAATATCTTTCCCGCAGCGTCTATCAGACAAATAGGTCTATATGTCGAGTTCGTCTCTCCCTTTGGTATTAGTACTAGGTTTGCTTTTTTCCAGCACAGTGGAAAATTACCTTCTCTGACACACGAGTTTAACACATTAGTCCAGGTCTGTGCTCTTTCTATAGCCACTACTTTTACCACCTCGGCAGGAACTCCATCAGGTCCTGGAGCTTTGCCCGTAGCAAGTAACCACATATACTTGCAAGAAGCAAAATAGGCGTTGGTCATTAACATTTTTTTTAACATCGTTGATATACCAGCTGGGAACGTTTTCATAGTTTTTTTTAAAAACATCTAAATTACAAGAGATTAAAGAGATTCTTTTTGAAAGATTTAGCCAAGAAGCTGTTGTTACCGTATACGCAGAAGAGTTCTACGAACCCCAAACTACGAAAAAATATTTTAGAAGCAACAAAGCGTTTTATTTGTATTCCTGGTCGGTCGAGGTTTTATAAAAGTAACTGACGTCAAGAGGAAGAAATTCTTATTGTGTCCAATCCGTATTGTCTGTAAAAGAAACTGAGACATGCAAAAGAAGCATTTGTAATGAACAACGTCAGAGTAAAAGTAATTCTGTAAAACTAAGTCCATAATCAACCCTAACGTAATTACATGTAGTTTTTAATAAAAGTCTAATGCAAATATTGCTCACATTTACATCTACCAGGTCTGTGTAGTGTAATCGTTTATTGAACCATGTCTGTATTTTTGAAAAGTTTAAAATATTGTAAATTTTTTAAAGGAAAAACTATAACTTACATAGTACTGGTTTCTGCCAATGATAAAATTTGTATTGATTTCTTCAATTATTGCAAAATTACTTATATAAATTAGGAAGACGTCTATAATAAAACTGAAATTATGTTAGAATTTATAACTGTTTTATACTATTTTTTAAAGATCAAGGACACTTGCTGTTGTGGCAAGGCAAGGCAAGGTGTCATCAATTATGAAACTACAAAGAAAACCGTTGTCAAAGTTTACAAAGTTTGTAGGATTATAGTCCATCATAAATAAAACATTAATTTTTTTTACTAATTATTCACATTTTTAAAGTTTATCTGATCATAATTACACTTTCTGATTAAGAAATTTTGCATTTATTTCAACTTTTGTGTAATATCGTACAATACTGCATGGATAAGCCTACGCGTTTCCTATTAAGTCAGGATTATTATTTTTTTTAATTTATACAATTGTTAATGGCCTTTAAATGTTAACTTCAATTTATCACTAATAAATCAATGATAATTACTTTAATCCTAGATGTTCATATTAAGGCAGTGCGAGATACTTAAAAATTTAAGATCTGCTATATGTCAAGATTATGACCTCTTTTAATTGATTTTTAAATTTTATTCTCTTCTAAAAATATACGTATTTTCCTGCCTTTTATAAATTCCAATTAAAATGTATATTTATTTGTGTAGCAAATTTTAGAAGACTGTTTTAAATGTATGTATAGGTGTAGTTGTTTAGGTTTTAATTGTTTCTTTAGAGTAATTAAATTTAATAAAATGTAAACAGAAATGTTTGTTGGTCACAGAAAGATCAGGAAACATTAATTTAATTTGTTTAAAATTTATAAAAAATGTAAGTACGTGTAATTTTAATGTTTCTGAGACAAGAATTAAGAAAATTTTTGATTAAAAATTTACAAAGCAGAAAAGTGAAAACATACTCATATTGGTACAAAATACAACACATGTATTTTTTATTTATTAAACGACATACAATATAATCAAAATCAATAATTGATTAATCATCTTTACCTTTACATTGCACTTTATTAACTAAACAATTTGCTTTCCACATTTTTTTTAACAAAGATGTAACACATGATTTTACTGTTTTTTCCAATCTTTATTTGTTAAATCAGAATATACATTTCAAACTAGTTTTTAACATCAATACCTTGTTGTACGATTATATCCAATGCAAATTTCTTTTTAAGCGATTCCATATGGATTTAATCGGTTTAAGTTTACGTGGAAAACAACGTTTCTTGTAATAAAATGAAGTTTAAAAAAATTTGAGGGTTTGCTTTTTGCAGCACGAACAAGTTCAGAATTGCTTTTAATTAGATATATCCATTGACAATTTACTAGTTATTTATCAAAAAAATTAATCACATTACGAATAATGTTTCGAACTTCGGAATGAACAATTTTTTGGATTTTTTAACCATATTAAAACTATAATACAAAAAGTTATTTTAAACAATAGTTTTTACTGTTTTTGTACTATAAATACAATAAATAAATTACTTTGTGTTGTAAATAAAATAGAAAGAATTCTAACCTAAAAGTATTATTTATGTTATATTTTGTAAAAGAACAGATTTGTACATGAATAAGACAAATTTTAAATAAAAAAGCAAAAAGCAATATAAAAAGTCAAATTATAACGTAAACAAAAAACAAAATGTCAACAAAATTATTATACTTTAACAAATCGCGCTACATCATTGGTCGGCACAATTTGCCCTTACATATTTTTTGTGGTTTTGTAAGCTTAGTAGTACAGTAATTACTTTTAAGTAGCAAAAACTACGTAATATACATCTAAAAAATGTGTGTAGATTTGAAAACTAAATATAAGCAAAATAGAAGATAATATAATTCGTTGAACAGAAGTGTTGTTGGTGGTTTCAGAACTTTTTTGCCTTTGTTGATTATATTATTTAATAAAAAAGCAATTACATATATACTTAACTGAACTTAACTTAACTTTAAACCGTTTTAAATTTTCAAACTACAATTTTACAAGATTTCGTTGCGTACATCACATAACTTATTGTTTTACATTGTTTTACAATGAACTGTTTTATTTATAGCGTTTACAAGTAATTATAAATATTATCACGCAAAACAAATTATTGACTTATATATTAACAAATAAGACTTCAAAGATTAAAAAAAAAACGTAATCACCTTAATGTGTCTAAATACATGTATCGACATAATAAATTCTAAATTATTGACGCAGTGGCGGCTGGTTTATAAAGGCTTTAGTCGTTTATAAAAACAAAAAAAGCTGTACAAATTATTACGAATTAAAATAATTAAACGTATTTATAAGGTATACGTAGTATCAACTACTTTTGATTACTCTATAACATTATTTTAATATGGTCTTCGTTTTAAGCACCGTAAATTAAATAGGCATTTCTTTATCTTTGAACTACAATTATTAGAACCTATGCTTTATGTCTAGTAAAGCATTTTAACGTGACGTCGCAACTCTCACTGTAAGAAATTTCTATGCAGATTTAATGTGTGAAAAAGCTCGCGCTCGTATAGCCCGCGGTTTAGTACTGATTGGTCGGTAGAACGCGTGCGATGTGTTGTAAGTGAAACGGTATAATTGTCATACGTAATTTTCAAAAGATGCAAAAAATAGTGTACAATTTATTTTTAAAAATGAATTTGTAAGACTGTGGTTAGAAGAAAATGTCGAAATAAAATCTCTTGGAAGGCCTACACCAAATTTGGAACTAAATCAGACAGATAAAACTGCAAAACGTAATTTAACACGACATTTTTCTAGTGCAGTTTATAATAAAAAAAAATTAATAAAAAAAAACAACTTGAAAAAATGCACTAAAAAGTAAAAAATAATTTAATTTAGTTACAATTAAACGACAAAATGTGTTTGGAATTGAAAGTAATTTTGCATAAATTAAAATTTGATCGTTTAATTGTAGGTAAACTAAATCATGATTTTTAATTTTTAGTGCATTTTATTTAATGTACTTTTTAGAAATCGTTTTTTTTTGTTTAAAAAATCTTTTTCTGTGATGTTAACAATAGTGGTTATAGTCAAAAAAAACCTTGAAAGTGCACATCGTTTAACAGAATTTCATGTTGATGTAAACTTGAAATTTTGATCATTTTCTCATGAATTCCATCATCAGAATTTGACCAAATTGTAATGGGAACACTACTAAATTACCCTCTTGTTAATAAAAAAAATCGAAATCGGCCAGCGTCGTAAAGAATTGTCGATGAACATACCATACATTAAAAAAATATATTGTTACGTCCTCATTAGGACTGTTCTGTCCCAGAACAGAAAACTAGATGCGACACCGGTGAAAAAGATCGTAACGATAGCGGCAGCTTCCTCCATTTCGGCAACTTCCTTGACCATAAAAGTAACAGTCAATGGACTTTTCCTGACCCGATATTCTTCTTGGTTAGTAACTACAGACCAACACTTGAACGCCTGTTCCTCGGAAGACGATCTCCAACATGTTTTGAACTGTCCTCTAATTCAGTTGATTTAAGCCACAACCAAGCTTGGGTACTGCCAATTTCTTTACATGGTGGAAATCCATTTCTCTCTTGAGATTCTATAACGTTTGCCACAGATTTTTGTATAACGAACTGGTACGTGAGTATTTCTTGGTGACTACATAGAAAACGAAGCGTCTGTCACCACGTAGTCCTAAAACTTTTCCGACTGCCGGTTGCTGTCTTCGTAATTCATCTAGCTGCCCAAACTTCTTTTTAAACACGACTGCAACTCCTCTGGACATGTTTTCGCTTACGCAATGTGCGATGGCGTAATCTTTTTGTGCCTGGAACAAGTCTTGTTGTTCCTCGATGGTAACTCCGAACCTAGCTTTTCCAGAACCTCCGTATAATTCATGAACTTCTCGAACTCCATTTCTTCGATTTGATTCCTGGTTCTGCTGCTAATCACTCTGGTTCGGACCTGAACTTGCGTATTGTGGTTATCGCCAACAAACGGGGCTAGACGATCGACGTGGACCACTTTTGGCTTGCTTCTGAGCGGTTTTCGGATGCGATATGTGACGTCATTAGTACGCTGCATGACTTCATTGCCTTTGTAACTTCGACCACGTCTCCTTTGAGGATTATACAACCAGACCATATCGCCTGGTTAAAACTTACCATTTTGTGCCTTGACGTCATATCTAGTCTTCATCCTGTCGCTGGCAATTTGTGTGTTTTTACGAACCTCTTCATGTACTTCGTCTAGCCTCTTGGTCAGCTTGCTGACGTAATCTTTTCCAGCAACTTCTTCCGGTCTTCGTCCAAATTGAAGGTCACATGGCAATCGTATTTCGCGACCGAGCATCACACAGGATGGTGTTTGGCCTGTGCTTTTGTGAACGGATGATCGGTATGCCATTAGGAAAAAGTGCAAGTACTGATCCCAGTCTCTTTGGTGCGCGGACACTACCTTGGCTAAGTACTTGCCCATTGTTCGATTTATCCGCTCAACATTGCTATCAGATTGAGGATGGAGAAGCGTCGTCCTAGTTTTCTTAATTCCCAACAGTCGGCAAACTTCTTGAAACAGCCCAGACTCAAAATTGCGGCCTTCATTAGAATATAATTCCAACGGAACTCCAAACCGACAGAAAAACTCTTTTACTAATACGTCTGCGACTGTAGCTGCTTCTTGATTGGGTAAGCTTAAGCCTCGGTCCATTTCGTGAAATAATCCATCGCCAGCAAGATGTATTTATTTCCCGAATCGGATTCTGGAAAAAGGCTTCCTACGTTGTATTGCTTCATGGGTGCTTTGCGCTTTTTCGCAGGACCATTTCCTGATGAGCAGACCGTGCACTTACGGCACCATCTCATGACGTCTTCTTTGCAGTTCATCCAGTAGAATCTTTCTCGCACTATACCCAATGTTTTCTTAATGCCAAAGTGTCTTCTTGATGTCCCATCGTAGAGATGCTTTAACACTTCTGCCACCCGGCTCTTTGGCACTACCAACTGTAGTATGTTTCCCGTGCCCGTGACACTTTTTAGGGATTGCTTAAGAAGACCGTCTTCTACTATCAAAGAGTCCCATTGCGCCCAGTACGCTTTGATATTTCTGCCCAAAGCACTCACTTTTTCCCAAATTGGTCGTCGGCCGTTTTCTTTCCAGTCCAGGAGTTGTCTTATTTCAGGATCGTTTTCTTGTTCGCGACGTAACTGCTCAGGTTCCCATTCATCATCAACCATAGCAGTACTCCGGAGGCATTCAACTTTTTCTTCAAGTCGCGAACAATGGGTGCAGTCCGCTGGACATGGTTTTCTGAACAAGGCATCAGCGTTCCGATGACTGCTTTCGGCACAGTGTTCTGTGTCATAGTCATACTCTTGCAGTCTCTCGAGCCATCTTGCCACTTGTCCTTCCGGGTTACGGAACTGCAGTAGCCATTTTAAAGCGGCGTGGTCTGTTCTCAGTAAAAATTTTCGTACATGCAAATATTTGTAGAAATGTTCGATATACTTGACGACTGCTAACAGCCCCTCCTAGTCACGCAATAATTTCTTTCTGGCCTGGACAAAACCTTGCTAAAATACGCGATAATTTTTTCTGGTCCATCTTGAACATGCGAAAGGACCGCGCCTATGGCCAGATTGCTTGCGTCTGTATCCAAAACAAATTTTCTTCTCTTCTCATCTTCTCTTGGATAACTCAAAATCGGCAAAGTGACTAGAGCCTGTTTATATTGATGGAAAAAATTTTCGCACTCTTCATTCCATCTAAATTTTGTCCTTTCTTCCGTTAATTTCGTCAAAGGTTTGGCAATATTGGCAAATCCGCGTACAAATCGTCTATAATAGGTGCACAACTCAAGGAAACTTTGGACCTGATGTTTGTCGATTGGTCTTGGCCATGCTTGCACTGCTTGGATTTTGTCTGGGTCAGCCTTTACTTCATCTCTAGATACCACGTGGCCAAGAAATTGCACTTTCTTCTTAAATACGTGGCACTTTTTTGGGCTCAGTTTCAGATTAGCCCCACGTAGTCGCTGAAACACTTCTTCCAAGTTGTTCAAGTGTTCTTCAAACGACCTTCCAACCAAGATCACGTTGTCCAGGTAAAACAAGCACGTCTTCCAAGACAATCCGCGCAAAATGGTCTTCATCAAACGCTCGAACGTTGCAGGAGCGTTACACAAGCCGAAAGGCATCACGATAAACTGCCACCAACCCGTTCCAATCGTAAAAGCTGTTTTTTCACGATCCTTGGGTTCTGATTCTACCTGCCAGTATCCACTCTTTAAATCTAACGTAGAAAACTACTGGGATCCTGACAGTGTGTCTAACGTATCGTCAATTCTGGGTAAAGAGCAACTGTCTTTTTTGGTCACGTTGTTTAGCTGTCTGTAGCCTACGTAAAACCTCGTTGATCCATCCTTCTTCTTTACCAGTACCACTGGGGATGCCCATAAGCTACTTGAAGGTTCAATCACGCCTTCTCTCTCCATATCCGTAATTATTTGTTCGTCTTCTTCTCTTTTCGCTAAAGGAAGTATGCGTGGATGTTGTCGTATCGGCCGAGCATTTCCGGTATTAATTTTATGTTTTACCACGTTAGTTCTTCCTTTAGGCCACTCTCCAGCGCAAACACATCTTTATACTCTTGGATCAACACTTTAGCCAGCTGGTCTTGGCTGAGGTTTTGGCATTTGGTGGTAAGAATGTCCAATAGATGTCGTGGACACTTTTTCGGGGACCTATCTTCGTTAGACTTTACGCTTCTCACAATTTGAGATACTGGCGTGCATTGGTCTACCACAGTCTTCTTTTTCAACGTTACAGGATCTGAGTTAACGTTTAAGATCCTTACTGGCATCGTGCTTTTTACTCGTACAAAAGTTCTGCCAACGAGTAGTCCCTTTTCAACTAAATCGCCCTCCATTGATTCAATCGCGCATATGTAGCCTTCCCGGAGACTTCCATCCAGGCGTGCCTTCACCACACTTTCAGTCCTTGCAGGCAGAGTCACGTCTTTACTCAATAAGACTCAAACGGGTGCTTTCTCTGACGAATGAAAAGGAATTTCTTCATTGTCGATCTTCAGGACATCGTTCTTCATATCCAAATGGAACCCATACTTTTTTATCACGTCTATTCCCAGGATAACTTCTTCCGTGATGTCGGCTACCAGTACTTGATGGTCGAGTACTCCATTTCCCAAACCAATGGTTACCTTGACTTGTCCGTGAGTAGGTATTTCTTCGCCCGTGGCCGTTTGAAATCGTACTGTTATTGGTGATGTCTTCTCGTTTTCCAACAACATGTCAAGACGAATAATGGTCTTTGTTGCTCCTGTGTCAACCAATAACTGAACACTTCTTCCGTTGATCTTGCCATCGAGATAAACGCTATGCAATTGCTCTATCGGCGATGCCACTTAAATTGTAATCTTCGGAGTCTGACTAGATGAGATTACCAAATTTTTTAGCGTTCTTCTTGTCCTATTCTTAGGTTTAGTACAATGCCGTCGTACATGGCCTATTTCACCACAGTTTGAAGTTGTCACTCCTCTTTCCCGAAGTATTCGTCGCGCTATCTCCTCGATGCTTTCTAGTGTCTTCGTGGGTACTTCTGCAACACAGCAAAGTTTATGACCGTCTCGTTGCGATGCTTGTTTTGCTGCTTCAAACACCAAAGCATGCATCAAAGCGTCATCCAATGTCTTCGGTCGAGCTAACCGGAGAGTCGGCTGCGTTTCGTTGTCTCAGAGGCCGTCTACAAAGGTTTGAATAGCCAACTGCTCCAAGAAGGTGTCTGGTGCTGTAGGATATGCAAGCCGTGTTAATCTGGCAATGTCAGCCTCAAACTCTTGAAGACTTTCGGCAGCTTTCTGAATCCGAGTTTTAATTTGAGCTTGATACACTTGTTGAAGATGGGTATCTCCATATCTCATTTACAACCGTGAAATTAAGAGTTCGTAATTTTCTTGTAAGTGGTCAGGAACAGTTTGCAAGATTCCAAGCGCTTCTCCGCGTAAGGACACAATTAAAAACGTCACTTTCTGCTTGTTGCTCCAACCATTAGCTGTAGCTGCGGCTTTAAACTGCTTGTAGTAGGTTGACCATAGAACTTTACCATCAAAATTTGGAGGTAAAATTTTGAACTTGTGAGTGGTTTCTTCCTGATAGTCCATTATTGAATCTTCACTCTTGACGCTTCCTTCACCGTCACAATTCATTTGGTTCATTCTTTCTTCAAGCAGTTCTTCTTTTAATTTCTTCTTTTAAGTTTAACATATCTGCTTAGGTTTCCTCTTAAAGAATTTTAATTTGATTTTCTATGCTCGTTCGTATTTCTTCTTTTAAACTTCTAGAATTTTCCAACAGTTTTTCTTCTATTTTTTTAGAATTTTCTTCCATTTTCTGCGAATGTTTGTAAATCTTTTCTTTCATTTTCCTAGAATTTTCTTCCATTTTTTGAAAATGTTCGGATAGTTTTTCTTCAATTTTCTGTGAATTTTCTTCCATTTTTCTATTCATCGATTCGAGAATTTCAAATATTTTTGAATCCATTTACGCAATTTATTTTTTTATTATGGGAGCGATATAACTAAATAATATTTACACTAAAAATTGCGAACAGCTTTATCTACTTTTACGTGTTCCACGGGTTTTAAACCGGACACCTGATACCAATTGTTACGTATTTTATTATTAAAACTAGTTTTTATTTAAACTACTAAAAATATATACACTTTTAAATAAACCGAACTAATTAAATCTAATAATATTTAATAAAAACACTTACAGTATAATTTATATATAGCGCTATCACTGACACGAAGATAAGATAAAGTCACACACTTGTTTAACACTCGTTTACGTTAAAGTCACGTACCAGATTATTCACCGTAGGTTTATCTCACACGCGTTAACGACTTGACTTTAGACTTGAACAATCTTCTTAACACTGCTGTCTTCGCATTACGGAAATAACTGACCTACGATTTGTTTGTTCCGTATTTATACACATTTTGGAAATCCGTCTCGAGAAGGCTATTAAATTTGAGAACGTTTCAATATAATCCGACGAATTGAAAATCGTCTCCTTTTTTTTTGAAGTTGGCTTGAATATGAATGGCTATATGATTGTGATACGTTAAATGCCTTGTTTTGTTTTCCATGTTTGTCGTTTTATTCCGATAGAGCTGATAAAACTACAAAAAAAAATAGTATTTACCTACATAATTCCATAATAATATCTGAAAACGTTCACATTACCTACAAGCATTATAAAAATGCAGCCCACTTTAAGCTCGACTTCACGAGTCGCTACTGCTTTGACATAAACAAGAGTGTGAGAGAGTAAAAAAGTACAATATACACTTTGTTCAAAAGTTCAAAGCAGTGGAAGCTGTTATGCCACAAAACAGCATCATCTTCATATATCATGTAGCTCTACAATTAGAACAAAAGGCGTTTTTTGGGACGTTTCACCTGCATACAAATGCATATGCATATATATCACATCTTGGGCACTATCCGGCTGTCTTAATGTCTTCAATTGTTTTCTATCTCTTGTTATTTTTGTTGCTTCGTTTCAGCTTAGTCCACTTTGTTTTAATAATTTTATAACTGTTCTTTTCTATGTATTATTTGGTCTACTTTTCTTTTTTTCTTATTATGTTATGTTCTAAAACTTGTCTTGTTATATTTTCCATTGATTTTATTGGGAGTGTGTTTAATTAATCTCCATTTGGGGTTTTTATTTCTTTTTTCTATAATTTTTTTTGCTAATTTCTTCTGGGTTAAAAATTTCCCTTATACTTCTAATGCATCAGGTTATAAATATTTGTAATTTTTTGTATTGCTTTTTACTTTATTTTAACGTCTCTGCAACATATAACAGTGGGCTTTTTACATTGCTGCAAAAAAATTTTGTTTTCCTGCAAAATTAGTTTCAGTTCCAAATTTTATGTAATGCATTAAAAGTGTTTAATGCTAACTTTCTGTGTCGTCTTTTTGTGTTTCTTAGAAAGCAGAATTCTTCTACTTCTTCAATTTCTATTTCCTTTATTCTTACTGTGTATTTAATTTTTTTCTTTATAGTTTGGTTTTATTTATGTTAATTTGCTTTCTAATTCTAATTCTAATTATTTATTGTAATCGTTTTTTTGCATGTATTTTTTGTTTGTTGTAATCAGGCAAACGTCATTAAAAAAATTTAAGTTTTCCAAATTGTTAAGTAGGAGAACCTTGGGTGGAACGGAGCAGCGGGGTGGAACAGGGTGCCGCCGCTAAAAACGATATTACTTATGTCAGCGCTGTACCATAATAAATATTTGAAAGAGGCTGCCTTTCACCCCTTTATGCGTCGGCGCTAGTTAAGATTCAGTTTTTATTGGTATGCTAGTGTGACTTTATGTTGATGTTCTGTGTGCCTCGGTGTTAGTTACAATTATTCGTTATTTTCAAAGCACGCTACAATAAACGCTACGATGCAAAGTATTTTACTGGCTGAAAAAGTTTACTTTTAGTAATATTATTATCCAATAGAATTGTTAGCAATCGTTTGTTAAAGCATATATTTTCTCAATTGCGAAAAAATGGTGCTTGGGTAAGAACGGGTTACCAATGCAAGGGGTAGAGTGGGGTACCCCGTTCCACACCATGTTCTTGTTCTTAAAAAATAATTTAAATAAGTAATGACTTTCCTTTCAGATGCCTCGTATATGCAAAAGAAAAACCACTAGATAAAGTTGGTCCACGGAGGTTATAGAGCAAGCTGTCCAGGAAGTTGTTAATTGCGAAGTGAGATAAAAAAAGCTGCTCAACAGTATAATCTACCGCAGACGACATTAGAACGATATGTAGTTAAGAAGAAGAGAGATGGATACAATTTTAAAGTTGATAAGTGTTCAGACAAGTTCAGATGTTCAGATAAACATGGAAGCCCAATTGTTTGGGTTAGCAGTAACGAATTTGAGAAAATTGGCGTACCAACTCGCCGTTTGAAATAATTGTAGTGAAGGATTTAAGTTCAAAAACCATCTCGTTGGAAAAGACTGGGTCCAAGGGTTCTTAAAAAGACATATTACTGCAAAAACCAGAAGCTACTTCTGGGGTTCGGGCAATGGGCTTTAACAAAGTCGTTGTGTTTTAGTTTTTCAAGTTGCTCGAGAAAACTGTCGACAAATATAAATTAACTGTGACAGAATTTATAATTGTGACGAAACGGAAATTACTGTTAACCCAAAAGGTCATTTTGAAACACTTTCATCAAAGGGAAAACGTCAGGTAGAAATACTCACTTCTGCAGAAAGGGGACAGACAGTAACAGTTGAAGTATGCTTTTTGGGTTCAGGAACTTATATGGCTTCTCTAGTTGGGTTTTCAAGAAAAAAGATGCAAAAGAAATTTGCACTTGGTTTGCGGTTGGCATCTGTAGTAAAACTGTGCGATACAAACTGGATGAATATGAACTGGTTGAAAGAGTTTCTAACGTTTTCTGAGACAAGTCGCAATAAGTCAGCACTTTTACCTTTGGATGGTCATACAAACCACACTAAGAGTCTTGATCAGATAAATTATGCAAAACAAAATAGGGTTGCCTTACTTTGTTTTCCTCCCTTCTGCTCACATAGGTTACAGCCGCTGAACGTTGCATTCATGAAGCCTTTGAGCAGGTACTATGAGCACAAAAATGGTTGCGAAGTTTTCCTGGAAAAATTGTTACGTTGTTTTAAATGTCTACTCTCTTTGGAACAGGGTTTATAGATGCAGCATGAATGAATACAGCTATAAACGCATTTCAAAAAACTGGTATTTGGCCTTTAAATTCAGAATTTTTTACTAAAGCAGATTCAATGCAACGTCTAGCAAATTTGAAACAAACTCTAACACCGATAGTGCAAATAACAACACCTACAGCACAAGAAGAATGGACAAACAATTTTGAGGAGCAACCGCATTGTTCCAGAGATCAAACTCACCCGAGACAGATTGGTACTACCCTTCATTTGCAGCAGCACCTGTCTAAAAGTTGTGTTACCTCAAATGACTATAAAAAATATCACAAAACAATTTCTTTATGCCACTTCTTCTAATGTTCTACCCGTACCAGAAGTTACAATTTCATCTAAAAAAGTTAGTAAGAAACGAGGAAAGACTGCCATTCTGGCGTCGACGCCATACAAAAATGAACTTGAGGAAGTCATCGAACAAAGAACTGTTAAAGGATAGAAAAGCAAGTAAAACAAAAAATTGAGGTTCCCAAAAATAAAATTATAAAAATCAAAATAAAACAACAAACTTAGCAAAGTAAAAAAATGGAAACAAAAAAAATTGTTGACTCATCAGAATCCTCTGAAGATGACGCCTTGTTTCTATTGTAATGATAAATTAGATAATTCAGCGTCCAGAGAAGGTTTGATTTCGTGTAGTGTTTGTCATAAATGGGCTCACAATGAATGTGCCAATATCGACAGCGAGGACGACATCAAGATTAACTTGTGAATTTTGCGGATGAATATTGAACACATTTGTGTGAATTACTTATTTCAAATGTTATTTTTTCTTACTTTATATCCCCAAACCATTAATTTCATTTTTTGTGTTAAAATTATTATTGTAATAAATATCATCACGACACACACTTTAATGCACCTACCCCATACATGAGGTAGAATGAGGCAAAATGCACTTTTTTATAAAAATATGAAAATGTATAAAACTAACTTGAATTTTTTAAAACGTCTTACCTCATATGTAACTAACAAGCTATCCAATTTATAGCTTATAGAAGTAGGAAAATCAAGATTTTTATACTACAAAGTTTAAGAACTCCGTTCTACCCCACCTTCCCTTACATTCTAATTTATGTCTGTGTTTGGTTCTCGTCCTTAATTTTTCTCGTTATCCAATCAATCACTGTTATGATTAAAAAGAGAAAAAAAATGCAGTTTTGTCTTACTACTCTTTAAATTTTGAATTTTTGAGTAAATTGTCTTTCGTGTTTTAAACATGCTGTGAAATGTTGTTATAAAATATTTTTATTACCGTTATATATTTTTCTGAAATGGCATATTGTTTTAATATTTTTTCCTGTGTATAAAAGAATTTGCATGGTTACCTCTTAATAAAGCAAACAAACTTAAAAATCAAACAAAGTACTACTACTACTGTAAACTTGCAAAGCTTCCCGACGTATGTAATTTAAAACAAAGTTATTAAAACTTCCTACAAAACGAAATAGTACCAGACAAGATCAATTAATAATTATAATTTATAAATATTTAATGATGATAATTAATGAGTCACTTATTCCAACTGACGTACCTACACCGAGTGTTATTTTTTTTCATTTCATTTATTTATAAGCAATTTTTCTAATTGTTTTTTAAGTTTTTTGTTAACTGATGTTTGTTCTTTTTGATACATTGCTTTACCTTGTTTTATAAGCTGTAGTATATCGATTTGTAATTTTTTTTAATTTAAATTTCTACCAGTTATTTTCAAAACGTTTAACAGTTGTATTGTTTGTTTCTAAACGACTTTTGCAATTCTCATTATTGTGACAGTTTGCAACAAACTAAAGAAAACATAAGCTGTTTTATTTGTTGTTTTTTTAAAAATATTAAAATCTTGTCTTTTTGTACTATTTTTAACTTTTTTGAAAATATTGTTTATTCAAAAATGCTTAAAGTTTAGAGATCATTTGATTGTCAAATCTTTTTAGTATGTCGACGAGTATAATTTTTTTTTGTTTTAGTAGTTAGATTTGTTCTATTTTACTACTTTTCGAAGCTATTGTAAATAATTGAGATTAGTCTATAAATTACTATGGAAAAATATTTGCACATGCATGACATTTTTTGGAAAAAGACGAGACTAAGCAAAGTTGGTGTGATTTATTGCTAAGTCTCGGTTTCTTTAAAGCTGAAATTTCCATAAATTCTAAAATTAAAATGATTAGTAATACAATAAGTTCAATGCAGCTCATAAATTCACCCAAACTAGTTAATATAATAATTCATATTTTTTTTGTTGAAATCTTATGTTATAAGCAGCATATTAATGAAGAAGATATTACGTAAGCTGAATATATTAATTTAGAAAAACGAGTTACATTGAATTAGATCTAAAAATTAGTCTCAAGATTTTACGTTGTAGAATCTTACTTACAATAATTGTGTAACTTAAACAGTAATCTGTACAAATTAACATTACTTAATTAAGTGGTTTTTATTAGATAAAAATCTAACTTATGCAAATTATTCAACGCTTTTATAAAATTTAAAAAAAAATACATGTCAACAACAATTTTAATTACATCAATTTATTAATTTAAGCAGATATTAGAAAATAATCATAATAATTTTTATAGATTTCTAAAGATAGTTCTACCTTAGTTACAAATATGTGGACAGAAATGGTATGGTAATAGACAGTTGTAAGTGTAGGCTACATAATGACACAACAATAAAGTAAAGAATCGTTCTTTGCAGATAACATTCAAATGCTAATAAGCCTTGTCGTTTGAAAATATTAAAATCAACCGATTTTTTTCAATCTGGACAATATAATTATAATATTTCATTTTCTGCCGCAGGATGAAAACTTGCACAACTATTTTTTCTATAATTGCATTTTATGTTTATGGAAAAATGTTTAATGTATATTTACTGTCACTCATAAGTCAATTTTTTATATTTTGTTTTTATAATAATTGTAGTTTGAGTTTAATTCACCTCAATTGTAAATGAGATTGAACTAATGTGGTTTTTTTTTTGATAATTGCAGAATGCGGATGTTTTTATTCAAGTATTCAGAAACTATTCGATACACAAAAAATCTATAAACTAACAGCATAACTGCTACTTTAATTAATTTCTACGAAGAAAACGTTTGACAAGTGTTTTATTATTTATTGTTTTTAAGATTTAAAAATAAATGACACAGTATTTCCATTTTTTTTAATTAAAAAATCAGTCTGAAAAAATAAGTATACGGTGTACGTCGTTTAATAGAATCATATTGAGGTTTTTGATAACAATAAACCGAATGGTGACATTAGGCAATATTAAAAAAAATAAATGTTTATTGGTTAGAAAGTATCAATACAAAAAATATCAAAATCAAAGTTGTAATTTTAGAAAAAGCTCTGGAATATATTAATGAAGCTTATGCTAGAAATAAAAAATATAATATCCAACAATCAACTTTAACTGCTCATCGACAAGGTGTCCGGGGCCAAGAAAGTAATACTATAGGACAAGACGACAATTAAAAAAACGACAGTTTTGACAAGAGCTAAAATTTCTAGAATTGTTACCGATTATGTCAATAAAAAAACTGTTTCAAAGACGGTTATCCCGACGAAAACTGTTTTTTTTTCTATAACAAATTCGTAGAATATTTTGGAAAGTGTGCTTTGGCCCGTTTACAATGAATGACTACAGTTTTAAAAAAAAAATCTAGATAAATTAGAGTTACATGATAAATCTACTGAAGTGTGAAATTTACATCAGTCTTGGCTTTTCAGAAACAAAAATTGTTGGAAAGAAAGAAGGTGCTAGTTCTAGAACCACAGCTGAAATCAGCCGTAAAACACATTTCTATTAACTGCTGTGAATGCAAAAAAAATTAAAGCTCTACCAGTAGTAATTTTCAAAGAACAAGATGTTTTAGTCGCCTAGAAGCAAAACCCCACAAGTCACAATTTTTGTAAAACTGTATAATGCACCAAAAAATCTAGAATGCAAAAGCCTACACGTTTAAGCAAACGCCAATATATCCAACATTATATGCTTGTGAAACATCATGTTTAATGCAAAAACCGACAAGTTGACGAATCAATTGGAAAAATTAGAGCACTTGAAACAACCAACAAAAATTATTCAATGTGAAGTTAAGGACCGGAAAAGATATACATTAAAATCCAAACGAGAAGATGCAAAACGAGTAAAGTATGTATGTCGTAGGCAACTAATTGCTTTTTAACATCATATATTAATAACTAGTAAAATCTCTATTTTATATTATCATTATTTGTTTTAGATATCTTCCTAAAAGTTTGCCTGTATATCCCAGATGTGACCACCATGGAAAACCATATCAACTATTCCAGTGCATGTCACGTCTTTCTATGAAAGATGTGAAAGAATTTCATGCAGCATTTTACAAAAACAAGGACAAGATAATGCAAGATATGTTTATTCTATAGCATTGTGACTCGGACAATCCAAGACGGCGTAGAAAACGAAAAGAAAATGGAAATAGAAGGAAATCTTATATTTTGCATTACAGAGTGAAAAGAGGTAATGGTTCATTGGTTCCTGTGTGTAGGCAAACTTTTCAAGATATTATAGGTATTAAAAGAGATAGGATTTTAGATATTGTGAAAAAGTTTAAGGAAACATGTTTACCGTTAGAAAACAGAGGTGGTGACCAAGATGGGCATACAAATGAGAATAAGAGACAAGCTACTAAAAAAATTATTGAATTTTTGAAATGCACGGTACCTCATTATTACCGATCGAAAACATATAATACAATGTATATGCCTGCTGAATTAAGTATTTCCAAACTCTGGAAAATTTACAATGACACAATGGCTAGCAGCGAAGAACTAAAAGTTAAAGAATGTTTTTTTAGAGATTATTTCAACAAAAATTTTAATGTTGGTTTTGGAACACCTAAAACTGATCAGTGCTCCACCTGTTTGCAATACAAAGTTAACATAAAAAAAGAAAAAGAAGGAACCGAAAAACTTAACATTGTAGCACAACAGCTACTCCACAAGCTAAGGGCCAATAGTTTCTATAAACTACTCCAAGAAGAGAGAAAAGAATTGGCGACTTTCTCGTTTGACTGCGAGAAGACTTGACCCTTCCCAAAATAGTATGCAAATAAATTTTTACCACTTGGCTATAGTGTGCGGGTCATCCAAAAGCAAATTAAATGCCAATAATATTAGGTCCTACGTATAGACAGAGCTTAATTATCAAAGGAGTTCTAATGAAATTTTATGCTCTTTACACCATACAATGTCGAATTTTGATTTAGTAAAAATGTAAAAACTATTCGTCTTGTTTGTGATCGATGTGGAGCATAGAACAAAAACTCTACAATAATTGGCATGGTAAACTATTGGCTTCAATATGAGTCATCATTGCAAATAAAGCAATGTCGGGCACTCCTATATTCCTCCCGGCCGTGTTTTTGGTCAAATTGAAAAAATATATTAAAAAAAACAGCTGTTGTGTACCCTGAGGAATACATCAACATGATCACAGAGTTTGCTACTGTTTTCAAAATTAGCACTGATGTAGTGATTAGAGACTGGAGAAATGAGGTTCAAAAAGTGTCCAAGCAACCAGGTTATTGGCATTTTAAGTTTCAGTCTGCAAAAAAAATAATTATTTTCAAGAACTTTAATGGCCCTCTTTTTGTTAGAGGTGTAGCCTTTTACGTAAATGACTTGTGCACACCAAAAGCTTTATGCAAAAGAGAAAAAAATGTTTCTCAGATAAGTCCAAAACTACTGGACATTAGAGTGCCTATCAAGAAAGATAAAAAAAAGAGCATTACAAAGCTTTTACAAGCACACTATAAGAAAAAATGTCAAAATGAAGATACTCTTGGATTTTTCAAACACGGATTTCAAAACGTCTTGGAGAGAGAGGAAGTAATACCGGAAGTAGAGCTTCACTGTGAGGAAGAAAACATAGAATTTGGGATTTAGAAATGAGATGATACTAAGACGTATTGATAAATATTAACGAGTAAACAATAAAACTTAATTAATTATATCATAAATTGGCTTTTTTTTAATTACATTTTTTATATATGCTACCCATTTTTGTGAATGTGTTTATTATTTTTAAATATAAATAATGACCAATAGTAGAAAATTTTATTCCTCGATTGAATTGAATACAGATTTTACAGAGTTTTTCTACATTATCTCAAATTTTGTTTCTGTGAACCTGTCGCGTTTTGCTTCTAGGCTACTGATTTATAACACGTGGATGGTACCTCCAAGTGCCAATTTCCCAGAAACAAGTTACGCTGCTACGTTCAATAGTTTGATAGATTCTGCGTTATTTCGAAAACATTTTTCTGGAAGTTGTTGGACCAAAAAAACCAATTCTATTAATTTACGACGAACACGTATATTAAAACTGCCATCACACTTAAGTCACGTACTTTAACCAATAGACTTGTTTGTGTTTAAGTCCTTGAAGTCAAAGTAGGACATGTTATTAGTAAAATGGCAGAAACTTTATGAAGGCCAACCAATTCTTAAAATTTCAGGAAAATTCTAAATGACATTTGATCAGAATTTAAACCTGAAATAATATGTAACGGATGCGAATTTGGCGCTGCCGGTTTTACAATTTCTATTGGCATTGCCAGTACGCTTCATGTTCCAGAGTACTGCAAAATTTCACTTTCAAATTGTGATTGCAATTTACTATGTAAGCTTGGCTTCCATTTTACTAAAATAAGTTTGGTTTACTTATTAGTCATTGACGAATATTTTGTGCAATTCCTGTCATATGCCTAGTAGCCGTAGCAGCATTTAGAAAGATCGGTTAATGCAATGAGAAGAATCGAAAATTAATTAATGTACCGGCTTCAGGCTTAGAAAAGTTTCCAAAGGTTATCTACTATATAAGTGTGGTGCGATTACTGTGAGTGAGCAAGATTACACTACAGTCTGGCTACTGCATGACTGCTAACAATCTATTAGTTTTACGACTACTTATGAATTGGTTCACGTTCCATTTGTGCCGATGTCCAAAATGTCCGAAGTTGCTTTCAGCGTTTTTATACGCGATTATTTATTTTTGTATGCGATACAATAGACGATTTTCTTAGTGTAGTCGTTAAATAGTGGTGTAGCTTTCAGCTGACCAGAGTTATAATAATTTTAAATTTGTCGACACATACCATGCGACACCTCTGGTGTTTGTGTACGTTGATTCATTCTTTGGGTTAACCGTTCTCAAGCCGTTTTATGTAGCTATGACTGTGAGCTCACATCCGGCAAATTAGATTTTTTTTAAAAAAAGGTTTAGTAAAGTGCAAATATAGTGCACCTCAGGATAGTTGGGTAAGTCATACTTGTGTAATTTTTTTTTCCTCCTCTCAGTTATTGCATATTTAGTGCCAGTTTTGGTAACGTTATTTGACAAAGTACCTAGATATTTATTGTTACTTTGGTGTTTTTAGAGTTGGTGATTCAAATGCGATTATATTCATTGAGTATTTTCTGTTGTTTGCTTCTATCGTTCCTGTACTTGATTTACTTTCAGCGGGTTATTCTAAGCTACCTGGTTCATCGACTGGGTAATTTACTAGTGGCTTTAAAGAGGTAGCGCCTAAGTTTTTTTTTGTAATATTTTAGTCATCTAGGCCCACTCGCCAATCACCAAGCTAACCGTGGTGTTTGTGGACGTGACCAACAGGATCCGCTGCATAAATAGTTGGTTACAGAATGACTAGGTATTTGTAAGGTTTGCGACCAAAAAATTTGTTAGAAAAGTTAAGTCCCCATGATACCCTTCCCATTTGCGAAAGCTTCACTAAGCAATCAGAATACAATTTACGCGGTGTTTAATAGTGCAATGCAACGTAACCGTAAAGTAGAAAAAACCACATGCATAGTAACATTTGATAAACGACGTCATATTAAAGCTCTAGAAATGGTTGCAACCGCTTACTTGTCAAAAATAGTAGTGAGGTTAGAAGGGTTACACTTATTGTCTTGCATTAGTTAGATAATTAAGCGATATAGCCTTAAGAAGTGTACAATATTTGCACCAAAATCAGCTGAAAAAATACTCTATAGACATGATGCAGCAGAAGGACAGTTTGCGGCGATTTTTTGGTTCAATGTAATTTGCGACACATTGTACTTGAGAACATAAATATAATTAATGGTAATGATTAAGTTTTCTTTTATAGACATTATTGATAATGATTCTACAATTAAATTAATTTTACGTATAATGACGCATGCATTGGAAACATTGAACAAAAATGAACCAACTTTGGCGGCACTTTGGGTTCAATATTTTTCTATGGTATTTATAGTAAAAATCTATATGACTACTTAAAATGTGCTGCACACATGATTCCATATTTTAATGCTACAGTACATTGTGCGCAAAATTATATTATATTTCTCAGCACGATATGCTTAAGCTGCAGAATGACTTGAGTAAAAAAATGTTTTTTTTTACTATGAGAACCAGTAAGATTTACTAGATTAGAACTTGGTCGGACATGCTAATTGAACAAACTCTGATGAGATTTATACTGGGAGTTACATTTAAAATCAACGGCGCTAGCCATTACAGTTAAAAGCAATGACTTAGTTGACTGTTGCAAAACTCTTTAAGTACGCCAGTTTTTCATAAAAAAATAATTGGAAACAGTTTCAGTGATGTTAGATTGTATCACAACAGAAAAGTGCTTTTATTAGCTTTTCTGAACAGTGCAGTAAAATTTTACACCTGAAAAACTTTAATTGATCTTCTAATAATTTAAAAAAAAAATTGTTATCGTCAAAAAAGGTGAGTGAGATTTGTTAAATTGTTTACAGTATATAAATTAGCTCCATATTCCATTATTTTTTTTGACGAGTTAGATATGTGAAAAACCATAGAATTTGCATTATAAGATTTCTTTTGTTTTTTACTCTGTTTGCCTAAATAGTGGTTTTGTTCTATATAGAGTAAAATAAAGATCAGACACCATATTTGCTGCAGTCTGTACTACCTATGTCAGTTACATAAAAAAAATATTATAGCAGTAACAATTGCACTGTTGATTTTGATGGTTATTCTAGTACTAACAACACTAAACTTTAGAAATACGCTCAAAATTGAAAAAACGTGTTGATATTAGATGTGAAGAAAATACGGCAGTCACAATACCGCAAAAGAACTTCTTGTTTAATTTTCGTAACAAAATTAGACTGATAAGATGATCCCAGTGTATTTTAAAAAAGGTTTTATAGAGTATTGTGAAAGTTTATAGCTTTGACTTTACAAAATAAAACATGTGAAACCAGGCGTTGGTAAGGTGGAAACCAAAATTTTTGCTTACAAAAATTGCAAAAATAACGTGAATTCAAAGATTAAACCTTATTTTTTTGTTTTCTCCGAGTACGAGGTCACATCTGCTACTTACACCACAAGAAAAATTACATTCATCAAAATACTACATCAAAGAGTTGAAATATATCCCAACAGTGTCCACAAATTTACTTTGAAAAACAGAGCAGTTAGTTAAGGTTAGCAAGACGTGGCAATGTATAGAGCTACACCTAACACAACTTCTCTAAACCAGTAGAGGTTCGTAAGCTTTCAGAGGAAAACTAAAAAACAAAATCAGCTTGAATTCTACTATTAAAATCAGATTTTGTTTCTTTTTTTTCAATCAAAAATACTGCAAGATTTGTATACTCTTAGCTTCAGTTCTGGTATTAAGTATTTATTTTGGTGCAATCCTTCAGACAGATATTTTTCAAGGTTTTATTGGTTTGTCTTTGTGCTGCGTTATTTAATCTTCTATCACTCGTTATTTCTGTTTTTAGGTAAATAAAACTGTGTACTTGTTATATTATTGGTCCATATAGTTTTATTAGCCACAACGATATTTTCCGTTCTGTGCTAAAATTACTATCTATTTTCCCAGACTAATTATCGAAGCTGTGGAAATAGAAAAACATTCATATAATATAAACTGCAAAAACGGTTTAAAACTAATCAAATCCTGGCTACCAGTAGTGCACCCTTTAAGACAATGATCAACTTTTTTGGAAAGAACATAAACTCTTACTCCGAGTAATAACAAAATCAATCAAGCAGTAGCAAAAAATGAAAGTCTGTTAATTACATTATCTTTAATGATATAATACCGTCACTTACACTTTTTCCTCCAGTAACATCTACCATTCCGAATATGCAAGCTGCGATGTCTTGCGAAATGTCAGATTGTTTGGGTTTACAAACGACAAACTTAAAAAAATCTAGGTGTTCAACTACGACGCGGTCTGAACCGATAGTCGCTTTTAATCGTAACCAAGAAAAACGCAAAAATTTAAGATTCTATATTATAAACCTCTATGGTAAGTAAGGTTTTTACAAACTAAATGTTTAGATCGTTTGCGCCAAAAGAAAAAAGTTACTTACAGACCTAGCATTTTTAAAGCGTTGCCGAGACTATAAGGTATTGCCATTATGTATAAGAATTAAACATCTTCTAAAATCACATAAGTACTGAGCAAATTTTTCCCTAAGCTGGCTTTGAAATGTTATGTTTGGAAATGTACAATAAAGTACTAGACGCTGTCAACAAAAAATTTAAAAACTACGTTTAACTTTGTCTAGCAAATTAGAACACTTGATATGGGTAAAAATATATCCTATCACTACAATACAAACAAAAAACAAAATTTGTGAACAGTCAGAAATAAGGCAAACTAAGGAATACGATAAATTTCATCCAAAAAACGTTAGACGATCATAAAGTAATTGTCAATCGAACAGATATAGTTTTGAATAAACAGACATAATTTTTAAAGACAGGTTTTATCTACGCTGTTACGCCGAAAACAACACCATTAAAAGACATAAAAAAATCTCTGAAACTATTCAACAAGATGTTTGCAACGTTGTACAAAAAGGAACAACCGCCACCTTCAAGTATTAAGAAACAGGAGAGATAATCAGCTAACCGGTTACGTGACAACAAGGACATTTTAGTTCTGAGAGCAGATAAAGGAAACGCTACAGTCGTTATGAACTATGAACTTACAATATTACAACGAGAAAATGACAAACTTACTCTCAGAAGATTGTTGCAAACAGAAATACAGTATACACATTAAAGATTCTACAGACTTTGTAGGGAAAGTTCAGAATTCAGATATTCTAGTCAGTTTTGACGTGGTGTCTCTTTTTACTAAAATTTTGATCGACAAAGTGTTGTCCTTGCTCAAAGAGATAATTGTTGACCGTAGTTTACTAGGAGTTGTTTCAACCTACCAACAACAATTTATCGATTTAAGCCGTTTGCTACTTGCATAACGACCATAATAATGACAAAGGCAACACAAAAATATTTTCCTCAATGACAATACTCTATCACATACGGCAAAACCGGTTTCTAACACGTTAGAAGCACTTAACTAAGAAGTGCTACCCTATGCAATTTACTGACCAAACTTGGGTCCTTCCGATTATTACTTGTTTGCATCGATGGGCCACGCACTTGCTCAGCAGCGCTTTGGTTTGTTCGAAGATGTAAAAAAGTAGATCAATGAATGCCTTGCATCAAAAGGTAATTTTTTTTATTAGCGTGGTATCCACGAATTACTCAAATTATGGAATAAATGTGTAACTAGCAATGAAGCATTTTGAATAAATTACTTATTACCGTTTTTCCGAATTTAACCTGTTTTTTTGCAAATAAAAATTTGCTTTTATACTTGTATACCGACAATCAGTTACACTCTAACCGTTACGCGATACTTTTGAAGCCCTTAAGTGTCAAAAATTTAAGCATTGTTATACAATATGTTTGTTAAAAATGTTAGAAAAAAAACGGCTGATGAAATTGTCTTAGAACTATTTGAAAATGAGCTTGTTACGTGAATTTTTACCCGTAACGTAAGGCAGGTGGCTAGCTCAATACAATTCGGCAAAAAAGTCGCAGTTAATTCTTAACCTTCCTCCTACCGCGTCATTTTTTGGTTTAACCAACCGCGTAGGGTACAAACGTACCCCACGTCTTATTTTGCATACTATCAAAACAGAAATTTATACGACTGTTTTAAATGGCACTGCGAAGGTTTAAAGGTAAAATTCAAGCAGATTATGGTAGAAAATATCGTAGAAACAGTGTGTAAGCGTTAATATTTATTTGCAATTCTTACAAAATCATTGTTTATTTCAATGTTCGGTACAAACAATTTTTTTACATTGAGTGCACAATTGCCTCGATTTGCGGTCTCTTATTCTACTACATAAATGACACCTACCACTAGTGGATGTACGGGGGGTTTCAATTGGCTTGTATTGCTGGACGTTCGGAACTAAATGTTCTATGTACTGTTTGACAAATACCGACAATCTTGTGCCAGTAACATACCTTTCAACTGCATATTCCTTACCAAACCTCCGCCTAGCAAAAGAAGAAATTTTCTACGAGTATCGCCACCCCATTTTTAATGGATACTGTATCTGCCACAATAAAAACGCATTTATAGCACCAATATCTAAAAGATGTCCAAAAATAACCATCGGCCATCTATTAGAAATTCTTATAGCATAGTATTGCCTTGCCATTTTGTCGGTGGTACCCACAGCTCCTTTCGTATTATTATAATGTAGGTTAATCATCACAATGCTCACTGGACAAAAAAATAACTGTTTTTTTTTATTTTGGACATATGATAGTAACGTGCAAAGT
The DNA here is from genome assembly GCA_035610365.1 of Aquatica leii. Lineage (NCBI taxonomy): Eukaryota > Metazoa > Arthropoda > Insecta > Coleoptera > Lampyridae > Aquatica > Aquatica leii. The sequence continues at coordinate 97,580,326 of CM069434.1, read as the reverse complement.
TCAGTGAATCCAAACATGCTTAGCGAAGGCTTCCACGGCCGGAATCTATACTAACATTAGAATGTCTTCCGGGTTTGGACCGTGTCATATTTGCAACCGAAGCTGCCAGATTCTAAACTCCGTAGAAGACACTTCTACGGAGTTTAGAATCTGGCTTGGTTCACAAGTTGATTACCTAACTCGGTAGTGGTTCTTTGTTAGATTTTCGTTTGCTTTTTCAGGTTATCGTTTTCTTTCTTACCTTTTCATAGTTTAGGTTATGGCTTGTTTTACAAGTGGATAACCTAACTTTTGAGAAGTTCTTAATTAGATTTCGATTGCTTGTTTGAGTTTTGCGATTTATCTCACGCCCTGATGAAGCCCCTTACGAAAGTGGGCAAAACGTTGGCAGCTTCGGTTGCAAATATGACACGGTCCAAACCCGGAAGACATTCTAATGTTAGTACAAACATGCTTGATTGAATGTATTGGTTTATACGGTTTTAGAAGAAATTCGTTTGGAATATAACCTTTATTTGATCTGAGGGTACCAGAAAGGCTTAATTTTTTTGTAGAAGTTTTTAATCCAGTGATAAGCTTGCAAAAAAATTATCTGTTGTTATCCAATGTCCAGGCTGTAAGTGTTCTACTAGATCAAGGACAACCTTTTCACCTTGATTTTTCTCAGGTTTGTTTCCAGTTTTTCCTAAATAAACCTGCATATTGACAGTGTATGCGTTTGCAGCATTTGCAAGGGCACGTATTTTAATTCCATATTTATCGGGTTTATTTTTCATATAAACGCGAAACGAAGAACGACCTTAAAACCTAAGTAATTGTTGATGAACAGTTATATGGGCTCCAATATTGTAAGCTCTCTTACAGCACTTTACAAACCATTCAAATATGGATCTGATTGGGGCAAGTTTATTATTTTTCTTTCTTGAATTCCTTGTTGTAAAGTCGTCAAACCGAATAAAAGCTGTCAAAGTTTGAAATCGTGCGCGAGACATTACTCCTGGTGCTATTGGACGAACATATGCTGTATCTGTACCCCACAACATTTCTACGGGTTCGTGTGAAGCTTGTAGAGCTCCTAAAATGTATTTACTTGCATAATATTGAAATTTCATATTTTATTAATTTACCTAAAGAAATTACTAATCCTATATACGCACGAATCTCCATTGAATTTGTCGCCTTCCAGAACCGAATTTTTGAAGGTTTCTTGTCGTTCTACAGTTTCGTGAACTGTTCAGCTTTCTTATTTCTCTCTATAACTATGATATCGATCATTTTGTCGGAAAAAAATAATCTAAATGCTTTTGTTTCCGTTGTAAATTGTGAACCATACTGGGTTAATCCTAGCGGTGTTTTTGTCACATTTATTACCCTTCTGCAAAATTGTTTTTTGACAGGAAACTTATTCCATACTGTCCCATCCTTGGCTCGATAAACTAAATTAGTTCCAGTCAAACTTACGCTTGTAGCATTTTATTTTTTGATGTCCAAAAGGTCGTCAATTTAGGGTATTATTTCAGTTTTGTCATCATTAAATTCGTCAACTGCATCATATTTTATAATTCTTCATCAATATTTACATCATCGTCGTTATATAAAAACATTCGTAGTTCATCATCTGTGATATTGTTAGAATCGCGCACTTTTGATGACGCAGAGCTTGCAAAGTTAAAAATTTTGACACACTAAAACTACCGTGTGGGGTACATGTGCACCCCACAATACTTTTGAGCTGTAAAATGTATCTAAAATTAGTAAACCTAAAAATATTTATAGAAACATAATCAACTAAGATGAATTAACAATGTCTTAAAATAAAACCCGCCAAAAAAATTTATTACGCAAACACGACAAGAAATTTTGCATGTGGGGTGCATTTGTACCCCACGCGGTAAAAGGAAGATTAATGTGCAAATCACAAAATAATAAATAAACGTCAAAACGATAAGAAACTATAAGTTGCAGATACCGTTTAAATTTGTCAAGCACTGAAAGAGAACGAATGACAAAACACAGTTTATAACAACAAATATAATGATTTTTAACAAAGAAATAAGAAAGTTAAAAAAAGAAGCGATGTAGAATTACGTATATACTAACAATTAAAGCATTAATTAAAAGCTTGTCGATAAATATCACAATAAGGTTGATGCAAACCCCAAACAGTATGACAGTGTAATTTCTAAGTAATCCCAGAATTCAACCTTGATTCGATGCGAATACAGTGAATTCGCAATCAAAAGCAAACTGAATAAATTTAACCCGTAATTGTTCGTTAGTAGTAATAACAGATATCTATACCTACGTCGTACGTATTTACTTTTGAGAAATTCACAAATTAATAGATAGTAAAGAAATTTCGTTTTTCAATCAATTAATTGTTGTAACGGAATGCGTCGAACTTCCGAATTATTTTCACAAAAAGAACGTCAACCACTTGACTCCAGGTTACTTTGAAAAGTTGGTGTCAGTAACCAATGTCCAACTTAGTACGTGTCCCGAGTTATCGATACCAGCGAGATGTATTTAATTGACATGTACCATTATAAAGAGGCAAACAAGTGGCGGTAGCCCAAATTGCTATAATAATTACGTCAAAGTCAAGTTATTACACAAAAATAGAAGTTAATTCTTACCCTCGAAAAATCCTCACGTATCTAGTAAAACCAATGCACCTATATTAATAACGTAGATGAAGGCAAATATTTTAAAAAAAAGGTCACACTGAACGTGAACATTAATTTTCAAATAAAATCTTTTTCACATTGAGCGGATAAACCTTTTTGCTATTAATTAATCTCCATATGTTAAAAAAATACAAAAAATATCAACCAACACTCTGAATGTAGCAAAGAGTCGTTCCGGGACAAAATTCATACAGTACGCAACCTATATCAAAATATTTTTAAGATAACAAGCTACGCCCACAAATAAACGCTATGAGTTTAAGTAGCAAAGAAATTTCGAATGCCTACAAATCAACATCGTATTGAAAGTACTTCCCAAAACAAGATTTAAAGTTTTATAACGTAAGATCGGTATGTAGAATTCATAAATAAAAAATAGCTATTGGCAAATTTCCGAGTCTAAGAGTTTTCAAAAATATCCAACTTCCAGTTCGTTATCTACGCCAGAAAAGTGCCTGGGTGACACAAAAATCTTAAACAAACGGTTTAATAAACAATTTATTACAAGTGTCGGACGCAAATCAAAGAAAAATCTATCTTCATTGCGAATAACGTGTCTGCACATTAAATATACGAACACTTTAGGATATCAATAACCAGATTCTCGGTATAAGTTTACCAGCTAGTATTTCATCTATAGCCCAACTAGTAAACCAAATTGTAATTAAAAATGTAAAAATTACGAATAGAAAGAAGTTCTGCAAGAAGTTTTTTTTTACAAACAGGTGATGACATCGTTCAATATTTAAAACATTTGTGTTTGAAAGATACAATTTTTACATTGGATTAATCTTGGGCTAAAGTTTTTTTTTAATTAAATAAAAAATTATGATCAAAATAAATCAGTATAGAAACTTACGACTGACACGAAGAGGATGAGGTGCTGTTACAACTAATAGAAAACGAAAAAAAAACTTATAAAAAGCCAAAGAAATTGAGTAACGCTTTTGGAGGTGATGAAATTGATTCAGAAGTAGAAATTCTAACTAGCGATGAAATTTCAACACTTTACGAAAAGCAAATTAAATGAATACAAAATATTACATATTCACCATTTATTAACAAAATTTTTGATTTCCATAGTGAAACAATTAATAAAATATTTTAAAAAAAAGGATTCAATAGTTTTTTGAGAAGAGAAACTTTTATTAAAGATTTCTAATTTAGAAAGTATTCTATTTACACGCATTTTAATGATTAAAAGTTCAAATCTTTATAAGTACATAAATTTAGTTTATCAAATCAAAATTTAAAAAACCGTCGTTTTAACGTTTAAACAGAAAAAAACTCATCTTAAATTTTTCAAATAACTATTGTAAATTACAAAAAAATCAATCAATTAAAAAAAAACTGTTATATATAACGTTAATAAAAACACAAAAATGCCATAAATTACAATAAATTAACATTCAGACAATTTACAAATTCACTTAAGCAGGAATTTGTAATAATTACCAATTTTGTAAAATCCCAAGATAATGCGGTTGTTATGATGCAAAATACGAAACTATGAAACCTCAAGAATATTTTTAATTTTAAGAAACATTATAGTAATAATATTTTTTTTTGTGAAACACAAAACTGATAGTGTGTTAATAAATTAAAACTGTTTTCTTTGGAATAAACTTTAAAATTGCAACTCGTTGTGGTTAAAAGTTAACCACACTTAAAAAATATTATTGTGAATTATTTCTATTAAGTAAATTTTCATTTAAATGTCACATTTTAATAATAGATCTATAACGTTTGAGATCTCGCCGTCCTTGAAAGCATCCTCAAAGAAGGCACTTACATGATTTTATGTAAAAATTTAAACGTGGGGAAATCATGCGCAAACAATCAAACCCCAAGATTAGTATAAATATGCCCGCATTTACAAAATTATACATTGAAGTTGTTTGAGAACTTACAACACCGACAATGAAATTTGTAAATAAAAACCATTTGGCTTTAAGCTTTAATTACAATAATGTGTTTTAGGTAATTCTTTTTGTTTGTGTGGCTTTGGCCGCAGCTCAATCGCCAACTTTCCCAGGACAATCAGGATTTCAAAGATTCGGTTCCCCGTACTCTGGTTTTCCACATTCTCAATTTCCTTTCCAACAACAACCCTTACCTAAAGTAACAACTTCAGTACCAAAACTTATTCCAACACCAGCACCTCCACACTCTCAAGTTGGAATTGCTCAACAATATCGGCCATATCATTCACAAGAGTTTATTCCAATTCTGAAACAACACCAAGATGCACAACCCGGTGGTGGTTACCAATGGGAGTAAGTAGTTACAAAATATGTAATTCAAATTTAATTAAAAATTTTAACAAAAACGGATTCTTTAATATGTTTTATATTTTAGTTACCAATCTGCCAATGGAATAACCGCTTATGAAAATGCCGAAATTGTACCTAGAGGCGTCGATGAAGCTTCTAAAACCGTACGTGGTGGATATTCGTACACATCTCTCGAAGGAATCCCAGTAGAAGTTACGTACACTGCTGATGAAAATGGTTTTCATCCACACGTTGTTGTTCACACCCATGGATATGAACGCAAACATTAATTTTTTTGCGACTTAACAAAATAATAGACTTTTGAAACTCGTTTTTCTATGTATAAAAGATATGTGATTGACTAATTATTGTAAAATAAAATTTTAGGTTTAATAAACAGTTATAGATCACAATTATACTTTACCTAAATATCTGGATCTTTTGTTTAGGTTTTTCATCTTTAATAAAAATTTACAAGTAATGCATCCTAAATCTTAATTTTTATTGTTTATAGAAAATTCTAAGAAATAGTTTCATATTAAAGTCCCAACGAAATTAGTAATTGAACAGTATGAATCTGGCAACTTTTTTATTTTAAAATCTCAAACTTTATTTGATTTTTACAATAGTTATTTAAACAAAACATTTTTTTAATATTTACTTTTATTGTAAACAACATTTATATTATTAAATCTTTTTTGATTAATTGTATTTTATTTGTCCTTCTCGTTAAATTTATTGTTCAATAACAACGACTTATTTAAATTAAGTTTTTGTCCTAAAAACACATTTTAACAATATAACAGGATAATTAGAAAAGAATGCTCGTAAAGCATAGAATCAATTCATTACTTCTTAAATAATAAAACTTGAGAAAATATTCTTGGACACGCCAATTTTGTCTGTTGAAATGTCACATTGACATTTTTTTCTGGTGTTTTGTTTTCGACATTTTGTTTAAATGGCAACTCATATTTTTTAACGGATTTCGATAGAGTTCATTTTTCTGAGTACCGAGATATTCGCTTACAAAGTTTTAAAAATGTAATTAAAATAAGACCAATTATCAAGGAAGCACTGGAAAAAACAATCGGTTTTGACAGTTGTTAGAATTTGTATTGGTTCCTCAAAAGTTGATGTATTCTGCTGATTGATTATTACTTAATAGTACTGCAAATTTATTTTTCTTGTCTCAACTATTTGAAATAAAAAAAAAGAAATTTTGATGATAATCCGTTACGGAGACAGAGTTCGTACACAAGTTGAAGTTTGTCGTTTATTTAATAACAAATATCCTGACAGTGAATCAATTATACAGTCCACCGTTAGCAAAATCAAACAAACATTTTTGGAAGTGGGTAATATGAGTGATTGTTCTAAAATAGACCCGTCTAGCAGTTCAAGAAAATGTCAAATTAAACTTTTTACTTAAATTTTAAGAACATCTTTATTTATCCAACCGCCAAGTGGAAGAAAACAACAAAATAGTTTAAAGTTCTGTTTTAAAATATTTGTATTAAAAGAGTAAATCCATTTCTTTTCTACTCAATTGCTCACAGATGATGGCTACCGGACGTTAATTTAAAATTTTTTACAGCAAATTTGGCGGAAGCTCAAGGTTCTTTTAACACACTCATTTACTGGAAGTCAAAACTATTATTTCTCTAGTATTGGTGTCTCATACTTAATAGACTGATTCAACTCGGTATAATTACGGTTATAATGATGATTCAAATTAGATTCAAACAGCTGTGACTGTCGTTATCGATTATTAATCCATATTATTTTTTTGGAACTGTGTTACGTAATTATTTACACTATTATTTACTAAACCTTAAGCGTTATTAATTATGCTACTTTTAGTATATTTTAATATTATTAGTAATATTTTACTTTCAGTTGAGTCCATAATTCAACCTTTAACTTATTTCAGATTTGTATGAAATTGTTTACGTTGACTTTTGACCGTTCTAGCACCTTACGAATTTGTATGTATTTAAGGCAGTGGTGTTTAAGATTAAATCGTCGAATGCAAACTTGCACTCCTCAAAAGTGTTAAAAGTAATATTGCTGTATTAACAACTTTCACCAGCTACTGTGCTTGGAACCTAGAAGTAAGTTTCTTGTTTCATAATAAGTTACGTTGTTACGTTTTCTTGTTGATAGTTGTTTGCTTTTCTCTTTCTTTCTCGAGGGGTTTGTACGTATCTTTAGCGTCTCCGAGCCAACAATTTTATTGTTACAACGACGTGACGCCTATTTTTTATTGTAGTAGTCTCAACCACGCCCAATCTCAGCTAGCCGTGGTGACGTGGTTGTTATCAGAGCTCGCTGGAAGAACATACACAATTTTATCTCAGTTTTGAATACAGTCTGTTAAACATTTTAAATAAAATTAGTTTTGATTATAAATTTGTGTACATATTACTATTTTAGTTTGCAAAGCTTTTTTCGATTACATCATTTATTTGCGTAAATTTTAAATAAATCATTTATTAAATTATTGATTATTACATTACAAGATGAGGAAGCTGACCGCAACGTAGACACTGACAAATAAGAATTTTTTACTTTGCTTGTTTTAGCTGTAGATGTTGACGTTTCAGAGGTTAAAAATTGCCCTTTAGTCAAACTTGTAAAAACTTTTTTTTAAATTTTGATATCTGCAACAACACTACTATGCCAGCAGCAGTGTCTTTTGAAAACTTAGATGTCAGGTCTATTGTCGTCCAAGAAGATTGCTGATGTATTTCAAAAATCATGACCTCTAAAGCTGTCTGGCTGCGGTAGCCCTGAATACGCAGCAATTTCTTTAATAAATTGTAGAAAATTTTTATACTAATTGGTTTTTTTGTGCACTTGCTCTGTCTATAAAATATAAATAGTTTCTCATAGTTTACATTTTCTGAAATCTAATTTAATAACTTTTTGTAAAACTTAATTTTGATGTAACTGCAAAGAAACGTTTTTTTTTGTTTTGTGCCATGTAATGTTATGACCGTGGTAAAGGGTAGACATTTATTTACGATCCCGATAGATGTTACGTGTACTTTAAGAAAGTGACCCTGTTCTACGCGAGCCTTGATTTTTCCTTCATTTTTCAAAACCTAGACGAAAAAATGTCCCACTCTTAGTCCTAACCTCAACCCATACAATCATTCTTAAACTCCATTTTTTTACCCTTTTCTCAACCTGCATTAGGCTAGCATAAAAAAGTTTTTAAATTTTTCAACTCCAATGCCAAGAACGAATAAAAAAAGCTCTCAGCGTTGGTTATCATGGCAACAACCACAGAACCAAAAGGAGAGAGGGTGCTAACAATCACTGGGTTAGATTACGCGCTATATGATGACGATTTGGATAGCTTGGTATAATGTAAGATTCATAACAAATAGTGACAAAATTGACAAATTAGAATATGAATTCGATAAAATAAAGTGGGACATGCTAGTTTTAAGCGAGACAAAAATAAAAAAGAAAAAACACACAATAATGTCTTCTGGTTTGCATTCCATTACTAAAAGAAATAGATACATTGGTGTAGGGTTATTAATACAACCAAACTGTCGCACTATCTAAAAACATACAAAGTTCTATCTGAAAGAGTGGCATATATTGTCATAAACATCAATAAATTTGTCACCATAGTAATCAAAAATTAAAAAAGTGCAGTCTAAGAGTCTCTATTGATACACAGAATGTAGGAGATTTTAAAACAAAGTTGGAAAGTAAAAAAAAGAAAACATAAATCTTTCTTGGAAAATATGGCTATGGAAAACGCAATAAGAAAGGCAAAACAATACTAAACTTTATAAACAAATACAATCTATATTCCATGATCTCCTTCTTTAAGAAAATTCCTAATAGAAAAAGAACCTAGATAAGTCCTCATGGTACTGTCAAAAATAAAATTGACCATGTTCTGACTGATGATAAACATGTAGTTCAAGACGTCTGCGTACTAAAGAAATGTGACATTGGTAGCGATCATAAGACAATAAGAGGAAAAAAGAAACACGCGTCAATTAAAATAAAAATCAAAAAATTACAAAGAGTATTAGAAATTTTTCGTACATTATTAGATAAGAAATTAAAATCAACAACACGGATATAGAAACAGTTGGTAAAGAAGTCACCAAAATGCTAATAGAAAGTTTACAAAAGGCAAAACAACACTAGCCAAAAAAGAATAAAATAGACACACAGACACAAAATCTAATAGAAGACCGAAGAAAGCTAAACAAACAAGATAAAAAAGAGAATCTAACAATTTAAATAAACAGATTAGAAAGAACATACGGGAACATAAAAAGAAACAAATGACCCTAATTAATGATATTATAGACAGGAATAAAAATATGAAATGTCTAAGACCAAGACTCGGGAAAAAACAAATAATATTTTTGATCAGTAGCAAAGAGAAAGAAATTACAAATAGAAGAAACATACTAAAAATAATAGAAACGTTCTACAGAAACCTCTATCGAACAAGAGATGCGACTATTTAGAAAATATGAAAAAGTTGTCAACTGAAATATTAATAAATGTAGATGCTGAAGATTTACAAAAAAATACATATGAAGAAATAATGGAAAACCTTAAAAGTATGAAGAATAACAAAGCATCCAGTAAAACTATTTAATCAATGCCTCAACGAAGAGAAAATACCAAGTAAATAGTAAATATTAAAAAACATCATTGCATTTAAAAAAAGAGATAAAAAATACACATGAAAATTTTAATTTAAAAATCCACCAAATATCAAATTTCACTTTTCCTGACTTACGTCGATTACAAAAAGGGGTTTGACTCCATAAAGCATACGAACATAATACAAGCTATGCGTAACTGCAGACTTGATAGCAAGTACATTAAAATAATTTCCGACAGCATGACCTAAGCGAGCGTAGCATACCATCTCAGCGAACAAGCAAAAACAGAATCGGTAGCGTTAAATAGAGAAGTGAAGTAATCAGATACGTTGTCTACCAAAGTGTTTACGTTTGCTGTGGAAGATATATTTAAACAATTGGAATGGGCAAACAAGAAAATAAAGAAAATGAAAATACATGAAGTTAAAACCAACGTAATGTTTAATAGAAATGGCACAGTCACAATAAATAACCAAAAAGTTGAAAAAAGATTACATGAGCCTGAGACAAAAGTTCATGTTAGGGAAAAAACCAAACAGTGAAAATTAAAAGAGGAACAAAACTAGCATAGACTGCGTATAGTAAATTAAATTTTATATTAACAAATAAAGACATTTTCGTCAAAAGACTGAGGTGTTAGATTCTTCTGTGTATTGTCGGTTATGACAAATGGCGCACAAAATTGTATAATGACCAAAAATAATATGAACATCTTAAAAACAACTCAACGAACTATGAAAAGGTCAATGCTGAAAATCTCGCTAAGGGGCAAAAGAATAAACGAGTGAATAAGCCAAAAGACTAGAGTGACTAATGGAGTGGAAAAAGCTGCAAAGCTAAAATGGTGCTTTGCAAGCTAGAGGAAATGCAAAAAATAGCGCAAAGCAGTTCTCTTATGGATGTTTTATAAATACTCACAATACAGAGAACGTCCGCGTATGAGATGAGTAGATAACCTAAAACTAATTGTAGGTATAAATTGGATGCAGACAGCTCAAACTAGACACAACTGGAGACACAATTTGGAAAAAGGCGTATATTCCAAAGTGAGACGCTACGAAGAGAATGTTATAACCAAAATATTATCGCAATCTTCGGCTCGTTATGCTCCATACAACGCAATTATCAACATTCATAAGAGAAAATCGGCATCAATAGATTTTTCTTAAAATTTCTTCACATTATCTAATAATAAAACTTAAAATTTTTTTTATGTTTAAGATAAACTAGCAGTTCTTATATCCAGAAATATCTACATTTTCTTTTATTTCTAAGTATTTTTCAGCATCGAGTACACTGGGCGTATAAGCTTCAAGAATTTTTACTTAAAAATGTTTAAAAATCAGCGTTAATAGTTTCTAATAAAACAAACTTTTTGATTAAAATACGCAATTAAAATATCTTTATTTGCAACTTGCACCTTTTTTCATTTCTCTAGCCTTAAAAGTACTAGTAAGTTTTCTCTTACTTTGTTTTGGATTATGTAGGTAATAAAATTGATTGTTTCTAATACTAATTCTAATTCTTTTATTATTCTTGTTTGATTGACTTATTTTTGATGAATGTGTTTGATTTTTTTATATGTTTTGTTACTATGCAACAAATTTTTAAAATACCTTGATTATATATTATAATTCTTCGACACATAATATCGTTATTTTTGCCAAGCTCAGATAATCCAGTTTAAATTTAAATTAAAGAAGCGCAAAATTACGTAAGCATCTGGCTAAAATGTGCATGATTTGGTTTGAGAGAAAGTCACGCACGCTAATGGTTGAATTTCAAACCCAGAGGAAACTGCAAAGTGAACATATGTAACTTAATGTTCAGCAAAACTTTTTCAATCAACAGTCATCAACTTGATTTATATTAAAAGTCAAATATGAAATTAACCGATGCTTATCAAAAGAGTCGCTAAGGTATGATGCACCTATACGTTTTACGGTTAGATTTAGTTTTTTTTGTTTCAAGCATTTATTGCTGTATTTACTTTAAGACTTTACGTAAACTTGTGGGAATTGTCAAATTTGTGACCATCTTTAACACTAAATATATCAAGCGTAGTATTACAATGAAAAAACTAATAGAATCTTGCTATATTTATATCACAAGTATTTGGTGTCATATTAACGTTCAAATTATCTAAGCTTGAGATTTGCATCACCAGTAATTTACATCAATTTTATACGTTAATGTTTTATTTAAAAATTATTAATTTCTGAATCTCTTTATTATGTACATTTGTTTTGTATGGCTGACTAAAGTATTTATTATATCTTATGTAATTTACTTGTTAATTAATGTGATATTACAAAAATACTGTTGACTTTACTTTAGAGACGTCAATTCCAAAATAAATTTGTTTTTGATCTTCTACATGTGTTCTACTTGTATTCCTGCAAGTGTTAACTTGTAAGTGCCTTTTTAACAGATTATAATCTGCACACTGAAGATTTCTACTCGTTGCTTTACCCACGTCACTGTCCGATATCAGAACTGCCACTGCTTTTATTTTATTTATAGTTAAGTTTAACATTATTAAAGAATGTTTTTTATAAATTTTTAATTAAAACTTAAAATTACTAAATCGACTTGTTTTAAGAGAACGCTTGAAACGTTATTTCGATTCGTTGTATTTTATTCTTTATTAAATAATTTCATTTATGTTTAATTTTGAACACAACAAAAAAGAATATAATCTCATCTGTGACATTTACAGTCACTGGGAAACTATCATTTTTCTAAACTTGTAGATTAATATAGTATTGTTAGAAAACTGTGCAAAAACCTAAATTAACAGTACAAAACTACGCTAAAAATAAATACGCTGAAAGTCCGACAAAACGAGAAAAATACAGCAAAACGCTTAGAAAACTTATAACAAACGATTATAAAATGATGTACGCTAGAAAACAGTTTACAGTTTGTTATTTTTGCAAAATTATCAAAATTCTATAGTTAGATAAAACTGCAAGAATAATTTTTTTGGTAATAATTTTAATTGATTTTTGAGTGACTTTGATAAGTTTAGACTTTGTCCCAGCAACAATAATCCTTGAGTGCTTCATTGATAAAATTACCTAAAACTTATTGTTATAACTTTAGCTGATCTCAAAAACTAATTTTAGATTTTTTTATTTTTTTTTTGGTAAGTTTTTAAACCCAAAATAATAAAAACCTTCAGAAAACCAATCTTATTCTTGTTTTTCAATAAAAATTTTACATTCAGATTTTTGACAAAATGTAATAGGAATTTCTTTTGATGAGTTGGTTTATATTATGTAACAAAGTCAGATTTGCATAAACAGACTGGAAACAAAACTCTTTTATTTTCTTTTGCTTAATTTTTTGTAATTTAAATTAAGAAAAAACGTGTTTATGTTGTACTAAGAATAAAGACGTTAAAAAGAGAAAATTGTAGATGTGTATATAGTATATGATTTACAAAAACTTGTTTAATTTTTTTATTTGTTATAATTCTACTAACTCCTTATAAGTAGCACTTAAAAAATAAAGATAAATAATGTAATTATACGATTCTAATATATTTACAATTTGACCTTTTATTAGAATATCTTAAAGCATAACCTATAAGAAAGATCATCTTCTTGAAGTAAAGGTTATTATATGATTTCTTTATAGAAAAACAAACTTTCCGTTACTGACCATTTAAAAATTATAACTGTGAACTAATTTAAAATTCGCTTTTGCTATATGACATCATTTTAATGAATCATCGAGTTATGTAAAACTAATTCTAATTTATAAAAATTGATTTTATATTATAATGTTATATTATGTGGAATTAGTAAAACAACCAATTAAAAAAATTGTCTACGAACTATTTCTGTACCTAATTTAAACTGTTTCTAAAAGTTGTTTCTGCGTCGATTTCAAAAACTTTTTTTAAATTGTTTTATTGTATTACGTTTTTAGTCTTTTTCAGGTTTCACGCTTATATAGAAAAATATTTTTAGAAGTTTCAATATGCTATTAAAATATAAAATAAGTCTTTTTGCATGCATCTGTTGTAACTTTTGCCAAAGTAACACACAAATACACATATCCCCGACAGTATACAATTTCCTAACATTTTTAAAAATCTAGATTCGACCAGTCATTTTCTCTCAACAGATTCTCCGTTTTTAAACAACTAATCAAATTAAAAATTAAAAAACAGTACTAACAATGCGCTCAGTTTAAAAAATCAATATTTGATGTTAAAAGAAAAATATTTTATTGCCTTATAAATTGCTTTTTTTGGTTAATTATTTATATTTGATGTAAATTAGTTATTAAACGCACAAGCTAGCTGTAATAAAATACAGTTAATTATACGTTTATGTTAATCCGTGTATAGTATTTTAACAAAAAAATGCGTCTACAAATGATGTGTAGTAAAATTATGATAATTTAATCATTAACAAGTAATCAAATACTTTTAAATTATTTAAAAAAAAGAAGATGTATAAACACAGAATAATTGAATCAATATTTAGTTGTAGCGAATAAATAATTAAAAAACATCTATTAAAAAAATACAACAAATAGAACAGTTGTATATAGGTATTTATACAGATTTTAACTAATAAATTACACAGCCCAACAAAATAAAATTTTTGTCTTGGTGCCGGAAAAGTAAGAATTGATTTTGAATATTTGTGATGTGCTGATTCCAAAAATACCTGGCTTTTTTTCGTAGCAGCTCCAGTTTTTGAGATATGAGCAAATTGGTATTAGTTCTGATAAAACGCAAAAATATTGAAACAGTGATATCTTTAAAGGCCAAAAGTGAAATTTCCTAGGTACCTTAATAATTAAAATCTAGTGAGCTAGTTTGAGTTACTTGGAATTATTCATTACTGTAAAACCCGACATTCCTATACCCCGATCAAAAACTAATTAATTCGTCGTATTACCTCGCAAATATCTCTGCTTTACGAGGTACAGTTTATATAAAGAAATTAGAATCTAATTAGCCAGTTTGAGTTATTTGGTATTTATTCATTTGTGTAAAACCCAACATTCTTATAATTACTTCCATCAAAACCTAATTAACACACAGCTATATTAACTCGTATCTTTGCTTTACGAAGTACATTTACCTATTTAGTTTACGTAGTTGAAGTTGTGGTATCATTTGGCGTTGTTCAGTGATAAAACATACAATTAATTAAAACCATGGCATTTAGAAGCAAACGTTGTTGTGTGAATCATCCAGACATTTTTTGCTATGTATGTGGCGAGTACAGTTTTAAAGAAAGTAGAAAGCCTATTTCTGGTTGTGTGAGAAGAAGTTATCTGGTCTATTTTGGCGTTCACTTGGGTGACCAGGATAAATCTTGGCCTCCACATTCCGTATGTAAAACATGTATTGAACATCTGCATCAGTGGACAGTTGAAAAGAGAAAGTGTCTAAAGTTTGGAGTACCAATGGTATGGAGAGAACCAAGAAACCATCACGATGACTACTATTTTTGTCTCGTGAATATCAAAGGAATCAACCAGAACAATAGACAGAAATAGCCATATTCTGATCTAGATTCAGCAAAGAGGCATGTACTGCATAGTGAAGAAATACCCATTCCATCATTTAGCACTCTGCCTTCGCTCCCGGAAGATGATGCAGAACTACCCACGTTTGATGAAATTCAGTGTATGGAATCAGAAAACGACAATGATTTTGAAGCAGATTTATCAAGTCCGCAACGTTTCAATCAACAAGAACTGAACGATCTCATTAGAGACCCGAATCTTTCAAAGGAATCTTCTGAATTACTCGCTTCCAGATTAAATGAGAAGAATTTACTGCAGAGACATACCAATATTACATTTTATCGTAAAAGAGATAAGGATTTGCTGCCCTTTTACTCTGAGGAAACTCTGAGGTATTCTGTAACGATATAAGAGGACTCTTACAAAAAATGAGCTTGTCGGAATACACATCAGACCAATGGCGCTTTTTTATAGACAGTTCCAGACGAAGTTGGAAATATGTGCTTTTACACAATGGTAATAAATATGGCTCAATACCCATTTGTCATTCTACCAGCATAAAGGAGGAATACGAGGCAATATCACTAGTCCTGAAAAAAAATTAAGTATGAAGAACATCAGTGGGTGTCGACCTAAAAATGGTGAACTTCCTCCTTGGACAGCAAAGTGGATATACAAAATATCCTTGTTGTTTATGTCTTTGGGACAGCAGAGCTAAGTATCAGCACTGGGTTAACAGAAATTGGCTTTTAAGAAATGTTATGACTCAAGGAAAGCAAAATGTAATCAACGAACCTTTGGTTGCGAGAGAC
Organism: Aquatica leii; assembly: GCA_035610365.1. NCBI lineage: Eukaryota > Metazoa > Arthropoda > Insecta > Coleoptera > Lampyridae > Aquatica > Aquatica leii. The sequence goes on along the minus strand of CM069434.1, from coordinate 97,564,406 downwards.
AAAATCGTATTTCCATCCGTGCATATCAAGTTGGGGCTTATGAAGCAATTTGTGAAGGCTTTAAATCGCAATGGACTTTGTTTTGGCTACTGGATTCGTAAATTTCCTGGGATTAGCACGGAAAAACTGAAAGCCGGAATATTCGATGGCCTTCAGATAAGGCAGCTTATTAAAGATACACAATTTACCGCATCAATGAATGAAATTGAATCTAACGCTTGATGTTCATTTGTTCAAGTTGTGCAAAATTTTCTGGGAAATTACAAGGCAAAAAATTATATAGAATTAGTGGAAAATATGCTTTCAAACTTTAATATACTCGGCTGCAACATAAGCATAAAAGTTCATTATCTCTACAGTCACTTAGATTGGTTTCCTAGGTGATTTGAGTGAAGAACAGGGGGTAAGATTCCATCAGGACATTAAAACTATGGAACATCAATATCAAGGAAGAGCTGGAGCCTTCAGCGAGACTGTCCTAATAACTACCATGCTAGAAAGTCATATAAAAGAAAATTTAAATTAAATTAATAAAACTTAAATATCCTTGTTGAAAAAAAAAATAGTTTTAACAATAGTAGTTACTAATCAACTTGATTTGTCTTCTAAATATATAACTAATCAGTAGCTTCTTATACTTTTTAGAAACAAAATTAAATAAAAAAATTGGTGTGGCCACCACACTACTTTTCTGTAAGGAATGATGAAGGAATGTCAACATAATTTTTTAAAGTTAAGTTGTTATAAAACCATTTTGAATTGAATAGTACACGACTTTTTAGCATGCTATAATTTTTTTGAAATTTTTCTGCTCGATTTCATTGAATATATAACCGAAATATGACAAATTAAGTTTATGTGCGCCTTGATATTGCTTTCCCTTTTGGTAAATCAGTAACAATTATTATTTTTAACGTATCTTGCTTTCCCCTCAAGAAATTAATTTTTTTTCTAAAAAAAATCGTTGCAGTAAGGATTTGAAGCTATATTATATTTGTGAGTTCATTTTATATTATAAATAAAATATCTAATGACCTGATAATTTTTTTATTTAAATAAATTGTTAGGAAAAATTATCTTACAGGGCCGGATTTAAAGCGTGTCGGAAGGAGCGATCGCCGATGGCCCCCCACAAAATTGGGGCCCCTACATAACTCTATAATTTCATAAAGTAAATAATACGAATTATTAACATTATTTATTATACCAACAGAAACGAAACCGTAATTGAATGTAATACGCAACCAATTACTAATGAAATAAATCTCTTGTTCTCAACTGAGTTTATTTCTGTACTTTTATGTTTCACTAAAAATTACTAATATTACAGCATTTATAAAATGTTTCCAATAACAATATTATTTTACAAATGTTAAGATAATTATTTAATCTGCTGTTTTGACGTTAAGTAGGTTAAGTTTTAAGTTCTTGGTAAAGATTAGGTGTTAACGTTAACTAATTCTAAGATAGAAATAAAAGTCAAGTAACACGAAAGGCTTTCAAATTTATCATTATTTAGTCAGTGATTTCTTACATTGAAAGAAATATAGGTAATATATGTATAACGCAGGGTTGCTCTACGGCTGGTGCCGCTTTCCTGCTCCCATCCTCCAGGCCTTTCTATCGTTCCATTCTTCGTTCTCCAGTCCTCTAGCCTCCTTCGCTGTCTCCACCTCTTGGATCCATTTCTACTTCGGCCTTCCGCGTTTCTTACTCTCAGGTATTACCCACTTCATCGCTTTCTTCGGCCATCTCTAGTCCTCCATTCTCTGTACATGCCCGTACCAGATAAGTTGTTTTTTTCCACTTCCTCTATAATATTCCTCTCCACTTCGAGTTGTTCTTGGATGTCTATATTTTGTATTCTATCCGTTCTTACGAAGCCGCAACTTTTCCTCCAGTACTGCATTTCTGTTGCCAACAGGCGGGACGAACTGTTCTTTCTCAGCTGCCATGCTTCTGCGCCGTAGGTGATCACAATTTGTACTAGGGCCGAGTACATTCTCTTTTTGATATTATTTGATATTTTCTTGCTCCATAGTATATCGTTTAAGGATCGTGTGTCTTTGTTTATTCTACAATTGACTTCTTCTTCGCTATCTCCTTTTTTGTTTATGATGATTCCCAGGTATTTGTAGCTTTCGACGCCTTTGAGGCTCATTGTTACCAGTTGCAGGTCTTCAATTCTTTCATTCCCTATTACCAAATATTCCGATCAGTTAATATTATTCTTCAGTCCGGCTTTCTGATAGTATTCGTTTAACTTTCTGACCATATAACTGAGGTCGTCTGCGTCTTCTGCTATTACTACTTGGTCGTCCGCGAAGAAGAGAGTATGCAGTTTATTTTCACCGACCTTCAGTCCCATGTTTCTGCATTGGCGTTTCCGTTTCTCCAATATTCTTTCCAAATATATAGTAAAAAGTGTAGGAGATAACCCACAGCTCTGTCTAATCCTCTTATTTACGTGAAAGCTTTGCGAGAACTGATTTCTTAGTCGTATCCTCGTAGTGTTGTCCTTGTAGAGGTTCCTTGTCACATTTGTTAACGTAGGGTTTGCATTGAAGTTTGACAATTCCTTAAAAAAGTTTACAATAGGCACGCTATCGTACGCCTTTTCTAAGTCAATAAAACACATATGCACTTCTTTGCCCCTCTCCGAGCGCTTCTCTACTACTTGTTGTATTGTAAAGATGTTGTCCACTACTGACCTTCCAGCCCTGAAACCACATTGCGTCTCCTATTCTTCCTTGTATGTCCTCTTCTATGAAAATTTTCAAAACTTTGCTGTATAACCTTCCTATTGATATGACGAAAATTTCGCGATAGTTGGCAGGATTATTTTTTGAGCCTTTTTTATATATGGGCGAAGTATACGATGTCCTCCACTCTTCTGGGATCGTTTCACCGCTTATACACCGTTGAAAGAGTTTAATGAGCATATGAAATAATTTGCCCGGCGCGTACTTAATTAATTTGATTTTAAGGATTTCAGTGCTGTTTCTAGGTGATCCATTTTTAACACCAGTTCTGTGGTGGGTATTATATTGGCTTGTATTTGAGTGTGGAGGTTAGGTCTATCCTCTATTAGTAGTTGTTCAAAGTAGTTTTTCCATTCTGATATATTAATCGGTGATATCGCGCAGGATTTATTCTCTGATTTCCTGGTTTCATTTATAACTCTCCACGTTTTGGAGCTTTTGGATCCCCCAACGTATTGCTTGATATAATCACACTTGTCAATCCAAATTTTATTCCTCCTTTGTGTTATTTCTCGCTTCACTTCCCGGTTCATTATTTTATAAATTTGATAGCTGTGGTTTTGATTGCAATGTTTCTATCCCACCAATATGGTTTCCCGGGTGTCTTCTTCTTGGTTAACCCTAACGCTTTCTTTCCCGCTTCCTTTATGCATGTTTTTATATGTTCATATTCTTCTTGCACTGTCCTTCTCAAGGTTTTTATCTTCTGTTCTACTCTTCTTCGATATAGGTATGCAGTGCTTTCTTCATATAGACTTTGAAGATTGAACCGTTCTTCCGTTGTTTGTCCTATATTCTCATTCTCTTCCCTGTTGTTATTGTTTCCTCGATAAGGTAAGTATACCGTAGGAGTAATGATAATGATCCAAGCCACAGTCATATCCTCTTTTTACTCTGACATCTAGAACTTTCAGGCGCGTCTTTTGTTTTATCACGAAGTAGTCAATTATTGACTTAATATCTCTGGTAGGTCGGTACCACGTGTACTTATGTATGTCTATGTGTTCGAAGAAAGTGTTTGAAATTCTCATTTCATATTCCTCGCATATATTTATAAGCTTTTGACCATTGTCGTTTCGTACATTTTCTCTAAATCGACCGATTACTGGATTGTTCGCTTTACTTCCTACCCAACTTCATATAAGTAATACAGAAATTATAGTATTACAAAGAAGTTACGTATACTTCGTAATAATGAAACGTTAAATTTTAAATTGTTAATTGTTTTCTATAAAGTACGTTGGTGTTGTGCTGGTGTGAGTGTGAAATGTGAAAACTGAAACTAAAAGGAGATTTAACAGATGCATGTGTTTGAATTTTAAAATGAGTGCGTTTTAGTTTTAAACTTTCAGTTGACGTGTCTTCGAAACGAAATACGAAGACAGAATAAACGGATTTATTTTTTTTTCTAAGTATGTGTATACTTAAAGTCACTTGGAACTAAGACTAGATACATTAACTTTTGTGTAAAATTGCGTAATTTTTAATATATTGTGTTTTACTGTTTACTATATCTCACTTTATAGCGTTTATTTTAAGAGAAGTAAGAGGTAAGTTATTAAGTTAAGCATTGTACATGTAGATAATATGTAAATAGTTTGTTAATGAAATGATTTTCTATTCTCCAACAATCAGTAATAGTGACATTATTTATATGCTTATATCTTTCTTCCTATGGTAAAAAATGGAAAATGAGGCTGATCGTCATAAGGGAAAACGTATTTATAAAAGCGGTGCAGAAAAACAAATATTGCTCAAGGCAAAGAAAATAAAAAAGAAGAAGTCATAACAAAAATGCGTCGCATGACTGAGTTTTTAGTTCTTCAACCGATTTGTTCCTTTTCAGCTTCACCAGGCGACTGTCGTGCATATGCGCCAACTCAAAATGTCACCTTAGATGAAGCACAGGAGTCTAAACAAGAACAACAAGAAACAAAAAAACGTAACCGTGAATTCGAATACAAAAAAAATTAATATGCTTGTGACATAGGATTGTGACCCGAAAATACGGGAAGTTGTGTTGAATATTGGGCGAAGAAAGGAACCAAGGATCAACAAAATTATGATGAAGAACTATTCAAACAGAAATCTTGCTAATACAATGACCACAAAGAAGAAGGAATAGGAATACGACGATGCCAAATAAATATATTTAAACGCAAAACTCGAAATGGCAAAATAATTCATCGATCTTGGATATGTTTTTCACCATCAAATAAACGAGTCTGATGTTTCGTATGTAAATTATTGTTTCCAGTTCGTATGCAATTTAGTTATAAGGAATTTTGTGATTGGAAGCATGCAAGTAACAGATTAGTGAGTCATGAAACATCTAAGGCACATTTAAATGCTGTTGTGACAATAGCTAATCGTTCCAAAGAGCTAGGGCGCATTGATAGCGAATTAGAAAAACAAGCTCTAAAAACAAGAAACTATTGGCAAACTTTACTCAAAAGCGTCATCAGTGTTATTAAATTTTCTTGTGAACGTGGTTTAGCCCTGCGTGGTAACAGTGAATTTGTAAATTGTCTAAATGTTAATTTATGGTTTTTATGGCAGTTTTGTGCTTTTATTAACGTTATATATAACAGTTATTTTTTGTTTAAATTAATTGATTTTTTTTGTGATTTACAACAGTTAATTGAAAAACTTAAGATAAGTTTTTTTGTTTAAATGTTAAAACGACAGTCTTTTAAATTTTGGTTTGATAAACTAAATTTAATTAAAACGCTATATTTATACAATGGGTTTTATGTACTTTAGCCCAAGATTAATCCAATTCAAAAATTGTATCTTTTAAACCCAAATTTTTTAAGTATTGAACGATATTATCACCTGTTTGTAAAAAAACACTTCTTGCAGAACTTCTTTTTATAAGTAATTTTTACATTTTTAATTACAATTTGGTCTACTAGTTGGGCTATAGAAAAAATACTAGCTGGTAAACTCGATTTTTTTTGTCATCCAGGCACTTTTCTGGCGTCGATAAACTAGAAATTGGATATTTTTGAAAACTCTTAGAATCGGAAATTTGCCAATAACTATTTTGTATTTATGAATTCTACATACCGATCTTACGTTCTAAAACATTAAATCTTGTTTTGGCAAGCACTCTTAATACGATGTTAATTTGTAGGTATTATAAATTTCTTTGCTACTTAAACCCATAGCGTTTATTTGTGCTCGTAGCTTGTTATCTTAAAAATCTTTTGATATAGGTTGCGTACTGTATGAATTTTGTCCCGGAACGACTCTGCTACATTCAGAGAATTGGCCAACATTTTTTATATTTTTTATCATATGGAGATTAATGAATAGAAAAAAGGTTTTTCCGCTCAATGTGAAAAAGATTGTATATGAACACTAATATTCACGTTAATACGTTAATAATAGGTGCATTGGTTTTACTTATGTAATGTATGTGAGGGTTTTTAGGGGGTAAGAAATAACTACCGCCACTTGTTTGCCTCTTTGTAATGGTACATGTCAATTAAATACATCTCGCTGGTATCGATAACTTGGCACACGTACTAAGTTGGACATTAGTTACTAACACCAACTTTTCATAGTAATCTGGAGTCAAGTCGTTGAAAAACGAAATTCCTTTACTATCTATTAATTTGTGAATTTGTCAAACGTAAATACGTACGACGTAGGTATAAATGTTATCACTACCAACAAACAATTACGGGTTAAATTTACACGGTTTGCTTTTGAATGCAAATTCACTGTATTCGCGTCGAATCAAAGTTGAATTCTTCGATTGTGATATTTATCGACGAGCTTTTAATTATCGCATTAATTAATAGTATATATATAATTCTACATCGCTTCTTTTTCTTAACCTTTTTATTTCTTTGTTAAAAATCATTATATTTGTTGTTATAACCTGTGTTTTGTCATTCGTTCTCTTTCAGTGCTTGACAAATTTAAACGGTGTTTGCAATTAATAGTTTACGACCGTTTTGACGCCTTTTTAATTATTTTCTGATTTGCACACTAAGAATTAGCTGCGACCTTTTGGCCGAACTGTATTGAGTTAGCCACATGCCTTAAATTACGAGTAAAAATTCACGTAACAAGTTCATTTTCAAATAGTACTAACACAATTTCATCAGCCGTTTTCTTTCTAATATTTTTAACAAACGTATTTTCTGACAATGCTTACATTTTTGACACTTAAGAACTTCAAAAGTATCGCGTAAAAACGAATTTTTATTTGAAAAAAAAAAACAGGTTAAATTCGGAATTCATTGCTAGTTACACATTTATTCCATATTTTGAGTAATTCGTGGATACCACGCTAATAAAAAAATTTGGTTTCTGCCGCAAACCATTCATTGATCTACTTTTTCATATCTTCGAACAAACCAAAGTGCTGCTGAGCAAGTGCGTGGCTCATCCATGCAAACAAGTGACAATCGGAAGAAGCCAAGTTTGGTCAGTAAGCCGCATAGGGTAGCACTTCTCAGTTAAGTGCTTTCAACGTGTCAGAAACCGGTTTTGCCGTATGTGACAGAGTATTGTGATTGAGGAAAATGACTTTGTGTTGCTTTTGTCATTATTATGGTCGTTTTTCAAGTAGCAAACGGCTTAAATCGATAAATGGTTGATTGTAGGCTCTAACAGCTCATAACAAACTACGCTTCTCTGATCTCAATAAACCCATCGTTTTTTTGCAAAAGCGATTCGGTTTTGCGGTTTATATAAATGTTGTACTTGGCTTTACTCATGAAACTGTAAAAATAATTCAAATAATTTACATACGCACAAAATTGTAAAAAAAAACTGTTAAAAATGGCCAAGAAAATATGAAAAGCCAACTCTATACCAAATTTCAATTTACTAGGACTTTTGGCTTGAGAATTATCGTGGGTACATCGTTTTTTGTCAAAAAATACATTTTTCGGATTTTGGTGACCTTGAAACGTAAAATTATGCAAAAAAAATTGTTTTAAAAAAAATTGCGATTGCTATACTTTCCTTATAAGAAAGTAAAAAACACATTGCTGTTAACCATAATACAAACAAAAACGTTTTAGAAAAAAGATAACCTTGTACAATACAATGATCTGCAATTAATAATTAAGAACCATTAAATATACAAGTTTGAAACCAAAGAAAACAAGAAAAGAATAGAAGCTATCTGCTAGACCAGATATTTTGTATTTTATACTTTTTTTTCAAGCATTTTGCAACACTGCCGTCTTTACTTTTCTTTCTTTGTTTGTAGTGTTTTTTTATTACAATTGGTATCATGGTAGCAATCCGGATCCTATTTTTGCAGTGAAAAATATATGTATCTATTTTTAATATTTTGGTAGTTTAAATACGATGTAATCAGAATAGTTTATTTTTGACTTTATATCAGTATTTTGTCCAATCCTGCAAATAATTAAAAACATAATCGCCAAATAAGTAGTTTTTTTGTTTTTACGGCAATATAAGTACCCGTTTTCTACCAAAAGCTTTTTGGGTTTCGTTGTTTTATGTTATAAAAACATTTTATTTCAGTTTCAGCTATAATAAAAAGTATATTCCCCCTAGGCAATCGCTTGGAATGATCTCGAAAGTTTTATTGTCCTCTTCTTAAGATTGTTCTGTCCCAGAACAGAAAACTGGGCGCAACAAAGATAGAAAGGTCGTGGCAATAACGGCAGATCTCTCCATTTCGTCAACTTCCTTGCGTATAGAAGTCAATGAACTTTTTATAACCCAATGTTCTATTCGGATGGTGACTGCAGAATAACATTTGTGCGCCCGTTTCTCGGAAGACGACATCTAAAATAGTTCGGATCGTCTTCTTCTTGCAATCTTTATGGACATTTCAAGATCTCAGGCAATGACTAATAGCGTTGCTCCTCAACTGTAACTTCAAACCTAGCTTTTTTAGAGTCCCGTATATGCTCATAAACTTATCGAAACCCATTTCATCGACTTGATACCTAGTTTTGTTTGTTATAATTTTAGTTTGCACTTGGGTTTGGCCAACGTTGTTATCGCCAGGAAACGGAGCTAGATCATCAATACGGACCATTTTTGGTTTGCCTCTAAGTGGTTTCCGAACACGTTATACGACGTCATTAAAAAGTTGCATAATTTTATTACAACGCTCCCATTGCCTCTACAGCTTTGGCAACGTCTTATATAACTACACCAAGTCGCTCGGTCGAGACTCACCGTTTTGTGTCTTGACGTCGTATCTGGCGTTTACTCTGTCGCTAGCAATTTGCGAGTTTTTCCAAACCACCCCATGTACTACGTCTAGTCTTTTCATTACCTTGCTGACGTAGTCTTCTCCTGCAATGTTTTCAGTTTTTGTCTAAATTCAAGGTGACAAGTCAGTCGTACAGGATGGTGTTTGGTCTTGGTTAATGATTGATTTGCCATTATAAAGAAGTGCAAGTACTGATTCTAGTATCTTTAAAGCTTTAGTCATAATATAATTTCAACAAAACTCCAAACCTGCAGAAAAACTTCTTCACTGAAACGTCTGCAACTGTAACTGTTTCTTGATTGGGTATGACGTAAACTTCCGTCCATTTCGTAAAATAATCCATGGCCACCAAGATGTTTTTGTTTCTTAAAATAAACTCTGGGAATGGCTTTGCAATGTCAATTGTCACTATCTCTAAAGGGCTTCCCACTTTATGCTTTCCAATGATGCTTTGCGCTTTTTTATTAGGCTACTTACTGATGCGCAGGTCATGCACTTGTGGTATTATTCTGTTACGTTTTCTTTGCAGTTTACCCAATATAATTTTTCCCAAACCATTTTTAAAGTTTTCTGTACGCTAAAGTGTTCTTTTGTTCTATCATGCAGATGCTGCAGTATCACTGACACTTGCTTTTCGACACTACCAACTGCAGTCTATTTTTCGTGTCGCCGACACTTTATAAGAATTGTATAAAACACAGTTTTTGACTCTCAAGAAGTCTTACTACGCCTAGCATGCTTTGATGTTTCTGCCCAAACCACTAACTCCTTTCCAGGTTGGTCGTCGGCAGTTGCTGTTCAGAAATAGTCTTAATTTGAGTTTTTTTTGTTTACGACACAACTACTCTAGTTCCTAAACGGAAGTGTGGGTCGAGTATCCCACACCTGACACCAATATAACAGTATTTTTTACTATGTACACGTAATTTATAGATACGATTATTATAAATGTAAGTAATTTTTAATACAACTAACACTAATAAAATAAAAACAAGTAATTTATTTATGACTATCACTGGCGATAACACCGTTCGCGGATAAGAGTTGTTTTTATTTATTTACACAATTTTTTTTTATGATTTAAGCTAATTTGTAAATTTTAGCGATTACTTTTTATATTATTGCTTTATCGGGTGCTACTACAACATGTCCCTTTTTGTAATCGCTTTAAAGCTATTTGTTATAATTAATTTTTTAACAATACTATGATTCTAATCTGAATTTAGTTACTGCTACAGCGGCTATTTTATCTGTCGGTAGAATATGTATACTCATAACAATACCTACCTTATCTATAAAAAATTGAACATTGTCGTTTTTATTACATACCTTCGAAAGCATGTTATTTAATTTTTATTAGTAAAAGATAAAACAAGTAACGTCATAGTTAAGTTTTGCTGTACTAATATTGCTCTAACCGTAGACTGTATTAAATATTCTATATTGAAAACATATTTTTCAATAGCGTTGGAGGGATCAGTTTTAAGTTTTGGTTCATCTTCGTAAAACGTTTTTAACAAGAAACTTAACTGAATAAAATTTAGAAATCCCAGTTTTGAATTTGTGGATAGATTAATTTTATTAAGTTGTCTCTTTATTTTGGGTCCAGCAACTAATTTTAGTACCAAAACAATCCTTAATTTTTGTAAAATAAAAGTTTAATTTCCGTTTATTTTGTAACGTAGAAAAACTTTTGAGTTTTGAACTGCGTTCTATATTTTCATATTTCACAAAATTTAAAAGAATTTAAAAAAATCGCAAACTCACAATATTTGACGTTTTGACAGTCGGCATGTCTTCTTTAGAAAGACTGCAATTGGATATATAGAATTTTGAGAAACCGCTATAATGCGTCGTTGAACTAAACAGTCCGCTGATTTATGTTCTCCTATTTACATTTGTACACCCTTTTTTTTCTTACATTTACATTACATTACATTCCTTTTTACATTTATTACATTTCCTTTTTCCCCTTCTCCTCTTAGTTGTTTTTTTCTACTCCATACTTCTTTCATCCAGTCCGCTTCTTTTTCGTTTTCTTCTAAGATTTCTCTACTTTCTTAACCTCTTCTCTTAAATCTCTGCATTCATTCCTCATGTGTTTAAGGTTCTGCGTCTTTTTTTCACATAGTCTGCACATCTTTTCTTCAATATTTATTTTCTAATTCTTGGTTCCCACATCTGAACCTCGCTGTTATTTTTTTCTTCTTGTTGCATTTATTCTCTTCCCCCTTTAGATATTCTGCCACCCCTTCTCCCTTGATATTCTTATAATTCACATTATATCTGCCCTTTTTTATCTTTGTCTATTTTTCCTGTTTTTCTATGTCTCTCTTTATTATTTCCTCTCTTACCGCTACTCTTTCTTTTCTTAATATCGCTACTTCTTCTCTTGCGTACCCGTTTCTTTTATAATATTTATCATCCTGCTCGTACTTCACTCTTCCTCCCTTTACCTCTTTGCAACATTCCTGTAGTATTTTACCCACTCCAAACAACCTTTTTTCCCCATTCGATTTTGCTTTTTGTATGTTGAGCTTGTTAATGTACAATGTTGTTTATAGTGGTATTTTTGTGAAGAAATGTCACATTAAATCTGATTAAGATATTTTCTACCTCTAATTTTATTTTTTTAATGTTTGAGACAAAGTTTTGGGTTTTGCCAGTGCTTGAAAAGATGTTTTATCACCATTGGGTTGAAGACGAAAGTTTTGTAATATCTCAAATGACGCTCTCACTTTCTTGACAGTCACTACTCGCGAAGGCTCCAAATTGTCGTCAAATTTACCCTTAGTCACTTGCTTCCTTACTTTAATCTACAACAGAATAAATGTTTTCTTTATTTTTGAATAGGGTCGAAAAAGTACTCAGAAGAATATCGAATTCTTTGGTTTCATAACCTTCTTTTTCTCCAAAATCAACAAGCAAACTGTGATAAATTGTAATTGTGTGCAGTATACAAGTTTCAAGTTTCAACTTGATCATACTCAAATGTGTTGAATGTTTGAGTGAAAAAAATTCAATTCAAGATACCTAAAGATAATTTTTTTCTTCGATTTATGAGTGTATAAAAGACCCATAACTTTGAGTTTTTCTAAGAACCTAACAATTACTTCAAATTATAGAGAGGTTTAAGTTATTAAGAATCAACTGTATCTGTAAGTCTCAGCGCAAAAATGATTGATCTTGATTCTACGTTGTTATTTATTTGACTGTCGAAGTTATTGATGTAATAGACACCGACAGCAAAATAACCTTTGAGTTAGTATTAATGTAAATGTTGGTGTTAATAAATAATTCAATAAATTTAACAAAATCGATACTAAAACAAATATTTCAAAAATGTGATTGTGTTATTTGAACCAGATTTTTATAGTCAATAGTTTTTTAATTAAACAATGCAAATTTTAGTTTATATAAACAATCTTGTATGTAAAATATTTACATTTTTTGTTAACTTATAAATTCTTTACAAAAAATAATGCAATAATCATAGTCATTAGTTCGATCTTTGTTATAATGCAAAAATATTCAATTTTGTTTAATATCATCTTTAAACTTCACGTTTAACATGTCTTAACAGAATTAACATAGTTGATAAATATGCATCTTCCATTATGTTATGTTAAAGAATGTTAATAACGATGTTTCAATATAATTTATGACAACACGATCCTAATTGTAAAAAAATTTAAATACGTAATCTTATCAAGCCTAACATTATTCCAATATTAGTTTCATGATTCAATCTAATTTAGTTTTACAAAATCTATTGAAATGTCACTCTTCTATGCATGATGTTGCTATTAAAAATTTTTGTACCAATAGTTTCTACGACAGAAGACATGTCATGATAATAATACACATTGCGTACTACTACTTACAACATTTAATGAAATGCATATTGTTATTATGTAATTATAATAGGGAATAAATTCTTTTTAATATTTTAAAACTATTTTCTTTTGTTCTATTTTAAATTACGTTACGTTATGGCAATAGACTTTAAAAAATTTAAAATATTTCATATTTTACAACCTTTTCAGTGTTATCGGGTAATTAATTTTAAATAAAACATCAGCAACCTTTTGCAAATAATGGTAATAAACAAATAAATCTTTTCAAATAAATCACTGTACTAAGAGATTGTTGTTAATAACTTTATTAATGTTTTTAAATGTTAGTTATATTTAATAATTACTATTACCAACCGGAGCTGTTGGTATTAACCACAAACTTCGTTGTCCCATTTACATTAAAGTTAATTCTAAGCAATAATAATTAAAATTGGTTCTAAATGTCACATTTTCATATCGATATATTTGCATTAATTGATTTTGATGTCATCTGTGAAAAAATACTTATTTTAAAAAAATTAAAACACAAGTTTGTGGGGGAAGTATAACGTATAAATATCGTGCCGTTTTTGAAAAAATAGTTAATGAAGCTTTGAGTTCCTCCAAAGATACAATGTATAAGTTGGTAAGTTTTATTTATGGTTTTATTGTACGAAGTTGTAACAAACATTTTAGATTGTTATTTGCGTTCTAATTACGGTTGCCTTAGCGCAACCCCAAACTGCTAGATTACCATCGAAACCATTACTCCCACATATTATACCAGAGAATTACAGGCATTCTTACGCCGGTGTAGAAATACCTATTCTCAAACAAACTCAAGACATAGACGCAGCCACTGGATATCAATGGAGGTAATTCCTTTTATATGAAAATTAAAAACTTAAGTTATTCCATTTTCTTGTAGCTTTTCTAGTGGAAACGGAATTAATGCTGAAGAAACTGCTACCATAATTCCTCTAGGACCTGAGTTAGCCGATAAACAAGTGAGAGGATCGTATAGTTACGTTTCGTTAGAAGGAATACCTGTCAGCGTAACATATTATGCCGACGCAACAGGTTTTCACCCAGAAGTAAACTTTCACATAGGACATGTAGGACAACCCGTGGTCCATAAATAGATGACTTTTTGATAAAATGTAAACCGTTTTGTGTAGCAATATGTACAATAAAAACTAACACCACTAGTCTGTATGTAAATTACTACAAAATTGTATTTAACGGATTAAATAGGTGTTTTGGCACAAAAAACCAACAAGTAAAAACCTTAAACTAATTTCAACAAGTGTAACAATCTAAAAATTTGTAAAATTGCCAATGTTTTTTTTACTTTTATAAAATGTTTTAATAAGAGGAGAAAGAAACTTGAAAAAGTAACAATACAATTTATATCGTTTTTGATTTGATAAAGTCTACTACAACAGTGAGTGAAATGTCGACACTTTTAGTTTTTTTTTTAAATTAAAATTTGACAAATACATTAATTTTGAATATGATATTCGTATTTCTACATTAAAAAAAAAGAGATCAAGATTTATGCTTTGGTTGTAGAAGAATATTACAGTTTGTAATAACTAGAGAGCGGAATATATGCAAAGTGCATATAGATGCATATATTGCATATTTTTCCTTATTTCAAACAACATTGCATATTTAAGCTAAACACGATTTATTTTGCATATTTTAAAATAAATTAATATGAAATTTTTAAATTTCACTGTTTTACAATAAATTAGGTCGAATTTTATAATTTGAAATGATATGAACAAACTCTGGACTTTCCCGTTTCTACCTGAATAACAGTGCGACAAAAGATTGCATTACAATGTCATTGCATTTGTTATTGAGGGTTTTTTCAAGAAAAAGATTATTAGCTTAGTATTCAAAATACGTATTGTTAAATAATATTTACGTAGAAACAATTTCTAAAAATAAAATAGCTACCTCCCTGCTTTAAAGAGGCTAATATTATTTTTTCCGTTTTCCGAAAATATTTGTTTAAAGTAAACGTAATATCGTGATAGTGCTTTTAAACTGTTTTGTATATTTTAAATTAAAATATGTCTACCATTCAAAAAAGTGATTCGATGAAGTGTTTTCCTGAGTTAACGTTAAGTGGAGTATTTAGCAAGGCCTGTTCGTAAGTTACATTCATTTTGACATGTCATTATCTTAAAATTTACGTAGGTATCAGTATTTCATATAATATGCTTCTTCGCATCAGAGCAATTTTAGAAATAAAGTTCAATTCTGTCACATTTTTTCACGTTTTTTAAAAATATAATAATTGACTGTGTGGACTTTAAAAATGCCTGTTTAGTTTAGTAAATTCGTCAAATTGTAGCTTTTGTTCAAATGAAAATTGATTTCTCTTTGGTGCATGAACATTTTTTCTTCTACAGATTTTCTGTTAGAAGAAATTTCAAGTCGACCAACATTTAAAAACAGTGAGTCATAAGTTGAAGCTAAAAAAATAGCATATGTATTAAACATAAATGTGTCTATTTAAGATTTTGTTTTATTTATGAGTATCTTTAATAAATATGCATTTGCATATTTAGGAAAATTTAGAAAAAATAGCTGCATATTTTTAGCTAAAGTAATGCATATATATGCGCATATTTTGGTAATGCTTTCTTGCATATATTCCGCCCTTTAGTAATAACACAAATTCAGACCCGGGCCTAGCACTTTTGGGGCCTTTGTGCAAATTTAAAATAACGCCCCAAAATTGTATTATGTTTATATTTGAGTACAGATAAGGGTTAAGCTAGGTATTATTATCCATTAATAAAAAATAATTGAAAAAAGTATTTCCATAAATTTATTTTCATTTTTATATTTTACAAGTACAAGCCATAAGCCATACAAGTATTTTTTGATTGAGGTACATAACATAATTATAAACTTATAGAAAACAGAAATATATTCTAACAGTATTACAATTCCAAATTTTTGTATTTTAGTTTCAAATGTAATATGATACAAAAGCTCAAGAAATAAAAAAAATATTTAAATCATCAAAAATACTCGTTTATATATCACAGGACGAAACTGATCGATAAATAAAAACAAAACAATATATTATTTTAATAATGCAACATGTCACCTTTTAAAAGTTAATATCCAGGTTATAGGTATTGTTATTAATATTTTAGCTAAGTGAATTGAGTTTTCCGTGCTTTAATTTTTGCAAATTGTTTAATTAAATCTTCGGTGTCTAATTCTTTTAGCTGGTCCGTTTCTATTGAAATGATAGCAAGATCACTTAGTAGGTTTTGTCCCATGGTCGATCTTAAATAATTTTTTGTTTTGAGTTTTGAAAAAGATCGTTCTGCGGTAGCAAAAGAAACCGGCATTGTTAATAAAATACGAAATATTATGCTCGAATTAGGAAAAGAATCCACTAAGTTGTTAATTGTTATATAATTTAAAGTTTCTTCTGAAGACGTAAAAATGTTTTCATCAAAATTTCTACGGCAGTTATGTCTCGTCATTGCGAGTTTTGTCGTTTAATACATTTTCAACTTTTTGACATAATTCTAAAGGCGGGTTGCACAAAGTAAATCAAAAATGTAACAACTGATGATTTCTCAAAACAATTGCTGCATAGCCAATGAAACCACGTCTATTGATGATGTAACAATCGATTTCAGAAATAATCACTTGCTACATTATTGATTTGCTTTGTGCAACCCGCCTTAATTGTTCGTTTTCAGAATAATTTTTAAATTTATCCAAATTCCATTATTAGAATAAGAAGAAAGTAATTGGAATCTCTCGTCAACTGATCTTATGATTACATCTAGAGTATTAAAAAAACAATCAACTTTGAACTTTAAAGTTTTGTCGTAGATTGGTTTATCGTCACATTCATAATCAAAATGTTTTTTTTATTTTTCGCGGTCTAAGACCTCTTTATTTTTTGAATTTGGGTTTTCTGTTTAAACTGGATGCTATTTCTTTAGCATCAATCAATAGATCATTAAAACCTTTATCGGAGCGATAAGCTTTCAAAAAATTATTCAAATTATTTAAATGATTACAACTCTAAGCAACATCAAAGTTTTTGAATAATTTTACTAACATTATTAACTTTATTTAAAAGATTATACCACAATATAAAAATGCAAATAAACTCAAAATGTTGCAATTTTTTGGCTAACGATGCAGCCAAAATTTTTACGTTATTTTCAAAGTTTTCTTTGCTTATTTCAAACAGAACATCATAAGCCTCTCCAAGTTAATACCTTAAAGGAGTAATTACATCTATTCTACTAGACCATCGAGTATCCGATAAAGGTTTTAAAGTTAAATTTGTTACATTAGATAAATTAGATTTCAGAATTGACCAGCGTTTAGTAAAAGTTAAAAAAAATACAAACAGTTCTTGAACTAAAGAAAAAAAAATTAATGCTCAAAGTATTCAATTTTGCGGCATCATTGACGACTAAATTTAGGGTATGATTGCAACAAGGAACAAAGAAAGCTCGCGGATTAAAATCCAAAATATTTTTTGTAGACCATTATGCCTATCACGCATATTTGCCCTAATGTCTTAACCTTGATTCCGCAAATCGTTGATATTTAAGCCTTCTTTCTCTAAGGCCGACAAAAAAAATTTTGTCAAGCCTTCACTCGACACATCATCTATAGGACAAAATAATAAAAAATGAATTCACGTGCTCTTCAAATTAACAAATCTTACTCAAACTGAAATTTGTTCTAGGTGACTAGAGTCAGGAAGCAGTCTAATAATATGGAATAATATTTTGCTTTTTTAGTTAGTTCTAAAATTTTGGATTTGATATTTTCACCGTTCAAGTTGATTACTTCATTTTGTATTTTATCCCCGAGATAGTTTTTGCGATTTTTTGTTTGAGAGCGTTTTGTATGTTTTGACATAATCGGGACGAATTTGGAAATTATTTCTATAACAGCTTGCCAGTATTTAATTTCTCTGTTTATTACATTTTGAATTTCAGAATCAATTATTTCATTTTTATTAAAACCGTTAGAAAGATCTAGCAATTTTAGAACATTTTATATATGTATGAATATAAAATCTTAAGCTTTCGCAGTCAATATGTTTATGATTATAAGCGACTTCCGGCTTAGACCGCGTCGTAGTAAAACACCAAGAGCCAATACAAGAAGTAGAACTTGGCCGTATTGTCGTTCGTAAACCCAAACAAACTGACGTTTTGCAAGACATTGCAGCTTGCATCTTCAGAGTGGTAAATGTCACTGAAAGAAAAAGTGTAAATGACGATATTTATACCAAATGCAATTAACGTGATTAACAAACCTTATCTTTCCGTTACCGCTTGACTGACTTCGTTATTACTCGGAGTAAGTGTTTGTGTCCTTTCCAAGAAGGTTGATCTGTGTCTTAGAGGATATAATACTGGTAGCCAAGATTTGTGAGTCTTAAACCGTTTTCTCGGTTCATATTACATGGATGTTTTTCTATTTTCACAGCGTCGCAGATTAGTCTAGGAAAGTAGAAAGAAGTTCTAGCCAACACTTTAGTTTGTTCAAAGTTTAGCGTATGTCTTTAATTCCACACGTGTTCTGCCACTGCTGATTTTGTAACTCTGCAGTGTTTGCAGTCAGCTATATGTTCTTGTACCCTAACTTCAATAGAGCGTCCCGTGTGTCCTATATAACTTGATCCACAAAAACAAAGAATTTAGTAAACTCCGGCAAATTTTAGAGCCCCTTGCTGCGAAGTAATAACATTCTGCTGAACTTTCATTGTTTATTATTTTTGAAATGAATATACACAACGTTTCGATTGCTGTGGTATCTGCAATCGTCATCAGGTGAATACTAACTAACTTAGAAACTACTGGAGCTTATATACTAAAGACATGTTCGATGAAGCGTTCAAGCGTACGAAATCAAAATTGATTTTGTACGCTTGAACGCTTTATCGAACATGTCTTTAGTATATAAGCTATAATAATTTCTAAGTTAGTTAGTATTCACCTGATGACGATTGCAGATACCACAGCAATCGAAACGTTGTGTATATTCATTTCAAAAATAATAAACAATGAAAGCTCAGCAGAATGTTATTACTTCGCATCAAGCAACATGGTTTAATACATTCAAACAAACGTTAGAACCCCTTGTTTGTCTTTAGCAGATGTAAACCAGGTGTTCATGGTATCCTTAGTCGTAAATACAGTTTTTACATTATGTTTCTTTAGCACCCTGTGGTATAGAATAAAGCAGTTCTTCTTATCGTTGATACAAAGCCCAACGTTGCAAGTAAAGCAACTCCATTTTGATCGATGTGGTTCACGTCGAGTACTGCAATGTGCACAACGTCGAAGGTTTCCATGGATCGGCATGTGAGCACATTTGTCGAATCTTATTTTGAGAGGTACTGTCGGTTTGAAATTATTGGTCAGAGGAAGACTGTTACGTATGTTAATACCCTGAATGATTTTTAATTAAACACCGGAAGGATATTTTACACGTTTATTAGCAATTCATACCGCATGAGTTCTACATTCCCCACTCACTACGTTGCGCAGCGTGCAACGTAAAAAAAACCCACAAAAATACATATATCATTTCTCCCACACATATTTTAAATACTGTCTGTAGGACGAAACCAATCAGGCGGTTTTCTGTTTCTGATGGGTCTCGTCACACAATCATGACTAGTGCTAGGAGCATCTGCAATGGTTTTAGTTTCCCAAATAGGTTCCTTAGGTCTAACCTTCTCCGTTGCAGGTTCCCCAACGACCTCTAATCTATCGTCGTTATTAACAATAATGTCATTGGGATCAACAATCAAAGAAGGTGTCAAATCATCTAATTCATCATCATAATCATAAGAAGGTCCCTTGATTATTTTATCCGAATGCCTTCTCCAAATAAAATTTTCATTAGTAATCGTTTTATAGTTTCTAGATCCATTCTGTTTTATAATTTTAGCCGGTACCCAACTCGGCTTAGAACGTCTATAATCGCGCACATACACATTTTCACCTTCATGAAACTTTGCATTTCTTTTTGTCACTACCGCACAATTCCTCGGTAGTCTCTTTCTGTGGGCATTTCCTTCCTCCTTACGCCAATACTGACTTTTCTTCTGTTCAGCTGGTAGTAAAAGATCAAGCCACATTCTTAATTTTCTTCCGATTAACATCTCGGCTGGAGTCACTCCCGTATTGGTGTGAATACTATTCCTATAGTGTAGTAGGAATCTGTTTAATGCAGCAAAGATGTCCACCGATTTGTTTCTTTCAATCGCTCTGAATACGTGTGTTTTTACTGTACGCACCGCAACTTCCGCTAATCCATTCGTGGCTGGATGATATGGAGGTGGTGTTATGTGTCTGATTCCATTCATCCATTGAAAATGTTTGAAAGTTTAAGACACGAATCAACGTCCGTTGTCAGTTACGACGATTTTATGTAATCCCCATCGACTAAATATTTCTCGTAACTTGTCCACCGTATTTTCTGAGGTAATATTTTTCATATAAATTACTTCCATCTACTTTGAGTACAAATCTATTACAATCATAAACATTTTATTATGTAATGATCCAAAAAAATCTATATGTATTCGCTCCCAAAGTTGTTCAGTTTTAGGCCATTCGATTACTTCAGTTTTTGGTGGGCTATTTCTGTGTTTTGAACAAGCTACACAACTTTTACAATATTCTTTAACATTTTTGTCGCACGAAGGCCACCAAACAAAAGATCTGGTTAAGGATTTACAGTTAACTATACCCATGTGCGTTGAATGTATTTCCTTTAGAATTTCCTTTCTGCAACTGCCTGGAATGATTAATCTGTGTCCCCACATTAGCAGTTCATCTTCAATTGTAATTTGGTCTTTTCTAATAAAATAAGGTTTCATTTCATTTTCTTTACACTCATTTGGCCAACCTTCCAAAACAAAATCGTATATTTTTTGTAATAATTCATCGTTTTTGGTTTCGTTTTGAATCAATTCTTTGTTTAATCTCAACACTTCTTGTTTTTTAATTAAATTCAAATACGTAAAATATTCATCTTCTCCTATATCATTTTCTAAATTAATTTTAGTTTCATCAATGAGGCTTGACAAACAATCCGCCACATTCTTATCTGATTTAACGTATTCAATGTCGTAATTAAATACTGATAGAAATAGAGCGTATCGCTGCAAACGACTCGCCGCCATTGTCGGAATTCCCTTTTTCGTCCCAAAAATCGACAAAAAGGGTTTGTGATCCGTCATCAATGTGAAATGACGTCCATATTTTGACACACCAAAAATGATACTACAGGCGTCTTTGTAAATTTGGGAATAAGCTTTTTGCGTTTTGGTCAACACCTTAGACGCAAAAGCTATAGGTCGTTCCTTTCCATTTTTATATTTATGTGTTAAAATTGCACCGACTGCAGTTGATGAAGCATCCACTATCAATTTGATAAGAATCGTAGGATCGTAATGTGCTAACACACTGGTAGAAGATATTTTCCTCTTTAATACCAAATCCAATCTATAAAGATGCTCTTCTTTATTTCGTCTGGAAATTAAGATATCATCTAAGAAACACGTTACGCCTTCCAACCCAATTAAAACTTTCTCCATTATCAATTGAAATATTGAGAAGGCTGTTTTAATTCCATAAGGCATTCGGTTATACGCAAATAACCCTAAGTGTGTATTTATGGTGGTTAACGATTTGGATTGGTCGCTCAACAATACTTGTTGATAAGCCGAACTTAAATCAATTTTCGTGAAATGGAACTCATTACTATAGGGAATAAAATATTTTCAACAACCAGCCTATTAATTTCGCTTTCCACTTTACCTTTCAAGAAAAATGGTAGTGGACGGGGTTTAAAAAATTTTGGTTCTGTGTCCACTTTTATTTTTAAATCGACCACTGCTTTCGTAAATGTCCCTAATTTGTCATTGAAGACTTGAGGATATTGATTAATAAGCTTGTCAACGTCATTCCCAAACATCTGTACGTTCTGTATAGCTTTTAAGATGTGCTGATTTTTGCTGAACCAATCACGACCCAAAATTGGCGGTCCCCCATATTTAATTACGAAAATATGGATTGGCTGCCATCGATTTGAGCTTTCGATTGTCATTAAAACAACACCTAATGGATTTATGATTTCACCACTGCAAGATTTTAGTTTAATGTCCGTTTTGTTTAAATGTGCGCCGGGGAAGTTTATCAAATAAAAAGTCATTCATCGCGGATACCGCAGATTTTGTGTCCAGCTCGAATTGCAGGTACACATCATTTAAACATACGTTTACTAAAATCGGTTCCCCAACACGTAATTTATCTTTCAAATTACTAATCGGCAACAATTGTTCGTTATCAATGTCTAAACTGTACAAAGTGTCCACAAAATGAGAGTTTATTGGTTTACGTTGAGCGTTATTACTACTACCTTTGAAAAAAATCTCCCTGATCGTCACCCATACGACCTGATCGCGTTGCCTCCAATGTTTCATATGTTTTAGCCTGCTTTTCCGCTTCTTGGAATGTAATGTTTTTGTCACTCAAAAATAATTTGTCTTTGATTTTACCATCATTATAACCGATAATGAATTTATCGAGCATGATATTATTCAAATTATTTCCGAAATTACAATGTGTGGCTAATCTACGGACTTGCGCCGCCCAATCGCTACATAATTCGTGTTTTTTTTACGCGCACTATAAAATTGCTCTCTTTCAGAAAAACCCACAAAAATACATATCAAAGACGATCATTACTTTTTCTTTCTCTTTTTGATACCTCCGGTTGGGCACCTATTAGTCCAATGACTACTGATAACCTAAATATCCTCAGGCTCAATGTTTTTCCAGTGGATCTATTTTTAAAAATAACGAATGAATTGAGTAAAGCCACATCAAGGAAATAGTAAAAAATTTGATGCCACCATTTCGTTGACTAACGATCGACTTCATACAAACTTTTCAACATATCCATCTTATCCACGTGCTCCATATGCTTGACTAACAGAGGACATTTTACATCTTTAGATGTACCATCCTTCTTTTTTCTCGCAGTTGTTGTGTTTTCAGAAAGGTTGTGCACATTATCCAAAAACAATACCACTTTTCGGTCTTTCCATTTCAAAAAAATAATTCCATCTTTACTAACTCTCCAGTCTGATTCACCCCGTAGAAGTTCTTTGTCTTCTTTTGAGTAATTTGGCAAATTACCTTTTTTGCAGTTCCACACGAGTATATAACATCTGCCAGTAACGACTTTTGAAGTGGAACAGAATTAAAAAAGTTGTCAAAGTACAAAGTGTAACCTTTCCCTACTAAAGGTCTTGACAAGTCTTTTATTATTCTAGCTTCTAAATTTTTCTCGACTGCATTGTCTACTTTTTCTGTATAAATTTGGAACTGGCAAACAAACCCTGAGTCATCAGCTCTTAACCAAACCGTGTAACCCCGCTTTATAGGTTTTAGCGGCAAATACTGACGCAACTGCTTCTTCCAGTAAAGCGAATCATTGATTTATTTATAGCTTGTTGCTCAGATGGATTGAAAGAGCTTGCGAACGTTTTAGTTAGTTTGTCCAATAATGGTCGCAACTTATATAATCTGTCAAAGCCTTGTGCATTTCTCTGTGGCTGAACAGAATTATCATTAAGATGTAGGTTTCCCAGAAGCCATATAAAACGGTCTCGTGGCATTACAGAACTTATATAATGATTTCGTAGCATGAGCCTAGATGACCAGTAATCTCGATAGCTGGGAAGGCGGTTTATACCCATCAAGAGATTTATGGCAAGAAACATTTTTATTTCATTTCTATTCGTTGCAACAAATGCATTGCTGTTTCCACCGGATTTTTAAATAGCATATAAGTTGGTTTGTAACACAATATGATCAATTAATTCCTCTAAAACAATGTAAATAAATATCTCTGTAGGAGTAGATATTTCTGTTGGAAAGATTGGACCCACTGTTTCGCTAAATTTGTTTTTAGGTTTTATGCAGTATTCAGTAGACATAGTCCAAATCGTGTGTCTTTTTAGTTTGTGTTCTGATATAACTGACAGAAAAAGTTCATCTTCGCTTTTCCACTCTTCATCGTCATTAGTATTTATTTGATCACTAACGCCATTCCGTTCAAAATTATCATCCAAAAATACGATATCCAAGTCATTGATATTAAAATCGGGTATATTATCTTTTTCTTCGTCATTTTCGTTATCACTAAGGTCACCGATATCAGATTCATCGCCAGAAGGAATTTCTTCTAATATTGTTAAAAATTCATCCTGGGACATAGCTTCCATTTCACGAAAAGCAAAGCGTGATTTACCACCTGAAAAAGCCTAGTGATCTTACGCCTCAACCCGATAATTTACAACACAAAAACTTAAGGTTATAATAATCTGACATCGTACATTATTAATATTAACAATGGTTTATTCGTTATGTTTCAATGTTTATAAATTCTTACCTACCATCACATTAAATTTTATTGCAAATTCACAAATTTTTAAGCAATACCGTTCAGTTCATAACCACGTGTAAACACCTTATGCCAGTTTCTAAAAAGTGCGGAAAAATAGCAATCTGTCAAATTTACACTTCAAAATGAACCTTATAGCAAGCCCCGCTTACTGTGATTTCAGCGTAAGCTACCCAGGCAACTAGAAATAAATTCTTAAATATGTGTACTTGCGGTGTAACCACCAGGATACAAAGGGTTAATTCACAACACAAAACACATCACTTTAAAATCTGTAAAACTACAAAAACTAAAGTTTCAAAAGCAGATATCTTTTACCCCATGCACCATTTCACTTCGCTAAGTTAATTATCGATCAGGCATTAGCCAACAAATGAAATCGCTTCTAATGCAGAGCTTAAATATATAAAGTTTCGTACATTGCAAGCTCAGACAGGAAAAAACGCTTGTTCGCTGGTTGGCTCGTTGCAAAACAAATTTCAGGCCTAAACATGAATAAAATCCGGTTTGTTTGAGTTCACACAATTCATGTTCAAGAGTAAAAATAAAAAAATAAACAAATAAAAAACAATGTTATAGCTAGCAATTCCTTACTGGTTTTTTTATCATTTTAAATTTCTTTTTTACAAAGTTGTTTGTTGCTTTATCTTGTTTTTACTATTGAGTTTTGAGACTTTTCAGCGCCTTGGCGCCGTCGTGCACCACACGACTTTGCCCATAAAATTTATGGAAGTGGTTTCCTAGAATAAATTTACAGATATCGCAAATCTTGCAATTATTGTAAGGTGTTGAGAACAAACACAATATTACCTACGTAATATAATGAACAAAATTTATTACAATTTTCAAAAATAAGAATACATACATACATAATAAAAAAATTAAAAAACACAAATAATTAGTATTCCAGGTACATATTAAACGAGAGTAGAATCGTATGATAATTCACCAATTCTTTGTATTTAACATTTGCCCTTAAAATGCCTGAGAATTGTTTTCCATAACCTCTTCATTGCTGGA
This sequence comes from Aquatica leii, assembly GCA_035610365.1. Classification (NCBI taxonomy): domain Eukaryota; kingdom Metazoa; phylum Arthropoda; class Insecta; order Coleoptera; family Lampyridae; genus Aquatica; species Aquatica leii. Next base: position 97,539,069 of record CM069434.1, on the reverse strand, counting down.
AGATGATAAATCAGCAACACCAATAACTTATAGAGAATTTTTTGTCATAACAAATTATGAGCAAGACCGTTCATTATCAAGAATTGCTGCGCGCTAATAAAACATAGCTTCCAGTAACATATCTAAAGAAAAACCCGATCGCGTTATCTTAAATCCATGCAATTGAACAAACATCATGGCATGTAAATAAGCCGGTGTACTAATTTTTTCTATTTTTTGTAGATCAATTTTTTTGCCCTTTATCTCTCTAAGAGAAACGATAATTGTGCTCGGCATTGAATTAGTATTAAACACTCTAAACCCAAACACTCCAGGCTGTTGTTTCATATTTATAGCTTTAGTAGTATGTAATAACTTAATAAATAATTGCAAACTGGTGGGTACACCTTTTATAGAAAATTTTTCTAAAGAAGCACAAAAAATGAGTATTTTGGGCTAATCTTTTCAAATCGTTAACAAAATGCTCAACAAACTCTGTCATAAGTTTGCGACTCTCTCTATTCCACTAGTAGTCCACTATTGGCACTAACATTGAGATGCGATGTTTTGGTTGTATAGCTTTAATGTCGTGAATGACCGTACTTATTTAGTTTCTCAAATCTAAGCTTTCGTTAGGCAACAAATATTAGAAAATATTTAGATTGTGTTAATAACGCGTAGGTCCTCTTTTCCAAGTGATGGAAAGAAACACAAAGCAAGCAACAAAATCTCAAAACATCGAGCTATATTTGACACCAAGTATTTTTTAAGGCAAAAAATTACCTTCGCAAAACTCAAATAATGATATTGCACTCACAAGCATGTTATGCGAGGAAAGGTCGAAAAATTGAGATTTACGTCCACTGACTGTCATTTTCTGCTGGCTTATATACGCTAGAGAGCATTCGGTTAAATGTAAAATTTTCTCTAGACAAAATCAATTTTAGAGTCAACGTGGTACTTTTAAAAATTCAGCCAGATTTTAAATACGCTTGGATTAAACAAATCATTCAATGATTAAATAAACAATTTATATCGCGTGATCTATGACAATTGTTTCACCAGACTCTAATTAATTGACGCGCATTTAAAAAAAACAACAGAACTAATTGATTACTGGATTTTACCCGAGCTTTATAACGGTTCACCGTTCAACAGCTTCTAAGATTATAACACAGTTCGAGCTACTTTACCACATTCTTTCAGATGTAAAAGTTACAAAATAGAGATTTCACCTTTGTAAATGTGCATTCACAGTTTAAACAGTAGATTTTTTTTAACAGTTTGTCCCGTTAGCAATTTCCTGTCATATCTAAAGGAGACTTACAGCAGATTGGACTCGCAATAAAAACATTTCGCGGCACGAAATAATCGACATGCCTATTTATTAATTTCTCTAGGTGTTCTTAGCGCGATCTTTTGGCGCTAGAAAAGTAAAACTAATCTTACAAGCGATTTGTTAATTCCCAAAGACAAAGAAAAAAAATTAAATTTGCTCTCTCCGTTTACAACAAAAAAACAAACAAAGAACTTGTTAAACGATAGAATTAAATTTAAATAATCATTCTACCAATTTTTTCGCGTTAGATAGTTCATCGAATCTTTCGTACAATAATTAAATAAAAAATTTACAAACGCATATCCAAATAAATTAAACCAATTTCTGGCCTTTTTATATGGCCCCTAATCCTCAAATTAAAGATCACGTATTACGGTTTGTTGAGGTCTTGACTGGACGCAGGTTGGAAACCACGTAACAATTTGTCACTAACCAATAAATTTATACAAAACACTACAAAACAATACAAAAAGAAAAATAACAATAATAAATGAACGTGAAAGAAACCAACCCGTCAGTAACTCTTCTTTCGCGAGTACGAAAAAAAGACCCCACCTGTCAGTAACTTTTCTTCGGACAAGTGAAAACAACCAACGCGGAAATAACTTTTTCGAGTAAGTAAAAAAAACCAGCGCGTAAATTAATTCTCTTGTGCGAGTACGTTAAAAAAACAACCTGACAGTGACTTCTTTTTTGAGAGTAAGGTAAAAAAAAACTGCCGTATGCAACTTTTTTCGTTTTTGGACCGCGTCAGGGTTTTAAAACCTTCGTTTAAAACTCTCTTCTTTTTTTGTACGCAATTTTGACTTAATTACCTAAAACACTTTGTTCTGGTTGGTTAAGTTCACGAACCCTCTCAGTACCAAATCTGCCAATTGGCTTTTCCTTTTTTTACTCCATCTGTTCATAGCGGCGTTATGATTTTTTTTACCCTTAATATGTTACGACGTTTTGTTACTGGGCGGCACTGCGTGTTTCAAATTGAATAAAAATTTACCTATTCTACAATTTTTTCTCCTATTAATATTAAACAAAAGCGCTATTGGCCATAAAGAAGCATTAAAGAGATGAACCTTACTTTAACACGAACCCTTTCCCTAGTCTTAACAGATTTATAACGCTAATAATCTTTACAATTGCTTGACTGTTGGTACAATTTCAACATTTAAAATGTACTCAAATTTTATTTTACATGCTTTTGTCCGATAACTTTACTGTAAAATCGTTTATGACTTAAACTAGTAATTACTGATATTATAAAACTTTAATCAGATTTATTAAATTATTACTTCGTTTATGCATTTTAAAATTTGAACATAAATTATTAGTTTAGTAGAACGTGTGTGTTTCGATCGAGTTGCTTTTGATGACCACCGAGGCTTTTTTTTGCGGCTAAGGGTAGCTTTTCCGGTGTCGTAATATTGCACCAGGTATCTGAAGTTGTTTTTTTTTGTAAATCATGCCTGCATCGAAACCGCCGCAATTTTTGTATTAAAATGATTTGCTTAATAACTTAAAATAACCAATAAACTATTATCCTAAAACGGTGCAAGATAGAGGAAAGTTGCACATGAACATTTGTATAGAAGACATAATTTATTATAAAAAAGTCTGCGGAAGGGTACAATTACCTTGAATAGCTTAGAAGATACAAGTGTGCAATGTTGTATTAAAATGTTTTACATTACATTAAAATGTTGTAACTCTTAAACTATTAGATATAATTATACACTCCCGCAAACTTTGTTCTAGTAAATTTTGTGCTCAATAAATTGTTTATGTGCAATTTTCATCTATATTGTACAGTTTTCGCAGCGTACAAGGCGCTAATCTAATTAAGACTTATATCTTGTTTAATAATAATAAACACTACATCTAAAAATGACAAAAAATGAAGTGAAATTGGGTACCACCGCAAGTTCCAGATAGTTTCGCTACATGAATCTTCGAATCAAGCATCCTATAAGTGTTTTCAATACTAAAATTAACAAACGTTTTAATAAATTGCTTGACACCAATGAGTTTAGTACTATCATTGACTAATCATATAAGACATTCAACCTTTAGTTGCGTTTTTATGCAAGAGATGGCGAACGTGTTTTGTTTGTCTAGATCATAACCGTCACGTCGTTGACAATTAGCACTGATTTTCTTCATACTGTTGTGGAAGTGTGTTTGCAAATAGCTGTTCGCGCGTATCTATCGTTCAAAGCGATAAGACACGTCCTGCCTCACAATAATTTATAAACATAAACCTTTTACGAATTACATTGCACATAAAACAAAACACACTTTTTTTCCGCTGTTAGTCAATAACTAAAAATTATAAGACTGTTGATTTTTTTTAATATATATTTCTAACTATAAAAATGAAAAATAAAAAACACTTTTTATGTTCAATGTGAGTACTAAATTTCAAATTTACATCATAAAGCTTACATTTTTAATCTAAAACTGAAAATCAAATAGTAAACTAAAAACTAAGGACGGTAACAGTTTTACTTTACTTTTAAATTGTTTGACATCTTGGTACTATCTGGCAATTAGTTGAAATACTTAGGTGCCAAAACGTTTACTGATTTTTGACCTAGCTAGAATAAACATATTAAGCCAGATGTTTTAGATTGCATTTAAAGTTTACAATTTGTAGGATATTTTTTTTCTTTACAGGATTGCAAAAAACCTAATTTCGTAATTTTATATTTTGTAAGTTGTCAAAATTATTACGATACATACTAACAGGCAGGCAGTGCAAATCAGAAATAATATAAGTACAAAGACTGTGATCCTTTTCTTGCTTACTACACTCCAAACTTTTTCACATATTGTAAAAAAATGACAGTGATTTAACATCATTTAGTTACTGTGGTTATACTCATAAAACTTTGAAACTATTTTTTTGTTTTGTTTTTTTTCAACCAGATTTATAGAATAATGAAACAACCAATCCCAATTTTGAGTTAATTTTAGTAAATATTTTAAGAATTAATAAAACAATTTTGTAGGTATCATATAAAAAATTTACTACATAAAACCCGAACTAAATCGGTTAAGAAATACTCTCAAAAAATAAATTAAAATTCTTACATTGTGCAAAATTATGTTGAAAATTGTATTGCTTTAACTTAAAAAACAATTACGTGCATTTACAATCTCAAGTTATTTTTATCTGTAAACGCTATGATTGTGCACGTATTAATTATCATTCGGAGAAAGGTAGTGATAAGCGCTGACCTATATAAACGAACGCGTAAACACTAGACGACCTTGAGCGTAATATTAAGTCGAATGTCATTCATTTTTGAATTATGCGCAGCTATTAGAAGTGCCCAGTATAATAGTATATTGTACGCCACTGTAAGTACCGCTGCGACTTGTGTTTGCCCTTCGCCATCTATCTCTGTTAGACCCCAACTAATCCGGTTACAAGTCTTATATGATTAGTCAATGGTAATATTTAAACGCATAGAAGTTTCATAATTATGATGATGATGAAAGATGATTCGATGCTATTACCGAAAGCGACAGTTTGTGATTGAAGCAGACGATGTAAGAATATAAAAAGAATTCAAAGGAAGTTAGAGTTGACCTAGTCAAAAGCGTCAAAAATTGGTTTAAATAAATACTGTTTAATGCGCGTAGTTAGTAAAAATAAACCAGTTCAATATAAACCAAAGCGCGACAGTGTTTATAAATGTCGAGTGATAGTCATATCTAATTTTTTGTTACATTTTATTAGTTAGTTTAGTGACGTTATGCTCAGTTATTTAAAATTGTGTAAATAAACAAGTGATTAGTTTGCGATTTGCCTGTTCCACTTGGTTAAATCTGTGTATTTAATCTATTAATAAAGAATCGATCGTTCTTACAATTTAGTGCTATACATAAATAAATTCATTTTAAAAGTGATTGTTTCTTAAACTTTTTATTTGTGTTATAATTTATGCCGATAACTTGTTCAAAAACAGTCAAAATGGACGCACAATTATTTGGATTTTTCGAATCAATAAGAATGATCAAAAATAGATACAATTTTTTTTAAAGACAAACATTCTAGAAAAATGGAAAAAAATTCAAGAAGTATAGAAATTTTTTTAGAAGAATGGAAAACAATTCTAGAATAATTATAAAAAAAACTGTCAGAAAATAGAAAAAAATTCAAGAAAAACAAAAGAAAAACTGTTTGAAAATTCTTAAAAATCATAAAAATGCGTACTAATATCGCAAAACAAATAAAAACTATAACAAAATAAATACAGATAAGTGTAAAAAAATAGATTAAAACTGTTTAAGAAGAAATACAAAACGGTATTTTGAATTTAAAAAACGCAGTAGAAGAGAAAATAGAACAGAAGTTAGAAAAAAAATTTAAGAATCATAGAAGACAAAATAGTGCTAAAATTAGGAGTAAGAATGTAACAGTTTAAAAAAAAATGCAAATGAATTCCATGGTAAAGAAAGTGTCACAAGCGACCCTTACGTGGAGAAGATGTGACTAGAAAAGACAGTTACCTTTTAACAAAAATTGGCAATACTTTAAACACTCTGACAAACAGAATTAAATTTCAAGCACCGTGAAAAGATAACCTTTACAATCGGAACGGGTTTGTGGCAGTTTACTGTGATGCCTTTCAGTCTATGTATAGACGACACGATCGTGGTTAAAAGATCGTTTGAAGAACATTTGAACAACCCGAAAAAAGTGTTACGACTATGTAAGACAAATCTAAAATTAGGTATTTAAAAAGAAAGTACAATACTTTAGTCATGTCGTATTTAGAAATGGAGTAAAAGTTGACTCAGACAAAGTTTGAGCAGTGCAAGCATGGCCAAGACCAATCGGCAAACATAATGTTCAAAGTTTCAAACAAACAGACTACAGAAGTTAGTGCCTAAAAACCTACTGTTAGAGGTGTTGCAGCATTTGCACGATGGTATATCAACAGGACACTTAGGCGTAAAGACGACATTAGGAAAAGTAAGTGCACTGTCTGTGTACTAAAAAATGGTCCAGCAAAAACACCAATAAAACAGTGGGAAGCCTTTTGTGTAACACTCAGTTGCAAAACACGACTTCATGGGACCTCGAATTTAGACAAAAACCAGAAGGAAAAACTATGTCAGCAAGTTAATGAAGAAGCTAAACGAAGTAGACAAAGCGGTCCGCAAAAACACGCAAAATGAAGACCAGGTAACAGGCAAAACTTTATCGTAAATATATACAGGTTTTATTAACGTATATTGAACATGTTTTGCATCTTAGGGTTAAACAAAGCATACACAAAGCTTATTCTTATTTTGACATTTTTTAAATGACGTGTTAGCATATCGCCTTTTTTTTCTGTTTCTATTACTTTTTAAGGTAATTAAATTTTTAGTGCAATCTAAACTTAATCAGAATTAAGAATCAAATTGTGCGATAAATAATTATTTTTATTTATCAATAAAAGATTAGATTTTGTTCAAAAACAAACCAGTTTCTCACAACAATCAGGAAATTCTTTAGACGTATCTTCAGGTTCTAATATGCATCCTGGCATCAGTTCTAACTCATCGCATCTGCAATCACGCTCGGTAAGCAATCAAATAAACCATAGATACGTTTGTCACCTTTCATTAAACATCTTATTGATTCCAGGTTCTACGCAAGTAAAAGTCGCACACTTTTCAGGAACTGTAATTTTCTGTCCTTTTTTGAAGTAAACTCCACTTTCTTTGCACACGTACCCTGTTATTAAATAATTATATCAGACCCTCTTTTAATTTGTACTTACCAGGTCCTTTTCCATGTTGGGAAAACACAACGCCGACGCAAATAAAAAATACGTGAATTAAAGCACGCGACATGTTGTATTGTTTGTTGCTGTAAATATATTAAAATGTGGTTACATGTTAACATTAAGTTAAATTTATGGCAATTGGAAAACTTTTAACACCAACAAAAAACATTTTTGTTTATCGTTCGTTATGGTATTTAATATATGCCATATTTCTTATGTTTATGTTACGTAACTTGATTAATAACGTACAATAAAAAATAAAATAAAACTAAATACCACAGTATTCAAACTTATGCAATTTGTTTGATAGTGCAAAATTTTTGATATATTCAATTTTGTCGTTATAATCTGAAATGATAAAAAAATGGAGTTCAGAAAAATGGAGTGGATAGTAGTAGTATATTGTAACCATTATTAAAACTAAATTATTTAAACTAAAAGTATGTACACGTTTATAACTACACAAAACGAATCAAATCTAACGATATTTAATAAAAAAAAACCTTATGCTAATTTATATAATACACGTACTCGAAAGATAATGTCCGCGGATAACTTCACACACTTGTTTACATTAAAGTCACATACAAGGTTCTACTCCGTATATTTATCTCAACACGCGTGAATCACTTATTTATATATATATATATAATCAAGTACCTTAATTGTACCGTTTAGGTGTTAAGGTTAATTACATAACTAAAATAAATACATTTACATTCTCTGTATAAATAAATAACTATCCTAATAATTCCTTAAAAATACAAAAAAAACTTATATTTGGTTATATTCTAAAACACTACGTTGTAACAGTGAATTTATAATTATAATTTATTTATCCGTATATCTTCTTAGCCCATTCTTTTTTCTGTCTCGCTAATATTTTTCCTTCATTCCAGTTCAATCCCTTTTCTTTGAGATTGTCTGTTATCACATTGTCCCATGACTTTTGTGGTCTTCCTCTTTTCCTTTTTTGTTCTGATCTTGCTTGCCATACTTCTTTCGGTGTTCTTCCTTCATCCATCCTGACTAAATGTCCAAACCATCTTAATTGTTGTCGTTTGATTGAGTTGATTATCGGTTCCTCATCTAACTCTTCTCTTACTCTATCATTTCTGAACCTATCTAGCCTCGTTATGCCTATTACACCCCTTAAATATTTCATTTCAATTGCTTGCATTTTGTTGGCAATTTGGTTTGTTATTATCCAACTTTCGCATCCATATGTTAAGATTGACTTAAATATTGTTTTATAGATTATCATTTTCGTTTTTCGTGATATTTCTTTTTTTCTGATAAATGTGTTATTCAAGGAGTAATACAAATTTGTCGCACTTACCAGCCTGTCACTTATTTCAGCATCGATTTTACCATTTTTCTGTATTTTTACTCCTAGATATTTAAATGTATCTACTTCTTCAACGTTTTTCCCGTATATTGTTATTGATGTATTTTTGTCATGCTTTCCTATTACCATCACTTTTGTTTTTCAACATTAATTCTTAAATTTCTATTCCTTAATGATGTTGACCATAGATTAAGATTATGTTGTAGATCCTGCTCATTTTTGGCGTATATCATTATGTCATCTGCGAATGCACTTTCCACTATCTCAACTGGCCTCAAATTTCTGTATCCTACTTTTAACTTTCTAGTTTTTTCTTTAATTTCCTTCATTATATCGTCGATAACTACATTAAACAGTGCTGGGCTAAGTACTCCTCCTTGTCGTAGACCCTCTTTAGTTATAAACTCCTCTGATTGTAAGTTACCGGTTCTCACGTAATTTCTTGTGTTTGTGTACATGCTCTTGATGCACTTATGTAATTTATTATCTATTCCTCTTCGTTTTAAACTATTCCACACTAAGCTTCTAGGTATGTTGTCAAAAGCTTTTTGTAGGTCAATGAAGGCCACAAATATCGGTTCACTAATATACTTTTCTATAATTTGCTTTAAAGTAAATATATGGTCTTGCACATTTCTTCCTTTCCTGAACCCACATTGGGAATCTTCTAGTTGTGTGTCCATTATTTTTTCTAATCTTTTCCCTAAAATCTTTTCATACGTCTTTGCTAATATGCATGTTAATGTAATTCCTCTGTAGTTTGAGCATTCCCTTCTATCTCCTTTTTTGTATACTGGCATAATTATCCCTATCTCCCAATCTTTTGGTATTTTTTCATCTTGCCATGCTTTGTTAAACAATTCTGTTATTACTTCTAGACCTTTACTTCCCAGGTTCTTAACCATCTCCGTACTTATTCCGTCATGTCCCGATGCTTTTCCTCTTTTTAAACTTTTCACTGCCTCAATTACTTCCTCTATTTTTATGTCAGAGTCCTCGTTAATGTCTACGTTGTCTAACTGTTGCTCTTCTTCTATATTTAGAGTTATTCTTTCTACCGTTAGCATTTCTTCAAAGTATTCCCTCCATCTCTTTAGAATGTCTTCTTGTTCTGTTATTAACGTTCCTTCTTTTGTTTTAATATGCTTAATCTTTCCTGTTTCTTCTTTCCGCAAGGACTTTAAGACTTTATAAAATAGCTTTTGGTTTCCGACAGCGTCACGTTCCATCGTTTCTCCAAATTCCTTCCAAGCCTTTTGTTTTGCTTCTTTCACCATGTGTTTGACTTTATTCCGTTGTTCTTTATATTTGTTAAATTTTTCATTCTCTTTACTACCCAAGTATTCTTTCCACCTTAGTTTTTAATTTTGATTTCTTTTCTTATTTCATTGCTCCACCATCTTGTTTGTTTTTGTGTTCACTGATTTTCTCACCGCCGCACACCTTTCTTGCCGTTTTTTCATGATCTCTTTGGCGTTTTCCCATAGCTCTTTAGTTGTTAGTTTGGTAACCACTCCTTTGATTTTACTCATTTCCATTTCAGTTCTAGCCGTATATTCTTTTGCTAAATCATCTTCTTTTAGTCTATATGTTTTAATTTTTTCAATCCAATTTTTCTCATCTTTTGTGTTCTATCCATTACTTTATACTCTCCCGAATGTATTCTCATTTTTGCCATTAGTAAGTAGTGATCAGTGTATAATTCTGGGCCCCTATACACCCGTGTGTCTTGTATTTCTTTTCTGTAATTTCTGTTTATTATAATGTAATCTATTATAGATTTCTCTCCTCTCCGTTTTACTTCTCGAGTGTATTTGTGTATATCCTTGTGTGCGTAAAAAGTGTTGGTTATAAGTAAATTGTTTAGTATGCAGAAATCAATTAGTCTTCTTCCATTATTATTCAAGGTATTTTCGCCATGTATTCCTATTGTTTCACCAGATTCTTCGTTCCGCTTACCTACTCTTCCATTAATGTCTCCTATTATTATTAATCTTCCCTTAATCGCCTCGATTATTTCCGTTAATTGATTCCAGAATTCATCTTTTACTTTTGCTGTTTCATTTTCGTCAGGTCCATATACTACTAATATTGAAGTTTTGTTATGTTTTTCAATATCCATTTCAATGTGCAATATTCTCGCTGTAATGCTCGTCCATTTATTTATGTATTTTGCTTTTTCCTTTTTATTATGCATCCCACTCCTTCCCTAGCTCTGCTTGTATGCTGTACTCCACTATATATCAAGATATGACCACTCTGTAGCTCTAATTCTCCTGTTCCTTTCTTCTTTGTTTCTGTTATTCCCAAAATATCTAGATCTGTTTTCTCAAATTCTTCCACTAATTCTTTTTCCTTATCTGATATACTTCTGACGTTCCATGTGCCTATTTTCCACGTTGTTCTTTTTTGCTCTTTCATCTCATACTTCTTTATTCTAATGTTCGTCATATTTTTATGTTTTTGGTTTATTTTTGCCGTTTTCTTGTCCATTTCCATTGCCTCAATCGTCTCTTTGTAACTACTTATACTGTTGCTTAGTTTTTTGGAATATTTACAGGAGCCCTTATTTTTATCTCTTCTAGTATTTCTTTGTCTTTGTTCCATTTCCATACTACTCCATCTATTGTAATTTTGTTATATCCCAGTTTAACGTTTTTACCATGTTTTTTTTCTTCTGCTATTTTTTCCGTAATTGGTTCTGTTTTTCTCTTTCTTTCTTTGTTAGGTCATCATTTATGTAGATTTTTTCGTTGGGTATCTTTCCCAGCATTGTTTTATTAATCATAATTTTCTCTTTATCTTTGCCATTTTCCAGCTTGACTAAGCATACGTTTGTGCCTAATGTAATGGCGTCTTTCACCTTAGCTTCTACTTCCAAATAATCTTTTATAAACTTTTCTACTTGCGGTATTATTGTTCCTGTTTCATTAGTTCTTATCTTCATGCCTTGAATAACAATATTATTCTTTCTATTTTCTTTATCTATTACTTCAAGGTTACGTCTAATCTCTGTCAACTCCTTTTTATTTCCTGATTTTCTTTCTTAATGTTGTCATTTTCTTTCCTTAATTTTGCATTTTCTTCTTGTATTTTTAGCATTTCAACGTTGTACTGTTCTTGTTGGATTCTTACAAGTTTAACGTCTTCTGTAAGCCCTTTTACCATTTTTACTAATAGGTCCAATTTTCCATCGTCGCTTTGCGTTTTATTTGGCGATCTTTGAGTTTTCTTGATTTATCAAATATTTCATCTCTTATTTCAGACCTTCTTCTTTTTCTCATGTCATCCGTCGAATAATCATCGCTATCGGTAATTAATTCTTTTTGCTGGTCATTTTGCTTGTTTATAGTGTTTTTTTTTAATTCTAACGTATTAGCGTCGTTGTTTTCTTATGTTTAATAATGATAATGAGAAATTTAATTAATACTTACTAAATAATTTTGTAATTCTTTAATACAATTCTGTTCTAATCATCCAGTGATATGCACCAAATACACACGTCGCGATTACGCGCGCCTATCTTTCCAGGTCGACCCTTCGGAGACCGATAAGCGGTTTACTTAAGTTTTATTATAAAATACAATAGTTGTATATTTATATGTAAATGAATTTTTAAAAAAATGAATTTGTATCGTTTTGAGATCACTACAGTTACTTTGTTTTTATTAATTATCACTTTTACACTTAATTTTATATTACATTATTTTATTACTCGATTTAATTTAATATATTACTTAGCCGTGTAACGGAGCCGATGTATCGGTTGTCGCGTTGACACTTATTTATTTAAACTTGAATAATCTAATCTAATCGACATTAAATTCCTGAAATTACTAACCTATGATTTTTTTATACCGCATTGATACATTTTGGCCATCTTTCCAGAATTGTTTATATCTTTCGGTAAACGTTCTGGAAGTAGATAAAAACTTGGTGAAGGCTCTTGAACTTGAGAATAATTTCTTGAACGTTTTAATATAAATCAGGTGATGCAAGAGAGTGCAAATTAACTTTATTAAGCACAGTGGAAAAATCCCGGAAACAATATTGGACGTAAACAAAAAAAAAAGAGTAGAACATCAGTTGGAGGAAGATCAAAAATATTTGAGAAACCTGGACAAAAACTAAAAATAATTTAAAATAAAGGAGATTGTTAAACTCCACTTTATTTATATATATTTAAATGAATTTTAAAAACGTTAAAAAGGAAAGTGTATCAAGTTTAAATTGTCTACTGTTATTTGAAATCTATGAAGCGAAGAAGAAAAAACACTGTAAAGTACCTTAATTATGTTAAGAAAAAGAATTAAAAAAAAGAACTAAACACCTTTAAATCTAAAGCCCTTCTATAGTTTACTTTATTAATTCTAACGATAGTAATTTTAGTATTTTTTCAGTTTCATTGGTTTTTCGTTATTTCCACAATTTGTCTCAAGTATTTCATGTTTTGTGCTTGATTGTGCGTGTGCAGTTTTTGCACCCAAACGTTAAAATTTATTAATAGGATAATTAGTAATAATAATACTTATTGAAAAAATAGAATTGTCACAAGAGAACTTTCAGAGAATAATTGCTTAAGTGAAAAAAGTTGATAGAAGAAGCCAACCAAAATACGTATTTTATAGTAGAATTTGAACTGAGGCTTAGGTGTAAAGTAAAATAAGTATTGTAAGTACGAACAATAAGTCAATATGTATTCTATTATCTGACGGTTTTACAAAGAGCAGAAAGCGTTAGAATTTGTCAACAAACTTAAGATATGTTGAATTCTGAAGGTCATCAAGTTATTTGTTACTGGCAATAAAACTTACATATCGTTTTTTGATGTTTTGCCAAGAAAGCCAAATATAAACACATGAAAATGCAAAAACTCTTACAAAAGTAAAAAAAACAACTAGTAATTAAGAAAACAGTGTTCGAATATTTACTGGTAGTCGCAATCAAATTATTAAAAAATGATTTTGCTGTTGTGTTTAGTAAAGTGCCAACAAGCAAAATCATGTTACACCATTAAGGCCTATTCCCACTATCGTGGAAGCGGCCTGCAATGCAAGGACTCGGAACGGGCTCTGCACGTGCTCTGCAAACATTGTAAACTATAGATTTAAATGCGTTTTTTGAGGATGCATTCACATTGTTTGGGCAGCGCATCGGCAAAGCACGCTTCATGCTCGCCGAGTTTCTACGAAAGAATATTTGCAGAGCAGGTGCCGAGCCCGTTCAACGTTTTTTGCTAATTTTATTATTGTATTTAGTCTAGATTGGATATAGTCTGAATTAAGTGACACCAAATGAGTAATAAATGTCAGAAAAGAGCTCATAATTTTTCATCCGAAATGAATGAAAAATTAATAGAATATGTACGGAAAATGACGCATTACCACCTTGTCTTGGCAAATTTCTCAATATGCATTGGTTATTATTAACTTCCGAGTTGCTACTCTCCATAGGACTATTAGCTTCTTGTCTAGTAATGGTTGTGCTACGCAAGTAATTATGCAGAATGCAGGTTGTAAGAATCATTCTTTCGACGTAGCTCGATTTACAATGAATTTTTCTAAAATAAATGCGGAAACGCTGTGCCAATATTCCGAAGGCATTTTCTACAACCCGCCTAGCACGACAATGTCGATAATTGAAAACTCTTTTTTCAATATCATTGAGCACTTGAACCGCAGAAAAAGGTCTCAGAAGGTTAATTTTTAGCGGAAACGCTGAGTCATCTAAAATAACGTAAGGTGCTTTTATATCAGAATCTGGGAGTTGTCTTCTATCAGGTATGTTCAAAGAGCCATTTTGCAGTTGTCTTCTTAGTCTGGAGTTTGCAAAGATACCCCCATTACTGTTTTTGCCGTAAGACCCTACATCTACTGCCAGAAATTTGTAATCAGCATCGACGAATGCGAACAGAACAACAGAAAATGTTTTTTGTAATTAAAATAATTGAAGGGTTTGGTGCAAAAAGGGTACAAGTGATTTTTTTACATTTTTGATTAAAACGCATATATGTCAAGTTAAACCTACCCTCTGTTAGTACAAAAAAGATACAAGTGCATTTGGATCTTAGCAGTGACATTTTTAGAGAAGTAGCATAACACACTAAACTAAAACCTCACAATGGTTTTTGCAAAACGATAATAAAGGCACTCAAATTGTCAACTTATACAATTATACCCTTTTTGCACCAAACCCTTCAATTAGAACCACTATTAGCTGGTGCAATGATTTCAATGTGCTTGCCGTCTAGGGCTCCTAAACAATTAGGAAAGTTCCAAGCGGTCCAAACCTTTTTGCCATTTTTTCTCAATCTTCTTTATGTGGTGTAGGGATATAAACTGGCAGTAGCTTATTAATGATTGCATTACACACTTCATTGACAATGGCATGCACAGTAGAATGTCTCAATCAGAAACTGAATGCAATAGTTTGATATGAATCTTCAGTGGCCAGGAATCTGAAAAAATAATGATTATCGTTTTCAGATGGCCAAGAATGCAAGCATCGGTAGGAAGCAATTCGTAAAAACAACAACTGGAAAAGCTGCAGTCCCCAAAGCCAAATGGAAGTACGGAGACATACTAGAATTTCTTCAACCTTTTATGAAAGATAAAGAGAGATTAACTTCAGTTACGACTGAGAACCCCAGTGTTTCAGCAATAAATGATGAAGACACTGAGTATTATACTCAGCTAAGTGAAGATCTTGACGCAAAGATCCGGAGGTATCACAAGACTCTGAGGCATCATACACTCCTAATGCATCACAAATGCTCATTACTTTCCAGGATGAAACTTTACTTCGGGATAGCCAAAGTAACTTGCAGGTTACTGTTCCGCAGAACAGAAAAGAGAAAACACAAAAAAGAGCCAAGTCCAATGTTTAAGCCTCTACCCAGGCCCATACTGCTAGTGGTACTCTGATGAAGTACCTGTTAGAAGAGGAGAAAACAAAGAAAACTGAAGTTAAAGATAGCTTCATTTTTTTTTTGAAAGCATTAAAGCTACTGTAAAAACGTTTTCGCCCGCTGACAAGCATCTAATGAAGTCAAAAATTTTTGGAATTGTTTCAGATATTGAAGCTAAATACATACATCAGCAGCAACATATTCAAAACTTTCTAGTATATCAGGCTAGCAATTCACAAGTTCCACTGACCATCGAATCGCCTAGCACGAGTACATTTCATTCATCAAATCATTCCTCATCAACTTTTATCCCATCTCGTGCAAGCTCAAATTTGTCAGCGTCTCAGTCATACCATTCTTCACCCACCGCCTCTTATTTTGAAATTTTTTTGCCACTGAACAACTTTGCTCCATGATTATTATTAATGTATACTTTATTTAAACATTATCAAAATTAAATATGTGTTTTTTTACAATAGACAGAGTATTATTATTATCCACATGTAGGAAACTATCAAGTTGTTAGTTAGATAGTAAATATTACAACCGCGAATTTCAAAAAATGTATTTGAATTATACGTGGCATAATATTTCTAACTGTACTACGCAAGTGCAAAAATTTGTTTATATAATTGCAGAAACCATCTTAGAGACCAGTGGACAGCTGTTTCGTCCTATTTGGACTCTTCAGCACTGGAATACTCTAATGCAGTTTCCACAACTATATAAAACAAATTGCCATAGTTTTATTCCCATTCGGGTGTTAATTGATTAACAAATCTGAGGCTAAAAGCCATCTCCTAGGAACGGAGCTACGTACGAGTTAATCCACATGTACGAAACTATAAAGTTGTTTAATTCAAATACATTTTTTGAAACTCGCGGTTGTAATATTTACTATCTAACTAACAACTTCATAGTTTCGTACATGTGGATTAACTCGTACGTAGCTCCGTTCCTACGAGATGGCTTTTAGCCTCAGATTTGTTAATCAATTAACACCCGAATGGGAATAAAACTATGGCAATTTGTTTTATATAGTTGTGGAAACTGCATTAGAGTATTCCAGTGCTGAAGAGTCCAAATAGGACGAAACAGCTGTCCACTGGTCTCTAAAATGGTTTCTGCAATTATATAAACAAATTTTTGCACTTGCGTAGTACAGTTAGAAATATTATGCCACGTATAATTCAAATACATTTTTTGAAATTCGCGGTTGTAATATTTACTATCTAACTAACAACTTCATAGTTTCCTACATGTGAATTAACTCGTATGTAGCTCCGTTCCTACGAGATGGCGTTTAGCCTCAGATTTGTTAATCAATTATTATTATCCTTACCTTAGGCATACTGCAAGTTTTTGAACTGGTTGGATGGACTCGCGGAAGGTGGTTTTTTCTTTTTGTAATACCCCTCCAATTTCTTGTAACAAAATATTAAATTCATGTCTAGACATTCTATAATACGTAAAAAATTTGGTTTCGTCTTCCATAAGTTCAATATGTAGAGTTGCAAATTCTCCTTCTTCATTGCGCTTTTTGAGCATACCGTGAACCCAAAAACGTCTTTTTTGCTTCTAACCTCGCTTCATTTGTTCTTCTCCTTCTTCATCTAATAATACGGCAATTTTTATAAGTGCTGACGTCGAGAACATTTTAATATTATTTTAATTTATTTTTCAAGTAGTCACTACAAATTGAACAGAACGACTAAATCCCGTTTCATACCCGTAGCAGTGTGAATGCTTGACAAAATTCTTGCACTTGCAGAGCACATGCAGAGCCCGTTCCGAGCCCTTGCATTGCAGGCCGCTTTCACAATAACAATTTTTCTTACTCACGAGACTTGGGAATGTGTGATATTTGGCTATTTTTTGAGCACAAAAAACAATTGTGAGAAACAAGATTTCAGTCAGAAGAAGAAATTCATATTTCTGTTGAACGTGTGCAATATTACTGTGAGAGGAAGACTACTGTTAGGTAAATAATATTTTAAATTAAAAAAAAAATAATATAATAAAATAAAATAAAAACGTATACTGTTAGAGAGAGAGGAGAGACCCTTAAAGTTTTAAATAGGGGAAGTATTATACGTCACGAGGTGACGTTTAGCGAGTGTAGTTGGGGATCCCCTTGTCTTAAGTGGTGAGACGGAGAGACGCAAAGCCGACTGTTGAAGCAGCGTCACTCTGCGTGCTTAAGTTGGTTATTAGTGTGATTAGATTTGTTTTAGTGCGAAAAAAAACAACACAATTTATACAGAAAGGGGTGAGTCGCATAATATTAATACTTGGGGTAAATTGATATGACAGACAACCTTATTTATATAATTAGTTGTGCTTAGTGTGATCAACTAATTAATCTGAGCTTAGCGCTACCATATAAATAGTTGTGCTTAGTGTGATCAACTAATTAATCTGAGCTTAGCGCCACCATATAATTAGTTGTGCTTAGTGTGATCAACTAATTAATCTGAGCTTAGCGCCACCATATAATTGTTGTGCTTAGTGTTATCAACAACAAATCGGTCTGAACCGTGTGCCAACCAAATTGTCAATTAATTGTCATAATGCGCTGAGTGTGCCATTTTTCTCCTTTAGTAATTCTTTTCGCGTGGCTCACCGCCTGAGATTTTGTTTAATTGTTTCAGAGACCCGGAAACAACGTAAATCCGTCCAGCTGATGGCGTGGCTAATTATCTTAAAATATAAATAGTTTTCTTTTAGTCTTTTTCATTTTTCTTTTTTTTCTTTTATTATATTCAAAAATAAAATAAATTGTCACTCAGTCGAATTTGTTTCATTTTCCCGTTCGAGCGGCTGACAGTGCGTATTCCCTATCGTTGCACACATTAGCTTATCTGGTAAGTACACATTTAAGTGGAGAAAAGTATACTCGATTCATAATGTTAATTTAAAAAAAAAATCCTTAGTTACGGTTAGTTTCTAACACTACTTACTTTTGAACTAAGATCGTTTGTTTTGTGCTAAAGAACAGAATAATTGGAGCACAAAGCAGTATAAAAATTTATGTGTATTTAGCAATGAATCCACTTACTTTATCAGTAAGTTTTTTAAAGAAAAAATTTTTTACAGTGTGTAATTTTACCGGCTAGAAGTTTTTTGTTAAATTTTATCAAAAATTACAATTTTAAACCAAACGTTGTTACGTGTCTTTAATAATAAATTTTTACATTTGTAGAAAATTCTTAGTACCGTACTGTAAGCAAGTGCGCCACTGGCGGTATGATATTAATAAATGTGTGGAAACGCCTCATTGCGTGCCTTTTTTTGCTATTGACATCCGCTGTGAGTACGTTAATTACGTAAAAACATTGACCGTTCAATTTGATTGGAATGGGTTTGGAATAAAGATTTTTTTACTGAAGGCTTAATATAGTTAACATCGCTGAAGCCGTAAGATAAGCAAATATCATTAACATAAAAAAACAAGTTATCGACAGCTGACCGAAGCCAAAATTTCCTTGAAATGTAGCCGTTAGGTCATCAATCTAACTTTATTTGTACCGGAGTTTAATTGATCTAATAAGAGTTACATACTATTACAGTGAGTTGTATTTTCCCTAATTATCGTTAACCCTTTGGCGGGCGCGCTAAAGAAAATCACGAAATCACCAATAAAATTTTACAAGCTTTTAGTAGTTTACAAACCCTGCACGGCCAACTCGCTGTAGGGTTGAAACGATACCTATCGGAGGGGAGGTACAAGTGATTTTATTTTAAAAAGCCTTCCGATCTTTTTTTGCTGATATAGCTCCTGCTAGATCACCACAGGAGGCGCTAAGCTTGCATAAAATTTTTAAAGTTTATAAAGCTAGAGAAAACGAAGAAAGAAACCAAATCGTTAACGTTAACAACAATCTTTGTAAGTAAATTACATTAATAATAATAATAATTGACAGTTGACGTAATCAGCATGCGATAACAATTTAACTTAAATTAATTGAGTAATAGTAATAAGGAGCAAATCATTTTCAACGTTTAGACACGAGTAATAAAAATAATTTATCAGCAACACCTGTAGAGACAACGAATGGTTAAAATCAAAAATTGACTTACCAAGATTCAGGTGTACTTTCAGAAAACGTTTTTCTACTGGCTTCCTGTAATCAAACTACCTGAAAATAATCGTGTCTACCTGGTGATTCACAAACTACAAACGGTACAAAGAAACATTAATAACAGGTAAAAGAACCGAAACGTATCGTATGCTGTTACATATTCCCTTTCGTCCAAGATGGTATTAGTTATCAATTGCCTCCGAATAGAAATAATAATCGTATCTGGTACGTATGCACTTTCGTACAAGTGGTATTAGTTATCAATTGTCTTTAAATGGAAATTCAATTGTGTCTGCTCTTGTATCGCAGAGTTCATAGGTCCAAAGCTTCCTATTAGAACTTTTCCATCGTAGATTTTAAACTTGACAAGAAACTAAGACAAGTAAACCCAGAGTTGAGAGGTAGCACATGGCGCTAATAAAAAGATATAGAAATTACATTTAATCAAAACGAATAGAAATGACTTACCCTGCGTCGACTAAATTAATTAATTATGGATATTTTTACTATACATCGTGTCATAACATGTGGATGTTTAAAAAAAACAGTTTTAAGTTACGCAGGCATTTGGTTATATAGCTAACGATGTCAAAGTAAAAATGACGGCCTGTCGTTTACCCAGTCGGAAAGGATCAACGATACTCGATAGTTGGCGTCAAGAAATGGAAAAGTAATTTTAATTCAACCAATATACAGAGTACTGCATTTTTAAATTTATGCACGTAACAATATTAAAAAACTATGAACATTTATTAAAGAACAAAAGAAACCATTACTTCCAAAAAACTTAAAATTCATTTTTTTTCATATTTTTCATAAAAATAGCGTTTAGTAAGTCTTCTTCTATCAGATACAAGCAATTGCGGCATTTTAGTGTTTTTGTAGACACTGCAGATACGACATCGCCCAGTTTTTTGCACGCTACTTTGCGACTCATGTGGGAATCGATATTTTGAAAAAAATTCCATTAGGTTCTTTGGGAGGGTTTGTATTGTAGTTCGCATCTTTAGATGTTCCTGAATCAAAGCAAAACATAATTTACTTAAAATGTCTGTATTCTTGAATGGCATTCTGAAGACTAGTAACATCTCAATATAATTTTAATATTTATACCAACAATATCACATATACAAAAAAATAAAACAAGAAGCCATCTTCTAGTTATCTATTGAGTTGTTTAAGAAGCCCATTTTAGATCAACAGTGCCGATATCTGATTTTGTTTGATTATAGTACAAAATAATTTGGGGTTTCCTTGTTGCATCAGTTTCGCCTGAATCGGCCATTGTAAATAACAAAATCACAACTTTGTTCCTTTTAGTCACATTAGTACACTAAAATCATGTCCTATAGAACGTGATTTAACTAAAAAAAACTCAGATGGAATCTTCCTTTTGTTTTTTATTGTCTCAATCAGCATAATTCTGTTCTGCAACAGATAGTTAACTAAAGGATAGCTCGTGTAATAATTATCAGTCGTTAAATTCCTCTTCTATTTCTTTATAAAGTCAACTAATCGCTGCACTGTATCGAACGGTTGATTTGATGTTTTGTATGGTTCATCCTCTTAAGTTCCGCAATAAACCTCTAAATTCCATGTGTAATGTAAAATGTTACAAAGAGCGTATAATTTTATGTCATATTTAGAATCTCGTTCTTTTATATGAAATTTTGTCAATTTTATTTTTAATTATACTATATATATTAGTATAAGTAACTATTGCCCAGTTGCACCGAGATTACTTAATTGTAAGCAAAACTTAGATACTATAGAAACAGCAAAAGTGACAATTATCATTGGCTCAAATTTAAATTTTTGTTGTGATTAAGCCAAACTTAACGTTAAGCAACGACGGTGCAACTTGGCATATATCATATCTATAGTTATAAAGATTTGGAATTATTCCAGCTTATTAAATACAGTTATTGCTGCGTTTTTGGATTGAATAAAACCTTTACAACATATTTCGCTTTGACCTTTTTATCAACAGCGAGTATTCTTCCAAAATCTGTCTTCGTCTTTTCCAATAAAAAAACTGCTGGTCTAAATCTTAGTTGGTTATTGGTAATAAACCTTCAACGCATTATTCGCGAAGATCTCTCATTTACTGTCAAAACACTGTTTTTCGATATTTTCATCTTCCATATCACTGTCGTCATCAAAATCTGCGATTTTGTCTTCAATATCTGGCTAGTCATCAATATTCTTTTTGACTCAAATATTTTTTCCAGACCTAATAGGTTTTAAAATTCTATGGAAATAATGAGAGGCAAAATTAGATTATGCTAAGATAATTTGACAAAAAAGCAAAAACATGATTGACAGTAATTTTACCTACATCCTTGTGCGCGCTGCGATGCGCAATGTCGCGATCGAGCACACAACACTTCTACGTCTTGGCTTTTACTAATGCAAAACTAGAAGGTAGTGACCACACCCTATCCCGCTACTTACTACGGTTACTTACACATAGCTAAATGGGTAGTACCTTACATTCAATAATAATTAAAGAATAAGCAAATAATTAAAAATGCTGCACCCAGTACCGCTGCGCGCCCGTCGAAAGGTTAAAGGAAAAGTTTCAAACCTCTGTCAACTTGCCGCGAGCAGTTTAATAGCGAGAATATAACAACCACTACCACCTTTGAATACAAACAATTACTAAAGTTATTCCATTGGTTCAACTCATGAACGTAAACAGTAATACTTAAAATCCGTATAAACTGAAGGCTGAATAATTATACTCGACTAAAAGTAAAACATTAATAAAGATAGTAAACACTAGAAATTAGCTAAACACTTGACACAGTAAACAATTTAATTAACGAAGCAGAAAGCTTGTATCAAATTTGAGTATTACTTTTTAGGTTCATGATTTGAACCAATTGAGTAATCTTTTGAAAGTAAAAGTTGCAAAGACCACAAAAAACCGTGATCTAATCGTTTTTCGATGAAGAAAGAAACTAAGATTCCAATTTTTTTCTCTAAAAAACTGAGATTGAATAACTATAAGACTATCAAAGTGAATCCGGTTACTTCTTGTCTTTTTTGCTTGCTTTACTTTTCTCTAAATTTTTCACAAGTTGTCTGTATTGCATTCTTAAATATCTGTTTTATTTAATGCGTTGATTTTTATATTTTTTGTAATATTTTGATGTTTTATTGGTTTCGTAAATTTTCTTTTTTTTCAGTAGTTGTTTTTTTTATATCTTGCTTCCACCAGTTAGTTGACATTTTTACTCTTAGATTCATAAGGTCACAGATCAAGAAAAAAACTGCTTTGTAAAAATAGTTGCAAACTCAGATTTTTTCCCAAGAAGAAATTTTCCACACTTTTATCCCAATATGTATACTAAATTTCTTGTTCATGTGGGTTAGGCTATATCGGTAAATTCAAGAGAGCATACAAATTATCAAACACTCGAATAATCGCAACCACTAGTTTAAACTCCTGTTTTGTTTTCGGTTCTTACTTGTTTATCAAAGATACGCCCTTTTTCAACCGTTACCCAATGACAGTCGCGCGATTCACAAATTAATAAGATAAGATAACAATTATCTCGGGTTGGCCATATAATAAAAACGTATACGTTAAAAACTAATAAAAAACACTAATTGTTGAATGTACAAAAACTACTAACATAATTTTATTATTATAATTATTACACCATAAATTTTGCAATAAACTATTGTTGTATTTTTTTTATTTTTTACTTCGTTATAATTTTCTCATAATGCCTAGGGTACGGGATACGTAAACATATACATAACAACCAAGACGTTATATGAATTCATAACGCTCTTTCATTACTTTTTTGAGGCGACATACGATTATAGGTTTAGAAGGATTTGTTTATACGATATTTATTGTTACAATCGGCATCTTTTAGTTTATTACAACGATTGTTTTAACAAACTTCGTGCAACTTGTTTGTTCAAATATTTAAGATTTTTTTAAAAGTAAAACGACAACTAAGTTTTGCGCTATCGAACAAATTGTCGCGTAAGTTTAAATACTGTGGTATTTTAATAACGCTGATTTTATTAGATTTTTTTATTGTACGTTATTAATTAAGTACAAACGCATTTTGTTGCGTAATATAAACATAGTAAATATGCTATATATTAAATACCATAAGAACCGACAAACACAAATGTTGGTCGGCATAAATTTAGCTTAATGCTAACCAGTAGCAAAGTTTTATTATATTGTACTGCAACAAACAATACATGTCGCGTGCTTTAATATACGTATTTGCTACTTGCGTCTGTGTTATTTTTTCCCAGCACGGAGAAGGACCTTGTAAGTATACACTAAAACAGTGTTTAATGTAACTGTTTAATAATAGGGTACGTGTGCAAAGAAAACGGAATTTACTTTGAAAAAGGGCAGAAGATTACAGTTCCTGAAAAGTGTGAAACTTTTACTTGCGTAGAACCTGGAATCAATATGATGCGTAATAAAAGGTGACAAACCTAACTATGGTTTTTTTGATTGCTTACCGAGCGTGATTGCAGATGCGATGAGTTAGAACCGACGCCAGGATGCATATTAGAGGATGCAGATACGTCTAAACCATTTCCTGATTGTTGCCAGACACTGGTTTGTTAATGGTTTGTAATTTTTTATTAATAAATAAAAATAATTAATTTAACGCACAATTTGATTCTTTATTCTGATTAAATTTAGATTACGCTAAACATTTAATTAAATTTAAAAGTTATATAGAAACGTAAAGAATATGGCGATTTAAACCATTTAAAAAATTATGTGTTATGCTGGTTTTCTCGTAATAAAAACAGGAAGCGATGTCTAACTCATTTGTTCCCGGAGATTGAGTCGCAGGCTTCGTGATGCTAGATTATAAACTAAATCTATAAAGGCGCCAAAACGATGAAGCACTAAATTAGGGAGACATTGTTTAAATCTACCCGCAGCTAAAAAACAAAAAATAACAAGACAGAAGTGATAACACCAAATATACATTTATTTGATCACAGACAGTAATTAAAGAGTACGAAGAAAGTACATACGTATAGTTATATAAATATTTCCAAACACTAGTACATGTATCGGACCAAATATAAGTTACGCCTTATACTGGGCAACACGTCCTAGAGCCAAACTTTTACATTCGAAGAAGGAATAAGCTTATACTCGTTAATTCAAAATTACCAAAGTATATGAAAAGTGAAGACTTAGAGACTCAACGTGAGTTTTATAAGACTTTGTAACGCACAAAACGATCTAATAATCTAAGTACGGTCATTCTAACAATCGACATGACCAATAAAGTAGTACTCATAAAATAGAAATTGTAATACTTACAGTTATGTTTTATCCAGTTAATCCAGCTAATTCCATACCTGTATTACCTTAAACGTAATATGAAATCTAACACAAAAACATACATACGTCGTCATCACAAGTAAACTCCGTTTTTAAATCATACAATCATTAAAGATAGGAAATGTGCAGCGTTTTCCCTAGCCTTAATATAGCAATTGGTGGTAAAAGTTCCTTCCAAAAGAAATCGAAGTCGTAAATGCCTGCAACCCTTTGACGGTGTGAATGGTTTAATTGCAGAAACGTGACGTCATAGAAATTTTCCCAAATATGCCACTTAGACACAAAATATTCATGTGGAATTGAGTGATATAGCTTAATGATAAAAGCCTTGTTGGGCGTAGACACTGCTAAACGGAAGTCTGTGCACAAACGCTACTGAAAGAAAAATGAATCGTGCTTTAAAAATGTGAAAGTCAACCACAAAAAATGGGCGTGTCTAGGATAAATCTTATACTAGAAAATTTTTAATACACGACATTTTTAGCATGAGAAATGTTCAAATAATAATAATAAATTTTGTATGTGGTTTGTTTAACCCTAGGATGCAGAACCTGTTCGATATACGTTAGTAAAACCTGCATGGTGTCTATTGACTTAGTTTTACAAAAATATTTAAAATAAACTGACAAAATCTTAAATGGCATACAAAAATTAGTTTTGATGGTAATAGTTGCCGCATGCTCTAACATTGTGTTCATTACGAATGCTGATTTTGCATGTCTTACAAATCCGTGTGCTTTTACGGTCAATACGGGTTGAATATAATTAATATTTCTTTCTGTTAACGTCAGTTACATTTTAAACTCTAGGACCAAGAAGTTTGGGCATTATTTACAAAAAATTGTAAAAACGTTCAGAGCTGACACATCGACGACGTGCAAAAAGTCAATCTAGTAAAAAATCAGAAGTGTAAAGAATTGGTTTAAATAAACAGTGTTTAACGCGCGTGCCAGTGATAATAAATACGTCATGTAAGTAAACGTGTTGTTAACATAAACAAATACCAGTTTAGATAAAGAAAAGTGCAAGTTTATCCGAGAACATTATTTATCGAGTGGTAGTAATATAAGTATAAATTATTTGTAAACTTGTTTTTCTTAAATATTGTTATAATTCATTAGTTAGTTTAATTAAAAATCAGTTATATTTAAAATAATCATATCAAGATTGCGTAAATATTTAGTTTGAAATAAACTTTTTACCTTCATACCTTCATTGTATGTATTTACGAATGGCATTAGATTGTGTTACTTTTTTACAGTGATTTAATTTAGAAAACTATCTGTTTTGGTCTTTCCATCTTTTCGTATTAGGCTTTCCTTAACTCTTCGTCCAGTAGAAACCACAGACATAATAAACCCTTTCACCTCCGCCATCCTACAAATAAGCGTGGAAAACCAATGTTGTTTTATTCTTCTTCGTTAAGCTTGTTTTCTTTTGTGTTTTTTCTTTTGGTTTTATTTTTAAAACTTCCGGAATCCTGGGTTTTGGTATCCTGCTCCAGAAACGTTGTATTATCGTAATTGTTAGACTTTGATTTTTGAGCCGGGTTTAACAAATAACTACTAATGGTTTGTTACGTTGATTTTCTCGCAACAAAAAGAAAGAGCGACGACTAAATCCGTTGTTCTGGAAATAGAGTCGTAAACTTTGTAGTGTTATATTATAAACAAAATATAAATGAAGTGACCTAGTCGGCCTAACTTTTACATTCAAAGAACGATTGATTTTACATTAAAGTACAAACGTACAAAAATCGAATATTTAGAAAATAAAAGCGCACCGCATTATAATATGTGACGCAACAAAAAGATTTTAACATCAATTGTGATTACAACCTAGCATGTACGTACGGTCGACTGACTACCAAACTATTAAGAATTAAACTAAAATATAATACTTGCAGTTAGTTTTCTCCAGGTATGGACTAGCTGGTACATATCCTGTCGGCATTACCTAAAACTCAATTAAAATCTAACTAAAAACACATACATACGGCGTTATCACATTAATCCCTATTTTACATACGATCGCTGAAAGTTAACGACTGCGCCTAGTTTAATTTAAATTGATTTCGTAATTTGTTTTTGCAAAATTATTTTCAATACACATTCTGCTTGTATCCAACCCTCAAAGATGTAAAAATATTAGTTATATCGATATTACGTCATCATCGACATTTTCCCAATTGTAACATCTGTTCATTTTTTTTGGCAAAAACCTGTGGGGTATAGAAATCCGCTACAGACATTTACAAAAGAATGAAATTAAACTACAAAACAAGAAATAAGTTTTCACGCCAAATACACTTTCACTAAAACTGCAGCACGCTCCCAATCCATTTTCACATACATGTATGTGAAACACTTTTAACGAGGAAAGCATTGTTGGGCGTATACAACATGTTACAAGCTTTTGGTTTTACGAACCTGCACGGCCAACTTACAATAGTCGGGGAGAGGGGGGGTTCACAGATAATATAGAAAATATGCTTAAGGGCGCCAGAGCTTATCCAAAGTCATTTCTGTCCCGCTCAAGACAGACGGTATAAACTTGTAACTCAATTTAAGGTTCGTAAGGCTGAAAGAAACGAAAAAAAGAAACTAAGTCGTTAACAACAATTGCACTTTAATTACTCTATCAAGATAAATAGATTAAAAGTTGAATAGCCAAATATAAGCAGGTACTAGAGAGAATATAGAAAACAGAATATCAGCAGGATCAGCAACTTACACTACACGTACAACAAAAGTGTAACCACCGGAACATATAAAAATCTTCATCAGTAAATAACATTAATAATGATAATTGACTGTTGATATAATCAGCAAGCGATAAGTCATTTACTTAAACTAATTGAGTAACAATAATAAGCAACAAATCAATTCGAACGGACGATTAGTCAATATAATAAGTCGTGAGTGTCACCGTAGCGACAACGAATAATTAAGTAAAAAAATTGACTTACCAAATTCAGGGTTACCTTCAGAAAAACGTTTTTCCTATTGGCTTCCTGTAATTAAACTTCCTAAAAATAATCGTGTCTACCTGGCGACTCACAAACTATAAGTAAAAGAAACATTTAAAGGAAAGTAATCGAACCGACACTTACCGTATACTGTTACACTAAATTTTCGTCTATGGTGGTATTAATTTATTGCCTCCGAAGAGAATTCAATCGTATCCAGTACTTAGGATCTTCCGAACAAGGTGATATTCATTAAGGTATTAATTGCCTCCGAATCGAAATTCTGCACTTGTATCGCAGCGTTCTTAGCTCTACAGCTTCCGATTATAATTTTCCCTTGAGGATTTTAGATTACGATAAGAATACCCATATTTAGGAGGTAGCACATGGCGTCTGCGTGGATTAAATCAGTTAATTCAGAAGACTTCTATTTTCCATCGGGTCCCAACACGTGGATGATTTTAGAAAACGATTTTTAATTCACGCAGACATAGGTTATAACATGAACGATGTCAAAGTCAAAAATGCCGGTATCTCACCGGATATCGTCTACTCAATCCAAAGTGACCAACGAACCCGATAGATGGCGTCGAGAAATATAAAAGTAATTTTTAATTAAACCAATATACAGGGTAATGCATTATTTAAATTTATGCACGTAACAAACAGTAGACGAAGTCTGCGTCTGTCGAAGTTTCCCAGAAAAATAAAATGAATTCGTGTTTAACAATTTCACATACTAGCTCTACTCCAACAACGAAATAGACGTACCGAGGATAAGTTTTATACTAGAGAATTTTTAGAACATAACAGGTTTCTAAGCATGTGACCTTCCTTCGCCTATCCGATCCACTGAATCTTGTCGTCATAGTGTTTTGCGGATATGTTTGCCTAACCTTCCCCCTCCCCCTTTATCACAGAGTGTGTTCTGAACTATTGATATAATAGCTTTACTGGCTTCCGTTCAAATGCCTGTTAAGTTCTGTTGTGATGGAGATGACTGATAGGCCGCCCTATTGCTCTTAAAACTCGTCTATTCCTTAAATTGTATGTGCACCGCTTTTTGGTCAATTTTCCTCTGCCCTGATTCCGTTTGCTTTGTGTCTATTACTTACACTTATTTATCTTTTTATCCTTCTTTGTCTAGAATAAAAATGGATAGCGTTTTGTTTTGTATTCTAATTATTTCTTTTAGGTTTTTTTGGTTTTTGTTTGTTAACGGCCATTCTTCCTTTGTGTTGCTAAGTTTATTCACCAGGTATATTCTTGTCGTTATCCTTCTGAATGTATTACATTACTGATATACATATATTTTTTTATGTCTGGTTTTTTCACATTGGCACGTTCTTTCTGTGCTTCTTTTTTATAATTTTCATGTCCCCGTTGTTACCCATAACGTTTCTGCCGTCAGATTTAGTCTTTTTGATCTTATTGTTAGAATTATTTTATATAATAGTTCGATTTGCTTCTTCCCATACTCTCTGCCATGTTCCTGTTTTTTTCTTAATTATTATTTGTTTAGTAGCTTGTTTTGACATCTCTATCTTCATACTCCGTCATACGCATTTACCCATTCCATTACTAGCTTGCTGTTTTTACTATTTACGGCATGTGCTATTTCTTGAATTTGTGCAATCATCTTTGTTTTTGGGTTTATTTGTTTTATTGATGCATTAAAAATGCACTTGACACTTTTCATGATATAAACTTTGCGAAAACTAAAACAATTTCTAAAACAAAGAACTGGAAATCAAGAAAGATTATTAAACTATTGAAATTATTAAATATCCTAACAATGTCAATAGAGACAGTGGTTACGAACTGTCTGACACCTGGTTACCTGTTATTTCCTAATCTTAATTTGTTCTCCAATTACATTTAAGCTACCTTTAGAGTTTTTATGGTGGTTTTTCTTTAGACCATTGAGAAAATGCTGTAGCTAAATAAACTTGCGTTAATTATCTAGTTCTCTTATGATTTATTGTTTTTAGTTACCTTAGTTTTACAATTGTCAAATTGATTTAGTTTATACTGCCTGACGAAGAACGGCGAAGAATCTTTAATATACTTTATGGTAAAACTTTTATGTCTAAAATAAAATGTTTATGTATTAATTTATAAAGCATTTCAAAAACCATATTTTTTTTCGGAAAGGGATTACAAAATAATAAAATAAAAAAAGTACTAAAGTATCAAAGATGTAAAAAAATGTATTTAAAAGTGTTATTTAACAAAAAAAAATTAAAAAACATACTTATGAAAGTACCTATCTTGCAGTGTTATATTTGTGCGACTAAAAAATTTGTAAAATTCGAAACTAAATGTATGAAATCAAAAACATTACATTTCTTGTAAAATAGTTAAAACGGCATTAGATAAAAATATAAAATTTTGCAAATTGTTTGATTAGACATATAGAATTGCACTATAAAATTTAGTATTCTACTAGAATCACATCGTATGCTTTATCGTATCCGTTTTTTAAATGTTGCAAATATGTTTTTTCAAAAACAGTAAAGCTTTGGCACAAAAATGTTTTCTAATCACTATAAGAACGTGAAATGTCCGCGTACAACAAAACGAATAGGATTCGATTAACAAATGTTTTAACAAATCGTTGGGAGATTATTACGTTGGTGTTGAATAAAAAACAATTTTGGAAAGTAAAATAAAATGGTAGTTTTCAAATAAATAAATAATTTTGGTTATTGAATGGGATTTATTGTATTTCTTATAGAATACTCTTGAACATTAATGACTTAGTTTTTAATTAAAGCGGCGGTGGTTGTTTTACAAGTATTTAGAAGTGGCAGCTACGGGATTTGAACCAGGAACCCTCGGTGTAATGGGAGACCTATGTGGGAGACGTTTGGACACTACACTACTTAACTTGTAGAACAGAATTATAGAAAACTTGTAAAGATGTCTACAAATGTTACGACAAAGATTGTAAACGTAATGACAATGCACAAATATCTCAGCTGTTTACGACAGATATATACGTTACAATTTTTAAACAGTGTTTAGAATAAAGTTTTTTGCTAAAGTCTAAAATATTATTTATCTTGTCGTAGTTTTTTGATAAACAAAATCTGCTACGTATGCATACATGAAACTGGAAATCAACAAAGTTTTTCTTAAAGCAAATGAAGTAATATTAGTATGTAAGAATTATTGGTACATAATAAGTATTGTTATTAAGAAAAAAAAACTAAGCAGGAAATATTCAGGTTTTCAAAGATGAAATAGAGTAATTTCACAAATTTGATTTACATATCTTAAAAACGACCATTTATTTCATTAAATGTGTATCGTACTCAAGATTTTAACCTCAGACCAAAGCTATCAACAACAAGGTTTTTTCAGTTTAGGAAATTAATTACAGAAGTCTACTGGATAACTCAAGATAATTCTTTTTTGAACTAGGGTTTGATTATAAAAAATTATAATGAAAGGAGATTGTTGTTTGCTGATGTCGCTACTTAACAAAGAAAAATATGATTGTCTATGAGTGAATAATGATGACGGCAACTATAGTTTAAACACTACGTTTGTTTGTTGTTCTGACATATGTGTTCGTGTAGTTAAAGGTTTTAAAAAAAATTCAACTTGTAATTGCACACGTGTGTTACCACAAAAAGTTTTTAAAATTTTAAAAGATAACTCAAAAAACGGTTTTTGATAAATTGCACGATTTACGTTTCGTAAAATTCAAAACGTAAATACTATTAGAGTGTTATTTATGTCATGTTCTAATAAAATTAAATCAAATTGTTTCATATCATACATGTTTTTGCAACAAATAATTTTGTGTTTTAAGTTTTTTTACACTGAAAACACGTTTTTGATTTGTTTTGAGTGGCTTTGTTCTACTAAGGCAATGTGGCGTTATTTAAGTGAACATAGTTTATAATACATCGGACACTTTTAGAGAAGAAGGAAAGTTTTTAGCATAACAAATTCTTTTTTAGGAAAAAATAAAAAAAGTTACGCAACGTTTGCTTAAGAAAACATAACTATTTTGTTTTTGTTATAATAACTTATTTTTAAATGCGTTAGAAATTAATAGCAGTCTAAATGTATTTAAAAGTAAAAAAAATTTAACGTTTAAATCACTGATTAAAAAATTAACATGTTTTTTTGGTTTGTTTTGAAAAAGTAGCAAATAAAACATCAAACAACGATGTACAGGCACCAAAAATTAGTTTTCTAAACTTTTTCACGCCTTTTGTTAAGATACACTTTATACAATTTGAAGATGCGTGTTGTCTATATACCTGCAAAATTCTTGTTTAACACCTGTGGTTTACTTGGATTTTTAAAACGTTAAAAAAATTAGTTAAATAAATTAATATCTAAAGCTATATAATATGTTGGTTTCTTTGTATCTCAAAAACTATTTATATCTGTAACAGCACATATTAATAATAAATTGTGTACAGTTTCATACTCGAGGTATAACGTTCTCAAAGAACTGGCGGCTAAAATGTTAGTATGCAATAATTGCTGCCTAATTTTCAGGCATTTGTTAATAAACAATTTAGTAATTTTATGCAGCAAAATTCAAAATGTTTCAGTTTTTTAAATAATAATAAAAAATTATTTTTTTTATTATTAATTTATACTCCTATTGGATATGTTAATTTTTTTAAATAGAATTATTTAGTGGTTCACAATATTAATGCACATTATTGTCTGTGTTTTTTTTTGTTGTTTTAACTATTATTTATCTAAATTAATCGGTAATTTAAAAAAAATATTCTAATTTGTGTAGAAATTAGATTAAAAACAAATGGGTCATTCTATGTCAAATGTCATTAGTATGGTCTAATTTGTGCACTAAAAGCAGCCTAATTCATTTTAAGACGTAAAAATTAATAGAGAACGAGATCAACATCTTTCAATACCTCGTATTTTTTTGACTACAAATGTGACCAAAAACGTTTTTGCATTAGTAGGTTTTTGATAACAGAACTGGCAACAGACTACAGACTGTAACGCCCGTTACAAAAAAGATGATAAAGTTGAAACAGCGTCCGCGCTAAAGCATTGATAGTAAATCTGTTTTATGAAAATAATGTTAGGTTTGTAAGGAATGTACTTATACAGTTTACTTTTATGCAAATATTTGCAAATGGGCTATTTTTGTGAGTAAATATTTGTAACACCCGTTACCTAACGGATGTTACAACTTTTGCTGTGGGTTTTAGAACTTAAATATTTTGTTGTTGAATGTATGGAAGAATCGATTTTATTTCTTTTTTGTCTTAGTTTTCTTTT
This sequence comes from Aquatica leii, assembly GCA_035610365.1. NCBI lineage: Eukaryota > Metazoa > Arthropoda > Insecta > Coleoptera > Lampyridae > Aquatica > Aquatica leii. The sequence continues at coordinate 97,506,036 of CM069434.1, read as the reverse complement.
TTATTTTTTTTTGTGTTTTGAAGTTATTTTTTGTTGGGTCGCATGGGAATTGTTGAGTGAATAGTCGCGAAAGGAAATAATGAAAACATACCAAAAGAATCTAAAAAACGATCCAATTAAATATTCTACGCATCTAGAAAAAGAGAAGGAAAGAGATAAAAAAAGAAGAGAAGATTTGAAAAAAAAGAAAGCTTCAAGTCCATTACAAAAGTTGATATCGCGTAAAAAACAAAAAACGAGTCTAAGCTGTCAGAGCAAAATTGAAAGCTGCCAAGAACATAAACAGTGTGATTAGTTGAAAAATTTTTTCTTATTCAATTGATAGGATCCTTCAAGGTGGAGGGACGGCAAAAATAAAATCAACCTCGTATGTTGTTAAGGCGACGTTTCGTTGGCTTTAGTGCTCAACTTCTTCAGGCCAGTCTATATAATTTAAAACATCAACAATCAGTAATACATATTACACATCAATACAATAGTTATAACATTAAAATCTATCATTAACAATTAAAAAATCGTATTTTACATTAATATGAAAAAAGGTGACTAGAAAACCAAATCGAAAAAGAATTAAAATCACACATACTCATTAAAAGTACCTTAATGCAACTACAATATTACTAAATATAATAATAAGATAATATAAATAAAGCAATAAAATAAAAGCAATTAAGAAAACTTACCAACAATTAGTGGTTGGTTTTACCCCAATTAATAAGAATACAATTTTTTAACATATAAATTATATACATAACAAACAAAATCGTGGCGTACACTTATAAATAATGAAATAAAATTATTAAAACCTTGATAGATAAGTAAGAAATTGTTAACGATTTATCAATATTAACATGCCATTTTAATACACTGCAAAATTTTAATTTTTGATGTATTATGGAAATTATTAATAATTTTATAAGTTATAGTAGAATATTAATTTTTAATTTTACTAATAATGTTATTGTAGATCGAACTTAGTTTGTCAGTGTCCGTTCTAAAATTTACATTGTTTTTGTAGAAATTAATAAAGACCATTTCTGAGATTAATCTCTTTTTTAAATTATATTCTACATCTAGAATTTCAGGGCTGTCGAAATTAAAAGTATGCCCTGTTATGACGTGATGACATGTAAGACCTGTGTCACTAGCTTTAGTACTACAATCATACTTATGGTTTTTGATTCTATTTTTTAATTTTTGTTTTGTTTGTCCTATGTAGTAAAGATTACAATTATTATGGCTTTAGCATTTCCAATTGAGACCTATAAATGCCTGCAAACATTTGGGAAAGCGGTAAGAAAAGTAAAACAACAATTACTTTGCTCTCCGATGAAGAAGTTTGCTGTAGGTAAAAAAGTAGCCACAGAAGTATTAGGTTCGGATGTGATACTTTCCAAAGAAGTTTTTTTAGTCATGGTCATACATTAGATGGCGAGACTAAAAAGGCTGTAATAGAATTTTACAACAGAGACGACATTAGGACAAAGAATTTTAAACCAATCAAAGACCCTACTACTGGCACAAAAATTAAGAAACAAAAAAAAACTATGATTATGATCATCTAGGAAGCTTACGAAGTATTTAAAAACAACCATCCTGACAAAAAAATCAGCAAATTTACGTTCTACAGCTTGCGATCGGTAGAAGTCATACCAGTTGCTTTCACACAGAATGTTGTGTGTGTTTGTCCACTTCATTCGAATTTTATTAACATGGTTGAATGCGTTGATGCCAAGATCTACAAAGAATTAATTAAGGCGTAAAGAAGGAATCCCGAAACTGAGGATTGTATGTCTAGTACGTGCAGAGATTGTCCAGATAATTTCTGGGAACAATTTGAAGAAGTTGAGAATTTGGACAATGAAATATCTTGGAAAGAATGTCCCAACTTGAGAAATCGTCCTAAAATGATCAGAAAAACAATGCCATACAAAGCAGCTATTGAAAAATTTAGAGAAAAAATTGAGTTTAAACTGCATTACTTTATAATGTTACCGTCCCGGTCGTTTTTGGGGCTGAGAGTTTTTATCCATATATATTTTTTTTATTATTATGTTGTAATTACGGGTGCGTTTAGCATTTCCATCGTTCATTGAACTTTTTTGTATTTTCGAATTGCGTATTTCTTGCTAACATTTTAAAAGTTTCTATTGTATTTACTTATATTCATTTAACATTATTTATTATCTGGTAATTGAATATCTTTTGGCGACGGATGTCTGTGTACGTGCCTTAAACCCATTAAATTTTTGAAACTTGAGATTTGGTTCATGTTAAAAATTATTTTACTTAGAATTATTCTTTGTTCAGATGTCTCTTTGTATACTTTAAGTTTAGATTAGAGTAAGATTTATGTTTCTGAACGCATTTATTACTCTGTTCGCATGGGCTTGCTGAGCTATCATTCTTGTTATATTTCATGATTAGAAGCAAGTGCTGATTTAGCTGTTGCGTAGAAAGATTCGGATAAGAGTTGTCACGTATCTAAATTATGTTAAGTTCTTTGTCTTAAAGTAGATGTAATTAATGTAAGGTTTTTGATTGGAGATTTTGTTTTTGAGAAGGAGCTCTTCAAGCTTCATTCTTTCCAGAGGTAAGTTAAGTTCCTTTTTGGCCCTCGAAAAGAAAGGTCCATTAATATAATTTCTACTCTAATTAGAAATTTGGTATAATTAAAATTTGTAAAACAAAGAGTTGATTGAAGTTCGGTTCAAGAAATCAAGTGTTTTATGCGGGTATTTAACACCGAGTTTTCGGCGACGCATATTAAATACAGGTGATGAACATTACGTTACTTAAACATTCTAATTCAAGTGGCAAATTAGAACCGCACTTTTGTGTGTTTAATTAAATAAAGAAGGTGAACTACGAAAATTGGTTAAAATCAAACGATTCAGGCGAGAATAAGACCTTGAGGTGAAAAGTTTGGTAAACGAAGAATGTTAAAGTGTGGGTAGTTGAGCAGCCTGAACATCTAAGGAATCGAAGATTGTAATAATTAGTTTCGGGAAAGTTGCCGGTTGTTCTCCCATTTGAGAAAATAGTCGCTACTGCGGACTTTATAAAGTTTTCCCGGCTAATGGTACTGTATCGACGCGTTTTACCGATGCTGAACGCGTGTAACGTCTTTGACGGAGTTAAGTAAATCGAATCTGACAATAAGTGTTGAGTTTTTGTTTTAAACTAAGGATTAGTAGCTGTCAAACCGCAGGCATACCTGTAAGTACCTTTAACAACTTATCACCTCTTCACCCGAAGAACTCGCCTCCAATTCGATCGTTAGAGGAACATCACGGACACCAGTTATTTTCGACGCGTACTTCCATTTGATTTGGTTTTTGGTTGATTTAAATTGTTGGTTAAAGACAAGACGGGCGAATTAATCAGAATAGAGTCTTAGAATTCAATTATGTCTTGATTATCAAACTTTAGACCCCTCTGACTCGGTTCGCAGTCTTGATTTATTATTTTGTTTGATGTTTTGTTGTATGCATGCTTTAGTTGTGAATTAAGTTAAGGTAGTTCTCGAGTAGCGGCATTTATCGTTTGCGGCGAGTCGTACGTACGACCAAGCGCTCTGCGGCTGATTCCCTGTGCGACTTTTAAATGTAAGATTGATTTGAATGATTTTATTAACCATCTTACTTGCTTTAAATTTTAATATACGAATTATTATCTCATATTTGACTTTCTCTGAATCGCCTGTTTTCATCTACGGAGTGTTCGAATTTCCGGTTTTGGCGAACATTTCACAGTGACTAAAAATTCGGTGGCGCCCTTAACAACTCTTCCTGATTTAAGTAAACTCGGCAAAAAGGTAAGTGAGAGACAAATAATTCGACCCGCCCCTTCCTCGACTAAGTTAGCTGGCAAACCACCATCCCATTGTTACCTTCTCTAAACCATCGTTTTAGAGTGTAACAATAAAAAGTTCTGATCTGATTACTTTGAATCTGCTAAAATAAACTTAGACAAAAATAAAGATGTAGTTCAAATCGACTTTGCTCAAAATTATTCATTAGTGAGCCATGACGAAATACAGAATGCACATTGGTCTCATGATCAAGTGACGGTATTCACTTGTCGTGTTTGGTTATCAAACCTAGAGACCAAACCGATCGTAATTGTGAGTAACGATACAGCTCACACAAACTATGCTGTCTGATGTTTTCTAAAAAGAATTTTTAATTATTTACGAGAGCTTAAAGATTCCATATCAAACGTCTTAATTTTTAGTGACAACTGCGCTGTCCACTTTAAAAATTGCTATATTTTGGCCCTTTTTCGCGACTTAAAAGATTATGTATTACTAGGCGACCTCAAGTGGGTTTTGTAAGCATCGCACGGAAAAGGCGCAGTAGATGGCCTCGGTGGCACTATAAAGCGTACAGCATGGATAGGTGTCAAATCACGACAAATAATCCTGAATAGTGCTGCCGAGTTTTTCGTCTACGTTAAAAATGAGATAAAAGGCATTCATATCACATATGTCTCCAAAATTGAGATTGAAGAAAAAAGACCTTTTCTAGACAGTGTTTGGTCCTACGTTCTTCCAATAAAGAACCTCCATCATCACATTGAAGCTTTATCCAAATCAAATCTATCATCCAAGTTAAAAAAGTACAAGTGGATTCAGATTGGTTTGTTGAAGACCAGCAGCCATTTGCCTCCTTAAAGACTGTAAGTTAATATTCTTAATGTCAAGGCCTTCCTTTAAGCGCACGTGAGCCGCTGTCTTCTTATTACATTTCAAACACAGCTAAACAACCAATAACTAAACCAAAACTCTATTCTTTAGTAAACAACTTAACTCCTAAACTAAATTTACACTCTATTCACAAATAAATTTCTATTTACGTTGACATGCAATTTTCCGACACACCCGCGCCGTTATAACCTTCCACTGCTGCCACGTCTCTTACATTTGACCATCTTATTTTGTAAACGTTCTCGTTTGCTTTTTAATTATCCTCTACTTAGTCCAATAATCTACGCGGTTTTCTTCGAATTCTTTTTAGTCGCTCTTCTAACGTTTCATTAATCATTTTGCATGTACCATTTCCTTCTGTATCATCTGCTTCACGATCATCGTTGTCTTGCACTTCTTCTTCTGTCTCCAAGTCATTCTCCGATTTATCGTCAGTTTCCACATGATTATAATACCTTTTCATTTGTGATACATGAACGGTCGTCTTTTTTCCGCTGCTGATGTCTTCTATTCTGCGCTTATCGGCAGGAAGCTTCTGTATTACGGTACACGGTCTTTTATATTTGGACTTCAATTTCAGACTTTTTCCGGTCGCTGCTGGATTGCTTCTCACTACTACAATTTTCCCAACTTCGTATTCTTGCCCGATATATCGTTTACGGTCATGGTGTTTCTTGTACCTTTGTTGTTCAGTTTGTAGTTGCCTCCGTATGTTTTCGTATTCTTCGTCTCTCGAAACCCAATTATTTCTATGTACTGTTTCTTGTGTATCACCCCTCTCTAATGTCGGATTGTATCCCATCAGTACTTCGAATAGAGTTTTTCTAGTGGTTTTGTTTATTGACGAATTTATATTGTACTCAATTTTCTCTAACTGTTGATCCCAACGAGCTTCGGTACTCATTTCCGTTTGTATTACTGGAACTATCACTCGGTTTACTCTCTCTACCATATCATTTGCTTGAGCATGGCGTGGAGAATTTTTAATGTGAAGACTACCATTCTCTCGGCAAAATTCTCCGAAAGCTCTAGAAGTAAAATATGTACCCTGATCAGTAATCAATGTCTGTATTACGCCAAATCTCAAAAATAACTTTTTCATATATCTAATCACTGCTGATATTTTAGTCGATTTTGTCGCAAATAAACTCACAAAACGTGAAAATGAGTCTACTACTACTAGCAAGTAGCTAAATCCTCAAAAACGAACGGTCCCAGATGGTCGGCATGTACACGCTGAAATGGTCTCCTCGTAGGTGATATCGGATGCAATTCGCCTGCCTTGCGTCCCACTGGTACTTTATTGAACAAACACTCGATGCACGCAGATACATGTCGCCTTGTATACCGCCAAACACCTTTAAACCAATAGTTTTGTAAAATACGCGAAACTGTTGACACCGCACAAGTATTGATTTTCGCATCGAGTTCGGCACCACAAAAATTTTCTCTCGTCACCGTCTATTCTGCGATTAACTATTAATCTTTTATCTTCTAGCTTGTAACCTTCACTAAAATTCTTCTCTTCGTTTGTACGTTGTTCTTGTGATTTTTGTAGTATCCATATAATCTTAGCCAACTTTTCATCTTGGCGCTGAATTAGATTCTTTCTCCTTTTCTATGTTTAATCTCGTAGTCGTATTATTGTAAGGTAGCAAACCATCGAGCTATCTGTGGTTTCAAAGTTTTCTTCGCGTTTAAGTACGTAATTAATTGACAACCCGTGACAATTTTAAATCTAATTTCAAGTAAAAATTCTCTTAACCTTTCTACAATCCAAACAATAGCAAGTAAGTCCAATCTTGACGAATGGTAAAACGATTCTGCCAATGTCGTTTTCTTTAAAACACAGTAAATTAATCGCATTTGGTGGTAGTCATCTCTTTGCATAAACATCGCTGCTATACTCGCTGACCTTGCATCTGTCGGTCTCTACTCTTGGGTCGTACAATTTCAGTATGGGAGGTGTAGGCAAATGTTCTTTAAGCTTATTGAATGCCAACAAACATTCTTTTGTAAACGCAAACTTTTCCATTTTGCGGGTTAAGTCGGTTAGTGGTCTTGCGATGACGGCATAATTTTTAATTAATCTTCTAAATAATCCTGTTGAACTAAGAAATCTTCTCACACTGTGGGAATCTTTAAGAATTAGAAACTTCTCCACCGCTTTTATTTTCTTCATACCCGGCTTCATTTCACCCTCCGCAATAGTAAATCTGAAAAAATTTACAGACTTCTTCGCAAATTCACATTTACGCAAATTTAACGTAAGTTTTGCTTCTCTGAATGCTTGTAACACTAACTCTAGTCTATACAACAATTGTTCAAAATTCTTGGCTGGTATGATCACATCATCTACATAGCAACCATTCTTGTAATTTCACCAGTCGTGTCGGGAGTTATGAACGCAGTTTTCGGCTTGGAATTTTTCTCTAGTGGTACTTGCATGTAACCGTTAGCCAAGTCTACACAGAGAGAAATGCTGTATCACAATTTTGCACAACATTGTGCATAACTGTATTGTTGATGATATTACTACAATTGTTTATATTTATACCATAGGCTTGCACGCTTTTATTTAATACGTTTGGATAAATAGGTTATGAAGTTTTATTTGACAAATTGTTTGAAAAATATTATAAACTTTAGTATGTTTTGTATTCGACAACAATGTGCTAGTATTTTGCACAATTTTGTTTTAGTTTCTCGTACAGCTTTGAAAATTACAATAAGATTATGCAATTCTTTTAAACTCGGAACAAAGAAAAAAATTGAACGATAACGATAAGCGATAACGCGTTGTATGTTGACACTTACAGACCGCATGCAGAGCGTCGAAGTAAACAAAGTTCTCGGAAAATATGTGAACTAACTTTAAAAATTTGAAGAGATAAATGTTTCAACCAATCACAATTAGCAAGTATATCCGCTTGAAAGATGTCTACAATCAAACTTCGTTGATTGCGTTGGGTTTGTTTACATCTTTACCTCCTGTTTTCTGAAAAATTCGTAGTTATTCAGTCAGTTTCTGTCAAGACTTTTAAACGCTGTTATTTGAACCAGGTAAGTGTATTTATAACATTTTTTAAGTATAACCTTTGCATAACCTCATTCATCGCTTTAAAATCTGTATTTAATTCTAGTGTTAACTTAATTCTACGAACAACAGCTAATTTTTGCTGGAGATTTTTACATTACTTACTTTCTGTATTGTTTCAGCTGTTATTTATCAACATGAAATCGAAATTGAAGAAAACCATTATTTCAAGCAAAAACATTATTAAAAATGTGACTGCTAACTGCTGTAGCTGTAGCGGGCAAATCAACCACATTTATAAAAAATCTGTGTGAATCGATAACAACAAGTAATGGAATTTTAAGATATCCCTCGACTAAAAGAATAAGTATATAAAATAAGTATACCATTTAAATGTAAATAAATAATGCTTTTAAGATTTGTAATGTTTTATTGACAATTTACCCAATATATGTTATTTTTAAGTAAATAACATTTAACCAAGATGCATAAAGTTGTACAATAAGAAGCTAAACGAAATAATAATAATTTGCACAATATTGTGCAAAATTAACCAAAGAGAATATGGGTCTAGATAACGTAACGCTGTTAGACATTTAACATACCATTGGGTAAAAATACTTCAAGCATAGTTTTAAAAAGGTATCACAACATTGTGCAAAACTTTACTGCAAATTGTTAAAAAAGCTGTACAATTTATTCTACACAAATGAATGCAATAAAACTGCACAAATTGGTCTTGTCACTTTTTCAGACCCAATTTGTGCACTTTTGATTAACAATTGTAGATAAAATATACAAAGATTTCTCTCTGTGTAGACAAGCAAATATTTTATCTCCGGCTAGATTTCGTAGTTGATCGTCGATGTGTGGGACTGGGTAATTCATTTTAAATCTCTTAGAAGACATTGTCTAGAAACAAAGACTCAGATGAGCAGTTAAATTTAGACTCTAAACAAAATTAAGAAAAGGCTGCGATTTACTGACGTGTACTCTGATTCAACGGAAAATGATTAAGGCAAGGAAAGAGGCAGCTGTATTTAAATGAAATAAGCCTTGGGATGTTTGTGGTAGTTACAATTATCGCTGAAGGTAAAAAAAAAGAAAGAATACAAGTAAGCCGTTACTTGCCGAAGTTCGGTTACATCCGATAGTGCGGTGCAGATCATGTTTCTGAAAATGGTAAGTGGCAATGAAAATAATGTTTCTAACGTTCCTTTTCAAAATATTATTAAAATTGTACCAGATCCTCTGCTTAAAAGCAAAGGTTATCGTACTTAATATAATTTTGAAAGTTATCCTAATGATTTGGAACATTAATTATTAAGTACATACAAATAATAATTAAGAATTTTGTTTTTTTTTAAGTTTTAGAAACATATTCCATTAAAATATGTTCAATTAATAAAGATTTTATTTCATAAATTTCTATAAATTTCGTACGTGTAACAGCTGCTACTCAGCTATATAACGCCCGTTACACACAAACGTGCTTATAAAATTTTAAATCAAAGCAAATTCTTTACAGAAAGAAGGTTTAATAATGTACCATTTTATTATTATGCGTGTACCATAAATTTCAAAATAATTTCGTCCAAAATTCGCAGTTTTTTACTTTAGTTGAGTCATCTGGAATAACGGGGCCAAAACATGTAACGCCCGTTACACGCACTTAGACGCGATTTACTTATAGCTAGTGATAATTTATGGTAATTGTAAGTAGATTTTATGGAAATATGGGATCATAGGTAGGTAATCAAAAAAGAAACAACGTGTTCTCTTTCATAATCATGGTTTAATTATCATCAAATTAAAGACTCACTATCAGTAACACTCGTGACATGGAATGACCAAAATGGATTAGAATTTAAAAATTAAAAAGTAAAAAAAGCAAGACCAACTATGAAATATAGATAAGCCACATTGAACTGTTCACATCTCCAAGAATAATTATTTTTTAGTTCTTATGGCGTCCAGGTTGTCTTTGTTTGACTTGTAGACCACTACATAAGTCGTTACATTTCTTTTTCTGTTTTTAAATTTTTAAAATTTTGGTTGAAATTGTCTTTTTAGTTATATACTTTTTTTCTTCTTAGTCTTATTTAGATTTAGTATGACCAAGGGTACTTAGGGTTCTGCCATCAGTCAACTTTAACTCTCTGAAGTGTAGGCACTCTTCAATTAAATTTCTGTTCAAATCATCAGGATATCGCTCCACTAGGTTTCCTAATTCACACTTCATCACATCAATATCTTTTGTAGCGATTTCGAATAAGTACCCAAATAGACTGCACATCTTGCTAAACGGTTTTCTTCGCCTTCCCAATTCAGCTATGACCAAATATAAGATGACATTGAAAGTTTAGAATTGCAAAGAATGTTTTGAGTTAAAGTTAGTTTCGGTTCCAGGATTTTTGTTGTCGAACCATGCAAAATATCTGGACTCGAATCAATTATCACAGAATAGTACTTTGCATCAGTCACTTTCTGAATTACTGACTTGCTTACTTCAGCTCCAATGAAATTGATAATTTGGTTAAAGATTTCCGAAGACAAGTACGAAGTGTTACCTTTCCCAGGATTGCCATATTTTCTGATATGTTCCCCAAAAAATCGTTCAATTACGAAATAAGTTCCAATATTCTAAGGTAATTGCCATTTTGCGTTCATCCAATCGTTTGATTTGAGCCGTGAAACGCTGATCTTCTGGATGCTTAAAATTGCACAACTGCCACTAATCGTTTGAATACTATTCTCCAATACAATTTTTCGGATTCAAAGTGACTTCTTAATTTAGAATCTATTGTGTATTTGCTTCGCCTAGTTGCATTTTTTTTAATGATTTCTGTCGTAGTTGACGAGTGCTATATCTGCCCGTTTCCAGTCATTAAATCCATCATGAGCGCGTGCGAGTACTTGTTTCATTCTTGGAGAATAGACGATACGGATACAAAAAACTTTTCCAGTTGATTCAGAGAAAAGCATCAAGTCACGAAGAATCAATTGCCAATCAATTTTGAGTAAAAGTGCGAAGATTTTAGGAATCTAAATTTTACAGGATTATTATACCTTCGCTTTGACTTGGAAAAATCTGCATTCAAATCTTGGGTTAGTGATTTTTCAACTCTGAACTCTATTGTTTCTTTGAAAATGGTCCAAGTTGCTGCATCATGTAGATTAACCATAGAATGATTAGAAGGAACTTCAGGTAGATGATGTAGTGGAGAATTTGACTGTGAAATTGCAAAAGTTTCAGAAGTTGCAGATATGACCTGATCCGACTGATTAATTGTTTCGTATTGTACCGCGGCTGTAGATGTAGATGGATCACTTGAAAATTCATTTGTAGAAGCCCGTGATTTGTCTTGAATGGAAAACTATTCAAAAAATTTGTGATTTTATTGTTCTTTTTCAACAAGTCTAAACTTTTTTCTACTTTTTTTCTCGCAGGTTTTTATATTTATAAGCACTTAATTTCTTTTGGTCCGCCATTTTCCTGTTTCAAAAGCATAATTTTGGTTTAAAATTACAGTAAGTGACGTAAATCATATAGTAAAAGTGCATTGAAAGTAATAGCGTATTTGACGAGAATTGAACGTGACGCGTACAGATATCCTGGTCCCGCAGACGGACTTCGTCGCTTTCGCGAATGTGCCTTTCTAGCAATGTTGAAAACCTTTAATATTTAACAATTATTTGTAAAACTTGCATTTTTCTTAAATTTAAATTAAATTTACTAATTATCTGTGCTTTTACCATAGCAATGGTTGTTTACGCAGTAAAATTATTTGAAAAAATTTAACACGAGGGAAGCAAATGGAAGATTTGTGGAAATTCCTCAAGATATTTTTGACGGAGCGGAGTTGCTGCCCAATTCACTGCTGAGCATCCCATATGTCAAAGATTTATCAGAATCAATAAAACGTATAGGGAAAAGCTACAACTTAAATATAGTGTTCAAATCATCGACCACCATTAGGAGTATAGTTTCCAACACAAAACCACAAACAAGTCGAGATTCCCAAAACTGTATTTACCAAGTTCCATGTGAATGTGGCAAATCATACGTGGGGGAAACCAAAAGACCACTTGACATCAGACTGAAAGAACATCAGACGCACACACAGAGAGGAGAGACTTCTAAGTCCGGCATCGCGCAACATTCGTGGGATAACCAACATCGAATGAAATGGTCGGAAGCAAAAATCATACACAGAGAGGAACATTGATACAAACGGAAATTTAAAGAAGCGGCATTCATCAACAACAACAAAGAAATTTTCAGCCAGCCAAGTGCCGAGATAAGCAACATATGGAAACCACTAATCGAACCTCTAAAACAACTTAAACTTCACTAAGTAATTTTGTTAATTAGCCTGTTACGCTAAATTGATTTTGTACGCTTGAACGCTTCATCGAACATGTCTTTAGTATATAAGCTCCAGTAGTTTCTAAGTTTGTTAGTATTCACCTGATGACGATTGCAGATCCCACAGCAATCGAAACGTTGTGTATATTCATTTCAAAATAATAAACAATGAAAGTTCAGCAGAATGTTATTACTTCGCATCAAGCAACATTGTTTAATACATTCAAACAAACATCAGTATATTTTGTTTAATGTTCTACTTTCAAAATAAAGAAAAACAACTTAGCTACAGCTTTATTATTATTTTTTTTTAATTTAGTGCCTTTTACATGCCAAACTAATCTATGCCCTGAAAGATAAATAAAAAAATTATAAAAACTATTCTGTCTACAATTACAATTAGTATAAGTGAAGTATTTATAAAAAATAAACAATTGCCCTCTAAAAAGAGGTTAAAAAGAGTGCAGTGTAATTTTTTCTCAATTTTATGGTGTTCTAAACAAAAAAAGTTATTAAGATAGTAAACTTTCTATAGGCTCTCCTGTACAGTTGAAAATTTGGACCTGACCTCATGTGACAATTACATAGACTTACATAACGTTTCTTTTTTTTCTTCTTTAGTAGAAAAATGCATAGAAATTATTATACTTTAAGCATGACCGGTTTCTGTTGTGTCTTGACATTTTGTAACTCACAAAACAGGTACACACTGTTGTCAACTCCGACATCTCCTTTTCTTTGAAATGAACATGAAACATTACAAACATTTACATTACATAATCCTTAAATCTAGTTAGTAATTTAACAACACGACCACTGTGTGTGATTCTATGATTATCATTGTTATGATTATTTTCAATCAAATTACTATTACTATCAGTAGTGTCATCAGAAGAACAATCGTTGATCTGAGCTTGATCATAATCATCTGGATCATTTGAATTATCAATTTCAAATTTTGTATTGGTCGGTTGTAGCTGACTAAAATTTCTTCTAATAACATTACCCTTATTATTGATTACATTGAAAGATCTAGGAGTACAGTGTTTATCAACTACTTTTCCCTTTTCCCAAAATTTGTCTTTAATCAGTACATTATCGCCTGGTTTTAAATTTTGAGTGAAATTGCTCGCACTTTTGTCGTGATTACGTTTGCAATATTCTTGTTTAGCTATAAGTTTATTATGAGCATTTTTGGGAATTACCGGCTTTAACAAGTCGGTGTGAATTGGAAGTTTAGTTATAGTTAGTCTATTCATTAACATTTGGGTCGGCGATATACCAATACCCGAAACAGGAATATTCCTGAATTCCAGCAATTTGCTTAGCAGTTTGAACCGCTCGTTCCGCCTGGTCATTACTACGTGGATATTTAGGAGAACTCGTACAAAATGTAAAATTCCAATCTTTGAAGAAATTGTTGCATTCATACAAAGAAAATGGCATATTATCACAAATAACCATCTTTGGAATACCAAATGTTGCAAACAGTATTTTGAGATGTCTAATAATCTCAGATGAAGTTTTGTTCTTTAATAAAATTATCTCAAGCCATTTAGAAAAATAATCCTGCACAATGAGATAGCTATTTCCAGCATAGTTCATTATATCGCTAGCTGCTTTATGAAAAAGTATGTTTGGTATTTTAATTAATACATCATTTTGTCTGAAGTTTTGGTAACGTTCACAAACATAACAGTTTGAAATCATATTTTGGATATCACTCGACATGCCAGGCCAAAACACAATTTGTCTTAACCATACCAAAATGAGGTTCGTGTAAAAGACGTAAAATATAGGATCGGAGTTTATCTGGAACTACTAAACGATGATTTAAAAATAGCAAACCATCTTTAAGAGAAAGGTCTGCTTGGAATTTATAGAAATAATTGATTGAGCCGTACATGCGTTCATAGTTTTTTGGCCAACCATTAAAAATGTATAACATCACTTTTGACAAGACTGCATCATTGGCTGTAGCATATTGAAACTCCAACCTCTTAGCATCTGATATATTTAGATTTTTACTTAAAGTTTCTGAGATCCAATGGTCATCACCTTCACTCTCATGCTCATTCAAACAAGATCGCGAAAGCAAGTCACCAATAAACATATATTTTCCCGGTACATAGTTTAATGCTAAATTATATTTAAGTAACTTTATTCTCATTCTTTGTAGGCGTGATGAAGCTATGTCACCAACTTTTTTTTTTGATTAATGTAACCAAAGGTTTATGATCCGTGCTGATATTTACCTCACAACCATAAATGAAATTATGGAACTTTTTTACAGAAAAAACAATGGCCAGAAGCTCTTTCTCTATTTGAGAATAATTCTACTCACTAGCAGTTAAACTACGTGAAGCAAATGAGATTGGTCTGTTGTCTTGAAGAAGACAGCAACCAAGACCATCTTTCGAAGCATCGGCTTGTATGGTTATAGATTTAGATGCGTCAAAGTTAGCTAACACTGGAGCATTTGAAATTATGTTTAAGCTGCGACTCTAAAACGCCAACTTCACTCAGCATTTAATAGGCACACGATTATCACCAACATTTACAGTTTGAAACCACGAGTTAATCGATAGTACTTTATTGTTCCGATTACTTACTCCAATGATGTTGATTGCAAAGTCAGATTCGTTAGAATTTACTACCATTGGCTGATCCTGTACCTGAAGCACTTTCACATTCTTTACCTTACACGAAATTGCAAAATGATTTAATTGTCCCTATTTACGGCACTTTTTCCTAAAAGCAGGACATTCACGAACTCTATGCAAAGTTTGACATCTTCTGCATTAAAATTTTTGACCAAATTGCCTCTCATTTACAAGTAATTTTTTATCAGCACCACCATATTTTGGAACTGACTTCTCCTTGACAGCCTCAACTTCAGCTGGGATTCCTTGCAAATTTCTAGCCTGTGATTTGGAAATTTCAGCAGCTCGACATAAATTTACAGCTTTGACAGGTCAAGATCTTCCACACGTAACAATCTTTCCTGGCCTTGTCATAAATTCCTAAAACAATTCTATCACGAATTATCTCCTCACATAAAGCATCAAATTCGCAGGGTTTCGACAATTTCTTAATATTCGTTAAGAACTGATCAAAACCTTCAACTTCCTGTTGAACTCGACTGTAAAATTTGAAATGCTCAAAGACAATATTTTTCTTGGGGCTGCAGTGATCCACAAACGCTTTCAGTACACTGTGAAATGACACCCTTTCAGTTTCGGATAACGTGAACGTATTATATATTTCCACTGATTCTTCACCAAATATATTTCACAAGATTGCAATTTTCGTTTCATCATTCTTCCCACATTTGTCGGATGCCTTGAGGTAAATTTCGAAGTTTTGTTTAAATTTGCGCTCTCACTTAAATTTCCTTGTAGTGACAAATTTGCTGAGGGTGTAAATTCCATTTTTTATTGCCACCCGGGACAAAACTTTTTTAGATTAAGTAGGTACAACACTAAACTTTTTTTTTGTGTTATAATGTAACTTAACTTATATTCCTTAAAACTTTGTAAAAACCCTTATTAATAGGCTAACGTTTCGACTGCGCCATGTTGTGTCTACTCAATAATAATAAGAAAATAATAATTTTTAAAAAAGATTTTTAATTAATTCAAAACATTGACATTTCGTAACTAACAAAACAGGCACACACTGTTGCTAACTTCGACAGTTCCAATTATCTTCTCATTCGTTTCCGGTTGTTACTTCAAAAACACGGCTTTTTTCGACGGTAACCCATTCAAACAAAATTGAATAAACCAAGTTTTTCACTATCGATCAAATTGTCGCATAAGGTTGAGTTGAAGTTGGTATTTTGATGACAACACGTATTTTATATAATTTTTTATTGTACGTTTTTAATGGATTATGAGGAATTTTGTTACGTAACGTAGCAAATGTGCCATATATTAAATACCATAACGATCGATAAACACAAATGTTTTTTTGTTAGTGTTATTTTGTTAAAGGTTACTTAAACCCTTTACCCACCATAATTTATCTTAGTTTCAACAAATAATCAGACTTTATTATATTTTACATCAACAAACAATACAACATGTCGCGTTCTTTAATTTACGTATTTCTGACTTGCGTCTGCGTTGTTCTTTCCCAACACGATGAATATCGCCCTTGTAAGTACAAACCAAAAGAGTGTTTGATGTAACTAATTAATAACAGGGTACGTGTGCGAAGAAACTGGAATTTACTTCAAGAAAGGGCAGGTTATTACAGTTTCTGGAAAGTGTGCGAGGTTTACATGCCTAGTGGCTGGAATCAATATGATTCGTCTTGAAAGGTGACAAACGTATTTGTAGTTTGTTTGATTGCTTACCGAGCATGATTGCAGATGCAATGAGTTAACACAGAAGCCAGGATGCATTTTAGAACCTATGGATATGTCTAAAAAATTTCCCAATTGTTGCGAAAAGCTCGTTTGTGCTTGAAGCAAATCTAAATTTGCATCGATAAACAAAAATAATCTTTTAACACACAATTTAATTTTCAATTCTGATTACATTTTTATTGCACCAAAAACGAATTTTTTAAAGTAATACAAACGTCAAGAAGATGACGATATGCTAAGACGTCAAACGCTAAGATAAAACAAAGTTGGAAATTGCAGTGGTGCCCAATTTCACTTCAGTTTTTTCTTTTTCGAATGTAGTGTTTATTATTATTAAACAAAATATTCTTTATGAATCGTTTTATGCTTTAAAAATATAATAAGTCTTAATTTCACACAGCAGTGCTTAAAAAGAATTATATAGATAAAAGTTTCACATAAACAATTGATTGAACACCAAATTTACTAAAAAAAATCCGCGGGAGTGTATAATTATATCTAATAGTTTAAGAATTATAAAATCTTAATGCAATGTGAGACATTTTCGTGCAACTTTGCACACTTGAATCATCTAAACTATTGAATGTAATTGTACCCTTCCGCAGACTATAGTAAAGTTTGTCTTCCATAAAAATGTTTATGTGTAACTTTCCTTTATCTTGCACCGTTTTAGAGTAATAGTTTATTGGTTATTTTAAGTTATTAAGCAAATCAATGCAATACAAAAATTGTGACGGTTTCGATGCAAGCATGAAGAAAAACAACTCCAGATACCTGGTGTAATATTACACCGACAAAGCTACCCTTAGCCGGAAAAAAAGCCGCGGTGTTCACCAAAAGCAACTGAACCGAAACAGACATGTTTTACTAAACCGATAATTTATGTTCAAGTTTTAAAATACATTAACGAAGTAATAATTTAATAAATCCGATTGTATTCGTAGTCAATTTAGACCAGGTTTAAACTTAGTTGTCCTATCATAATTAATAGGACAAATAAGTTTAAACCTGGTCTAAATTGATTATGAATACGGTTAAAGTTTTATAATAAAAACTATCAGTACAGTGACGTAGCTACATATTCAGCACCCTGAACCAAGTAAAATCTGTGCACCCCCTTTTTTAGCAAGGGTTCTAGCAAAATATTATTTTAATTCAATTTTAAACATTATTTAATGACAATTGATTTGAAATATAAGACATATTCAACAGTAACAATATACTAATCAACATGATATGTTATAAGCTACCTATATTGAAAAATTTATAAAATATAATCTTTGAGATGACAATTGCAGCACCAAGAAGAGATAAGAATTTTGTGAGTAAACTTGGCAGGAAGGCTTAGCTACTCAGAGGTAGTAAATGGTTAAAATTTTATTTTATTTAAAAATGTGTTGCTCCCTTCTATTGGTTTCACACTCCCTTACTATTCCTGGCATCGATTCTATCAGGTGGTCGATTTAATCTTGATTTATTGTAACTCAAACAATTTGCAATTTATGTCTGAGAGCTACCTATGTCTATGGAAGATGTGCTAAGTTTCTCAATCTACTACCTATAATGTCCTACACGTGTCCAATAAACGAAAATTCGGTTGATCAGTGTGGCCGTAGTAAGAGGTTAACATTAGTCTTTTTAAGTCGGTTCATAGAGTGTCTAGCTATGTGGCAACAGGCATCATCCTACTGGAAAAGTGAGTCGTCCAACTGCTAAAAAAATAGAAGGATATAGAATTCTACAACTTCGTTAACATACCGCCTGGCGTTCATATTACTTCGAATGACTTTCATTACTTAACCATTAATCGGCGATTGATCTCTGGTACTGGAAAATCGGTCTCTTATTTCCATACGTCAAAAATAGCGGCCCTGTCCCTCATTTGTTTGACTCTGTCTCCCAATTCATTGTCTACAAATATTTTGACCTTCTCCAGTTCATGCTTGATAACAGCGGATGATAATGAATTGGTTCCCGCTTAGAAAAAAACCACCTTCTTGTAAGATAACAGCTTGACCTCTGTCGAATTCACTCGGCGGTAATTTTTACGCTGTTTCACTATAAGCATAATCACAATTTTAAAATACGTTAAACAGAAGAACCACAAGAGATAATAATAATAATATAAACAGCTAAATTTTACTCAATTTAAAATAATGTGTTTTCAAGGTAACAGATGTAAGTGTGTGCTCTTATACTGTGGGGAAAAGACTGCTTAGTTCTGAGCCAAAATCTAGAATACTGTAGAAACTATTGGTTTTCGAGAAACAAATACAGCATCATTTGATTGACTGTATAAAAATGTATGTGTGTTTGCGTACGCGTATGTATATCAAAACAGTTAAACGTTTGCCGTCCGTGATAGTATATGGTTGCATGTCTGCTAAAAGAAATAACCGCCTACATGTTGCTTTTGAAATAATGACAGTAAATACTGTAACGTTTATTATTAAAACTAATTTATTTATACTACAAATGTATACACGTTTATAACTAACTGAATTAATTAAATCTAAGGATATTTAATAAAAACACACTAATTTATATATAGCACTATCACTTACACGAAGTTAAAGTCCGCGGATAACTTTTATTTATTTAAATACTTACACTTGTTTACTTTAAAGTCACGTACAAGGTTATACTCCGTATATTTATTTCAAACACACGGGTTAATTACTTATTTATTTAAACTTGAATAATGTTTTTAACATTGCCGTCTTCACATTACGAGAATAACTGCCCTATGATTTGTTTGAACTGCATTTATACGTTTTTGCGAAACGTTCGCGAACGTTCTATATCTTTCGGTGAACGTTTTGGAAATGTATTAAAACCTAGCGAAAGTTCTCGGACGTTTCAATACGTTGAAGTATTTCAGCACAAGATGCATTCTTGAGGAAAGAATTTGTTTGGCAAGAAAAAATCAATTTTCCAAAACGATAGTGTTTGTTGCCACAGAACAAAGTTGGTAAAGTCGTAAAACAGTCAATAAACTTGGCAAGATGGATTGACCAGGACAACCACTTGACCTAAATCCAATAAAAAACTTGTGATGACAAATATACAAGGACTTCATTAAAACCCGTTTGTTACGTGACCTATGACGATTACATCAACATTCTTTTAGAACAAACTTAAATTACGGTACTACCCTAGAACATAAACAAATTCTAATTTCTTGTTTTTTTTAAAGTATTTCTTTTTAAAGGCAAAATATACACGAAGGCTTACCATACTAACTGCACCTGTTAAAAACATTTGTAATTGCATGGAACAAAGTATTAATGAATCTGTAGCAAAATTATCTGCGGTAACAGGTATAAACTAATTCTAAGTTCAATTTTTAATTTATAAGCATTCAGTTTTTAAGATTGTCATTAAGAACTTGCCACAAAAACAAAGTTACGGTTTATTAAGAACTACGTGCTTTCTTCTTGTAGCATGTACAATTTTGTTATTGGTTTAATCAACATTTAAATAACGATAACTTGTAGGATTGAAGTTTGAAAGTTGGCGTATAGATCGCAATGTCAGAGAGAAGGATAATTGGATGGCGTTCTGCAGAAAGCTACTAAGCCAAATCATATTAAACTAAAGCTTTGTACATTGTACAGTAAATATTTATTTGTCTTAAATTAATTGTACGTTTTTTATATGACAATTATAACTATTTTACAATTGCAGTACAAGAATCTCGTTTACAAAAAATAAGTTTTTGTGGGTTGGCAGCTGTTTTCTGCATTGTTAAAAATCATTTAAAAGCTTAATTTTAAAATCAAACAACTAAATATTGTAGTAAAGAACGTCTTATTATTCGCGAAAAAAAAATTAAACAAAGGAACAAAACGATTTACATTTTTATATTTTCGAATACTCTTCAGGATCAATCTGAACATCTAGATTTTAAACGTTAAACTCGTCAACATCTTCAGTGATATCAGCACACTGCAAATTTCGATAAAACGGAATTGCATCTGTTGTAATAAAGTGCCTCAGTTCCTTTAAATTATGAAGGTTTGCTTCAGCAATAGGTTGGGCATCGCCCAAGAAGTTTTCAGGCTGCATTAAAGTAAATATTAAAGGCTTTTTCTTTCTGCATGTCCTCATCACCTCCATGTAATCATCTGGAGTGTAAAGGCTTTTGTTGCCTTTTGAGAGAAGACACAATGTTACTAAAATTAATGTCGGTTGGAAAAAAGCTATGTAACGAAAACAGATACTTTATTGTAATGCTTTCAAGGTTTACATAAGCACCAGAATGCAGCACTGATTTGAGCATTAATACTATTTTAATATTGCGATTTTGCCCTCCGCAAGAGTTGCACCACAAATTCAAATGTTTAACTTCTGGGAGCAATTTAACTCTTATATGTTTTAGAAAGCAGGGTAGGATCCTGGAACTCCTCTTCCTGCAAATTCCTCCACCCAAATGTAACAATAACCGCGATTTTCTTTCCCAATATGTATACCCGAGTTGTACACCAACAACTGCCGGTTATAAAATACGATACTGGTGGATATTTTTGAAAGCGCCAATATTTTTTCTAAGTCAAAAGTTTCAAACTCTTCAGATTCTTTTGCTGTATTAAAATCCTCTCTTCTTAATCGTTCTGCTTCTTCAGCAATTTTAAGATGTTTTTTATGTGTTTGCTTAAAATGCCTTTTTTTCTAGTCATCGTTTGTATTATCTGTTTTTATTTTCAAAATGTCACAAGTATTACAGGTGTCCTTTTTTAGTGGCTTGATTTTCAAGTTAAATTTAGTGTAAAAAATATTTTTATACGATGTTAGACTAACTACTGGAATCACTTCTTCTTTCTTATACATATCATACATTTTCTGTACAGTTATTTCAGTAGGTAAGTATTGAGCGATGACGATAGTGCGAGATGTATTTAGGTATCTTGTTAATCGGATTCATGACAGTTTGAACCTTTTTCTAGAGCAATTTGTTCTTGCCACCCTGTTTAATGCCTTTTTGATCAGAAAGAGGTAATAATCTTTGAATTTTTTTAACGTTGTACTTAACTTTATTACTTACTTACTCACTAAACATTTTTCTGCACACACGTGAATCCTTTATCTTATAAATTCTAGAGAAATTTCTTCTTTTTGTATTCTTTCCGTATAGTATCTTCTTTTTAACTTCTGATACACAAACAGCATTAAAATTTGTTTGGCTGTCATATGTTTTTAGAGACCAAAATATTTCAAATTCATATTGCCGGGTTTCAACAGAAACAGTGTTAGCACAATTTGCAGTATAAGAGCAATCAAAATGTTTAAACTATTTTGGTTTTATGTTTAATACCTTTGTAGTTGTAGTAAGCTTGGTTACTGTTTTTTCGCATTCTCTTTTCTTTTTGACTTTGTTTCAAAAACTTTCTTCTTCTTCCCTTTTTCGGCATTCCTTTGTATTTTGGTAGCAATTCTGTTGTAAGTTAAGTATCAGCCTCAACGCGTAAAGGGAAGTTTTGATTATTTCCTGCTATCGTATTGTTTGCGGTTTCTTCATTTTTGTCCATTTAAGAATATTTTGTTTCTTTAGTAATTTCAAAAGTAAGATCCCTAGCAGAATCGCACTGTCTTTTGATAGATAATCTGGTTTGTTACGGGGTTCAGAGTTTTCTAAAATTACTTCGTTTGTTTGGGATTTAGTTGCTTTGGCAATGTCTTCTTCTGGGACTACCGATAAGAGTATTTAACACAATTTCATCATCGCCTACGTCTGATTCTAAACAAACATCAGTGTTATGCTGTGATATTTGTTGTACTGGTTCCAGATTTTCTTCATAATAGTTTTGACGTGAGTTTTTGTCCAAAAGTCAATAAATGTTATTTTATACATGTAACTATAAACAATATAAGTGAACATAGTGATCTGCTTAAAGCTCTTGAAAAAGCAACACGTTAAAATTAAATAGTTACAAGTTAATACAATAAGTAATAAAAAACAATAAAAGTAAAAAATTATATACATAAGTTTAAAGAAAAATGAAAACTTTGGCTGTTTTATTTAAGTTATTAGTAAGATTAACATAGTTATTTAATTCCCAATGCCATTATACTTTTCGTGTTTTTGATTTTCATTTTGTTGGTTAGATTATAAAAACATATTAAAATAATAGGTACTTACCCTGTTTTTGTTTTTTTACCAAAAACGCCTCTAAAATCTTGACCATGCGGGAACTATGCATATTATTTGTAAACACTAAGTTATTTTTTAAACTTAAGATCAGGCCCGTGTCTAGCACTTTTGGCGCCCTTGTGCAAATTCAAAATAACGCCCCAAATTTGTACTACGTTCATATGTGATCCACTATTAAAAAATAATTTTAAAAAGTATTTTCATAAATTTATTTTCATTTTTATATTTTACAAGTACAAGCCATAAGCCATACAAGTATTTTTTCATTGAGGTACATAACATAATTATAAACTGTTACGTTTTTTTATTTAGTAACGTTCTCAAATGAACGCACCAGTTTTCTTTTATTCAGTAACGTAAATATAAAATGTGCCTTTACTATTAGATGCGGGTTTGAACTAAGTCCAAAGTGTAGCGCATGCGTTACTTGTATTTCACGCTTCTTGTCAGCTTGTCTTGTAGTTGCTAAGCAGGTAGTTTGACGCCGCTATAAAAATTTTAATTTTAAATGGTCAACTCTTAGCTTGGTAAGTTTTCTAATCCACATTTTATTGTTGCTAACTTAGACAAATATTTACAGAGGTTTTTTTTTTATCTTTCCGATTTTCTTTATTTATCTTGGCTGCTTTCCTAAATGTAACCGTTTACCGAGAATAAAAGGGTACAAGATGGCGGGTGAAAGTCAACCTCGCACATCTCTCTTGCGTCGATGCTAAAGATGGCGACGAGTGCCGTTATGTGTAATAATTACGATATCTGATTGAGACAATTTATCTAATCCTTACTGTTTGATTTGGAATAATTACGGCGAATGATCGTTTCTACAAGATTTCATTGAATGCAGCTTATGGAAATTTACAAGGCTAATTTTCTTGTTTAAGTTAAGTAAACGTAACTTCAATTATCAGCTTCTATCTATTGTTGTAATTTTTGCTTATGTGCTAACCTACATTAAATGTGAATTGTGGGAATGCTGTCTTACTTTTGTTGTGTTTTAGCTATTCTTTTTCCGACCACTAAGGACGAACACTTGGGCAGAGCTCTGGACAAGTCAGTCGATCGATCGGTGTATGTAAAACATTGTTACCTGTGACTGTAAGGTAGTATTCTCTTTTTTTCATTTTATGTAGTGTTATGTGTTTTAACGATTCATAATTGGTCGTGTGATTGTGACTAGACCAAGTTTGCTTAAGCCTTTTAATTGAATACACGTTTACCTCATTATTACTTCAATATTACTTAAATTTTTCTTTAAATATTACTACGTATGATTTAATTGTGTTTAATCGTACTTAATTTTACTTAATTTGTTTGGATTACTCTACGAGTAAGAAATTTGTTTCGACGATGATTGCACCGAGGGAAATTACTCCCTAACGGTAAAAATTACTAAGTTTCTTTAATTTGTGTTCTCGACTCGTATGTATTTAGAGTCCATATTACCTTAGGTCTAATTTGCTTACTATATGTATATATTATTATATCTATTGTATCCTTAAGTAGTTAAGTATATTTACTGTTTATGTATTTCTTTGCTCGGTTTTGGTAATTTAGCCAGAATTACACCTGTTAATTCAAAATAAACTACCTGGCGCCTGTATTTCTGGGTATGTTCTAAATCTCTTAAATATCAACGTGCATTTAATTTTATTATTATATAAGCTATCTCGAAATTCGGCTGCATTTTTCTTTCTAACCTACTTCCCCTCTCCTGAGCTAGGGCAATATTCTTTTGACTATTAATTCCAATTGGAATTTTTCTGCATCCATTATTACTACCCCACTGCAGCTGGTAGGGGTTGGTAATAAAACTTATAGAAAACAGAAATATATTCTAACAGCATTACAACTCAAAATTTTTCTATTATAGTTTCAAATGTAATATATGATACAAAAACACAAAAAATAAAAAAAATTATTAAAACATTAAAAATACTCGTTTATATATTACAGGACGAAACTGATCGACAAATAAAAACAAAACAATATAAAATTTTAATAATGCAACATGTCATCTTTTAAAGGTCAATATCCAAGTATTAGGTATTGTTATTAATATTTTAGCTAAGTGAATTGAGCTTTTCGTGCTTTAATTTTTGCAAATTGTTTAATTAAATCTTCGGTGTCTAATTCTTTTAACTGGCCCGTTTCTATTAAAATGACAGCAAGATTACTTAGTCGGTTTTGCCCCATGGTCGATCTTAAATCATTTTTTATTGTTTTGAGTTTTGAAAAAGATGGTTCTGCGGTAGCAACAGAAACCGGCATTGTTTTTTTTTTGACATAATTCTAATTATTCGTTTTCACAATAATTTTTATATTTATCCATAAATTATCCATAAAAACGCAAAATTATTAGAGTAAGAAGAAAGTAATTGGAATATCTCATCCACTGATTACATCTAGAGCATTAAAAATCAACACTGATTCACTATAATTTGTGTGATAAACTACCAGTTTATATTTTTTTAAATATTTTCTTAGCACTTTCTTTTTCAAGATTTAAGAAGCGAATAAACGTATTTGTCTCACATTTGTATTTATAGAATGTCGAAATGAACAAGTCAGTGCAAGTTTGCGCTAAGAAAATATTTAAAAAAATAGTAACTGGTAGATAAATAAATTACGCCATTCATGACTTCAGTTATTAGTACTTTTATATTCAAATCATGCAAAATTACACGAGTACTCCCCAATAGTTTCTTTTTCAAAGTTTTAGCAATCGTTATTATAATATATTACGTATGTATTTTATTATTAACATACAATATGTTACGACTTTGAAAGATAAATTAAGAAAATAAGAAATGCACAACTGTACAGCTGTGTGTTTTTTGAAGAATTTTCAGTACACACTCTTATTTTTTTTTATAGAATTTAAATGTTTACATATAGGAAAAATATTTAGAAAAAAAATATTTTGGAATTAAACTACATATTTTGGCTGGTCACATAAATAAATATGTATGTGTGTCAATATTTATTTATTTACAACCTTGCATTTATTATTCTTTTATAAATACATATACCTTACCAAATAACTTCACAAAAAAAGTAAAAAATTGTACTTTTGTCCATTGGTCGTTACAATGTGGGCCAGTTTGGATTACTGGAATGTTCGGATTACGGAAGTTCGGATTACGGATATTGCACTGTAAATACTTCTCTATATTAAAATTAAAATTTTGTATTATTGCTATGGTGGAACCAGTGAATTTTTACACATAACAGTCGAATGTACGTAGAGATAAATCGCATAACAATTTGTTATTATTCGTTGTATAATATTTTATTTTAACATTTTTTGTCATGTTACTTGCAAATTTCCTTAAAGTTCCATCATATCAAAACCTTAAGTAACATTCATAACATTTTCCTTCTCACATTCATTTATAATGGCTCTACGCCCATGCCTGGCATAAAATCTAAGACCATACGATTTAAATTTAACTTTAATTTTTTAATATACAGGTGCTGGACTTTATGTCTTATTTAAATAGATCAATTTTGCCTACAGATGACTGATGCTATGCCCGAATCTAAAAAGAAATGTAGACAGTACAGTGTTGATTATTTGAAACTTGGCTTCATTCCATCATTGTCGGACAAACAATTGCCTATGTGCCCTTTATGCAACAAAGTTTTGGGCAATGACGCTATGAAACCATCTAAGCTGCAGGATCATCTGAGAAGATGTCACACTGATAAAACAGATAAAGATTTGATATACTTTCAAACACTGAAAGATAAACTTCAGAAAAGACTCACGCTGGACAAAATGTTCGCTTTGACGTCACAAAGAAACGATGATGGTTTGCGGGCGTCTTACAATATCTCGCTACTTATAGCAAAATCCGGAAAACCGCATACTATCGGAGAGAAGTTAATTTTTCCAGTCGTTTTAAAAACTGTTTTACACCAACCTGCATCTGATATCATTAAAAGAATTCCCTTAAACAACAATACTGATGGAAGACGTATTGATGAAATGAGTTCTGATATTGAAAGCTTCTTATGTAATTATTTGCGAACGACTCATTTCTCTATACAACTGGACGAGTCAACTTTACCTGGTAATGCAGCATTATTATTGGCATATGTTCGTTTTATTATGAATCAAGAAATCTACGAAGAACTGCTCTTTGCAAGAACTTTGACAACCGACACTAAAGGTGAATCAATATTTCATGTTTTGAAGGATTACTTCATTAAAAAAACAATCCCTTTATCAAATATAATATCAGTAGCTACAGATGGAGCACCTGCCATGGTTGGACGTTATCGTACATTCATAAGCTATTTAAAACAAAATGTGTCAGGAGTGTTAGCAATAGGGGAAAGTCGGGATCCTTCAACTATAGGGTAGATTAAACTATTGCAGTTTATCAAGAACAGGTTCAAATTTCGCGCCGGCCAATTTATTTGTTCATTGACATTGTTGAAGCCGTCAGTGTGTCTATGGTGGAAAATAGTTTACATCTCTGTAAGTGTTTTAATAAATAAAAGTGAAAAATAGTGTTTTTCAAAGTGAGTTTCGAATGTAGACAGAATTGCTTGTCACTCCAAGAAGATCTGTATTCACGAATTTAGTTTTTACTGCAATATTTGGCATTGTTTTAGCTTCAACATGGTGCACAATTCATAACCTCAACATGCTTCTTTCATATTTGAATTACTAACAATGCACGTGCATGGACTTTGGGGTACATTCAACCAACACATACGAGGTAGATTCAACCACTGGTTGATCCTACCCCATATGTACCTTAGATCTCTCTGAACTACTAAATTGAGAAATTGATGTTAAAACTTGCACTTTCCTACAGATGCTCAGAGTGTACAAAAGAAAAACGAATCAAGAAATTGACGAAAAGGTAATCGCGCTCAAGAGATGCTTAAAAAACAGGAGAGATAGCTCGACAGTACAATATACAGAGAGAAACACTGATGTCACGAATGAAGCGAATCAAAACCCTTGGTAAAGAAGGGGAGTACTGTAAATCGTCGGATTATGGCGTCACATCCAGTGATGATGATGATGAGAGAACGTTCCAAAGCAAATATACGGTGAAATAAGTTTTTTCTGAAAAAGAAGAATAAGATCTCTCAAAATACATACGCGTCTTCATTATGGTCTATCATACAGACAAATTCGATTTCTCGAATATGAATTTGCATCTAAGATACCTGAATGCAAATTTCCTTCCTAATGGACAGACAATAAAATGGCTGGTAAGTATAACATTCACTATTTCTATAATCTAATGTAACGTCATATAGGTAACATTTTATTCAATGACTGATTTCTTTTCAAGGTGTTGATTGGTTGTATGGTTATATGGCAAGACATCCTGAACTTGCTCTTAGAAAACCAGAGAGCACCAATTTCTTACGATCAATAAGTTTCAACAAAGAGAAAGTCGAAAAGTTCTTTGCCAACTATCTCTTTCTTTTAGAAAAATTCAAATTCAAAGCCGAAAATATTTATACTTTGGATGAGAGTGGCGTCACCACCGTAATGAGAACAATTAACGTAGTTAAAAGTAAAAAAGAAAGAAGCAAGTAGGGCAAATATCTGGTTGACAAAAGAGTTGTTTCCAAAAGTTATTGATTACATCATAAAACATACTCGTAGTTCTAAACTGAACATAATCCTCTTGCTAATTGACAACCATGAATCTCATGTATCATTTGAAGCAGTAAAAGTATGTAGAGAATATGGAATAAAAATGTGGTCTTTCCCGCCACACACAACTCATCGTTTGCAGCCGCTCGATGTTGGAGTCTTCGGGCCATTTAAATCATCTCTAGCATCTCCTTTTAATGATTGGTTAGTTTCACATTCTGGGGAAGTCATTACAATAAGTAACATAGGCGAGTTGACTAAAACAGCATTTATTCGACTTTTACAGTTTCGAATATAACCAATGCTTTTAAGAAAACAGGCATATGGCCTTTGAATCGACGAGCCTTCAGCGACGATGACTTCTGTGACAGTTTTTTCAATAATAATTCAACAGAAAAACAGAATTCAAATCAATACCAGATAGCACAACCTGACTGCTCGAAGGA
Source organism: Aquatica leii (assembly GCA_035610365.1). Taxonomy (NCBI): domain Eukaryota; kingdom Metazoa; phylum Arthropoda; class Insecta; order Coleoptera; family Lampyridae; genus Aquatica; species Aquatica leii. Next base: position 97,477,327 of record CM069434.1, on the reverse strand, counting down.
CAATAGCAATGAAGACAAAACCGAAGAAGTCAAAGAGAAGGTAGGCGTAGACCTGATTACGGGAACAAAATGTATCAGAAATGATGGAAATGACAGGAAAAATGAGGACAAAAACGATGAAAACGAAATACAAATGATGAATGAAAATAAATCTAAGATTCGAATCCAAGATGTGAGGCCGCTACCTAGATCACTTAAGAAAAAGACAAGTAAGGGAAAAAGGAGAGAATACAAGTCAAAGATCTACACTTCAACGCCAGAGTTCAACGAACTGCATCAAGCAGAACTAGAAAAGAAGAAAAAAACTGTCTTTAAAAGCCGCAAAAACTACAAAGCGAAAGATTTTCGAGACCTGTGAAAGTTCCTCGGACAGTTCTGTGAGTTACCAAGAAGATTCTGATGACAGCTCATCTGTAGACGATTTTTGTATTGAATCATGTGAAGAATATGTCGTAAAAGATGACGATTTTGTGATAGTAAAATATTGTTCAAAATCATCTGTAATCTACTATATAGGAAAGGTGTTATCGAAAGACAATGCCGAATACGAAGTGAACTTCTTGAGAAGAAAAAATACTTCCAGCACATTCATTTTTTCTTTAATTGAAGATATTGCCACAGTTGAGAGAGACCAGATAGTAGCAATCCTGCCCACGCCTATAACTTGTGGAACTGTCAGGACTTCAGCATTATTCAAATTTAAATTCAATTTCAAGGGCTGGAATATCCGATATTTTTTTATGAATTAAACCTTACTTCATATCATCAAGTATATGTACACTCAACTTTGAACCAATAAATATTTTTCTCTGAAATGGAGTGATTTTGTAACACTGGTTGTATTCACCCCAAGCCGTGGTTGAAGGTGCCCCATGCCTGGGGTAGATTCAACCAAAATAGACATTTCGAAAAAATTATCAGAATCAGTTATTATATATTTTATATCATATTTTGGTTGGTTCAGTATTCATTAAATGCCTTACTTCAATCAAGTATACAGCGAAATGAACAAAATGATAATTCTTTCAAAAAATAGACAAGACAAAATATGAAAAGTGGTTGAATCTTCCCCACTCTCCTCTACAATGCGTCATCCATCGACAACATTTAATTGCTAAAAATTAGCGCAGTTGTGTGAAGAAAATGACGCACACTTTCATCAATTACTCCTTCACACTGAAGTACGCTGGCTGTCGAAAGGCTTATGTTTGACAAGATTATTTGCACTTTTTGAGACTATTTTAGAATTTCTTGATACTAAAGATAAAATTTTAAAAGACAATTTAATGAAACGGAAAACATACATCGCCTATATAACAGATTTGTTTCCAAATTTAATATGGTTAATTTGCAGTTACACGGCGACAGTCTAAATTTGATTAAAACAAAGTCCATCTTATCAGCGTTTCTTGCCAGAATTAAACTAATGAAGCAAATTATTGGACGGAGCGAATTTTCGCAGTTCCCCAATTTGTCACAAACAAACTGCCAAGAAAACGACGTTTCAACCTACGTTCAACATTTAAATGCCCTCTATTCAGATTTTGAAATTAGGTTTGAGAATGTTTTGACTATGGTAATACCATCGTAGATAATTAACCCATATGGTGACATAGAAGAAACGAATGTCATAATACAAGAGGAACTGACTGAACTTAGTACAAACGAAGTACCTAAGGTTCAGTTTAAAAACGGATATCCGCAACTGTGGCTGCAAAACAACATACCCGTTACTTATCCCGTATTATATAATATAGCGAAAAAATTTTTAATTTCCTTTCCATCCTCATACCTAGTGGAAAGGGGGTTCAACGCTGTTACCAATCTCCTAACCAAAAAAAAGAAACAGACTGGACATCATTAGCTGAAGAGATTTAAGATTAAACCTTACAAAATTGACGCAAAATGTTGATAATTTATTATTAAAGCGTCAAGTTCATCCTTCTCACTAAAAACATTTACTTATTGCTTAGTTAATTTTATGTGTATTTTATGTTACGTATATTTTATATAACAGATAGAAAATTTTATTTTGAGTAGTTTTAATTTAAATTCAATTAATAAATGTATAAAACTTAACATGTGTTTTTACTTTAAGTTTTTAACACTAAACTTCACTACAGTTAAAAATTTACAAAAAACAATATCAGGTAAGTAGGGGTTCTACCCAAAACTAAAAAACATGGCAAGAGGTCTACGACACAAAGAAGTTTGGGAACCTCTGCTTTATATGGATCGAAACAATGTTGGTTGCCTATATGTCACGAGTATTTATGAAGGCCCTGTACCCCAAACAAAAAAAAAGTCTACACAATAGAAGAGATCAACATTGGAGCTTTTGAAAAATTTGCTTAAACGTAATAAACAATAATCTTTTGTTCGTAAAAACAAAATTAATTTACTTAATAAAATGATTTTGTTCAGAAAAGATTTGTACGTAATCTTTATATGTATGAAAACTATAAATACGTAAAACAAAAAAAAAGAATTAGTGTTGTTTTTATAATTTATGAACTTATTTTACTTAACCATGAGAATATGTTCTACAAACATATTTTGTGCGAAGATGTAAATTCAACGCGCTCGAACTTTTAACTCGAAGTACTTCAATTTGCATTATTACACAAAATAATAGGTTGTCAGCAAAAATAACTATTTATCAATTCGCTTGTGGGGGCGATCTGCGCAAAACATTTAATCCAAATTGGTATAAATAAACAACAGTATGTATCTGATCCAGAATTGCAAACAATCATGCAGACGTTGGTAAGTGGGTTGTGCTAAAGCCGATCATGTTACAGTTTTTAAATCAAACAATTACAGTAATTACAATGTAGAGTAGTTTGTTATCTAGCGATCAAACGATTTACATTTGCAACCTGTAATTTCCATGTAAATATCACAAGTTTCTCAAGAATTCATCTTACAGGTGATATGGTTCGCTTTTCTTGCCCTTGTAACGAGTGACGTATCCCATTTGTATAATTCTAAATACAAATTAAAAAATCCTGTAGTGCAAGATTTGGGAATGTTCGTGCCTCAATTGCACTATTCCAATTACAAATTACCAAGATACAACGAGTACGACGTGCCTATAATCAATCAGCATCAAATTATAGAACCAAGTGGTAGTTACAAATGGGGGTGAGTATCACACGCTCATACAATTTTGTAAACGAGTTATACAACGGTGATATCTTCTTAGTACGAGTTGAAGTCTAAGCGACAGTCATTGGAAAGTTTAAAATTATTTATGTTTACAGATTCGCAACTGCAAATGGTATCGCTGCAGAAGAAGTGGCCGTAATCAGCGATAATTCAAAGCAGACTTCGAAATCTGTTAGAGGTTCTTATCAATATATATCTCCCGATGGGGTCCCTGTTATTGTAACTTATACAGCCGATGAAAATGGATTTCAGCCGCAAGTTATCAGTAGTACTGTGCCAGAATACGGCGTACTTCCTGATTTTTACAAAATGCCGATTAAGCAATAATTAACCAATATAATTAGATTTTACAATACGCACTTAACATAAGAAAATAATAATTCAACATGTTTGGTAATTATTCAATTTTACGCAAATAAAACATACAAAGTAGTATCGTTATTATTAACTTCGATTTAGTGTAATTTTAATAAAACTTTCTTAAAAAAATTAGATTTCATTACATTTACGCAATAATCACAGTTAAATGTTAAAATTAATAGTTTAATTTTTCTAAAAAATTATAGACATTAAGTAATACAAATTCTGTGTAGTTATATAAGCTTAAAGGAAGTTACATCAAATTCAAAATTTGACTGCAGTTTTTTTAGTAAGTAATAAAACGTCAAAGGAATTTATTTACAGTTACAGTAAAGATTTTACGTTTATTCCAAGCTCGTACGAAATTTCTTTTTTTTACTTAAACCTATACTGTTTAATATACAGGATTGTACATCTTTTAGCGGCATTGTTGTTAACCTTGCAAATCTCGTATTTGTATATAATTGAAAATTATGTAACACCTAGATGACCTTTAGTTCATGTACATACGTGATGATACTAGAAATGCGACAAGTTAACATTTACATTAATCTTCAAATTATTGGTATTTCTAAGATAACCGCGTTTATCGCATGGCATTACCATTGTTCCACCATATAATTATCTAGTTAACATTTTCAAAAGTTTTTAGTGCAAGGTAATTAAGGTGATGGTATTGAATTTTATTTATCTATTAAATTGTTATAGTTAATGCTAACGAAACAATGGGAAATAAGTTAAGAAAAATCTAATGCCGTGCATCTTAATTTAACCTTCGCATAATAGAAATGCTGACAAAGATGTATACTTCAATCAGTGCCTTGTTTAATAAGCATTAAATACTTCATGTGTGACCCATTACGCGCAAGAGGAATTACACAGATTCATGGCCTAGTGTCTCGAACATTTCATTGTTAAGGAGCGGTCTGTTATGCTCAAGTAGCGTTTTATGTACTATTAAAAACCATCTGAAAACGTTTCTTTTTTTGATATAACGCCAACTGATTATGTAATGTGAATAATTATTTCTATAATTTTGATTCACGTTTATTATTCATAGCTTTTTGGTAACTTTTTTGTATATTTTTTTATCTAAAAGCAACGTCAGTTATATACCAGTTTTTTGTTAAAATACGTTTTAGATTGACGTTATGCAAGAAAGATTAAAACGGTATCAATCATAATTTTTGATAGATTTTTGACAAGTTATAAACACTACGTTAACCTTTTATGAAAAGTATTTGTAAAAACTGATAGATTTCTTATAGAATCTTATAAAATTATATGTAGATTTTTGGAATTACCTATTCAAAACTGAAAAAATTCAATAGAAAAATTACCATAAAGCGGTCATGGTATTCTATTAGAAACCAATAGAAAACTAATTTTTTATAGGTAAATACCTTTTAATACCGATTTTACCCAATTTTCTCTAATAAGTGATAACCAATAACAAAACTCAAAATCAAATAATATTTTTATTGTGAATTCGAAATTAAAACATATTATTTCACTTTATATCGGGAAATGCTTATTAACTCCAACAAATAGTTCGTATAACTTTCTCTATGTCTCTACCCGTGAGTCAACTGCTTTAAAGTCATTTTATTCTCTTTCTAGTAGTAACAAATTCCTCGTTGTATTTTACAATTGCTTACAATAAATACTTTTTTTGTGTCAACATCGCAAACGTCAATATTTGTTCGTGGGTATAATTAAGCAATGGGCGAAAAAAGCTCTAGAGTGGCAAAATAAAAAGTAGAAATCCACATAAAACTAAGTGTTCAAAGACAAATGCTATATAAATACAAATATGCAATAAATAAAAATAAAATTATTATTGTTTTTAAGAATTTTAAAATACAGTAATACCTCATTAATCCGTACATTCAGTAATCCGAATGACCCAATAATTCCGACTGCTTCGTTTTCCCATTATGTATCTTATAGTCCGGATTACCAAAACTATAATAAATCCGGACTATAAGATCAGAAATCAGAAACAAAGAGAAATTTGCACGTGTCGACTTGCTTCTAACTAATTTTAGTTTAAGGCGCATTCTGCAATATTGCACCTAAACGAAAGCACGTCACCTTGAGTATTCAAGAAAAATTTGATATATTAAAAAAACTGCATGCAGTTTTTTTAATAGTGTGGTGTAAGTGGGGCAAGTCTGGCTCAAAAATATTATGTCGGCACATCAACAATTTCTGACATTAAAAAAAAATAAGATTAAAATTGAGAAATTCGTGGACAATTGTTACTAACAAGTTCCCAAGAAAAGAAAAACCTTGAGGCAGGCGGAATATTGGTTTCGAACCCAAAGATCCCGACATATTCTCATTTCTTTTAACATTTTGACTGCCATGGCACAGAAAATATATTCAGAAGTTTATGACAACAAAAATTTTGTCGCAAGTAGAGGATGTTTAGCAAAATTTAAATCCAGATTTGGTTTAAGAAGATTAAAAGTGTGTGGAGAAAAGTTATCAACTGATAAAACTGCTGTTCCGCCTTTTATTTTCAAACTTAAAGAAAGAATATTAGAACTGAACGTGGGTCTATTCCAAATTTACAATTGTGATGAATCGGGGCTGTTTTGGAAAATGCTACCGGATAAAACAGTAGTAGACAACCAAGAGAAAACAGCCCCTGGTAGAAAAGTTGCAAAAAAAAATTAACTTATTTATTTTGCATGAATAGGAATCGAACACATAAGATGAAGCTTTTAGTCATAGGCAAGTTAAAAAATCCAAGAGCATTTAAAAATGTAGATTGGGCAATAGATTACAGATCATCAAAAAATGCTTGGATGACATCCGAAATTTTTTGTGATTGGCAAGAAAACTGTTTTGTTAAACAAGTAAAAAACTTTCTTAAAAGCAAAAAATTTGGAGCAGAAACCATTACTGTTTATTGACAACGCGACATGTCATGGCCCAGGCGAAGAAAAAATAGCTAGTGACCCCCAAACACAACTGCTCTTATTCAGCATTTGGATCAAAATGTTATTCAGTTAACGAAATTAGCTCACCGTAAAAGTTTACTGACTCACATTTTGTCATCAGATGAAAATAACATTTCCAAATGCATAAAATCTCTTACAATGAAGGATGGTGTCTTTTGGCTTTTTCATGCATGGTAAATTCTTGGTTCCGAAGCGAGTGATCCTAACGAATATGATGAAGAAGACCATTTGCCTTTAAGCATTTTAAAATCACAGATAAATTCTACAAGAAATGATTTGCATTTAATAACTTCTATGTTACTACAGACTTGAGGAGAAGAGTTAACAGAAGCTAAAGTACAGTTCTGGATTTGCGGAGATGCAAATTTACTGCCCTTGGAAGAAAGTATCTAAATTCAATCCGACGATGATGAAGAAGAACCATTTAGAAGAAAAATTAAGAATGAAGAAGCAGTAAAAGCTCTAAACACTGCTTTATTCCAAACAAAAATTACTAGCTTTTTCTAATTATATAACTTTCAGTTGAAAAATTCAAATAATTCAGTTTTTATTTTTTTAATAAATTTATTACATGTACTTAGTATTTGCGTATTTTGTATATACGATAATGATTCCACTTATCCGGATTTTTTCTTAATCCGGATGGGTCGTGTTTTAATTAGTCCGGATTAATGAGGTACTACTAAGCAAATTTATTATATTTGTTTAAACAATTTTTGGTTATATTATTCTAAACAATAACACAGATAATGATGTATGTTAATAAATATGAAAGAAGGGAGATGACGTAAAAAATTAATTCTTGAGTGCCAACTTCTAGTTATAAAATTCTACTGCACTTTACCGACCTAGGCTGAAAAAATAAAATTTCCGGCCGATTATAATACCAAAAACATCAAAACTGTCGAAAGCACAAAAAATGATGTACTTTACTCTTGACGAAAGTTTCATAGCAAACTCACTTATATGTATATGCTATGCTGCGTTCTGCTTTTGACGCTTGTTACGTAAATTACTATTTTTCATTCAAAAAATTGAATTGTCTAAAATAATGGGGTTAGATAATACTTTACATTAAATTTACTATTTTATTAGAAAGGGGACCGATAAAATTTTGAAAGGCAGTTTTGACAGCCTCGACAAAATTAAATTTTAAAAATATTAACAAGCTATCTAAATTCTGAAAAAAATTATAGTCAGTGATAGCTAAGCCATACAAAAGAATAGATGATAAAGAAGTTCCAGTTGCAACTGTTGTAGTTTGGCCAAAGTGACTTGTGTGGGGTGCGGCCGAGCGTTGTCCTGCAATAGTAGTTAACCATAAATATTGACCTTAATCGATTTACTAGGTGATAGATGACATCTGAACTGAACCACTAAACACTCACCATAAGATTTTGAAGTGTAATTTTTTTAGCGAGGGTAAATCTGAAATTTTGGTAAGTAACGCAAAAATAAGCAGCACAGTCGCAACAAATTATATATATTTTTTACATTTCTGACGTTTATATCGACATAAACTATTTTAACCTTTCATTTTGTAGTGACAATCCAAGTGTTTATGAAGCGTTGTTTTGAAATTAAAAAAAATCTTTTAATTAATTTAATTGACTGAAACATGTTAGTTTTTCATCAATAAATAAAAATAAAAGAAATTAATTAACAAAGAGGTTTCATTTCATCCGTAAGCTTCTGTTGGTAAGGCTCAATCGTTTAATATTTTTTTGAAAAGAAATTTTTTGCGCAATTTTTTGGTGTTGTCTAACTTTTTTACTTTGGGAATTTTAACAAAATAACATTTTTTTTCTTAGTTACACCGAACACTTCTATAGCGAACACCTCTATAGGTATATAGGGGTTTTAGATGATTGTTATCTATCTCAATCAGAAGTCGTGCACGTAGCTCATTTGCTAGGTTGAAATTGCTAGAACGGAATTTTTTAAACTAACTAAGCACCGTTTGTTGTGAAGTAACTTCAAACAAATCAAACACATCATTAATGTTGCGAGCGGTCTGCGCAGTTGTGGTTCAACCTATAAACACATATTTTAGTAAAATAAAACAATTTATTTTGCAAATGTGCGCGAATTGTTTTCTTTTTGTCTCGAATACACGCCTGGATTAGAAATATCGTTTCTATATCTGAATTGATTTTCGTTATCTCATTTCGTACCGTATCGTACCTTGATTGTATCTTGTCGTATATTTAGCTAAAATATCTCTTATCTATGCCGTACTTTCTGAAGAGATTAGTTATGAAATTTCTATCAGAGGACAAACTCTTTTGTCTACTCAGATTAAAGTTCGCAGATAGTTACGTTGTATCTTACATCGCGAATCTAGTGATGCATATAAGGTTCTAGTGTCTACTTATACTTTTGAGCAAGACGTCTTTGAAGTATCTAATCCTTTAAAAGATTTAACTTCGGAAATTTATGGTCTTTCCGATTTTTCCTAAGGAGGTCTTGAAGTTAAACGTCTAAAATTTTTGTTAAATTAAATGAATTTTTTGTTGATTTGGAAAGCGAATTTTTTTTACGTTTGGATAATGTCTCCGACATCGAGTCACAATTACAAAATACCTCGATTAAAGAAACTGCAGTATCTCATTCGTATAGTATGCCTGTCTGTAAATGGAATTTGAAGTTTTCTGGTTCTTCAAATAAAAGCAACTTAATCCAATTTTTAGAAAAAGTTTATGAATTACGTCTAGCTCTTAATATTTCGTTCCAAGAATTATTTGACTCTGGCGTATATCTGGTATTGATCTGTTCGACATAAATAACTGGCAGGATTTGGAAAAACTTTTGAAAGAAACTTTTCTTTCATTTTCTGATGATAATAACCTTTTATCTGAAATTAAGCAGCGTACTCAAAGAGAAAACGAGAGTGTTGCTATCTTTATTGCTATAATGCAAAGCATGTTTAATAGATTGTCTACGCTTCCCTCGGTTGAAGATCAACTTCGTATTGTAAAAAGAAACTTTCATCCTTTCTTTATTCATATTTGGTCTTACATGATATTGCAACGTTTCCTATTCTCTTAGATATATGTCGTAAGTTGGAAAATAGTCGCCAACAAATTAAAAAATATCATCCGCCACCTTTAAGGAAAGTGAATCTTCTCTTAGGTCCTGACTTTGCCTATACTGATTCAACTACGGAATTATCTTTGTCTGTCGTTACGTGTTGGAATTGTCAAATTAATGAACATATCTATTCTGACTGTAAATTGCATAAAAAAAATTTTTGTTATGGATGTGGAATTCCTTATATAGTTAAGTCAAAGTGTTCTTCTAAACGTAATGTGGTCAACAAACATTTTCTCTTCCAAAAAAAACGAGTCTGCCGCACAAAGAGGTGCAGTGTGTCTCGAAAATCCAAGTCATCTCAACAAAAATATTCTCCGTACGATCCAAAGGAAATAGTCAGACTGTCTAAAACCTACTTTTCTTAAAATGAATGGTCTGCTTGGTTAAAAACCATTTCTAAGTTTTATAGTAGCTTTTCCTCACAAAGTTTACCTGAATTATCTCTTCTCTTTGTTTCTATGCCTAATGACAATCGTCCTTGCATTAAGTTTTTCTGAAATAATCAAGAACATACAGCTCTTTTAGATGCAAGTGCAAATATCTCTGTTTTAGGTCTTTTTCTTCTCTACAGTATTTAATAATCCCTCTATTCTAATATCTACTGCCCATGGAAAACCTCAAACAGTATCTCAAGTAGTTAAAATTCCTATTAGTATTAATAATGTCATCAAGAATGTAAAATGGTATGTCGTGCCTATTTCTACTAGCTTTATTTTTGGAATAGATTTCTGTCATCTGTTTAATATATCTATGGATTTTATTTCTTTTTCGTTTTCCATTTCTAAAGAAGTTTCTGTTTGTAGTGTAAATAAAATTAAAGGTGTCTTTGATCAATTTTTTGATTTTTTTTAAAGAAAATAATATAGATATAAGGCCAGGTAAAAGTTACATGACTTAGAAGCAAAGCTACACAAGCGTACAGATCGAACGCTATCTATCGAATTCATTTCAAGCCTGACCTCGTTCTATTTTTGAACAGTTTCCACCTAACTAAAAAGTTAAAAAAGGTTTATACGTAAATATTTGTTAAATTAATTTGACATTAAATAAAAATAGTAACGGAACGTTACAAACACACAAATTTTTATACTTTTTATTTTTGCACAAAATATTGCATAAAAAACGGTTTTTAATATTATTTCAACATTTAAATGCTCGTGTAAAGAGAACTAGTGTACCTTTTTAACATAAAAATGTATTTAAAAATGTGACGTAAGAATGAAGTTAGTCACAGTTTAATATGGTCTTTTAACAATCTACTAATTTTATATTACACGACCTATACATAAATGATATTAAAGTTTTATTACACCTTTATCAGAAATCTTTACTATTCTTGCACTATTTTATTCACCAATTCAAATTTAATGGGCAATTACATCTTAAATAGGTTTTGATACAAAATTATTAAAAACTTTTAAAATAATTTCTGATTAATTTATTCTAATAAAAAAACACATTAAAACCTTTTAAGTAAAATCTGTTTAGAATACCGTTTATTAGTGTTTTCATTTAATAATTCATAAACACTACTACAAAACCTGTTGAATCCAATATATCCAATACATTCCTATTGAAACCTATTTAATTTTGTATTGGTTTTAATTAGTTTATATGTAACATTTCTAGTAGGAAACCAATTATTATATTTTGATATTCAAAAAAACACAATTATAATTTCTTACGTTCACTGAAAAAAAGGTTATAGTATCTAACGGTTATACTTGTCTTAACTATGCATGACGATAATGCTATCTACCTACATGTGACTGTGACATTTTATAATTCAACTAAAAAAAGAGATGACAATAGATCATATGTACATATGTAATTTTCTACGTATAAATAAATGTAGCATTTATGAATGCGCAAATATTTTTTTAATTTAAATTTTGATTTAACCCAATAAGATTAAAAAATAAACAAATTATTTTTTTTAATTTGTATAGATTTTCAAGAACTTTGTAAACATTAATTTCGCAAAGCAGAAGGCATAATCTTATACAACCAAGAAATAAAAATGACAATATGCTGAAATTATGCAGCAAATCCTTTTCCAAAAATGTTTACGTGCAAGAAAAAAGGAAGAAAATGCGCAAAATAAGAAAAACAAAATACAGTGGAACTCCGGAACTCCGAACCCTGGTAATCCGAAATTCTGGATAATCCGAACATCATTTGCTTATTAAACAAATAATATTTCTTACTGAAAATTATAGGAAAAAGAAATATGTACGTACGTGAATCATGTACAAAACTGGTGTTTATTCTTAACTTACAAGACACATTTCAATTACTTTTAAAAAGAAAACGGTATAACAACTTATGTGAGAACAAAATCGGTCATCTTTTGACGTAACGATGTAGATTGGCTGGACGATGCAATGTTGCGCCAGCGCCGCATAAATATCACGTCCGTCGGTGTAACGGCAGCGTGCTGTTCCACGTAGCGTAGGGCCAAGTCAAGTGTATTGGCAGCGTCCGCGTGACAGGAGATTAGGTGACACGTCATCCTCTTCACTTTCTTCGTCTTGATCACCACTACCTTTACTTTCATCCAGCACCATTGTGACAATATCGTCATCGTTCAAAGCTTGATTGCCGTCGTCGTCTTGGTCAATCCATTCCTGGAGACAATTTTCTTCTGTTTTTTTACATCCAGGGATCTGTTGGACCAATTGAATCAAGTCAGTTACTTTTTACTGGGTGGGGAAATTGCTTTCTTTAAATTCCAGACTTGGCCACAGTTTTTTCGAAGATTTTTGAGTCAAAATTTTGTTGCGTTTTTGCTATGCTTCTGCAACCCAGTAAATAACGTCCCTAATTGTAATCTTTTTAGGCAATTTTTGATGGAGGAATCCTCTTTTTCAATTAGGGTTCGCAAGAGCATTTTCCGATAATACAGCTTCATGTTTTGCAGCACACGTTAATCCATGGGCAGCACACCTTTGACTAGCGACGAATCTGCTGGATGAGAGATGGCATTGTCAATTAATAAGAATGCTTTGTTTGGCAAACCGTTTTCTTCATTGAATTTGGTTACTGGAAGAACGAACTGTTTCTCAAACCATTCCTTAAATAGATCACCATTCATCCATACCTTCCTCTAATTTCTATAAAATACGGGAAGAGAGTTCATGTTAATATTTTTTAAGGCACCAGGCTTAGCAGCTTTGCCAATCACCATAAGTGGGATTTTATTCGTTGCTGCAGCATTGCTACAGGCTAAAATAATAAGGCGTTCCTTGTTAATTTTAAACCCCGGGGCAAAAGATTCCAATTTTGAAGCCAGACTTTTAGTTGGCAGAGCTTTAAAATTTAGACCTGACTCATCGGCATTATATACCTGCTGGGGCAAAAGGTTTTCAAAACTAACAAAGTCTGAAAATTTATCTAAATAATCATTTGCACCGGTGAAATCGGCGGATAACTTTCCCTCTGTTATTGACAGCTGGCAAACGCCGTGTCGCTTTTTTCAACGGTCCGCTGATAAGCACACCTTTCTGTCTTTCCTAGGTGAACCACAAAAAAGTCGTTTCATCTAGTTTTGTATAAACAGAATCCGTTGAATTGCAGCGTTGTTCAAGTGTTTTTTCAGTAGTAGCACTACAGAACTGTTCAATTTTAGAACGATTTTTTTTCCAATCGGTGATAGTGGTTTTGCCAACACCAAATTCAACAGCTAACTTAGTTGCAGTTTTTTCTTTACCGAGACGTTGCAGCATTTCTAGTTTTTCTTGAAGTGTACAGGCACTATGTTTAGGTCCACTGACCACTGACACTATCTCGACTAATTGTCTCGGTATGATTCACGCAAGCAAAGTAGGCCACTAAACCTCTACCACACGCCACCTATTGTTTTGCCGCGTGAATCATGTTATTTTGCGTCGTAGCTGGCTATAGATCGTCGCTATCTGTTAATGAACGTCGGCTTTTGTTACATTTAGTATTGTCGGCGGTGGTGCTGACATTACACGTGCGTGCTGTCGCCTGACTTTTCTTACGTTTTAATGGAACGTCTAAAGTTAACACTGTATGAAAAAGCATTTTAAGATTATTTTACAAAGAATTCCGGATAATACAAATTTTCTGAAATCCGAACAGACGTCAGCCACAATTAGTTCGGATTTCCGAGATTCCACTGTAATAGAAACAATGTTGAAAATTAAAACAGAACAGGTATGTGAATCAGATAATATGATATTAAAAATATGATAAAACTAGACGGAGTGTGATGTTGATGGAAGCAGATTTGGAGTAACTACGGAGGTTTTCAGGTTTAAACCGTATCAATGTTGTAAATAAAGTTCCCAGTGAATTTTTTTCAAAAGTGAGTGTCAAACTAAACTAATTGATCATTTTTTTAAACCATTTGTAGAAGAAACATTTTGATTTGTGAATCAAACAAATTCATTTTTTTAGATATATAAGTTTAACTTTATTCGTTGCCATTTGGCTTACAAATTTGATCGTGCTATATATACAATTCTAATACATTTTCTTGTCCCTTCTCCCCCCTTAACTTATTCCTCCTGCTCCATACTTCCTCCATCCATTCCGCTCCTTTTCTAAGATTTCCTCTATCTTCATCACCTCTTCTCTTAGTTCCCTGCATTTCTGCCTCATGTGGTTAAGGTCTTCTGTTTCTTCTCCACATAGCCTGCACAACTTTTCTGGTTCTTTTTTCCAATATTTCCCTAACTCCTCATTGCCACATCTGAACCTTGCTACCATTTTTTTCTCTTTATTATCTTGTTTCATCGTGTAGCCCAGGTATGTAAATTCCTTCACTTGTTGCACTTTCTCATCACTCCATATCCACTCCTTTTTTTTTCTTTCCCCCCTCCTTTTCTAAATATCATTATCTTTGTTTTCTCCGTGTTTACTTCCATTTCTTTTTTTTCATATATTTTTCTAGCGTTTTCATCATCTCTGTCTGTTGTCCTCTCATTGTCTCTTCCAGATCCCCCGTATATACTGAGAACAGGCTTGGGCTCAGTGGACATCCCTGCCTCAACCCTCTCTTTATGATGAATTTCTCACTCTCTTCCCCATTCACTTTAATCCTGCTCCTCGTTTCTTCGTAGATTTTCTCTATTCTTTGTATTAATGTTTCATTTATTTTTTTTCTTTTCATATATTCCCACAGCTTTTCCCTATTCACTTTGTCAAAAGCAGCTTTTAGATCTACGAATAGTGCCACCATTTTCCCTCTTTTTTTTTCTAGTTCTTTATTTGCTAAGTGTTTCAATATATATATGTTGTCTATCGCCCTTCTTCCTTTTCTGAATCCCGCTTGTCCGTCTGGTACCAAACTTCTTTCCTCTATTACCTTCTGTAGTCTTTCTTGCAGTATTGTCGCGTACAATTTGTATGCCGTGCTCAATAATGTTACCCCTCTATAATTCTTGACTTTATTTTTTTCGCCTTTTTTATGGATTGGGCTTATTATTCCCTCTCTCCATCTCTCTGGAAATCCTTTCCCTTTCCATATTTTTTTTAGTATTTCCGTCATCCTTTTTGCTACACTTTCTCCCCCGTATATCCACTCTTCTCCTTGTATCCCATCTTCTCCTGTCGCCTTTCCTTTTTTTATATTCTTTATCGCCTCCATTACTTCTTCTTCACTTATTCTATCCCTATCTCCTTCTTCTTGTCTTACTACCGCGTCTTTTCTTTTTTCTTTTTTCTGCTTTTGTTCTTCCCCTCCCAACAGGTTCCAAAATATATCTCCCATTCTTTAATTTTTATTCCCTTTGTCGTCATGTTTTTTTTCCTCTGTTTCTTTAGGTACTTCCATACATCTTCTTCCGTTTTTATTCTTTTGATCTGCTTCTCTTGTTTCTTTTTGTTTTCTTCCTTCTTTCTGTCGCATGTTTTTTTGTATATTTTTTACTGCTTCTTAGTATTCTTCTTTTTCTTTCCTCCCTTTTTTCCACTGTCTTAATGCTCTTCTTGCATTTTTCTTTGCTTTTTTGCATTCCTTATCCCACCATTTCTTCCATCCTGTTTTCTCCCCCTTCCATTTTCTAAATCTGACTCTCTCTGTTGCTTTCTCCATCATCTCTCTCATTTCCTCTACACTTTCTTGTAATTCCTTCCCTATCCATACCGTTTTCCCTATACTATCTTTATATCTTTTTATACCCTCTTCTGTCCACTTTTTTT
Organism: Aquatica leii; assembly: GCA_035610365.1. NCBI lineage: Eukaryota > Metazoa > Arthropoda > Insecta > Coleoptera > Lampyridae > Aquatica > Aquatica leii. The sequence continues at coordinate 97,461,569 of CM069434.1, read as the reverse complement.
TAGTTATGTACTTCTCCTCTTCCTCTCTCTCTTCTCTTTCCCTTCCTTCCATTGTCAATTCCAGTGGTTGATGGTCTGACTCTACCCTTTCTCCCACCTTAAATGTCTTTACCTTTTCTGCGGCCTCTTTATTTGTCATTACAAAATCTATTATTGATTCTCCCTTTCCCCTTTCCATCTTCTTCTCTGTTCATGTTCATTATTTCCCACCCTTTTTCGTTGCACAATTCCAGCAGTTCCTCTCCCTCTTTATTTATCACCTTGTCCTTTGTTTGTCTCTTTCCCGTCCCTTTTCTTTCTTGTATTTCCCCCTCTTCCCCTATTCTTGCGTTGAAGTTCCCTCCTACTATTATCAATCCCTCTTCCCTCTCTTCTATCATCTCTTTTATGTTTTTCCTTGTCTCTTTCATTCTACTGCTATAAACCGTCACTACTTTTATTTTTGTTTTTCCTCACTGTATGTTCCTTTCTACAACTCCTCTTCTCTGTTGCACTTTCTCTTTCTTTTCCTGGCTCAACCATTTTTTTCTTATTCCCGTTATTATACCCCCCTTTGCTCTCCTCTTTCTGGATGTTGCACCACCCACTCAAATTCCTCCGGCAACTCTTTTTCCCACCACTCCCATTCTTTTTCTTCCATCCATGTTTCCTGTAATCCCACTACATCCAGTTCCTTGATGTACTTCCAGAAATCATGTTCCTTGTTTTTTATTCCCGCTACGTTCCAAAACAATACTCTCAGCTCACTCACCTGTGCCCTGTGCTTCTTCCTTACTTCCTTTTTTTCTTCCTTCTTTTTCTTTTCCATTTCCATCTCTCATTATTCCTTTTCTTTGCCATTTCGTCAACTTTCTCTCCTTTACCACCCCCCCCTTTGCCCTTTAGTTTTTTGCCTTTTGGTTCCTCAATTTCTCTCCTCTTTCTCTGCTCAGTCCCCTATCCTTTTCGTTCCATATGTATCTGTCTCCGTCTATCTCCATTTTTCTGTACCCTACCCATACTCTTTTTCCTTCCGCTCTTTTTTTTACCGCTATGTTCATTATTTCTCTTTGCACTCTTCTTTCCTCCCATGTCAAATCGTGACTTATATATATTCTTGTATTCTTTAATTTCTTCTTCTCCGCCATTACCTTCTGTTTTTCCTCCCATCATCCGATTTCCGCCACCACTATCTCATTTTTCTTCTCTTTGTTTATTACTGTCACTTTTTCACCTCTACTTTTACATTTAATTTTTCTTCGAGCATCACTGCTAAATCTTTTTGTGGATTTTCACTTCTCCACCCCTTTATCACAATATTATTCTTTCTTTTCCATCTTTCCTCGTTTTCCGCTTTTTTTTCCAGTTTTTCTATTCTCTCCACCAGTTTCTCTTTTTCTTTCTCCCACTTCTTTTCTCTTTCTTCCATTTCTTTTTTCATTTCTTTGATTTCTTGTCTTATTCCTTGCATATTTTCTTCCATCTGTTTCATCATTTCTCTCATTAATTCTTTTAACTCCTCCATTTCTTTCCTTCCTCCTTCTGTTCTTGAGGTTTTTCCTTCGCTCTCCTCCGATATCTTTTTAATGTCTGGTGATCTTATTGTTTTCTTTCCTCTTTTAAATATTTGTTGCCTTTCTTTTTCCTCTTCCTCTTTTTTTTTTTAATTTAGTTATTTATTTAATTTTTTTCTTTATTAATTTTTTTAAATTTATTGTTATTATGATTCTTTCTAATTGTATTTTATTAAAGCCCGCCACAAATATTAGAAACAGTATATAAATAAAAGTTTGTACTTCACTGTTATCAAAAGCGCGCGCTTGACCTTTAAACTAGTCCGCGATATCCGCTCGCATTCGCACACGTTATCTGAGCCACCTATATCTTCTTATCCATAATTTTAATGTACTTATTTACCACTCACATTAAAACTGTACTTCTAATCATTTCTTCAACCTCAGACATTGCCTGTAATCATTTTTTTAGATGATCTTTGGTGAATAATTTTGGTGTGATTTCAAGATGCTGGTAACAAATTTTGTCGGTATAAATGGGTTGGCAATAAACTAATGTTTCAATAATCTGCACAGTGTACGCTCCACAGGTCACGAGAACGTCCAGAAAAAGAAGAAAATTATCATCTATTTGCAAAGGAAATACATGATTTTTGATTAGTTAGATAATTATAAAACATATATAACTTGAGATAACTATAAACAAACAATAAACATGTCGTAATCGCGGCGGCTTTTACTGCCGGAATATACTCTAAAATATGTTCTCCGGGTATGGACTGTGTCCGAAATTGCCAACGTTTCGCTCACTCTCGTAAAAAAAATCTAAGTACTTCAACAAATCACAGAAATTTAACTAAAAACTATCAACGAATTATTCGATTTGAAGTATAGTACTTGTAAAAAGAATAGTTTAAAGTTTGTATAAAAAAGAAATAACTATGACCGGTACACCATCAGAAAACAATACTGGCAAAGATTAAAGAAAAACTGTTAGATACACTGGAAGTAGTAAAATCAGTAGTAAAAACTGAAAATGAATAAAAAACAAACGTAATGATAGTGAGTAAACAAGAGCTAACCTAATCCTTGACGGTAAAACATTCCAATGATAGCAGCTAAATAGGCTAAAGTGTCATTCCATAAAATACCAAGTTCTTCATTTTTAGCAGCATTAAAATAAGCGTAACAAATAAGAGAAAAAGGAATCGAAACGTTTAGATTTAAGACTACAAAAAAATACTGAATATACACTAAGTAAACAGAATCACGAATAGAAAGCAGGAAGGAGACCATACCTGCTTGTTACTTTGTAGAAATGAGGATTAACACTAATGGAACTATGTTAGAGAGTTCAGTAGAAGAAATAGCAGCCGCTCGTATGCTGAAATAAAAAAATAAAACAGACGCTGAATTGCTTTTTGTAATTTTTATTCACATTCTAATATTGTTACCTATCTGATAATCGCTATATGGTGATAGAATTTTTTTTCTACAGTGTAAAAATTCTTATTATTTCAATTAATATGTACAAAACAACACAAAAAATATTTCTGAGAAATATTTTCATACTCAAAGTTCTTGCAAATGCGTATTGAAAACGTGTGAGCACTCGAGTAGCTTGTCCAAAACTAAACCAAAGAGACACTTATTGATACTAATAGACCACCATCAAGTATAAAATGCTTTCTAGGTTTATGTACGTATTTACACGTCCTTGAAACTGCAATTCTCCAACATAATTGACAGCGGAAAACTATAAGAAACATTGACAAACACATCCGTTTCTTAGGGACGAAGATAAACATGCCAACAGTTTTAGCATCAGTAAAGGAAATCTTCGGTTTCTGGATTGTATCTTCTTTTTACAAAATTTTGTTTACAACACAACTCTAGAATCTTGAGTAAGAATCGAGCAAAACTAATAAGTCGCCTTGGCTTTGGTATAATAACTACCTGCGTTTTTCTTCATTCCTTGAAAATATGCTGAAGATAGGATATATTTTCGTAAAATCTCAAACAGAAAATAGACTATCAGATCTAGTTTTAGAAGATTTAGAAAAACGCCATCTAATTCTACAGATGCCTAACTCAGTCTGCTCCCATCTTTCAGAAATTTTTAATTTTGTTTAACAGTTTGTTAAGGATTGTTCTCCTTTCATATAGTACTTGGTTCCACTAAAAAATTACATTTTTATTCCAAGTTGCTCTTATTGGACAAGCTTTTTGGTGGTGGAAAATTAGTAGTAGATCTACAGGGCAATGGCGGCGGAGGCAGGACCGTCTGAACTCGCTCCTGCAAAACCGTGTCGAAAGTGCAATAATATTCTTCTTAATGGGGTTAAGTGCGTAAACTGTGGGTCGCTGTTACACCCCGGGTGCCTAAAATATTTTAAAAACGCTACTGCTATAAGTGATGGTCTGGTAAATTGCTGTGAAAGTGTGATTAATGCAAACGACAAACCGCTATGCGACGATAAGTACAGTTCAAGACAGGATCACATGACTGATATCAGTTCTCTAAAGGCTATTATTGGCCAAAAAGACCTGTAAATTAGTGCTCTACAAGAAACGGTAAGCTCCCTGAAAGAGCAAATTAATGTAATGAATTTTGTAAAAGACTTTATGTCTAACATAAAATCAAGTAATATGAAGGTGAGTGTAAATGATACACATCAAAACACGTCTACCAAGAAAAGTGAAACAAACACTGTACATCAAGAAGTGAATAGTGTAACGACTAGTGCTCCTGCGTTTTCCACAGTTGTTAAACGTAATTCGGCAGCTACACAAAACAACAACAAGGTTAAGGTGAAAAGTTCAGCACAAACAGATAGCTCTAATCTTAAGGCCATTCCTTCAATAATGGTAATAAAGTAAATAAATACTCTGATGTTCATGTAGAGGACATAACAAGTAACGCTAATTGGACCACCGTTGATAAGAAGAAGAAAAGCACCCGCACCAGAAACGACGTGATTACTGGAACAAAAAAATCGAGCGACCATAATACTTCAAGTATAAAGGCGGCTCCTAAAACTTTCCTATTACATATTTACCGACTTGCTCCTGAAATTACAGAGTCTGACTTAAATGATTATTTATCTAAGACATGTGATGTAATATCATGCGAAAAACTTAATGCTAAATTTCCGCTAATTTATGTATCTTTCAAAATATGTGTCAGTGAATCAGATGCTGAAAAAATAAAAGATGCTAGCCTATGGCCAGAGGGCGTCAAAATTGGACGGTTCTTTCAAAAGCGTTGGACACTTCCACAGGAAAAATAGCGAATATGCAGCATAATCTACTTCTCTTAAACGTTCGGTATTTAAATATTGATAAACTAAATGAACTACAAATAGATATCGATAATTATGAAAACCTCTTCTTTTTATGTTTAACTGAAATTGGAATAAACCCTGATGCAGTCTCATCACGGACTATCCAAGGGTATAAACTAGACTCCGTCTACTGTAGAAGTCAATTTAAATGTGACGGAGTATGTATTTATGTCAGTGACAAAATAGAAATTAGTGATAAGAGATTAAACCTGCATCTTTGTTTCATGTGAACCTCAAGGAGTACCTAACACTGAATTGTTATAGGTCTCCCTGTGGCAACAAATTAATGTTTATGGACAAATTGGTTGAAGTGTTGGGGTTTTATTCAAACCTAATATCAATCTTATTATTTGTGGTGACTTCAATATTCATGTAGATTTAAATTGTTCGTATTACAGTAAATTATGTAATGTACTAACAAACTTTAACTTAAAAAATGTTGTAGGTCGGCCAACCCGAGTTACAGAAAGTTCAGCTACCATTATTGACCATGTATATATTAATTTTGAGAACAATGGCGTAACATTTGTGGATGACAATGCTATCTCTTGTCATCGCACAATTTTTGTGGAAATGGGCATGCAAAATAAGGTAACTAATCAGACAAAATTTTATTTATTATTTTAAGCGCAAATTTTCTGAGAAAGCAATAACCAATTTTTTAATCAAACTTTGCAATGAGAACTGGACGTTCATATATCATTTGACTGATTTGAATAATGCTTTCAATGATTTTCTAGAAGTATTTATGCATCATTTTAATAATCGCTTTCCATTTGTCAAAACTTACTTAAATTATAATCATATACCTAAACAGTGGATTGATAATGAGGCCAGAGCATCTGGCAGTGACCTCAAAAGTTTTTACCAAGTTCAGCGAAGACTTCCGGCTTTGTGTAATGCTTACAAATTGGCACAAAAAAGACACAGAACCCTTTTAAGTACAAAAAAAAGATCATATTATCAGAACCAAATATTTATCTCAACTAATATCTCTAAAAAAATGTGGCAGGTAACGGCAGAGTTATCTAATAAAATTAACCAGAATAGCGAGAATATCAAGCTAAAAAAGAATGGAAGGATAATTGAAAACCCAGAAGTAGTAAGTAACTATTTTAATAAGTTTTTCAAAACTGCTCCTACAAATATTAGTGTTACACAGGGGCAAAAACCACTCTTTCAAAATGAACGCAGACACATTATCAATAACAAATCTTTTAAACTATGTCCATACACAGAACATAAGTTAATAAACCTGCTACAGCAAAAACTGAATAATAAGATTTCATCTGGCCCAGATGACGTGCCTGCTTACATATTAAAACGGTCACTAGGTAAATGTATTAACCCACTTACATACTTAGTTAATCTGTCATTTTGCACTGGCACTTTTCCCACCAAATTAAAAGTGGCAAAGATAACTCCAGTCTATAAAAAAGGGGATACGCAAATCCCTGAAAACTACAGACCTATTACACTTCCTTCAGTTTTCTCCAAAGTCTTCGAATATGCCTATTTAGATAGACTCAGTAAGTTTTTGAATGATAGCACGATACTCTCTAAAAACCAACATGGTTTCTGTGCTGGTAAGTAGGAAATCCCATAGGAATTTTCTGTGACTTGAGTCGGGCCTTTGAATGTGTCAGGATTAACAGTTTGCTGAAGGTATTATACAGTTATGGTATAATGGACATCGCACTTCGCTGGTTTGAATCTTTCCTAAGTGAACGTCACCAGTTTGTGAGCGTTAGGCATAGAGGTAGTTGTGGCATAAGAATATGTAACTCAAAGCTAATAAGTATTGATATGGGTGTACTGCAAGGTTCTATTTTAGGTCCTGTACTCTTTATTTTGTACATTAATAAGCTCGACACCATATCAACACAAGCTAATTTTACGATGTATGCGGATGATACGTCAGTTTTCATAACTGATAAAGACGTTTACGCTTTGGAAGATAAGGCCAGTGTAATAATGAAAAACCTTCTTAAAGAGAAATATGTCAAATTCCTAGGAATATATGTGGATGAATGCCTTAATGAGAAAGTGCACTGTCAATATCTCATTTCAAAATTAAATTATATTTTATATCTGTTTAGAAATTTAAGAACTATTTTAACAAAAAACCAATTATTAATCGTGTATCACGCCCAAGTGGTGTCACGCATCAGGTATGGTATCTGTTTCTGGGGTTGGTCAACGCTAGAGCCAAATGTATTTATCACGCAAAAAAGAATCTTGAGATGTATTGAGTCGGTATCTAGTACATATAGTTGTGTAGCAATTTTTAAAAAACACAACCTACTCCCGAGTTTGTACATCTTTGAACTGTGCATGTACGCTTGTACTAACAAAAGTGCGTTTGCAACAAATAAAGATGTACATACCGTGAACACAAGAAATCGTGATAACTTTCATGTCCCTTTGGCAAGATGTAAAATTGCGTACAGAGCACCTGCCAGTGCTGCGCAAAAGGCATATAATACACTTCCTATAAAAATTAAAACTATGAAAAACTTAAGACAATTTAAATCAGCACTGCACGGATATTTGGTGGAGAAATGCATATATAAGGTTTCTGACTATCTATAATGATTCGTACTTAGTTATCATAAATATATTTGACTGTGATCTTTATGTTTGTTCATAATTATTGTTAAATAGTGTGATGACGATTTCCATACAACATTGTTTGTCTTTTAAAGGAAATAAAACTATTATTATTATTATTATTAGAACTTCTATAAAAGCATCTCTAGTACCTGTACAGTAGCTGATGTTTATGACATGGTATCGTTCTTTAGTTTGCTAGAAAACAGTTTCTAAAAAAGTTACTTAAAGGAGATTTTTTTAAGTCTACTGACTGGTTTAGAGGTAATTGAAATGTGCAACAAAATTTTGTGTTTCTCTCATTCGGAATTTTTGTGTAACGTGTGTTTAGACATGGTGGAAAACGATAACAATTAAATAATGTCTTTATTATAATATATACCTACGGCGTGTATAAATTGACGAAAAAGCTACGTGCTGCGACATTCTTCGATCAACTCTGAATCATAAGCATCATTTGTCAAATTTTGACATTTATGTATCTAATTCGCATTTCTTATTTTATTTCTTGGTAATTTTTTGTGTATTTTTGATTCTTGGTCTTGTGTTTTTTGCGTTCTTTGTTATGGTTTTGTTCATTCATAATGGCTTTTACATTAAATGAATATCGGCATATGTACATAATGCATGGTTTCTATAATAAAACTGCAAACGCGCAAACGAGAATGGCATACCCCAGACACTAACGTCATATGACGACATTGACACTCTCGTACGTAATTTTGACGTCAATAAAACGTAATGTGCTGTCTGGGACGTTTTTTAAACCGAAGACAACCTAAAGAGAATACATTTCAAAGACTGGATCAACGACTTCCAGAAAGTGGTACATAACGAGAAACGCTAATGTTGATGGACCAAGACAAAGGCGTGCAATATAACTAAAAGAACAAATACTAGACGCTGTACACAAACATCCTTAGCTTTAACACTAAATATCAAAAGTAACAAAACCGTTAACTTAGTTCTACAAAAAAAATTGGTTTATCCATATCAGGTTTTTAAAGTTCAGCCCTTTTATGATTACGACAAGATATTACAATTAACTTTTTGTAACACAATACACAATGAATCTATGTTTATGAGAGATGGTGTATTTATTACACATAATCTTTACCAATAGGCAGATAAAAACCCGAATGAATTAATCTTAAGGTATTGGAACAAGTTATTGACGAGATGCGGTTGAACATACTCCATAAAATAATTTACGTGCACGATGGAGCTCTTGCTCACTTTGCTCGTAATGTAAATTAGTGATTGGATGGACACTTTCCGAATATATGGATTGGTCACGGTGGTCTCGTCTTATAGTCTGCGAGATCTCCCGATATCAGTCTTCTAGACTTTTTTGTTTGAAGTTTCATTAAAGAAAAAGTGTATGCAACGCCTCCTTAAGGCGCTGACTAAGTTACAGAAAGAATTTACGTAGCGGTATTAGAAATTACACTAGAAAGACTTGAAGGAGTAATCCAGACAATACCTCGAAAGTTGCAACTATGCGTAGAAACAGATGGATTTCAATTTCAAAAGTTTTGTAAGGGTTAATGTCATTGACTTACTATCAGATAAAATAAATAAAAAAGTCTGTTGGAAAATTCTAAATTAACATTATTAATGGTATGTACCTAAGTAGGTCTGACAATAAATAAATTAAAGAGCAAATTATATGTTGCGTAATGTGTAGAATTTAAAATGGGCTGCAAATGACGAGTAAAATGTTTTTAGATTCAAATAAAGAATACCAATGACAGCTAAGGCAGGCGTATAAAAGTTTACAGTGTTGCCAAGTGTATGTTTCTTTTAAGTGATTCCTGAAGACATAGGAATCAATTTAGATTAACACAAGATTTAAACCAAATTATGGAAACCATACTACTACAAATGATCATAGTTTATAAAAAATAAATAAATTTACTAATTATATAAAGTAATAATTTTTGTTAAAACAGAAACAAGATTCTATTCATTTAAAGAACATGTAATTAACACAGCAGAACGTGTAAATACAGATAAGAAAACCAGCATTCCAACTTTGAAAAACACTCAACATAATTGGCACCTATTAATAAATACGATGTAAGTATATAATTACTAAGATAACTATTATTTAAATTAATTAAGTTATACATAATGTATAAGTAATTTCATGTCGATTAGACAAATATTATGAACCAATAATTTATTTAAAAGAATAATAAAAACAAAAAAGACATTGATTTGCACAAATCTAGATTAAGTTTTTGGTTTTGTGATTTTTAACGTGATAAATTATTCTAAAATTGTAATTAATTAAAATTAGAAACTAGAACCACAATATTTAAAAGTAAAATGTAAAATAAAATTTTGTTGATAAAAACTTGCACAAAGTTTGTAACGCTACTACTTTTCAACTTAAATTTAGCGTTATCTAAAAATCTATTTTATTGACTAAAATTTATTTTATTAGTAATTTTTTGTTAGCAGTGACAAATTAAAAGTTGTAATCTGCGACAATTCAAATAAAGTTATTAGAGTTGCAACTTGAGTTTTTAATTTGTTAAATATAAGTAACGGACGAATGCAACTACATGTCAATGAATTTGTGTAAAAAATCTTTAGTAATGTTTTTGTAAAAATTAGGTAAATTTAACTAAAAAATTTATGCAATTGCAAAAGAAACTTTATGCGTACCTAAATTTAATTTAGTTATACTCTTCCATATTATATTTTTAATTAAATGCTTATTAAAATTTAATCTTATACTGTAAAGTTAAAAGTATCTAAAAAAATTATTTTAAATTAATGCATATGTAATATGTTCAAAAATGTAATTACTAATAGTCTACTAGCCACTAGGCAAAACGCTTTTTTTAAATACAGTTACATGAAAGAATCGAAGATAAGAATTAAACTTGTAATTTCTTCTTATTAAATATGTAAATTTTGTATTTTTTTGTACTTTTGAACTTCTTGTATAAAGATTTTTTATTTATTTTTATACTTTTTTAATGTAGTTACAGCGACGTTTATCTTAGTGGCATTTTGCTTTTCTGAAAAAGTGTTCAAATTTGTAGATTACTATCTACTTTAGCCTACTTTACTCTTTTTTGTTTTTTTTGTGATTATTTTTTTTTTTATGTTTTTGATCGCTCTCGCACTTAAGCTTTAAGTTTATTGTGCCCTGTTGAGCTTGAACTCAGAAGTTCTACTTTCACAAAAATATTTTAGAGTAAAAATTATGGACTTAATTGCTATTACTTTCATGAATGTTTTAGTACAGGAGTTTCCAACCAAAGCGAGGTATATTTTTATTTTAAAAAGTTTTTTAATTTTCCGCCTGATAGTCTTACATGCTAGACGATAGGTTGGCTCAAGCTGTATTAGACGAGTCTCAGCTTCTCTCTTGCTATTCGGTTTGTTTTTTTTTGTTTTCTTCGTTTCTTTGATGTAATTTGGTTTATTGTAGAGTAACTCTGTTGTGCTCGGCTACACGGATTCACCATGGTATTTAGTACTTCATTTGATAGTACCTATGATTTTTTTTTGGTCGAACGGGGTGTGTAACGTTTCCGTTGCTGTTATTATTTGATTTTAAATTATCTGTATTAGTTTAACTAAATTTGCGTGTAAATCTTCCTTTATTTTTATTTTGTGGAGTCGCTACTTTTTAAGGTGAGGTCAGCCTTGAGATTCATTAAGTACTTAGCGTTCGACGAGTACGCATGTGTTACTTCATTTTGAAGCCATGTAGCTTTTATCTTACCTTATATCTACAATATCTTTATTTAAAAAGTCTGTGTTAATAATACAGGTATGTCTTTCATTTCTATTTTGTTGAGTTTATCTAATTCCCAGTTTTTATTTGTTTTAGACTTTTTTTTGTACCGATTTTATCTTTAAATGAAATTATCGTTACCTTTATAGTTTGAGTGGATTTGGTGTATGAATATACCATCAATGCCAATTATTCAAATTGATTTTCGTGAAATACACTTTGATCATCGATTTTTGATGGGAAATTTCCCAAGGCTATCCGCCAACTTTAATTCTGCATTCCGTTGGATGACATCAACGTGAAATTTGATCCATATGCGTGAGTTACTGATATCTCTACATTCCTTTCGTTGATTAAAAACTTCTTTATCAACAAACTTGGGTTTTCTTCTTAGGAAATAACTTACATTTGAACGTAACTTATTAAATACTAAATAATAAAATTCTCTAATTAATATAAAAATTAAATTTGCTTACTGCAAATATTTAAAGTAACTTAATTAAAATTGTTTTTCTTACTATATGTAAAGAAATACCGGTATTCTCTTAATTTTTAAGTTTAATCAATTAAATGATAAAAATTTCTATTCTTAGTTTTAAGTAACCTTATTGAATTTTACCTTATTGTTTTTGTTTTGCTTTGTTTTTGAATATAGGATTATAAATCTTTTGAGATTGAATCAATGAATTATTCCTGGATAACTTTTTATTGCAGGTAAGACTTTAATAGTTTAGTCTTAAAATTAAACTATTTGGCATCCCTGACTTCGGAAGTTAATTGACCAATTTTGACAATTTTTCTAATTGTTTAATTAATTTTCTTACATCGTTTGTTAGTGCACTCTTCGCTTATCTAAACTACCTGAGAGTTGCGCTACAGTAATTTATCCAAGTTTCAATCATATTACAAATCAATTCTATTTTTAATACACCACAAACCAAGATCTAACGGGTGTAGAAAGGTTCATGTACCTAAAGGGTAGTTTAACCCTAACTAGTCTGGTGTGGCACGGGTGTACCACGCGCGATTTTAAAAGTGAATATCTATAAAAGTATATGTTGTTTTTTTCTGGATCTCTCTGACATCTAAGTTTACCATCGACAACGCGTGTTAAAGCTATTTTGGTTTCTCAAATTTGTACGCAACCCGTCCTTTCGCCTGTTAAAAATTGGACCCCCTATTTAGACTTTTGTATCGAAAAAGTGTGTAATAATTTTTTATACTGTTTGAATAAAATGCAATTATGTATTTATTAATAATGTTTATTTATGAAAATCAAATAGACGAATTACATCGCATAGTACTATGAATAGCACACATGGGCTTCTTACAAATTGAACACGCATTTCGAGTTTTTCTCTTTAATTTTTTTGGTGCTGGTCTATTACATATATGACAAATTCCCTTGAATGTCTTATGACCTATTTCATTCCTCTCTTGTGCCGTTGGTGTCAAAGATTTCTTTGTAAATAAAGCATATCCCAAGACAGCTTCTATGGCATTTCGGACGTAAAATTGTCTCTGAACGAATGGAAGCTTATAGCGATGAACTAAATTTTCATGACATAATTGCATTGCCAGCCTTTCGATAAATAGTTTCCGATGATTTTTATTCTGTTCCAAATGTAACTCTTTGTATATAATGCACGCAGCCAATCCTATAACATTTAGCATATTGAAAAAAATGCCAAAGACCATCGATTGGTATTTCGTTGGCATGTGTAGTTTCCCAACATGCGATCCATCACATCGACGCCTCCTTGGGTCTGGTTGTAGTCGTAGACTATTTGCTCTTTTCCTTTTACTTGGCATTCTTTGAAGTGACTGCTGCTTAAAAAAATACTGCCTTCGTTCCTTTTTATATAACCACTAAAACCATCGTGACGTTTTCTCGGAACGCATACATTGCTGAGCAAATTTCATCTACCTTCTGTAGTTTCAATTGTTGGGAAATGCACGATTTATTCTGCCGAAGTGTCCCAAAAGGCGAGAAACCTCTTAAATTAAGATAGTTTACCAGCGGCTTGCTGGTAAAAAATTGTCCATCACGACATTCGGACCTGAATGGAGGTATTTGCTCACCAGTTTGATGACGATATTTTCACCAATATTCTTTTGTCGTTGGCCAGACAATGGTTTTCCGGTATATATTATTACTTTGAGCGGATATCCATTCGCTGCGTTGCATATCCAAAAAACTTTCATGCCGTATTTGGCCGGTTTCGAAGGGATGTATTATATGAACTTCGTACGCCCTTAGTAAGGAAATAATTGCTCATCCACAGTTAGTCTTGCATCGGATAATATAATTGTGACAAACGCACGTTCATCATTTTGAAAATTTTGGATATTGGCGCAGCTTTATCTTCCTTCTGCTTTTCAGCTTTTGAATTTGCGTTGTTAAAACGTATTGTGCGCAAAATTTGCTTAAAACGGTCTCGACTCATAGCAGCCCTGTATATCGCGTAAGCCGGAGACCTCCACAAATCGTTTAAATTGCGTATTATTTTTAGTCACTCCAATCATGAAAATAATGCCGATAAAAGCATTGAGTTCACGGTCCAGCAACGGCATTCACGCACGTTGCTAACAATTTGGATTCAATTTATTATACTTCTTGGCAAATGCAGTATTCTTGCGATTTGTATGGTGCAGAACTTGTTGTTTCATGTCCCCAGTGAAGACTGTGTTGAAAACATCCATTTCTGTCATGGTAAACACCAATATATGTTTATTTATCATACACATATCAAGTGTAAGTCATACCTTATTTACGCATAATGTTTTAAAGTCTCGCAGTTTGTGTAATTTGCCATGGCCTCGATTGCCATTCGGTTTGATCGGGAGTAATAAATTTGTTTACGTTTACATCTACATCATCGTCAACCAAATCGATTAGGTCATCTTCACGATTTTCTTCCTCCTCAATCTCCAACTTCTTCTCACAATCGGAAGCTGTGTCGTGATTGGACACCCATTTATGATCATCACCCGATGGCTCCTGATCATTATTATTATCACCGTCACTGTTTTCGGTAACAATATCTAAATGTGCGTCGGTTAACCTGTGAAAAATCAAGCGTAGATAATAGTGAATCAAAATAAATCAAAAGAAAGCAAACACAAACAAAAAGTACTTTTCTAGCTGGAGTATGCCACTTGAACTTTATGGCAAACGTTCTAAATAATCATTGCCGCCTCTGAAACCAAAATACTTCATTAACACCACACAACACACAAACACTAAATATGAAATACCTTTGAAACCGATTTTGTATCAGATTGCTATTTTCAGCTGTACAGCCACTTGTATTAGCCACCGGTTCATCTGTTTCGATATTCAGCTTGGATCCACCAGCTGCAAGCTCAATTCGAGTAGCCTTCACAAAAACTTCCAGGAACGTCCACTAAATCAATATCAGTTTTTTTGTCACGTTTCAGATTACGCCGCGGCATTTTTCGACAACACGAGAGCAAAATAAACAAAAAAATAACACGTAATTTCAACAAGCGCTAAGCTCAGACTGAAATAAATGTGTTATAACCACTATCCAACAGTACGATCGTTTTTTTACCCGAACACAAACGATATCCATAAAAAATGCTTAGTAGTACACATGTACCAGTCTGGCTAGGGTTAAAGAATACAAACAAATTAAAATTAAATAAATATAAAATCAATACTAAAATTTGTAGTATTACTTCCTCAGCAGTAATTTCAAATTCGATGGTTAACATTCAATTAGCATCTATGCAAACGAGTTTCGAAACGAATTTGCAATGTCTTACAATAATAAAATTACCGTGAACTTACATCTTTTTCCCTTTGAGAAAGCAAGTTTGAATATCCCAGAAAATTTGCGACTACCAGACAATAACTTCAAAAAATCATTACCTATTGATCTACTAATAGGAGCAAGCAATTTCTATAATCTTATGTGCATTGGTCAAATATCTATAGAAAAATTTAAGCCCACATTGCAAAAGACTTTACTAGGTTGGGTAGTATCTGACACGTACTGTAGCAGCGTTCATCCTTCTGCAGTAGGCTACTCTCACTTGGTTACACAAGAACCTTGTGTTTCAAATGACAGCTTGGAAAATTGCGTGCAACAGCTTTAGAAGTTGGATCAAGCAAGACTCTCCCAAAAAAAAGCAATACTGCAAGAATCATTTTACACAAATTATCACTCATCAAGTCGGTTTTTAGTTTCCATTTCTTAATGCCAAACTCGCCTTATTAGGATATTCTAAAAAACAGGCTTCCAAAAGATTTTTGCAACTTGAAAATAAATTGCTAAAGACGCCAGAGTTACACAAAGATTACTCACAAATTATCCAAGAATACGTTTCATTAAGGCACCTGGTTCAAATAAGTAATTGCAAGAAAACTTTTTCTGAAAATCACGTAACTCAATTTTTGCATGGCTAAATCAAATCCAAGGTTCCACTATTTTACCTTCCACATCATGGTGTCGTAAAAAATAGTTCTTTAACAACAAAATTACGAGTTGCATTTCGACAATACCGCTTTGTTCCTACGGGCGACAAAGTGTTTATCACATTAATCGCAATTAAATTTTTAACAAATTCTTAAAGGTTTCATTGCGCTTAGATCGGACTTCTATGTAGACGATCTGCTTACAGGAGCTGACTCCGTAAACAAGGTGTTGGATATCAAGACAAAATTCATGACAATTCTGCCTAGCACAGGATTTTTTATCAGAAAATTTTTGTCAAATAGTAAAAAGATTCTAAACAACGATGTCGCTTCTGATCTTTTACATACAATACCAATCGGCGAGGGAAAAGATGCCAAAACATTAGGCCTAACACAAAACTCTCTTAATGACGCAATACCATATAAAATTTTAATGCCTAACGCAATTGCAAATTCCAAGCGTACCATACTTTCGACAGCATCCCAGTTGTTTGACCCGTCAGGTCTTATTTTACCTATCACAATTATTGGCAAACTAACGATTCAACAATTGTGGCAATTAAAGTTATCATGGGACGTGCGTTCTAGATGCAGGATTCCTTACAATATGTCTATTGAATTTCACGGATTTAGTGACAGTAGTTCTAAGGCTTGCGAATCTTGCATATATGTTAGATGTCTCGATTCTTACAATAATGTTTCTTGTCAATTATTGTGCTAAAGTCTCGTGTTGCACCATTGCATACAACAACGATCTCCCGTCTTGAATTATGTGCGGGTTTGTTGCTAGCTCAATTGATGCTAAAAGTAATAGAAACTTCAAAAATAAATTGCTTTCGATCGTTTTTTGGACGGATTCTACTATCACTTTAAACTGGATTAATTTAACTCCAAATAAATATAATTTTTAATCTTAAGAATGGGTACTACATTTCTTCAAAAATGAATCCTGCTGATTTAATTTCGCGCGGTTCAGCTGTCGAGTTATTAAATAATTCTCTTTAGTGGGATGGTCCATCGTTTCTGTGGACACTCTCTGATACATGACCTAACTTGCCCAGTTTAGTCTTTAATCGCAACGCCAAGGAAATGAGGAACGTTAAGCTATCTGTTTTAACCACTACGATTAAATTAAAATGCGTTACCGTCTGGATGCTTCGGTTTGTGAATTCTAAAGCAGTGAAAATAGCACAAGCATCTGGAAATTTGCAACCAATGAAGTTGGTAGAAGCCAAGGATACTAAATGAATAGGATTGCTCGATTCGTATTCTCGCAATGTAAGCCGCCCCACTCCCGTAAATCTTGACGCGTGACGTCAGCCGGAGACCACATATCGGCTCGCTGATTATAAATAGTGTTTAAATACACTTTAAATCGAACGGTTTTGCGATTTTTTTAATAGTAATTATTACATTTCTTGGTGTTTTACTCGTTCAAATACGTGCCTACAAGTTGCTTATAAGAATTTCGAATTATTATCAGGTTTAATTTAAAATGTAAACTTATTTACATTATGTTAGATACTGAGGTATTTGGTTGCGATAACAACCCGATTGCAACCAAAAATAAAAATCTTAAGATTATATAGATTTAGTGTCCATTACAATTAAAAATGAATGGATTAGGCGTTGTAAAAGGGCTGATAACATGAACCCTAATACTAGCGTAATTTGTTCTACTCATTTTACAGAGGAGAGTTATGAACGAGATTTACAAAATAAATTATTAGGTTTTTTAAATAAAATTGATTAATATAAATTTAGTAAATTTTAAGGTAAAAAATTACATTTAAACATAATTAAGTTAAAATTAATCTGCTGTTTAAATTATTTTCACTTAAACGGAAAGAAACTTTCACAAAAAATTAATAGCATTTGCTGTTTGATGCATTCACTTTGAACATTTCCACGGTGATTTAAAAAAAAAAAAGCCCACAAGTTGTAAAAAAAATTAAGTATTATAAAATTAAGAAAAAAGAAAACATTTCTCTGGACATTATTATGGCGTTTTGCAAATTAAGGACCATTATCAGAATGAACTATGAATATATAAAGCTTAGTGAAAAAAGACGTGGAAAGAAAACAGCAAATACAACAGTTCAAGAAACCGATGAAGAAAGAATAAAACGAAGAAAACTAAATAAAATTTAAAAATAGACTTGTAGTGTGTTGTTATTTTTTATTTTTGTCAACCTTCAATTTGAATACATTTATTTAACCAATAATAGTACACTTTATTTTGTCCATAAATTATAAAATTAATAGCAATTTTTCTATAGTTCAATTTAAAAATGAATGCATCCACGTCTTTTTTTCACTAAGCTTTATATTTTTATAGTTCATTCTGATAATGGTACCTAATTTGCAAAACGCCATAATAATGTCCAGAGAAATGTTTTCTTTTTTCTTAATTTTAATACTTAATTTTTTTACAACTGGTGGGTTTTTTTTAAGAATCGCCGTGGAAATGTTCAAAGTGAATGCATTAAACAGGAAATGCTATTTATTTTTTGTGGAAGTTTCTTTCCGTTTAAGTGAAAATAATTTAAACAGCAGATTAATTTTAACTTAATTATGTTTAAATGTAATTTTTTACCTTAAAAAATTATAAAAAAAACATCAAAACTAATTATTAAAAAAAAATATTTCGATTATGAACATTATTGCCATTACTTGTTAAATCAAAAGTTGTCAAATTTATTTAAATAAAATATTTAGAAGCCTTTTAAGGTGCATCTTAATACAGATTGTAATAGAAGTATAGAGAGCGAGGTCTCCGCGTGACGTCAGCGCGTCACATGATCTCGGCAGAATAAATCGAGCGATCGAGCAATCCTATTCATTTAGTATCCTTGGGTAGAAGCCACTCGCGTTCTTATTAAATTATGCCAAAACGATGCTTATTAATTAGAAATCGAGGCTCTATGATTAAAAAAAAAAATTGAAAACGTTTTCAACAATACTTTCGTTAAGTCCGTTTTTTGACGAATACGGGATATTAAGAGTAGGGAGAAGAATTAAACATTCACCCTATGACTTTAAAAAAAATCTGTTTTTACTTCTAAAAGTTGATATTTAATTTATACTAAATTGATGTTTCGTGATCTTCACGAAAATCTTATGCATTGTGGGGTACAACATTTATGAGCAGTTGCTCGTTAATCCTATTGGCCTATATCTGGTCGAAATACGGCTAAACAAGTCGTGCGTACTTGCATAACGTGTTTCAAGGTAAATCCTAAATCATACGATCCTTAAATGGGCAACCTACCAAATGCACGATTACAGGCAAACACTCTGACATTTACTCACGTAGACGTCAACTACGCCAGACCGATCTTCATTAAAGATCAAAAGCTACGCAGCTCCAAGCTAATAAAAGCTTATATTTGCTTATTTGTATGTTTTGACACTAAGGCAATTCACTTACAATGGATAACATCTTTAACAACGGAAGCGTTTATTTCTGTTTTAACCCTCATCCAGACAAGCGGAGCCTACTAGGCCCGGCCAAAGAATAAAACGTTAATACTTCTATTAATAAATACGATTTCACTTAGTTATTTCTAGAATTCTTCCACGATGGTATTTGCTTATTATTTATCAAAAAATTATAGAAGCTATTGTGTGGATATTAATTTTGTCAACCAGTTTCACTTAGTCTCACCAATGGGCAAGCGGGCCTGATAAGCCTAATACTTTTTAACCATGGCTTAATTGCTTTTGGGGATTAGAATTTTCGAATGAAATATTATCCTAATTACACTGTCTTTGTATTAATGTATTTAGTGATAATTATAAGTTTTTACAATAACAGAAACCTTCCCTTCACTAATGAAAAAGTAGTAGAACACGAATATGGATATATATGTATATAAATTCGCTGAAGTTTTAGTTTTTATGTAATTGTGAAAGTGATTTTGCCGCACGACAATGTCGCAAAAGTTGATTTAAGCTGAACTCGAGAAAATAGTGGAAAATATTTGGAACGACGATTACGATGATATTGATCTTCAAATCGATTCATCAAGTGACCAAGATGAGGATGATCATATTTCTTCGGCTAGTGAAGCTAAAGACGTACAAGAATTTTATGAAAGAGAAAATTTGGACCATTCAGTAATACGAAATGCATTATAGTACACTTGAAAAGACGGCACAGAATGGAGCAATCAACTTTCACCCACAGGCCGGTCTCGTTCGTGTAACATAGTAAAATCGAAGTTACATAAAGTGACGTTACCGCCGGGAAAAACTATTTTGGACCCGATTATGCATTCTCTTCGTTTGTGGACAACGATGTAGTGACAGAAATTGTTTTACTTACAAACAATGAAGCCCAAAGTGTTTTGAAAGGTGTTTTTATACCATTGAAATTTGTGCCTTCTTCGGTTTGTTACTAACCGCCGGCCATCTGAGTGCAAATGATACAAGTTATGATGTGTTGTGGACCACCAATTTTTCGTGGTACGATGGGACTGAAAAGATTTAAAAGTTTATTGCGATTTATACGATTTGATAACAAAGAAACGCGGAACCAACGGAGAAAAGATGAAAAACTTGCACCTATACGACAAATTTGGGAAAAGATTAATAACAATTTCAAAAAGTATTATTTACCCGGTGATAATATAACCGTAGATGAATTTTTGCCTAGCAGGAAAAGGAATGAAGAAACCTCAATATTTGGTTTGACACGACATGCATCTTTGAAATCATACGTACCAAAAAAGAACAAAAGTGTAATAATATTGTCAATTATGCATCATACTAAGAGCTACAATAGTGATTCTAAAAACAAACCAGGAATGATAATGTATTTTAAGAGAGACAAAGTGTGGAGTTGATACATTAGATCAAATGGTACATAAATACATGAGCAAATGTAAGACAAATCGTTGAGCATTTTTTATGAATCTATTAGACGTAAGTGGTGTTGCAGCATATGTTGTGTGGATCAATTTGAAACCAAATTGGAATAAGGATAAACACGAAAAAAGACGTTTACTCCTGATGTCCCTATCTGAGCGATTAGTACTTGCGCACATCGGCAGAAGACCAAACATCGGGTTACAGCATAGTGTCCGGCAGGGTATGGATATGTTTTGTGAATGATCAACCAACTACTTCAAAGAGATTAAAACTTGAAGCTAAGGAAGATGTTCGAAGAAGATGCTACTTGTCTCCCAAGATGAAGGATCGTAAACAAAAACAGTACTTTGGTGAATGTGGACAAAATGTGTGTAATGAACATTCAACATTAATTTGTAATAATTGTAGTAAATAGTTAATAACTTAATTAATATTTTGTCAGTTTATAATGAATAAGGTTTTGAAAGCATTTCTTTGTATATATGTATATATAAACGACCAGAAAAAGCACATGCAAATAGAACGGGCCTAGCAAGCCTTGACTGCCCAGTAATGTTTATAAATTACTTTGCCCGGATGAGGGTTAAAGCGTTTTATTGGTCAAAGGGGCAACCCGGTCTCTATAATGTTCGACAATGCTACTTATTTCGTAAGAGCAACCAGCGATATAAAAGCTGTTTATAAAATGTTACATGACAATAACGATGAAATTTCTAATTTTCTTGTGAATGAACAAATGAGCTTTATTATTGCTAAGACACCTCATTAAGATGGCATTTAGGAAAGTGGTGTTAAGGCAGTAAAAGTATATTTGAAAAAAGTCTTACAAAATACTTCTTTCAATTACGAAGATTTAAAAACGATATTCATTCAGATAGAAGCGACATTAAACTACCGTTTCTTATCTCTACTATCTTTCGATGTAAACTCTCTCACTCTTGGGCACTTTCTCATTGGAAGAACGCTACACGCCTTAGCCACATTAAATTTAAACAACATCAATGAAAACCATCTGTTCCTTTATCAAAACATGCAGTGCATAGTTTATTGTTTTTGGTGCTAATGAAGTCTGCAGGTAGTGCCTGAACTTCAATGCCGTACGAAGTGGGACCGGCATTTACCAACTCTTTTGTGCTACTTAAAGAGAACTACCTTCTACGACTGCAGTGGTTGCTAGGACGTATAACTGAAAGACACAGAACAACAGACAACATTGTTCGCTCAGTCACGGAGCAACTTGCAAATGGTAATTACCTTAAAAGGTCAGTAAATAATCTATGCGTGCTACCCACAAACATCAAGAGAATTATTAATTTAGCTAATATTCAAGGTTTTTGTTAGTATATTTTTAGGGTATGAATATTTTATTAATTTAGCTAAATAATTACAGTTAATTTAGAATTTGTTTTTAAAAATAAGTGTAAATTAAAATTATAAAATGTCTATTGAAAATCAATACAATTTTCTTCCTGTATTTTTAGTCTTTTTTTACCTGTTTGCTATGCTGATAGGGGGCGCAATTCATTCATTTTTGTACTTTTACGTATTGGTGGCTAAGAAATATAAAAGTCAGTCCTCGTTTGTTGAATGAACGAATGCCAAGTGTATTCTAATAAATTCTATAAAAATTCTAACATTTTTCATTACAAACGAAGTGCATGCAAGAATTGCACAGTGCAAAGAAAGTACGGAACCAGCGCCATCTAAGGCATTTTTGTTTACATAACTAACTTGCTGTTTTCTCAATTGTTGTCTATCTGCTTCCTTTCTCTTCGTCGATATAATTACTTGATAAAGTTTTTGAAAATGAATAGTTAGACTGATTCAGTTTGATTTTATGCTTTATTTGTAGTTCTTGCTTATCTAGTTAGAAATCTTGATATAAATCTTACTCTAGTACAGAAGTTTTTTCATCTATTAGATACTAACTGACACGCTGTTGTTATAGTTTTTGACTCTACTACAAACAAAACGAGTCGATAATTACCAATTATGATAATACATCGCAAAACAAGATAAAAGTATCAGCACAAAAACTTACCAAACTGACAATTCTTTGTCCCAAGTATTAACGTTAAAAGTAATTCTGACAGTTATGTGTCGTGATGATTCTCTTAATAGAGAGATGGAACCAGCAAAAATAGACCTTACAAAAATTTTAATTAAATTTCTTTTAAAATTTATTGTCGAAAACTGTCGTGTTTCCAAAATAAAATCCATCAATATGCTAGTAAAATAATATAAATTATTTCTGAAAATCATGATCAATCTATAATATAGCTGAAAGATATAGTAGAATCAACCATTCGTCGAGGGATACATTTATTTAAATTAATTTAAAGTATTTGAATTTTGGTGAAGCACTTACTGTTTTGCCATTATGATTTATTTGTTTGTTTGCAATGTTATTCTTCTAACATATAAAATGCTTTGTTATGTGCTCAAATACGAATACCTTATCAAAACTTTTATGCAAACAGTTTTCAAAACGTCAACAAATATTGACTTACAATATTATTTAAGAGTGCTGTCAATTCTGGTAACATTCGCAAAATAATGGTTTTTTTTAAATAAAATTATTACTGAAAATTGAAAACCAATTTTAAAATTGCTGCACAAAATACAAGCGCTACATAACGCTTCAATTACAATCGTATTTGTAAATTTCTAGTGATAATAAGCTAAAAAAAATATTGTTCAAAGTTGTGTCAATGTTATTTGGTGTTTTTTTAGGTAACATATTACCATTAATGCTGGTGGGTGTAATATAATTTATACCTAAAATAAAATGTCTGATCAAAAATCTACCAACTTATAAAAGATTAGCTGAAACGAAAACGGAACGTTATCCTCATGGGATAATAGTACGGACATAAAAACAAGTGTTGCAATTTAAGATCTTTTAAATCACACGGTTAAAAAACAAACTAAAAATTTAAAAACTGACTCTGTTGATATATCAGAAGTAATACGAATAATATTATTTTTATTGATCCTTTAGTTCTGTTGAAATGAGCACCCTTGTCTAACAGATATCGACGTCCTATTTTAATTAAATTTACTGAGGAAACTTGTTACCAACTTTTTGTTCTAGAGTGTCACCAACTACATCACCACGACCAGTTGATAATAACGTCAGATAAACGTGGTTAAGAAACTGTGATAGAAAGAAAAATACCTGGGCGCAACTTCGCTGTAAATATAAAGTTTTTGGCTTGAAGACACCAAGGGTACGCCTGAACCCACTGTCAAAGATATTAGAAGACTGTTTCATTTAATAACAAAATACCGCTTTATGTTATTACTAGAAATAACAAAAAATAAAAATAAGTTTTTTGATAAAAAAACAAGAAAAAAGAAAACAGTAACGGTTACATAAGCTAGCTTGGTCAATAATTTGAAATCAATAAAGCAAATTTTTAAGAAATTTAAATAACAAGCAATTGAAGGGGTCAGTGCAAAAAGTAGCTAAGTCCATATTTTTGTAAAATTAAATTAAGTGGCGCCTTCTATATGAATTTATCTATACTATACGTTAGCAAAGTCAGATTTGTGGCAAGAAGCGTCCTACTGCGTGAAATATCTTATGTCGAAATTTTAGTCGATCGTCATTTCAGTGCAAGAAGTTGCTAAGTGTCAAAAAGTGTCTCAGTCCATGGACCTAGCAACTTTTTGCAACGGCGTACCTATATTCATAACCTATAACCGACAAGTAAAGATTGGTGTAAGCTTGGATTTGTTGTGCCTTTACGGAAGTATCTTTGAGATATGTTTGATATTGGTAAAAATAATTTTAATTTTTACGATATTGTGTTAAAAAAACAATAAACATGCCTTAGTCTAAAAAACAATGTTACGGTTATAAAACCACAATTTTTATTTTAGAATCAAGTAGTTATAGTGAAGATGTAACTTCAGGGAACGAGTATGATCTTCACGAAGACGATCGGCGCAATAATATGTCTTTAATGGTTAGTTCAGGATCCAGCAGCGAAAATGATGGCGAAGCTGAGGTTCTAAAACCAGCAAATACAGACATTAACTTAGTGCAGTGCAGTGTCTAGAATGACTCCGAGAATGTAGCTCTTCCAAAGGGTAAAAAACGGGTTCGCAATCCAGATAAATAGAAGAGAAGTTTAAAAAAACAGAAACTTTTTAAAGAAAAAAATAAGTGTCGTGAAATTGGCGCATGTAGGTGTAAATGTGCAAGTAAACTAAGTGATTTAGAGCTAACAGATATTTTTAAAAGGTACTGCCCAGTAAACACAAAATTGATAATGTTTAGTAACAGTTTCAAAACAAAAAATTTATGATTCACTCTTGTTTCAAACATAAAAGAAACCTAACTGCAATAAAATAGCTATAAGTCCATCGCTGTTTCACTTATTTGAATCAGTATAGTTTCGGTATTTTAAATTCAAATCTGTTGTAAACTAAATGTTGCATTGGGTTTACGTTTTAAAAGCTTCGTTCTTGAACTGATATTAAATGATCGATACATGTATGATTTTTTTGTTTCAATAATGAACTAAAACAATTCTTTCAATAATATAATAATACATTTTCGAATGCACGTTTTAAATTTTATTGCACAATAAATATTTTTAAATACAATATCACATTGAGTTTTTTACACATTGCAACTTTCCTGGATGTGGTGTTTTCACGGAAGCCTCGAAAACTGCATCAGTTACTGTTGGGTAGCAACTTTTAACCGCATCTGTAACATAGAAATAAATATTTCATTCATATACATACATAATCATAGAGTTACACAAAATTAATTACATTTTTTTAATCAAAAACAACACAAACTTAATATAAATATCACTTTAGCAATCATTAGAAAGTTATAAAAACACTGTGAATACCTTTAGCTATACATAATCTTATAGAAAACTTGAAGAATTAAACTGTAATTATAAATCCTAAAGTATCATCAGATTTACGTAATAATCTACCTTAACGCAACCATGTGTGTTAATTTACACTTTTTTATACAAATTAAAACATGATACATAAAGAACAGAAATGATAATAATATCGATTACATTTATGGATTATAATAAAATGTTTCGACTTACCGTTTATTGTTCCATTTCGTAATTGTACACACAGCTTCACTTATCAAACTTCAACCGAACAAGTGAAAAGATATCAATTTGCAGCGCAAGCGTTGACGACAGTAATCAAAAGTATAGCAACGACTAATGCTGACTAATCACAAAGTACTCGTTTTTACAAGAACGATTCCACTGTTTTGAAAATAATTCAATCTTATTTAATCGATCTTCAAACAATTCTAGTTATTCAAAAAACATTCGGTTTTAATAAATCAGTTTTTAGACGGTTGCTGATTATGGGAAAAAAAATTAGGGCGTGTACTAGTGTACACATGTAAGAAGTGAAACTTCTTTATGGCCTTATTTTTCGCAAAATGATCTACATGCAACTTTTCAGAAATTGGTTAAATAAAGTTAAATTAGATAAATTTTAAACAAAAGGATTTTATTATCATAGACATGAATACAAATTTTTGTAAATCAATTAACTAATTTTTGTAGATTCAATTTCATATTTCAGTTACCATAAGCCATTAATTACAAAAATATATAATAACGATGACAATGATAGTAATAATTCTATTACAATTAATGAAATGCTGTAATAATCTTAGTAGCAAAAAGTTAAAGTGAAATAATTGTATTATTTGTAATCATGTCTATGATAATAAAATCCTTTTGTTTAAACTTTATCTAATTTAACTTTATTTAACCAATTTCTGAAAAGTTGCATGTATATCAATTAATTGATGTTCATTAAATTAGCAGTCTTATTAATTAATAAATACTATTTTAATGAAATCATATACATTGACCGATAGTTACAATAAGAAACTGAGGTTAACCTTAAATATTTTAAATTTAAAATTAGATAAATTTTTAAACAAAAGGATTTTATTATAATAGACATGAATACAAATAATACAATTATTTCACTTTAACTTTTGCTACTAAGATTATTACAGCATTTCATTAATTGAAATAGAATTATTACTATCATTGTCATCGTTCAAACAGAAACTGCGGTTAACCTTAAATATTTTAAATTTAAAATGTCATCGTTCAATTAGAAACTGAGGTTAACCTTAAATATATTAAATTTAAAATGTCATCGTTCAATCAGAAACTGAGGTTAACCTTAAATATTTTAAATTTAAATTAATAACATATTTCAGAATTTATACTCTATGTCAATTAATTCCACCCAAGTATTAGAAAAATAGATATAATTACTTACTTTTGTTAAAAATCCACTGGAATTAGAATTAAAATAAAGCCTTTGATTTTGTTGATCACTTTAGTATTGATATATTATTTATCACGTCGCTATTGCGTTTCAGAAATAAAAAAGATGGCGCGTAACGGAATAATTTAATGTGACGCGTAACGAAAAAAATGTGACGGTAAATTTTTTTCCAACGCCGATAAAGAAGTTTCACTTCAAAAAATTGCTAGTACTGAAACGGTTTAAAACTGATTGTGAAAAATCAGAACTCTTTCAATTTATTCCCTGTCAGTTACATGTAAATAATATAAAAATGGAACTAACACGAAACAACGTAATGAAACAATTGTTTTAATTTTGTGACTGTAACAGTTTCAATCCGTGTTTACTGAGTGTAGTCTATCTACGCATGCAAAACAAACAGTTTATTTGAAAGGTTGTATAAAGAATAATAAGAAAACTCGATCTCGTGTGCGTAACAACGATAAACCGCGAAGTCGTTCAGTCTTCTCTTATGAAGTTAGTAATTTCGAAAATGAAACAGTTATGTCAAAAAGCCTTCTTATCTCTGCACGGGATTTTTAAATCTAGATTGAAAAAAAAAGTTAAAAACTCAGCTCACCCAACAGACAATAGAGACCGTCACGCCACCAGGCCAAACAGAACCTCATCAGAATCTTTTGAAAGGGTACGAAAATTTATTGCTGAGTTTCCAGCTCAAAAATCGCACTATACAAGATCTGATAGCCACAACAGAAAATATCTCGACCCTAATCTATCAATCACCAAACTACATGAAAATTTTAACGCACTTACTGAGAATAAAATCTCATACGGGATTTTTGATAAAGTGTTTAATGAGGAATTTAACATTTCCTTTGGATATCCAAGAAAAGATATATGCAACACATGTACAAAATTCCTAGTTAATATAGGGCAAGCCGAACTGGTAAATAATGAATCAAATTTAAAAAAAAACTTAAGAGTACCAAAAAAATTTCTTTCTAAATATTAAGTACTTACTATTATTACTATTATGCTCAGTATTTTCTCAAGTTATTTTCTTAAACAAAATATAATTATATGCATTATAACTGAAATTCTAAATTTACTATGTTTATTTCAATAATTCTATTGTAAGACTACACAAAATAAACCTACATTTATTTATTATTACATATTCCAAATTTGTCTTTAGTAATTGTATTAATTTTAAAATTATTGATTTTTAAAATAATATGTACATATTTATTTGCCTCATAGTGCATAACGCAAATCTATGTAATTTAACAAGCCTTGTCATGGTATTACCAACCATTTTATAAAAAGTCCTGCTGGTAACAACCACAACACTACGGCTAAGTGAGACATCGATGAGTAGGCGTGGTTAAGAATGCTACTAAAAAGAAAAAAAAATAAACAGGCGCTACTCCTAGCGTACGCGTAGAATCCTTGGTTCGGAAACACTAAAGTTACATATAAACCTACTTAGTGTAGCAGGTGACAATATTAGCTACCTCTGTATAACACTTTTAACAATTTTGAAGAGTGTAACTTTGCATTTGCCGATTTAAGTAGTCACCACCAGCCTTGAATACGTCGTGAACAGTTACTAAAATTACTCGTTCGGTTTAAGTCATAAACGTAAACAGTAATACTTAAATTCGATATAAGTTAAAGGGTAGATTATGATGCTGAACGTAACATGTTAATAACGATAGTAAACACAATAGAATTAGCTGAAAGCTTAATATAATTAACATAACAAAACAAGTTTTATACAAATAAATGTACATAAATAATTAAAATTCAAAAGTGTTTGATGGCAGAGCCATCTCATAGTATAAATTTACTATGTGATTAAAATTACTTGTAGAAAGCTATAAACGATAGTAAATACGTTGAGTTAGTTTAACACCCGCGAAATTCAAAATAAGCTTTGAAAAATTCGACGGGATAAAACCACAACGTAAAAGGAGTGTATCTCCTACTACTGATGAGCCCCAAAAGGGCGAAACAGCTGTCTAGTAGTTCACTCTGATGGCGTTTACACAATTGCATTGACATTGCTCAACCCCAATGTCCTTTTACGTTGTGGTTTTATCCCGACGAATTTTTCAAAGCTTATTTTGAATTTCGCGGGTGTTAAACTAACTCAACGTATTTACAATCGTTTATAGCTATCTACAAATAAATAATTAACAAAATTAAAAACTTCATACAATTAACAAAGCATAAAATTTCATCTAAAAAAGTGTACATAAGCAAGTAACTGTTATAATTAATAGTACTTATAATTGGATACTACTCAATAATTTTCAGTTCACTTATTCGTTATGGTATTGTAAAAAATAACGTAAAGACTATATAATTGAATTTAAATAGTTTTAAAAAAATATATGTTTAGTGAAACATATGAGCAACTTAAAGCTTGTACAAATGTTTAATCATTAAATCATTTACTAATTAATTTATGTTTTTTATTATATATTTAATTGCTAAACATATAAAAATGTATAGTAGATTATTTAAATATATTTATTTTTCTGAAATAATTTTAGTTAATTAACTAAAAATTGTTTATATTTTATTATAAATTAAAACTTCAAACTAACGTTGCTTAATTGAAGTGGCTAAAATAACAATTTATTTAAAAAAAAAATAAAGTTTACTTGTCACTTACTCTTTGACCTTATAGAATTACATTTGATTTATTGCTATATTAGTATTAATTTACTAGTAATGTTTCTTAGTCAATCATCGTTTAAAAATACATAAGTAAAAGAAAGTTTTTACTTTAAAAATTGACAAAATTTTATTTACTAAATTGATTATATAAAATTACTACATAACAAGATAATTAAGGTAATATTTTTTACACAAAGTTATCTTATAATATTATATTAAAAAACGTTTACATTGTTATTGTAAATAAAGAATATATAAAGTATCGATAATATAAAAGTAATATACGTTAGTGTGTAATAATAATAACTAAAGCACGGAAAATATGCACTTAAAAAAATCAAAGAATGCATGCAAATATGCACTGAAAAAGATAGAATATAAACTAAACACACTTTTTGTATTCTAGTATACATACATATATGCATCTATAACACTATAAAATAAAATTTTTTTTTACTATACATTTTTTATTGTAAGAAATACATATACGTTTTTAATAACTTTTATTTTTTTTACGATGCAGAATTTTTCCTAAATTCTTTCTAATATGTTTAATGTTATAGTCTACAAAGATATCTGTTTCAAAACTTGGGTAAACCGAAATATTTTGTGTTTCTAGTTTAATAATTACAATGTGAATGAAATTCGTTTGAACACGTGCCAAGTGACTTTTCTATAATAAACTTTTGAAAACATCCACACATTTAATAGCAGTAGAACTGTTTACGTCAAAACTACAAATTCCATTTAATTCTCTCAAAATTATCTGTTACAGGTTCGAGTGGTAAAGGCACATTGAGTAATGTTTGATGTAACAGTAGTTACAATTGGAAATTCTATCTTTACAAGTTTAGTCACTAGGTTTAAAACGCGTGCCAAACAAGTTACATGTACAGTAGTGTAGAGCGATTCTATAAGGAAAAAAAAATTTTTTATTTGTCCTAGGGGTGGAAAATGTGCCTTTTGCTTTATCACTAAGATGTGTAAAATTTGAGTTCGATAAAATAATATCTTGAGGTTCCTCTCCACTTGAATTCATGGTAGATAGTTCTATAATAGTGTATAATAGAAAAAAAAATCGTAAAAATCACAAATCCCATATTTAAAGAATTTGGTACCTTTGAATTTATGGTAGATAGTGGTAAGTATGATGGCTAGAAGAATTGTTAGCAATCACAAATCTTTAATTAAAAACTTTGACACATTTTTGTACAGAGTAGTGATTACTTCAATACATTAATGAATAAATTGTTTTTTGGTTTCAAACTTTGGTAACTCACTTCGAGATGCAAGTTTAGCACGAATAAGTCCGTCTCTTGCTTCGTTACTACATACTGAAGAAGAAGCTTCCGTTACCATCTTTATGCATCGTTCAACCGCTTGAGTGTGGCAAGGTAACTTTAAAATGCTGATGTTGTCAGGAACGTCTAAAATCATATTTTCCAAATCCTCAATGGAAATATGTTTTATTAATGGTGATTTGGTAACTTCAGAGGACTGCCAATCGATCATATAGATGTACTCTTCGGCTTTGAAATTAAGTTTGGGCACTTGAAACACCCGAATAGTGCCTTGATTACAATTTGATGCTCTACGTCTACACTTGAGAATCCGCCGTAAACTTAATTTCCGAACGTATTTTCGTTCATCAGCTAACATCGCCAACAGAATGTTTTCAGGATGGCCGAAATACGCATTTCTTTGTAATATTGGATCCACTATATTCTTAAGTTCGTCAGATAGGTAACGAGACTTCTTGATAATTCCAAAGAAATGTTTAGATACGTCTTTACAAGTAGATTTGGTTTTAATCTCAAACCAGCTAGAAGAGTATATCTTGATCACATATTTAGCTAAAGTTTTGAGTTCTATTGATGGTTCTATTGTAGCTACCTATAACCTAAAAATTCGGTTTGCGGTTGTTAACTTCCCAGGATCCCGCAGGGATAAAGACGATGATATATCACCTCTAGAAATTCTTTTACATATATCGAATAGATATTTTTGATCCGTACTCAGTTCATTTGGATCAATAATTGGCAATTCCGCTTCAATTGGCTCAAATGCGACGACGGACAACTTCGCGCAATTTTCTAGCGTCTTTCCAATTGCACCAGAGAATCCTTCAGGGTCATTTGTCTTTCTATCTAGGTGTTGCATTAAGTAGCGGAGAGGTAACTCTTTAGTGTGTAATAAACATACCTGCCATTGTAATAGACGACCTATGGACTTTTCTAGTTGTCGGATAACACCATTTTTCAAACCTGTATTTATAACAGTACCATCACATCCAACTGCTTGCAATTCATCCACATTGCAATTTGCATAAAAATCCTTAAAAAATGTCATGATACTTAATGCGATATTTGTAGCACTTCCAGATGTTGGTGAGATATGGCCGAGGTATTTATAATTAGGCTCTGAAATTAACACAATATGTTTTTCTGTGACAGTTTTCTTGTAATATTTCGTGCCTATTTTTTCTTGCTGAATTGTCTTGTTTTTCCTACCGTCGAAATAAAGTCCTTTAACTGCTGATGATTTTTTTCCTGATTGTTCTTCGAGTTCTGTCCGTCTTTTCTTCCGTTCTCTCTTTATTTTACTTCTATCCACTATTTTTGACGCATTTTCCTTTGATATAACTTGAAAATCCTGGAAAACGGTGCTTACTAGTATTGAGGCGGATTGATCCGATATCCCTGTTCGATCGCACGCTTGGGCTATATTGCGTAATTTAATTCGTTTTCCAAAACCCGAAGAAAATAGTGTTTGAGATGATGTTGACGGTTCTGAAATTTCTGAAGTAGCAGGCTCTTCTACAGAAGTAGTAAAACCTGAGATTACAAGTGTAAATGTTTCTTTAAGTGTCTTTGTTGTAAACTTCTTTAGCTTTCCTTGCAAAACTCTTTTGAAGAATTTGGGTGGTTTTCTTATCAATGTTACCAATTGTCATATCACGAGCTGTTCGTTGGTCCACTAGAAAATCTCTTTCTCGTTTAGACATTTTAATTTTGCACTGACAATTACAGAAGTTTTTACATTTGCAGACGGATATATCAAATAGCGTTTTTTCACTGAGCTCTTTGAATGTTATCACTTTTTCTTTAGATTTCTTTTTGTTTTTTTATAGCCTTATATTTTTCATTAAGGTTTGCTATCAAGCTCAAAATTCTTTGATCAGAAATTATTGGAATTGATGGTTTTTGCCATATATTTTTCAAATCCGCCAGTACAGCTCTGGAAATGTCACTCACACTCGGATCTTTTCCATTCGCGTTCTCTTTTAACAATAACTTACACCACAAATAATATCTCATAACATCTGAATTTGTAAGAAGTACATTGCCATCAAATTCCTTAGATAAACCGAACACTTCACAAAACGATTCTTTACGTGTTTTCGGCGTTTCTATATTACGAAAAACGTTCTGACAACCGCGAAAGTGAACTAAACAGACACTGAAATATGCGAGTGACTTGAGCCGAGACGTTGTATTATTAGGACATGCGCACTTCGCCCTAATTGCGCAGACGCAGTTATCTAAAATATTATCACACTAATTTTAGGCAAAAATTGCTGTTCTAGTTAATACTTCGATAAAGAAGGGCGAAGAGGAACCTCAAGATCATATTGGAAATGTTTCAAAATTTAATCACTAACTAGTTACTTCAAGACACGTCGTTTGACAATACAGACGTTTTCAATTTTGAAAAAAAAATTTCTCTAGACTAATGTACAGTCTAAAACGTTTTTGATTGCGTTAATTTGGCGACAAAAAAATTTATAGCGCACTACCGCACTGTTCAACTAAATAAGTATTTTTTCAAAACCGATAATAAGACCGGATTACAATAGACACAGATAAGCAATTAAATAACAAAAATGACCTTCAAATCATTTAATAAATTTGAAATAATGTGGTACGCATTTGTATTTGTTTTCTTTTAATAAATAATACATTCTCTTAAAAAATTTTGCATCTACTTACAAAAATCTAAACCTATATCTTATAAGCAAAACTTTCTCTTTAAATATTTGTTCCTGCATTGTTCCATTTAAAATTGTGTAATAATAATGATGTAAGAATATAGGTAAATACATTTAACTGCTTATCTTTGTTTTTTATAATCTGGTTTCATTATCGGTTATCGAAGAAATACTGATATAGTTAAATAGTTCAATAGTGCACTACGCAATTTGCCTGCTTGCAATTTAGCGCAATCAAAAACACGTTAAACTGTACAAAGACTTTATGAAAACCTGTTTTTCACGTGACCTATGACGTTTACATCAATATAGTTTTAGGTTAGTAGTGTTACCATTTAATAACATCTTCAAAAAATCATTTTGACGTCTATTTACATAGTGTCATATTTTTTTGTTGTTGTTTTCCTTCTTCTTTATTTTCATATTTTAAAACAATTATTATCGTAACTATTCAGCAATATTTGTTTCTCTGCAATTTTAGATTAATAACATTTTGCAATGTATACTACTAGACAAGACACTGTTATTACAATTGCAATGAAACTGTTTAAACTTACATTCATTAATTTATTAAACATTTTCCGAAAAATTCTAATTTATCGCTTCTTAAATAAGAATTGCATTTGCAAAGCAAAATACACAAAATGGCTTATCATACTATCTGCGCCCGTTGTCGAGGATATTTGCATTTGCATGGAACAAAATCCTAATAAATCGGTAGCAAAATTATCTGCGGCAATAGCTATAAATTCTAAAATTAATTTTTAATTTATAATCATAGAATATTTAAGATTGTCAGGAAAAACTTTTTGAAGAGTGTATAATTGTGTAAATGGTTTAATCAAAATTTAAATAACAATAATCTGTTAGATTTAATTTTTTTCATAAACGAAATATGGTTTTATTTAAGTGGATATGTAAAAACTCAAAATTATCGTACTTGGACAACTGAAAATCTACGCACTTTTGTAGAAACAACAATTACAACTTTTGAAAGTTGGTGTATAGATTGAAAGGTTAATGAACAGCGTAATCAGTTCAATATTTTTTTTTAAAGTGACAAAAGATAACTCGCACCTTCTAAAATCTCAGTATTGTAGAATTTGTTAATTGTCTTTACTTCTGTAATTAAGAATCAACTTTATGCACATTACTTATCATAACGTATACTTTTTCATAATTATATTTATTTCACTAATTAGTCATGTCAGTCTTGTGCGTACTACTTCATAGTATCGTATAATTTTGTTTTTCAATTGTGTTCAATTTTATTTACTAATCTTAAGCGTATAACTTATTTTATGTAATCACAACGTAGATCATACTGACTCATTTTACTTTCAGTTTCAAACTTTAAAGAATTTTTAACTTTATGTATTGTCGTTGAGCACATTGACGTGACACATAACATAACCGCCGTACGTAAGCTTATTTACCACGTATAGTTTTGTTCTTAAATCAAATTAAAAAAAATATCTCTAACTTTGTAGAAAAAAATAAAAAACTTAAAAACTGAAATCATAAATTATTAGGAACAAATTTGATTGTTTACTTATATATCTAACATTTCTTATTGGTTAAATGGTGTATATAGAAAGTACTGAATTAACTTGTAATTTATAACTCTTGTCTTATTTAGATTTTTGTAATAGAAAAAGCACAAAAGAACTTATTTAAATTTATTCGTACTAGGCCATCATAAATACTTGTTTCTTGCGTGACATATATGTTAAGCAACCTATACAAGAAGCAAAGGCGGGCACTTCAGGAACGCAACAGCGACACCAGACGGGCGCATGCAACTGTCGGAACAGGGTACAAAAACGCAACCTTTCTAGCAGTAGCACACCGCTGTCGCAGAAACGACGAATAAAGCGAAGTGGAAGGGTCGAAAGAACCCAAAAAAGGAGCTTCAGGGACACTGTGACGGGAATTGCTCCTGCAATTATACCAAAAGAGTTCCCTAAAAACACCATCAGTCCTGAAGAATCCGAAATTATAAAAACCTTAATACTTGGATGGATTGACGAGTTGGAGAAGGGACCAGCTTCTCCGCGTTTTCAAGAATGTACCCATATAGGGGGATTTCTAAAAATAACGTGCGCAGACGAAGCAACTAGAGAGTGGCTAGTCGGCGCGTCAAATATTAAGAAACCACTGGGGCTCAGCTTGTGCACAACTCTCGCACATGCATTATTATAAAAAATGCATTAAACTTAATGCCACTGTGGGATTTATGTTCTAGAGACCTAGTGGCAGCTAAAATATCTATAGTAGAAGAAGGCAACCGGAGAGAGTTCATTATCGGATCCGGTTACTTCCCCTACGACCAGACAGGATCACCGCCGCCGGAGAAAATCCACAGGCTGATTAACAGTGGGGCCAACAAACCGCTAATTCTTGGATACGATGCCAATGCATACCACACCTTGTGGGAAAGCACAAACACAAATACAAGACTCAGTTGAAGGTACTTTGCAAGAACTACTGCAAAAACACTTCCCGGGTTTGTGGATGACATAAAACTACCTACGATGTACGGAGTTACGCTCTCGATGACAAAAGAAGTCAAATATCTAGGACTTACTCTTGATACCAGACTGACTTTTAATGCTCATCTAGAAAAAGTCACAACGAAAGTCATCAGGGTTCTTAATACAACCAAACAGATGGTCGGGCACACATGGGAATTGAAACCTACAATGACCAAATTGTTATATACTGTTGGGTGAGAGAACCAACCTGGAAAGCACAGCTGCAAAGCTAAGCAAAGTACAGAGAATGGCATGTCTACTGATAACAGAAGCGATGAGAACCACGCCCACAGCAGCCATGGAAGCACTCTTTCACTTCCACCATTACACCTCGTTGTAATGATGGAAACAAGACAAGCAGCATACAGGCTGCACAATGCGTCAATCACCGGGAAAAACAAAAAAAAATACCGTCACGGGACGGATGGACAAAAAACATTTTCCCGGGCGCGGTTAAAGGAACTATCTGTTACACAGATAGGGCCAAAAATCGCAACGGTACCGGAGCAGGAGTATATGGAGGCAAGCACTATAGGAAGCAATTTTCGCTGACTTTGGGTAAATATGCATCCGCTTTCCAAGCTGAACTTGCTGCTATTGACTGGTGTGTCAGGAACATTATCGACTCGAAATCATACACAAATGGGCCGATATCGATCATGTCTGACAGCCAAACAGCACTACTAGCGCTAAGATCACCAGTAATAAAGTCCAAACTGATTATGGCATGCATAAGCAGTCTGGAAAAATTGGCAACTCGCCAACCAGTGCAACTCATCTAGATACTAAAAGATCAGAAGGATTCTAATGGCGGACGGACTAGCAAAAAAGGGCACAACAAGGACATATTTTGGACCTGAAGCCGTTTTCGGAATCGCATACGAGACCGAAAAAAAAACAATTTGCAGCAAACTTGCAGCGGAGCATAAAAAATTATGGAGAAACTCTTCAGAAATGAGGCACACAAAACTCTTCCTTGCAGAGCCACAATTAAACAATCAAACTGCACTATCAAGCATGAGTCGACAAAAATTAATTGCCGCGGATGCTTGAAGAACGACGAGACTCCGCAGCATCTGCTGTGCAAATGCGAAGCTTATCACAATAAAAATTCTACGTCGTGTTTTATTGTTCGTAATTAGCAACAAATTCGATTATGTATAAATTACTGTTGATTATAGTGCAAAGAACAATTTTACGTTGTAACAATTTATGCAACAAATTCTTTAGGCAATTAAAAGATAAACAGTCCTGTGTCAGAGCACATCGATTCTACGTCGTTTTTTATTGTTTACAGTTAGCAACAAATTCGATTATGTATAAATTACTGTTGATTATAGTGCGAAAAAGAATTGTACGTAATATTTATTTGAGCAAGATGTAAATTCAAATATAAATAAAGGTTATGAAACTAACATGCGCCAGGGTGGCGAAATCATCGTGATTATTTTAGAGGAGTGAGTAGAGGGTATTTATAATAGTTTTAATTTAGTATTTGATAAAATGTTTAATGTTTTAATAAGTAATTTTGTATCGCTATATGTCTTTAATGAAGCTTAAATCATGTACGGTGCTAGTCTTTTTGTAAAGAATAGTTAATTGAAAATATAACATCTGGAATTAATGAAAGATGATATTGCTATGCATATTTTAAAACTTAAAACCGTAGTAACTCAACTAAACCAAATGGGAGGAAGAATTTCTAATTCCATGCTTATGACTAAAATATTAATAACTTTATTATCTTCATAAAAGCATTTCTTTAGTGCTTGGGAATCTACACCAAAAGAGAAACAAACTCTGGAAAATTTGACATCTAAGCTGATTATGGAAGAATTCAGATTGAAATTGCAAAGTTAAGTTGAAGATGTCACTGCGTTAGTTTCGTAAAATATTGCATTACAAAAAGGTTCATATGATAGAAATCGACAAATCACTCATTGCAAACAAAATGTATGTTACTATTGTAAGAAACCTGGTCATTGGATAAAAGATTGTAGATTTAGGTTGAAGAAAGAGAAAAGAAATAAATGAACGAAAACAGAATTCATCTAAAGATGCATTTATTAGAGGAAATTTTAAAATACAAAATTATGATGCAAAGGCTTGGTATGCTGATTCGGGAGCAAGTGATCAGATGTCAAATCAACTACAATGGTTTCGTGATTATAGAGAATTCCCAGAACCTGTGCCAGTTTCCATTAGAAATGGAAGTAATATTAATGCATATGGCTCTGGAAATATTGATATTCTCTTTTATGCAGAAGGAAGATGGCTGAATAAATACTTGGCCGACGCTCTTTATGTACCGGAAATAAGATAAAATCTTTTTTCAACGGGCGCAGCAATGGATAAAGGATTAAAAATGGTATCAAATAGAGATGGCTGTCAGTTTATACAAAATGGAAGTATTGTTGCAGTTGTAGTACGCCAGAAGAAACTTTTTCAGCTTCTATTTAAAGTTGTGAAACCGGAAATAAGTCACAAAGCTCATATAATAGAGAAAAGCACATTGCGATTATAACTAGTGTTCGAAAAACATTAAGAGCTCTCAACATACAATTGATAGATGATACCAATTTCGTTTGTGAAACATGCATGAGGGGAAAACAACATAGTTTACTATTTCTATTAAGTGAACATACAGTATCTAAGCCAGGAGAACTTGTTCATATAGATCTGGACCAATGGAAGTGACATCATATGGTGAATTCAGATATTTTATTTTCTTCAAAGATGATTATTCTCATTACAGGAGATTGTACTTTATGACAAACAAATCTGAAGCTAAACTAAAATTAAAGGAATATCTGTCTGAGATTAAAAGAGATACTGGATATGATGTAAAGGTAATTCGCAGTGATAACGGAACAGAAATCGTAAATCACGATGTAGCAGAGATCGTTCATAAGCACCATATTTTACATCAAAAGATGATACCGTACACTCCGCAATAGAATGGTTTGGCTGAGCGTAAAATGAGGACAATTATGGAAGCAGCT
This sequence comes from Aquatica leii, assembly GCA_035610365.1. Classification (NCBI taxonomy): domain Eukaryota; kingdom Metazoa; phylum Arthropoda; class Insecta; order Coleoptera; family Lampyridae; genus Aquatica; species Aquatica leii. The sequence goes on along the minus strand of CM069434.1, from coordinate 97,422,552 downwards.
CGGACATTATTACATGCTAAACAAATGAATAAGAAGTTTTGGGCAGAATCAATAAATATAGCTGTCTATACAATTAATCTAACCGGAACGAGCTTGATTAAAGATAAAACGTTTTATGAATTATGGTATGGGAAACCACTAAAGATTAATCATTTAAAAACCTTTGGAACAGAAGTTTTTGTTCATATCCTTAAACAAAAAAGGTATAAATTAGATTCAAAAGGTAAGAAAGGATTTTTTGTTGGATACAGTAATGAGACAAAAGGTTATCGAATATGGATTCCAGATGAAAGAAAAATTGAGTTGGCTAGAGATGTCATATTTATGGAAGCATTAACGTTAGATAACAAGGACTTGAATGAAAAGGATTCTAAAATTTTAAATCAGACTGATAACAAAGAAACAGAGAAGGAATGTGTTGTGGTTCTTGATACTGAAAGAGATAAAGATCCTTCTAGCGAAGATGATGAAGTTATTGAAGAAACTTTGGAAATACCTCAAAGAACATTAAGACCGCGACAAAATTTAAAAGTACTCCTGCGTTATTTAGATTATGCAGAAGCTTATATAGCAGATATTGATGAACCTGTTTCATATAATGATGCGATAACTTCGGATAAAGTTGTGGAATGGAAGAAAGCAATGATAGAAGAAATAGAATCACTATTACAAAATAATACCTGGACATTAGTAGACGCACCTTTAGATAGACAAATTATAGACAATAAATGGGTTTTTAAAATAAAAAGAAAAGCTGATAATACAATTGATCGATATATGGCAAGGTTTGTAGTGCGAGGTTTCACCCAGGTGTATGATATAGATTACAATAAAACTTTTAGTCCGGTTGTTAGATTTAGTTCAATCAGAACGATTTTTGCAACAATTGCTCATGAACAGATGAAAGTAGCACAGTTCGACATAAAAACAGCATTTTTGTATGGCAATATTGATACGGAAATTTATATGAAACAGCCTCCAGGATTCGAAGATGGAACACTTAAAGTCTGTAAATTACAACGAAGTTTATATGGTTTAAAACAGGCTCCTAGATGCTGGAATAAAAGATTTACAGAAATTTTACAGAAATTTAATCTAAAAGTGAGCCAAGCAGTTCCTTGTATTTTTATAAGCAAAAGAAGAAACTATAAATTAATCCTAGCTATATATGTGGACGATGGAATTGTTGCAAGCACATATGAGAAATGTATTGAACAACTGTTAAGTTACATAAAACGAGAGTTTTCAGTACGTCATACAGTTCACAGATGGAAGTATTTTTGTTCATCAAGAAAATTATGTTAATCGATTGTTAAAAAGATTCAACATGACTGATGCAAAATGTGCTCTGGTTCCTATAGATCAATTACTTTTAAAAACGACTGAAGATGAAGGAAATTTAAATCCATCTTACCGAGAAGCAGTTGGTTGTTTAATTTATCTAGCAAGAGCTACTAGAACAGATAGCATGTTTTCAGTCAGTAGTGTTAGTCAGTTTCTTCAAAAACTATCGACAGTTCATTGGAATGCAGTAAAGAAAATTTTATTTGATAACAAGTGCAGAACTTTAGAATTATCTGGATATAGTGATGCTGATTACGCTGGAGATATAAATACAAGAAGATCTACTACAGGATGTGTTAAAGCTTGGATAAATGCCTATTTCATGGGCATCACAAAAGCAAAGAAGTGTGGCTCTATCAACCACTGAAGCAGAATACGTAGCAGCGAGTGAATCAGTAAAAGAGTTGATCTGGTCAGATTTATTAAGAAATGAGTTATTAGTATTCGACAAGGCTTATAAGGAATCCAGAATACTCTAAACGTAGTAAACATATAATATCACTTCATTAGAGAGAAATTTGCAGAAAACAAGATTCAACTGGAATATATACTTACTCAAGATCAAATCGCTGATATTTTGACAAAACCACTGTTACATGTGAAATTTAAACATTTTAGACAGTTAGGTGTTCAGTGTTTTTTTTTTAAATTAAAGTGGAAGTGTAGAAATTAGTTAATTGAAAGATAACATCTGGAATTAATTATTACCATAGTTACTTAAAAAGTTAATTTAAAAAAATAGATATTCTATGTTTTGTTTTGTCATTTTGTGAGTTTTGTCATTAATATAATTACAAATAGTTAAATATAATATCGTATTTATAATATCGCCAATTATTAATACTTTTACATCATTTTGATATGTAAAAAAATACATAACTTTTTTTTGCGAATCTCGCAAATTTGTTAATGCTATTTTACAGCAACAAATTAGTAACAAATTTCCACCTGACATTAGTTCGTTTTTTTGTACGCAATAAGTTTATTTGAGGGGGAGGAGGTTCAGCTTTACGTTCAACTGGCCCCAGCCACTTCATTTCTAATTTACTACTGTTCTTCTTGAGCAACAAAATTTTGAATACGGCAACAAATTAGCACATAATTATTAGCACTAATTTTTTCAAGAAGTCTGATTCTTTTTTTGTTGGTGGGGGTCCAAGTTAATGGACGTACAAAATAATTTGTTTGAACCTAAAACAGCAGTTATGAACTGGCTAAATAGAATTAGAAATGCTCCAGTTCGGCATAAAGACTATATTGTAGGTTGCTCGCTTAAAAAGAGGGATGCAGTGTTAGAACGTAGCCAATGTAAGAGTAAGTGGCTTCTTTTGTTACCATAAAATATAAGTTGAGTTTCATGTATTCTTAATGATTAATATTTGTTATAATAACAATACAATCAACAAATATTTAAAATAACCGATTTTTAATATATTGTCTTTCCGCTTCAATACATGTGATAACTCTTCTTATTAAACGTTGAAAAACAGTACGAAGCTCATCAACTTCAATACCTTGAACACTTTTATTGGAAAATTTTAGAAAGTTCATTTGTTTAATTGCTTAAAAAATTGACTCAAAACATGATAACAATATGCTTTACAATATTGTTAGAAAATATTATACCGATTATCTTTAACATTGTAATATATACAGCAACTTTTAAAGGTTGTAATTGTAGTTTCTACAATAGTATGTAGATTTCCCGTTGCCGAAGTACGAAAGTTTAGAGTGTTTACATATACACTTAAATGAAACCATGCTTTGTTCATAAAAAAGTTTAATCCAACAGACGATCGTTATTTAAATGTTGATTAAACCACTCACAAAATGGTAGACGCTGTAAAAAGTTGAAAGCACGTAGTTCTTAATAAACCGTAATTTTGTTCTCTTTTTAATGCTTTGCGGCAAGTTTTTACTGACATACCTAAAAATTGTAAGTTTATAACTATTGCTACAGATATTTTTGTTACCAATTTATTAGGAGTTTGTTTCATGCAATTGCGGATGTCTTCGACCACAGATACAGTGAGTACGATAAAGCTTCTAGTGTATTTTGACTTGCAAATGCAATTTATATAACAAACAAACTAGAACTTGTTTATGTTGTGAGAAAGTATCGTAATTAAATTCTGGGAAATGTTAAATTGTAACTTTAAAGAAAAGACGACCAAGTTTAATTACGATTGTGGGTACGATTTATGTCTAAGAGTAAATATTGTGAAATTATATTAATATAAGATTACAAAAAATAGATAACCTTAACATTGCTGAATAGTTACGATAATAGTTGTTTCAAAATATGAGGCTATACTATAAGAAAAACGACAAAGGATATATGACACCCGATGTAAACAAAACGTCAGAATAGTATATTAAAACACAAGTTACAGAATAAACGCGCTTCAACCACGAGACCGAGTTTCATACACGAGCCGCGCAGCGGCGAGTTTATGAAGCGGTAGAGTGATTGAAACGTATTCTACGAAGTGTGTTTTGCGCTATTTTCTCTATTTTGATACAATAATTAATATTTTTTGTATAATTTTAATTTTAAAACAACATTGGGAAAGTTTAATATTTTATTGAATTGGCAACACGTACACTTTGACATATTGAAATTTATGTGTTAACCTAAAATCTCATACAAAATTACCTCTTTGTACCTTTATAAGTAAATAACTTTGAATTAATAGGACAGTTTTATCTTATCTTAGCATCAAAATTTGAATTTCAATTATTAAGGTTCGATAATTTTGATTTCTTTTTTATGTAACGTCAACTTACGATGCAAAGATACCAACTTTAAAAAAACTAACATTACTAAAATTCGTGTAAGAATTTACTTATTCTTACACGGATTTTAGTGTAAGAATCGCTAATTCTCATGTGGAAATAGCGAAAGTATTTTTGAGAATGTTGCGAAGTGGTAACAATACCAACCTAAAACAGTGTTGATTAAAACGTTGTAGGTCACGTCAGAAACAAGTTTTGATAACGTCACGTACCTCTCTATAATAGCTACATTTTCATACAACAATTTTCTTTGAGACTAATTTGAGGTTTTACTGTATTACCAAAGATTTGTTTTAGTTTTTATTAATTAGTTTAAAATGAAAAAATAAAAAAAAGTATATATTTGAAAAAAGTCAAACAATAATTAGACATAACAATACTTAACTTTTTGGTGCAAACTGTGCAAAAAATTGTTATGCTAAAATCATTTTGGTATAGTTTTTGTGCTGTATAAATTTCGCCCAGTAAAAAATGTCATTTACGCACTGGAGGTCATTGGTGTTTTTTTTCGTTTTAAACGTTAAGCAAGCAACACGTGTGTAAACGCCGTGCCCAGGGGTTTCTACATTTTAAGTATGTTAGATCATCCACGCTGGTAGTGAGTAAATAAATTGCAATTTTGATTGTGTTCGTTGTGAGAAATTCGCTGAGGCAAGAATATATTTTTATTTTACAAGATACTTTTTCTTTTGTTATCATAGCAATTACAGTCTACCGCACATATTTTTTTACTTTAGAAAATTTCTGTGACGAACTAATATGACATGCACAAAAGGATAAGAACTATACCAGATGTATATTCTGTTAATCTGCGTTATCTAAGAAAATTGATATTACCGTTTAAAATTCTGTTACTCTAAAAAGTATTACGACAAATTGAAGAGCACACCTGTTGATGTACCTTAATTCATTTCAGGAAACTTAGGGTAATTTCCTTTTATTAAATCATATAAAACTTATCAACTTACTTGTGGTAACTGTGTATGTATGTATCCGTTTCACTTGTAAAAGTTTTAAAGGATTTGTGTTGAATATGACATTAACTAATCTTCTTATATTTAATGATTTGTTTTAAAGTCGGTCGTATGCACGCACGGTCTAACATATTACGATTGTTATCACGACTAACGTACATCACTTCTTTGTATTTGTGTAATAAGTTTTAACGGTGCGCTTGGTTTCAATATTGTGCAATCATCATAATTTCATGCTAATTTACAGTGTTTTTTGTTGTATTCACCAACGTTAATTTATTGAATGTAATTTAAACCATTTACATAAGCTGCTTATGTGTACGAGATGTTGCCTAACTTAAAGGTTTTGCATTTTAGTCGTAGTGCAATATTGTTGGCAAACCCTAAGTTGTTAGATATTTCTTATTCTATTTGTGTTTTTTTATTTTTTTATACTCTCGTTGAAATAAATATACTGGTTGTTACACTAGTGTTAGTCGATTTATCTACCTTAAGCTTTGCCAGGTGTAAACGGGAATCTGCATTGTATATTTCTCTCGTTTTGGTGCTCTTTTAATTACATTATGATTGGGACATCAAGGATTGAGCTGAATCTTATTAGTTATTCACCAACGACTCATTCTCCGATGTTCTGAGCTGCCGCGTTAATTTCCTTGAAGTGATTTGTTCACTGGTATGTTTATGTTGCAGGTTTATGTTCTTACCGTAACAAGATACGGTTGTCATCAATGATCTTAAAATCGGTCTTATTATTAATCCGCTTCTTTAGCAAAAGATGAAGAAAATTAGCCCTTTGTATTGGCATTTTAACACACTTCTGATAAATACTAATTTAAAAAAAAATGTTTAATAAGCAATTTAATTCCAAAATTGCTGAAAATTGCGTTTATACAGAACATTATAATATGCATGTATGCAATTAATATACATTTTGAATATATCGTAAGATACCTCAAAACCTTATTATGTCTATGATTGTAGTTTAAATTTTTGTTGTACAATCTCATTTTATTTTTGAAATTCTGAACAAAAAAATACGTATTTTTTTCATATTCATTCATTTCTTTACTATTTCAAATCAAAGTGGTTTATATCGTAATAGTCAATCTAATTAACGTGATATCATCATATTAAGTGCTTATTACAACAATAAATATTTAAATATTTAAAAACATTGAGAAAAATCTTTACCTTAATTTATTTTATAAATTCAACAATGCTTTTATTGCAATTTTTTATTTCTACACAACGGTTAAGTTAACCTTCCGATTACCATTGGGTTTTTTTTTTGACCCCAGACGTGTTGTTTTTGTTGTCTTTTCTTAAGTTTTTTTTACAACTGTCCCAACATTTTTTTAGCTAAGTTTCTTTCAACAATGTTTAATAATATATAACAAATTTTTCAATTGTTATTTGTTTTGCGACGTAAAAAAAAATTGGCGTTTGGGTCATATTTGACCCCACTTGGTAACCGACGTTCTAAAAAGTAATTCTAATATTTTGTCTGCATTTGTCATCTAATCCGCTTGTTTCAACGTGTTTCAACGTGTTATTCGTCTGAATCATGATTACTACCATTCCGTCTTTAGTCATTACATTTGGTGAGTTTGTTCGAATCAGTTAAAAAGTGTGTCTGCTGTGTTATTACATTTGATTGGAAATAGTTGTTGTTGAATTATGACTAGAAAATATTTGTCTCAGCGTGAAGTGGAAGAAATAGCTAGCAATATTAATTTACTGAATAAAATTGAAGATGAAATTTTATCTGACGATAGTGATGCCGAATTTGAAGAAGTAAGTGTACCTGATGTAAACCCGATTGAAAGTTTGGAAGACGATGACAGTGATGATAATTCGCCTAATGATAAAGATATACTGGTGGATAAAGATGGTTCCATATGGAAAAAAGATAAGCCTCATGTTAGAAGACGAAATCAGCGAAATATTCTAAAAACACCGCCAGGATTAACAAAATTCAGTGAAAATATTTCAACATGCCCATATGCTTTCCATTTATTTATCTCAGAAGACATAATACTTAAAGAAACAAACATTCGAGCTAGAAGAATTGTAGGCGATACGTGGAAGCCAGTAGATGCGGATGAGTTACATGCATTTTTTGGATTACTGCTTCTAGCTGGTGGTTTGAAAGCATGCCAAGAACCAATATTGGAGCTGTGGAGTACAAAATACATGTCTCTCCATAGACCAATTTTTTGTGGTGCAATGTCTCGTAATTGAATGAGAGACCTTTTGAAACACATTCGATTTGACAATATGGACACCCGAGAAGAACGACGGACAACAGATAAAGCAGCAGCTATTTGTAACATTCACGATATTCTCGCTGCAAATTGCAAAAAATCGAATAACCCTAATGCTGAAATATGTATTGATGAACAACTTGTTCCTTTCCGTGGAAAATGTTCCTTTCTGGTGTATGTATATAAAGTCAAAACCAGATAAATACGGAATTAAAATCTGAGCATTATGCGATGTTAGTAACGGATATTGCTGGAATTTCCAAATATATACTGAAATGGTAGAGAACGCTCCAGAACGGGAACAAGGTAAAACACAATTTTATCGTTTTATGCACGAGTATAAAATTTCATTTTTAGGGAAGCGGGTAGTTTTGAATTTGGTTGAGGGTTTGAGAGAGAATTATGTTATTACCACAAATAATTTTTTTACGTCTATGTCTTTGGCGAAGGAGCTACTGCAGCAATCAAAAACCTTGACCGGAACAATTCGTAAAACACGTAAAGAAATACCAAAAGAATTTTTGCCAAAAAGAAATCGAGCAGAATACTTAAGCGAAATTCTATATGGAGAAAACACAATTTTAGTATCTTATTTACCTAAAAAATATAGAAGCGTTATGCTACTTTCAACGCAACACCAAGATTTGGAATTGTCCGGAGAAGACCTCAGTTACAAACTGCAAGTTATCTTGGACTATAATAGCTGCAAAAAAGCTGTGGACAGCGTCGATAAAATGGTAAAGGAATACTCATGCAGAAGAAATACAAATTGCTGGCCTCTTGTTCTATTTTTTAATTTCCTTGATATTGCTGCCATGAATGCCTTTATTCTATACACTACGAAATTTGGAAATTTTGAAAAAGGGAAAACATCCCGAAGAAGATTATTTTTCCAAAAACTTGGGTTTGAATTAGTAATCCCACATATCAAAAACCGTACATTTCAAGGATTACCAAGACATTTGCAGAATTCAATAGCGATGGTTTTGGCAGACACAGAACCAGAGGAAGTGATCGCAAGACGAAACTATCGCTCGCCCAAAAAGAGGTCGTTGTAAGATATGTCCAAGAGCTAATAACAAAAAATGTTCGGAAACATGGGAAAATTGCAAACTCTTTGTATGTAAACAACATTGCCAGAAAAAAACTACAATAATAAAAATTTATGTCTAAAATACAACAATACATTTTATTTTTATATTTTTATTAGTTTATGTAAAATCTAATGTTAATTTAAAATATTAAGAAAGGTTACCATTACAAATTTATCGGTTTTTCTTTACAAAATAAGAAAAATAACTTGGGGTCAAATCTGACCCCACTTGGTAATCGGCGCCTCAAAAATTGCTTGGTAATCCGAAGGTTAATAATATAATCTCAACGTTGACAAAAAGTCAGCGCAAATAAAATTTTCTTAGTATATGTGGCAATTTTTATGTGAAATCTCAAAAAAAAAATGACATTAGTGATATACAGAGTTTATAGTATTTACTTCTACTTTTTCAACATCTTGTATAGTATTATAGACGATAAAGTTACTGTAACATTCAAAATCAATATATGTTAGTCTATTTCTTTTAGTTTTTGATTCTCAAATTATGTCCTGATGATTATTTAATAACTTGTTGACGAAATTACGATTATTATTTGTGTCTAATTTTTTTTAAATATTTTTTATTCAAATTTTTATTAGACCCAAATTCAGTATCTAACCGTAATTTTGAAAACAAACGATTTCAATCAACAGAAATATTAAAAAATACTTTTAATTATTGTTTTGGATGTTTCTAAGGTTAACTTAATAAAGTGGTTATTTGATATACTTTTTGTACATCGAGTTTTACGTGTCCTTGAACATATAACGTTAACAACTCAAAATAGACATTACTTTTACTTTTTTTTAAATTTATTCATAGTAAAATTAAGCAAATTCTATAAATACAAAAAATGATTATTTTTCTTATTATAATAAAATAATTTATTGATTTTTAGGATTTTTTATGATGCAATTTGACGTTAATAAAATGTGATAATGTTGTCGTTTGACATTCACTGTATAACGGTACTTAAAAGCACGATAAATACCAAATTAATTAAATATTTGTTGGAGTTGACGGTTCCAATTAAACGGGTTGTAATTACATATACAATTTTTTTTAATATGTTGTAGATGTAATAGTAAAACTTAAATGTTATTAATTTTATAATTACACAAAAATCAATAACAATTTTTTTTAAAATTTATTCTCAAACTAGTCAAGCTGCTTGGTAAGTTAGTATTATGTCACCTATTCAACCGGTGTCCTCCATGTAATTATAATAGATAATTAAAAATTAACAAAAAAGTTATTGGTTAATTTATTACTTTAATGAATCAACGTAAATTGTATTTTAACACTGAATATATTTTGACGACATTTAGATACTTAGTTTTTCCTGGATTGACCACAAAAAGAAAACTATTACCTAATCTGATCTTTGGTTTGTAGTCTCAATACAATACTACATTATTTAAAAATTGTTATGTTTATAGTTCAACCAACTCAAAACTTGAATATTGAAAACATAATTTGTACATGTGTCTAGTTTTTAAGGTAATAAAATTAATAGATTCAAATGCATAATTACTATGTAATAAGACTAGTTTACAAGTTTTTTTGCCTGGATTTTAATAGGTAATATTAACTCAATATGTTGTTGTGATTTCAAATATGATTTAAATCTTATTACGTCTAGATAAAAAGAATTTAACAAACAATAAAGTATTGATTTTTACGAACGTATATAACTTTATTCTACTCATTAAAAAAAATTGATAAGATTACAATGTTATTACAAAAAAAAATTCATAAATGACCGTTTAATGATCTTTTTTTGACGCACGAACTAAGAATTGTTTCTTTTTAAACACCGCCTTCTTTGGTACCTTTCTTCTATTTTTTTATGTTCTAATAGTACCTCTTTTTTTGTTTTTTATTTGTTTAAGATTGTCTGCAAAAATTAAGATGAACTTACAAAAATTGAATTTTGACGCTCATATTGTAATATAATAAATTGTGAAGCTTTTCCAGCATATTTCTAACGATTTTTTGTTGTAATTTCTCAAAATGTTGTTTATCACATTTTTGAAAACAGTTCAGGCTTCTCTTTCAACAGCAATCATGGTATTTTAAAACTGTTCAAAAACAATTTTCTAATTTGAGTACTAATTTACTTTCTTTCTTTCATCTTTATTCAGCGCTTTTACATATTGCTTTATTACACCTAATTTGATATGCAATAGAAGTAAAAGTAGTTTATCTGTTTTCACTAAATTTTCATTTCCAATATTTTTTGATCCCAGTGTAAGATTGTGCTTCAAAAGCTACTGTTGCAGAGTTTTAGCTCTACTGTTTCATTCTCAAATAAAATAGGGAATTTTAGTGTACCTTCCCTTACTGGATCAACAACATGCATTACAGTTTTAATCTCCTTATATTTGCCATTTGTGGTCTTCATAATTAATTTTTTTCAACAGCAACTTTAGATTGTCATACTTTTTTTTTAGCGGACTTACATATGAGCAACTGGCACAGATGCGTACTGATCTTTCATATATAAGAGAAAATGTTTTAAACTAATCTTAGAGTAGTCTATAAACAGTCTCATGTAATTTTTTACATTTCTCAATTGCGTGAGATCAAAATCATTCTCAAACCATGCGACCCTGTAGTATACATAACGCAGTAAATCTCCATTAAAAAAATAAACAAACATGTCACGTGGCTTGCGAAAAATCTCAATCACTCGTTACAAATAATCCACAGATAGCTTTTGAAATGGTCGCTATGTGTCTATCTATCTTGGTAGCTCCTAATTTAGTATTAAAAGACGATAAATTGTTCTTTCTAATCAGTACCTTTTCAGCTAACCTAATTTTGTTTGATATATAATTTTCTCTATCTCGACATGAGAATTAGCCATTCTGACACTAAAATCTGTGTAAGAATAAGCAAATTCTTACACGAATTTTAGTAATGTTAGTTTTTTCAAAGTTGGTATCTCTGCATCGTAAGTTGACGTTACATGAAAAAGAAATCAAAATTATTGGAATTTAACAATTGAGATTCAAATTTTGATGCCAAGATAAAATAAACACGTTTTATTAATTCAAATTTATTTACTTATAAAAGTATAAAGAGATAATTTCGTATGATTTTAAGTTAACACATAAATTTCAATATGTCAAAGTGTAAGTGTTGCCAATTCAATAAAATAATAAAGGTTCCCAATGTTGTTTTAAAATTAAAATTATACGAAAAATATTAATTATTGTATCAAAATAGAGAAAATAGTATAAAACACACGTCATAGAATACGTTTCAATCACTCTACCGCTTCATAAACTCGCCGCTGCGCGGCTCGTGTATGAAACCCGGTCTCGTGATTGAAGCGCGTTCATTCTGTAACTTGTGTTTTAATATACTATTCTCTATTTTGATATGAGAATTAACAATTCTTACACTAAAATCCGTCTAAGAATAATCAAATTCTTACACGAATTTTAGTAATGTTAGTTTTTTCAAAGTTGGTATCTCTACATCCTAAGTTGACGTTACATGAAAAAGAAATCAAAATTATTTCAACTTAACAATTGAAATTAAAATTTTGATGCCAAGATAAAATAAAAACGTGCTATTAATTCAAAGTATTTACTTATAAAGGTATAAAGAGATAATTTTGTATGAGATTTTAGGTTAACATATAAATTTCAATATGTCAAAGTGTAAGTGTTGCCAATACAATAAAATATAAAAGTTTCCCAATGATGTTTTAAAATTAAAATTTTACGAAAAATATTCAATATTGTATCGAAATAGAGAAAATAGTATAAAGTACACGTCATAGAATACGTTTCAATCACTCGACCGCTTCATAAACTCACCGCTGCGCGGCTCGTGTATGAAACCCGGTGATTGAAACGCGTTTATTCTGTAACTTGTGTTTTAATATACTATTCTATATACGGTTCTGCAACCGACTTTGGCTTCCAATCTCCTAGTTGTTTTATACCAACCATTCCTTCTTCAGCGTTTGCCAACAATGTCGCTGATGAGCGACAAAATCAGTGCCCAGTATTATAACTCAGGATTCGTCAATTTTAGAAAACAGCAATTCTTTTCGGCATTCCTTCAAAAACATTTTTTCCAACAACTTGTCTAATGCATTTCCTATTTTTGTAAGCCACGAAGAAACGGCAAGTATCCGTATTTTACAAACGTGGAGCAGCATACTGTTTAAAAATTTCTACAAAACTTGGTAATCTAAGGCTGTCCTACATTAAACATTCGATTTTTCTGATTTTAGTATCTTGAATAATGATTAGTAATGAGAATTCCAGATCCCACCCCTACACTTTCATCTCAAGGTGTATACCAAATTCCTTGTTCATGTGGTTTAGTCTACATTGGCGAGATTTTGATAAAGTTTTAGTGATTGCCAAATCTCCATTCTTTTTTGTCATTAGTCCTTTATCGAAAACACGCCCTCTTTCAACCGTAACCCAATCAGAGTCGAGCTTAACCAACCGTGACGATACTTCTTCTTTATATACGAAGACTATTTCTTTTTAAATCACTTCTATGGAGTTTAGAATCTGGCTTGGTTTACAAGTTGATTACCTAACTTTTGAGAAATGTTTAGTTAGATTTCAGTTGTTTGTTTGAGTTCTTCAATTTCTCTCACGCCCTGATGAAGCCATTTACGTAAGTGGACGAAACGTTGGCAACTTCGGTAACAACATTGACACAGTCCAAACCCGGAAGACGTTTTTATCTTAGTATAGACTCCGGCCGTGAAAGTCTTCGCTATTACATTGAATCCGTCTGATTAAAAAAAAACTGAATAAGCTTGAGTAGTTGCTTATATCTATATTCTGGTTGGCTTTGATAGTAGCCCTAAACATTAAATAATAAGATTACATTGGAGAGGGTTTTATTTCTTTTGATAAATACCAAAAATAAGCCAGAAGATTCTTGTTACAATAACAGTTTTCGATGTCGCACCATATAAGATATTCATTATATGTTTTTCTATACATTTCTTTAAATTTATTGGGAACTAAGCCACTGTTTCTTGCCTTTTCTGTAGCGTCATCAACTTAGTTTATTTCTCACCTTTTTAACTACCACGGTTTACTTTCTATTATAGTTGCGTTACAAAACTCAAATGCAATCAAGGCAACATGCAACACTAGATTTGCGTCAAAAATTCAATTTATTTGAGAAACATTTTTAAATTAAAAAAATTTTATCCGTACATAAAGGTGTGTATGTACCACGGGCGTAATTTGTTTTTATTGCTTTTGACGTAGCGTTAAAAATTACGTTTTACGCCATGAATTAAAGGGTAGAGTAATAATGGGTTTAGCTGGTGCGTGTAGATGCATCGAATTAACCTATCTAAAAATGAAAACTGTGAAAGGTAAAGGAGCTTATTCGTTTGTTATAATCCATGACACAAGAGTTACGTAGCGCGAAGTTTTAAAAGCGAGATTTTGCGCCAATTTAATCTATATGTATAGAAGATATATGTTTAGTACGGCCTGCTAACGCTTTCCAAAGCAGATTTTTTCTTCGATATAAGGGTAAATACACTAACCAGGTCGTTAGAATTAATACATTGTCTAAAATACCTGTCGCAGTGGCTTCCTATCTAAAATTTCCAAATGCTAATTTGTATACTGGGTATAGCATGGATAATCATCGGGTACGTTATTGGCCAACTTGAACGGAGCTATGTTAGATTTGAAACGCCACGGTAGATAAAAGTCATCTATTCTTGCAGAAGGCTATGTTGTTAGCTCGTTATCAAATAGAATTAAAACGGATAAAAAAATTCAGGAAAATAATGTCACCATAAATCCTGTTTGAAACAAACAACAACACTTAGACGAAGAATTTATTACAAAACTAAAGAAAAGAAAGGGCGAGATCTGCACGAACAAGATTTGCTGAAGAAATATTTTAAAAGGAAAAAGTTTGGAGGAACATTAAGTTCAGCTTCATTTAATTTGAAGATGTCTTCATCGACCAAACAAAATAATGTTTTTTTTATTAAAGTAGATATTAATCTAAATATAAATAAATAAATAGGTAAATTATAGTACTTCAGTTAAACTTGATTTTATAAGCGCTTTCCATGTACACGAAAATTTTGATGATTTTTACTTCTGACATCATAACTCAGTTGAATACATGCTCCTTTTAAAATGTGAAACTGAAATTTAAGCGAGTTTTAGTATAGAATGTGCACACGATTTGAACTTTTTGTTTTTAGTTTCCGTTGCTCACTTGATAATAGTAAGGTAATGGGCGGTCGTAGTCATTTTTACTTCGTTTTTATGATAAAGTTTATGTTGTCATTTATTATAATGTAGTGCATAATTCTCCTATGATTATTGTTAAAATCTTAAATATACAAGTTTTGTAAGTATAACGGATAAAACTGCCAGAGTTTTGTGTCTAGATTGTGTCTAGACTAAAAAATTGTTAATTTTGACTTTATTACATACAACGACGATAAATTCACTATTACTTTATATGTAAAGGTATTACAACTTGTAGTTCGTATAGAAATATCCAGATGGCGGTTGTGAGAGTTTTATTTTCTGCCCTTTTGTGTCGATTTTACGCAGAAAAGCGTCACATGTCCGTAGAGGTATGTTTGTTCTATAAAACAACGTCATAATTAAAATTTGTCATTGTTTCTATAAGTTTATTTTGAAGAAAGTTATTATATTTGTGATATTTAGAGTTGAAACAGTATTTTGCAAAAGATAAGAAAGTTTTATTTTATTATTTTGTTGCTTCAGTGATTTGACATAATTCAGTATTGCAGAGAAATTTTTACAAATCATACATACGTTTCAGAATCATTTTGAAATAAAGTTTTGTTGCAAAATCGTTATTTTTTTTAGTTGATTTTTTTATTACAAACATAAATAAATGTATAAACGTATTATTCTGTTTTAGAGAAATTAGGTTTTTTATATTTCTACGTGAAGATGAACAACCGATTAAAGTTAATTATAAAACTTGCCAAAAAATGCAAAAAATTGCTCATTAGTTCTCTGAGTCTGTCAAGAGTCAAAAAAATATAAGAACACCGACATTGAGGTTTGGAAAATTTAAAAAGTCATCGGTGAGTTATTATGCTCTCACTACCACACTATATCAAATTTCAATAACGCGTTTTCAGTGAATAATACCCACCAGTTTTTATCTGATATTAAAACCACAGCTGATGAAGAAGTAGAACGCATAACTTGCAATATTGCTGAAAATAGAAATCCTGAGCTATATACGTTACTGCTAATATAATAATTCTGTGATATTACCCAGGCATAAATAAAAATTAATGTTGTTTTAGAAAATGATATCAGCCAATGTCGAAACTAAAAACCTTTGCTGGACGAATAGAAATAATTTGTGATGAAATTATAATTAAATACGTTGGCGGTAAAAACTGAGATATTAAGGCGTTACTATAGAATCAATAATGTATTTTTGCATGATGGAAGTGCAGACAGAGACAGTGCTGCTACAGATAATAACAAAATAGAACTTATAGATTATTTTAACTCAGATGATTCAATGATTAATCCAAATTTTTTACGTAATAATAGTGATTCGTCATCGTCATCATCTAGTAAATCTGATGAAGAAATGATGATCGTTCTCAAACAAAACAGAACCTCAAAAAAAAATGCACAAAAAATTGTAGCAAAAAACAAAATCAAATTTCTAAGAAATAATAGTCAATTTTACAAATCTATACAAGTAGTTACAAAAAAGAATAGAACTAAAGAGCACACATTAGTATCACGTAATGAAAAACAAATGGTGCTGCTTTGTGATACTAAATGTCGACTAAAACATTATACCAAGTTTGCTGAAGAAGTAAAGAAGATAAGTATTTACAGAATATTGTCAAATGTTTAATCTTCCAAAAACAACATAATTTCATATCATCTTACATGACAACAGTTACACCAAAATATCAATATAAAGAGATCAAAATCACCGTGTCGCTAATAATGCCTTCTATTTCGATTTAAATGGTCAAAAAATGCGCATCTGTAAAATGATGTTTATGACCACATTGGGAATTAATAATAGGATTATACGCACTGTACAAGAAAAACAAAGAACTTGTACTAATAAGATACTACAGCCAGAAAAACAAGTAAAGCATGCTAAGCATGCATCAGTTTTTGAAGACGTAAAAAATTATATAAGGAATCATATCAATTTGGTATCACACATTGAAAGTCACTACTGCCAATTTGACATAGAAAAGAAGTATATAGAAGATAGTTTCGGAGCTTTATAAATCATCACACGAAGAACAAAATATTCTCTACTCTAATTATTTAATGTTGCGCTTTGCATTTGGAAATGTAAGTACATATGAATAAATATAGTAGCAGGAAACATACGCGACTCGTCTAAGAGAAACAGAACTATTACGTCAATAAAAAAAAACGATAAAACTACATCCAGCTTAATTGCTGTATATGATTTGCAAGTAGTGTTGCCATGCCCAACTGGAAATTCATCTTTTTTTGATACATATTGAAATTTTTTTAATTTTCCTGTATACTGGTTGAAGGATAACAGGAGTGCAAATAAATTTGTTTCGTGCTCGTAGCATTACTTAAATAATTTAAACAATAAGATTCAAATTGAAAGACAAATTATAGATGTTGTTTTCTACAGCGATAACTGCAAGGACAGAATAAGAACAAGTTCATTTTTGCTTTATATTTGTTAGCTGTTTCAAAATTAGAGAAGATTCACACAATCACGCATAAATATAGCATAAGAGGTCATACGCAAAGCGAGGGCAATCGTGCTTATTCCGTAATAGAGCGTAATGTCAGAAAGTTTAGGAAATCTTCAACAATTTATGTCCTAGAACAGTACACTTATTAGGCAGGCAAAAAAAATTGCAAGCCATATCCTGTGGAATGGATGTGTCATGACAGTTTTTTTTTAAATTTAATTAAGATAGCTATTAACATTCTTAAGAACAGAGAATACAAATTAGTAAAAATCGAAGACATAAAAGTAATGATAGTAGAAAATAGTCATGTTGGGAGCTTTTCTTTACAAAAATTCTTATAAATAGGAACAATTTTGTACTGTAGTAGTTAACGTTTTCACAACTGAAATCTATACTAAGATGCATACGTTTTCCAGTTTGGACCGTGTCATTTTTCTAATCAAAGTTGCCAACGTTTTGCCCACTTTTGTAAAGGACTTCGTCAAGGCGTAAGTAACTTAAAACTTCTCAGAAGTTAGGTAATCAATTTGTAGACTAAACCAAATTCTAAACTCTAACAAAGCAAGAAAGAAAACGATGCATTTCAAAAATTAATTTTTTTTAAATAACTGCACCCCTTAGGTATATTATAAAATATAACGAATAATAGGTGTTTGATGACAGAGCTATCTCATAGCATATGTGACAACTGTAAATAGCTATAACGGCGGTAACACGTTGAAAATTGATTTAACACCCGCGAATTTCAAAACAGTTTTGAATAATTTTGCGGGATAAAATTACAACGTAAAACGACATTAAGGTAATGTCTTTTTACGTTGTGATTTTATCCCGCTTACAATCGTTGACTTATATTTGCTAAACTCGGGTCTTAAATATAAACAACAATTAAGTATACTGGCTCGGAATCAAGTCAATGTACACAATAAATAACAAAATTTATTAAGTTGAAAGCTGAACTGTAGATTCCTAATAGGGAAAAATTCGTGATCTTAAAATGTAGGTAAAAGTATGAGTAATAAAACTTAATTAATAAAGTTAAAAGCATAGTAAATAGAAATATAAATGAACATGCATCACAGATAGAAGAGGCGTCATCGATGAATAACGTGTAAGCATGAGTTAAGTAAACTACATCAAAAACGGCACTTGACAGGTAATTTAAGCAAACACTTGTGGTTATCAATCCCAAGTCAACTATACCTAGCTGAATTGGTTTACTAGGTGCCAGACGCCATTACCAGGAAAATAATACGTTTACCGTTTGTAGTTGAGCTTAAAGAAAGATTTCGAGCCTCTGCCAAAAGAATCTTTACATTAACAAAAACAAGATAGCGTCCGGTGTGAATATTAAATAAAAACATCGCTTTACTTTTGTTAATACACGTAGAGAACCTTCATTACATTTAAATTGCTAAAAACGTAATTATAACGACAATGTGAAATTAAATAAAAAGAAGTTACTTAAGATTGAACGGACAAGGTTTCTACTAAAACCAAACTAGTTACAGCAAATGTTAAACGGGAAATCAAAATTAGGTAAAGTATCTCAACCGCGTATATCAAAGTACAACAATATATCCAACTAGTGGTGCTCGCAAACCAGTGAGATATCGTATTTGATAAAATAAGAATTTTGGAAAACTAATGATTAACGACACATAACAACCAAGCATAGTTTTTGTCATATATCGGCCACGTTACTAACAAATGGTGGAGTTGAACTTGTGGTATTAAAAGAAGACAGGAGTTAAATGAGCAGTTAGATGCTTGAATTATCTAGATTGCTATGTATATATAAAGAGAAATGTTAAACCGTTGTTAATAATTGATTTTAAATTATGTTGTAATTTATCATATTATATTAATTTATAAATTTTTGAACATCGATTATATTTGTTGTCAGAGAACAGTAATAATTCACTTATTTGATGATTAATTGTTATAATAAATTATACCTTAATTTGTAAACAATTATTAGATATTTGATTAATTGTGAAAGTTTACAAGCTGTTAATTTATAAAACAGCAACAAAAAAATCACTTTTATTATTAAGTCAGTAACAATTTAACTGCAGTACCATAAGAAATACAGTCGAAAGTATTTTTTGCATTAAAAAGGCTGTGTCGACGAGTCGTTGATTTAATACAGTGCGTTTGAGTGAAATAATCTATATTTTTAGTGACTGCGTGTTATTTGAAATAAAAACACAAGTAAAAAAAACAAAACTAACAATTCAGCGTAAAAGTGTATTTTAAAAATTTTGTTTTTACTTATTTAATTTTTTTATCATGTTGATATCACACATTTACGCTCAGTAAATTAAAGTTTTCTTATCTGAAAATAATATTGCTAGAGGGGTATTAGTACTAGTACAAAAATAATCGACTAACACAATGTACACATTTTAATGCCGATGTTTACTTTAATGGTCAATTGTTATCTTTAACAAGATTGTTTCTGTAAAATTGTTATATTAAAATACAAGTTACAGAATGAACGCGTTTCAATCACGAGACCGGGTTTCATACACGAGCCGCACAGCGGCGAGTTTATGAAGCGGTAGAGTGATTGAAATGTATTCTATGACGTGTGTTTTATACTATTTTCTCTATTTTGATAAAATAATTAATTAATATTTTTCGTATAATTTTAATTTTAAAACAACATTGGAAAACTTTAATATTTTATTGAATTAGCAATACTTACACTTTGACATTGAAATTTTTGTGTTAACCTAAAATCTCATACGAAATTATCTCTTTATACCTTTATAAGTAAATAACTGTGAATTAATAAAACGTCTTTATTTTATCTTGGCATAAAAATTTGAATTTCAATTGTTAAGTTCCACTAATTTTGGTTTTTTTTCATATAACGTCAACTTACGATGCAGAGATACCAACTTTGAAAAAACTAACATTACTAAAATTCGTGTAAGAATTTGCTTATTTTTACACAGATTTTAGTGTAAGAATCGCTAATTCTCATTTCGAAATAGAGAAACATTTTTTCTGTCGATCGTCCGTTAATAACAATATTAACATATAATAATGTATCAGAAACAGATCGTTAATGACCCCTCTTAATGAAAGATTTTGAACTAATGAATGAATTTCTATTAATGAACGATTTTTTATAGCAACCAATGAAATCGTTAACAACCACCGATTTAACGAAATTGCACGACTACTAGATATAACATCGGGTTACGTATGCTTTAGTTTCCTTATAACTTTACACGTTTTACCAACATACGATCAACGGAAAAACTAACTCGTTTGTTAATCGGCGACAAATATTCACGATTATTAATCCCGATCATTAACAAATTTGTTCGTTAAATAACTATTTCCGTAGACCATCTGTTAGTAGTAATATTAACGTATAATAATGTTCCTGAAATAGATCGTTAATGACATCCATTAATGAACAATTTTGAACCAATGAATAAATTTCTATTAATGAACAATTTTGTATAGCAACCACTGATTATTGATATTGCACTAACGCGTTTGTTAATCGGCGACAAATAATCTCGGCAATATTAACTGGCTACACTCGCTCACGGCGTCTTTTTCGGATGTAGGGTTTATTATTATAAAACAAAATATTCCTTATGATTCGTTTTATGTTTTAAAAATATAATAAGTCTTAATTTCACTCAGCAAGGCTAAAAAATTATTATAATAATTGTAGAATTAGATCCGCGCGAGCTTCCGCCTAGTACGCTGAAAAAGCGGTACAATATAGATGAAAATTGCACATAAACATTTATTAAGCACAAAATTTACTTCAAAAAAGTCCGCGAGAGTGTATAATTATATCTAATAGTTTAAGAGTTACAGAATTGTAATGTAATGTGAGACATTTTCGTGCAACTTTGCACACTTGTATCCTCTAAACTATTGAAGGTAATTGTACCCTTCCGCAGACTTTTTTATAGTTAATTTTGTCCTCTATAAAAATGTTTATGTGCAACTGTCTTCTATCTTGCACCGTTTTAGGGTAATAGTTTATTGGTTATTTTAAATTATTAAGCAAATCATTTGCATACAAAAATTGTGGCAATTTCGATAGAGGCATGATTTACAAGAAAAACAATTTCAGATTGCAAGTGTAATATTACGACACCGACAAAGCTACCTTTAGCCGCAAAAAAGCCGCGGTGGTCACCAAAATCCACTCGACCAAAACACACATGTTCTACTAAACCGATAATTTATGTTCAAACTTTAAAATGCATAAAAGAAGTAAGAACTTAATAAATCTGATTTGTTTTATAATAAAAACTATTAGTAATTACTAGTTTAAGTCATAAACGATTTCACTGTTTTATCAACATGGAAAATAAAATTTGAGAGGGCTCATAAACTTAACCAATCAGAAAAAGCGTTTTAGGAAATAAAGTCATAATTGAGTACAAAAAAGGAGAAGAGTTTTAAACAAAGGTTTTAAAAACCCTGACGCGGTTCAAAAACGAAAAAAGTTGCATACGGGAGTTCTTCTTTTGACTTACTCGCGAAAAAAGTTACTGTCGGGCTTTTTTTAACGTACTCGCGCAATAGAGTTTATTTACGCGTTGGTTTTATTCGAAGAAAAGTTACTGACGGGTGGGATCTTCTTTTCGTACTTGCGAAAGGAGAGTTACTGACGGGCTGGTTTCTTTACGTACATTTATTATTATTTTTTTTTTGAGTGTACGTTTTGCATAAAATTATTAGTTAACAAAAAATTGTTACGTGGTTGCCAATCTGCGTCCAGTCAAGACCCAACAAACCGCAATACGTGATCTTCGATTTGAGGATTAGGCGCCAAATAAAAAGGTCAGAAATTAGTTACATTTATTTGGATACGCGTTTGTAAGTTTTTTATTTTATTATTGTACGAGAGATACTATGAACTGTCTAACGCGAGGAAATTGAGAATGATTATTTAAATTTAATTCTATTGCTTATACGAGGTTTTCTGTTTGTTTTTTTTGTTGTAAACTGAGAGAGCAAATTTAATGTTTTCTTTTCTTTGTCTTTGGCAATTAACAAGTCGCTTATAAGATTAGTTTTACTTTTTTGCGTCAAAATATCACGCTAAAAACACCTAGGGAATTTAATAAATAGGCATGTCGATTAGTTCGCGTCGCGAAATGTTTTTATTGCGAGCCCAATCTGCTGCAAGTCTTTTTTAGATATGACAGGAAATCGCAAACGCGACAAACTGTTGAAAAAAATCTAGTTTTTAAACTGTGGATACACATTTCTAAAGATGAAATCTCCACTTTGCAATTTCACGTAGCTCGAATCTGTCATAATCATAGAGGCTGTAGAACTGTGAACCGCCATAAAACTCGGGTAAAATCCAGTAATCATTTGTTTTTATTGTTTTTTTTTAATGCAGATTAAGTAGTTAAAGTGTGGTAAAGCAATTGTCAGGAATCACGCGATATAAATTGTTTATTTAATCATTGAATGATTTATTTAATCCAAGCGTATTCAATCAAAGTTTGGCTAAATTTCTTAAAGTTCCACTGTGGCTCTAAAATTGATTGTGTCTAGAGAAGATTTTACAATGGTCAGCCGTCTTAGCGAGTATTAGAATCAACCGTTCCTAAACTTTTAAATAAACACTGTCAAGCAATCGTTCGTTTAGAGTTAATCGTGGCTTTTTCTTTCTTTCCTAGTTTTGGCCTATCCCAAGTACTTCATTTCACCGATACCGTCCAAATCCAGGTTTTCTCTTATCTAGCACGAAAAGAGGCGCACGTTGAAGAATCTAACAACCACACACGGCTTATATGTGAGGGAGACACTTAATTAGTATAAGTTAAGATCTAAAGATCCCCCTTGACCGAGGCAGCAGCCTCCTTAAAAACTTAAATAGAACATGAGGTTAAAGATTTATTTAATTATTTAATCTCTTTTTGGCTATGTTGCAGTTTTTTATTTCTACGATTAGTTTTTGAAAAAAACCGTTTGTTTTGCTGCACAACTTACGTTTATGTTTTTTTTGAACAACATTGTAGTTAAGCGCTTATAAGTTAGTTTATATTATTATACGTAGCATACGCAATAACAAATAGTATCATCTTCGAGATAAACAAAGTTGTTCACGCTATACGGCTCGGAATATGGTGGCCATAATACGTAACTTTTTAAAAGTTTTACTTCTGGGGTATATAAGAGTCTATTATGGTTATTCTTTAAAATTATTTGTATATTATACAGGATGTTGAAAAAACTGTAAAAGTATCAATGCTTTGTTTTTTTTAATAAAACCGCCTGTATATTATTACACTTTTGAATTCTCCGATCAAAATAAGGATGTGATTTAATAACTTTTATAAGCTCTAAAGTTCTTGAATTTATTTGAATTTTGTCAAAATATAACCTAATTTTCATGTTTGAGGTATTTAAGAAGTATCTAAGCTATGAGAGCAAAATTTCCAGTAAAGTGTAACAATAGATCATATTTTATATTTTAATTGTAATAAATTTTACATCTTATACAAAGTGTCTAAAAATTAAAACCTATTAATTAAAAAAATTAAGTGGCCATGACTTGATTAAATTAAATAGAACGTCCTATTTTTTAATTTACCAAAAAATGTACTTTTTAATTACCTACCGAATAGTATTAGAATGTCTTCCCGTTTTTACACAATACCCCAAATAATCAATAAAAGTTCTAATAAAACTAGTTTCTTGTTGTATTTAGAAATATCAGATAGTTAGCAAATATAAGAATAGTAATAACGAATATTTTTAGAAATGTTTAGAAACTTGAAACGTCATTTATAATCCAACAAGCTATAGCAGCAAAAATTATAATAACATACCAACGATAACATCAAACTAAAACAAAATATTTATAACAGATGTTCAAAATGTCAGCCATGCGTTTCTAGACATTTAGATATCCTTTTTTGAGAACAACTGCTAACTCCAGGCAACATTTGCGAGGTTACATTTTTAAAAATGGCTCTTATGCGTCTTTTCATATCGTGTGGTGTTGCCGGTGGTGTATTGTGTATTCTTTTTACGTATCCTCATAAAGAAAGCTTGTATTATTATATTGTGTGATTTGAGAGAGGTGGTCAATTGTAAAATTGATTTCTGCTAATCCACTTGTTTTATGTATTATTTATCGTTGGTATGTGATTACCATTATTAGTGTTATGATCTGTTAAATTATAAATTAAAGTTTTTATAATTGATAATTATTTGATATTTCTAAACCAATTAAAAACTGGATTTATCAAAACTTTTTTTGAAAAAACATCAAATGGTGCAAAAATGAATGATTTAGTTTATTGTGTAAAAACGAAAATACTTAATAATAGAGCATTTTAATACTATTTGATAAATAATGAAAAAGTCCATTTTCTGGTAAATTAAAATATATGGCGTTTTATTTAAGGTTTTGGTTGACGGGTTGGGTTTGTGAGACTAAGGCAAATTTTTTGTTGTTGTATTTTTTAAAATGTTTTTTTAAATTGTTTTAATTTTCTGGTACCTTTCTAACTTTATTAAATACATGATTTTGTTAATTTGTTTTAATCTGTCGTTTGGCTGCCAGAAGGGCTTTGGGCTTGTCAGACCTAACCCGTATATTTGTGTAAGTTTCTTTGCTATAATTTATTGTTTTGTATTTTGTAAGAAGACTGGTTTTGTAATCTTTTTTAGGCATAAAACGTTCTTAGGACCTTCCCTTAGTTTCTAAGTATTTACGCAGAAACTTTTGCATACGGGTAAGTTTCTAAATTTCAATTGTTTATCGTTTCTGCGTGTTTTGCATGTTAGCCAAATTTTATCTCGAGTTTAAGATATTTACCTTTCTTACTCTAAATAGTTTATCTTTTGTAGAGGAATCCCCGTTCCTTATGAAGTTGTTTCATACTATATAAAGCAAGACGAGAGATTTTTTTGGTTTAGCTTCTATTGGAAGTGCAACTGAAAGTTAGTCGTGTTTTTCATTTGTGACGTTTTCCACTTGTGATTTTATTACTTTTGTTTGGCGAGATGGATGTACCAATCTCGGACGTTTCTAAAACATCTGAGTTAGAAGACGAAGATGCACAAGACATAATTAACGAACACGATACAGATACGGAGCAAGAAGAACCAGATGAAGATGGCAACCATTCAGATACTTCTAGTACAACCTCCAGTTCTCTGTATTTTTATGGAGGAGATAGAACCAAGTGAAAAAACATGCTCCATTCCAACGAGTTGAAACAAGGCAGCAAAATGTCGTTACTTAATTGCCCAGTTTTTGTGCAGGTGCAAGAAATGCAAACACGCTAATTCAGTGTTGGATGCTCTTTTTTGAAGAAGTTTTGGACACAGTTATCAAAAATACACAAAAAATAGCACCAAGATACAAGAATAAATACGACGTTGTACTTACTAATAAAGTGGAAATGAAGGCGCTTATCAGCTTGCTGTATTTGACCAGTTATCAGCATAGAAAGCAAAAAAAATTATACGAATTTTGGTTCGAATAGGGCTTAGCGCTTCAATTATTTCCTGCTAGCTTATTTTACCAAAGATTTGTGTTTCTGATGAAGTGTATACGTTTCGACAATACCGATGGAAGGGATGAGCGATAAACTTGCTGCCGTTGGAGACATATTTGAAAAATTTTATAAACAGCTTAAAAAACATAGTGTGGGTAAATATGTGACTCTAGATAAAATGTTGTAAAGATTTCGTGGAAGATGTGACTTTTGTACCTAAATTCCGAATAAACCCAACAAAAATAAGATGTGTTTTTTGCAGTGGATGCAAAAACATTTTACACGTCACATTTGCAGATCTATGCTGGAAGACAACTTGTTCCTTTTTGGATAGACAATTCTGTCGTTCTAAGAATGACAAACCACATCTCAGAAACTGGAAGGAATGTTACCAAGGAAGCGTGGAAGCTGTAATTCCTTTGTTGCATGATCACCGCCAACTGTAGTTGGTAGAATACAATACAGTTAAAATTGGTTGGAAAAAGAATTTAAAAATGTTAAAGATAGCTCTGTAAAGTCTTCTTTTTTTGCGTACCATGCCGGTATGACACCTAGTTTATATGTCCCAAAAAAATCAAAGAATGTATTACTTGTATCGTCAATGCACTACGATGTTAAAATAGATAAAAATACTGGTGATACTAAAAAACCAGAGCTACTAACATTCTACAATTCCCCAAAAAGCGGTGTTGATGTAATTAACAGGACGGTTACATCTTATAATGTATTTTGAAACACAAGAAGGTGGCCATTGGTGGTTTGTTTCGGCATGCTTAACGTAGGAGCAATTCATTATAAATAAAACGAACAATCCAGACGAAGAATTTTTAAAAAACAAACGACTATTTTTGGAAAATTTGGGACTCTTATATATCCCAAACGTGACACTTTTTGAAAGTCACGTATTTTGGTTATTATATCCGGAGCCGTATAACGTGAATAACCCTGTATAGTACTCTAATATTTGTATTTATAAAATTTTAATATTTTTGATATTTTTTGTTACTACGTGACTACACTAATAGACGAATATTTTGCAATGAGCAGCACAACAAAGCATTTTTATTGCACTATTAAATTGAAAAGTAAATTCATCGTACGAAAATACATTTGAAGCAATTATTAGTTAACCCTACGTTAGTCACCTATTAGTATGTGACGCACATACGCGCGTCTACAATTGTAGACCATTTTAGTTAAGACAAATTATATTATTTAAAAACAAATAAACAAATTAATTGAACATAATATGTGTATATTGTATATTCTCTGAACTATTTCCAATGAAATAAAATGTTTTTGATATCTAACCAGTTTTATTTGGCACGGAGAAAATAAAAACCAACCTGCATGTTTTTTAAAAAAATTATTGAACATTAATATGAGGTATTTGATTAAACAACAATTTTGGTGCAACTTTGGCAAAAAACACTTGTATTCTTTAAAACAAAACATAAACGACATTCATTCAAAGTAACAAAATTTAAAGTTCATTAAAGAAATTAACGTTTTAGAGAACACTAAAAATATCAAATTTTTACTCGCTTAAACAATCAGTACAAGTGTCTTTTATATGATTTTTGCAAGCAAACCTCTCGCACTTCACACAGAATCTTCTAAATGATTTGTTTACATCTCGAGAACAAACATGGCAACGTCCGACATAATCGAGAGGTCGCTGATGAAGTGGAGGCGGAATATTTGTGGTGCCCAGCAGGCATTGAGCACGTTGCCGTATTCCTTTTGGTAATTGGATGATTCTTGATCTGACTTCAATTTGCGGTCTGATTAGTTTCCAAGCACGCTTCTCAAGAAATTCGCTGCCCTTAAATTTGTCAAGGAGATGGTTTACCTTATGAACGCAATGAGTATTTATTCCAGAAATATTTAGTAGATCAAAAAACACCATCATTGGCCATCGACCATCCTTGCTACATCATAATACTGGCATAACTGATCCACCAGATCTACACAAATTTGGGTGCGGTTGTAGTCAGTGATCATTTCTGGCTATATGGCATCTCCTGTTGTTTCATCTATTGCATCATCATAATGCATCGACGATATCAATACCGGTGACTTGTTTTTCTTCGGGCAGTATGACACCAGGATACAATCTTTTTAGAAACAAAAAAGGAAAGACCTCTCTTCCCGAGTCTTATGAGGTAAATCTTGAGGGACCTCACGTCTGTTTTTCCTTACAGTACCTAAATATGTAAGCTTTTTCTTTAGCAAATTTTTGACGAGCGATTGATTACTAAACCAATTGTCCCCAGTAATATTGCGATTGATACCTGCAACTGGCTCTACCAATCGAAGAGTTATTTCTTCGGCGCTGTTACCTTGTTTGTATGAGCCTTCGGGCTGTGTTCCCACATATGTTTCCAAATTCAGGGTATAGGACGTTTTAGCATTTAGTAGCGCGAACATTTTTATGCGATATTTGGCTGGCTTACTTGGGATGTATTGATTAAATGCACAACGTCCTCCAAAAGCTAATAATTGTTCATCTACAGTAAGATACTCACTCACAATAAAGTTGATTTAAAAATTACTTAGAAATTTTTTTAAAAGTTCTCTAATTGGGGCTAATTTATCAATCTCTTTCCGCTCATCTCTTGTACGCACGTCATCGAACTTTAGACATCTCATAAGAAACCGAAATTGCTTCTCACTTATTGCCAAGTAGCACGACTGAATTCCGCTTCTTTGGAGTTATCCCAAACTCTGTGTAAATTTTTTCTTGAGCTTTTGAGAGTGCCAATCAGAAACAAAATACCAATGAAAGGTCCTATTTCAGTCTCATTAGTTTGCCTAGCATCTTGACTTTTTTGGTATTGACTTTGTACCTTTTGAATATACACATTTGTTAAAACGGTTATCATCCTAATAACAGTTTCATTCACAAATAACTTTAGGCATTCAATTTCTGTTGCAACATCGCGTGCCCTTCCTTTTGTACCGGGAGAAAACTTAACAATATTATGAGAACGCACATGAACTTGTCTATAAAGCCTAGTTTTTTTTCCATTTAGTGACTTTGTCTTTCCCAATATAAAAATTTAAGAGCGGGGCTTCACTTCTTGATCCGAGACTTCTAGTTTAGATTCTATGTCGTGGTCACTCTTTTGAATTGCATCGACCTCATCTTCATCCGACTCGCCAATAATAGAGCTGTCTTCATCACTAGACATGTCATCGAACTACCTCAACCATACTTCCGGATCCTTTCATCTTTCGACACGTCTTTTTTTAGGGTCAGACATCGTTTTTCCTAAAGTATAATTGTATTTACACACACTTGTATTAAAATAAAATAAGTAATACTAACTTAGACGCATCAAAATAATAATAATCAAGGCAGTACTTAAGTGAGAAAAGTTTACGTCAATGGTCACATAGTCTACGTATGTAGACCAAACCTGTTGAAGGGTAGACCCACTTAACAACAACAGCTAGTGAGATGCGCGCGCAATTTCAACAAAAAACCGAAGCGTTACCACTGTTGGAAGAGAGGCGGTCTACGATCGTAGATCAAGTGACTAACGTAGGGTTAAAAATAAAAATCTTTACTATGTTTTAAGTCAATTGAGAACTCTGGTTTTATAACTTACAATGTACACTTACAGTCGAATTTAGGTTTGCGCTTGGATTATTATCTCATAATGCTCTGCTCTCATTTACATTGGTCACCATCTACTAAAGTTGCGTACTCTGGCAGTAATAAAGCACTAAAGCTTTAGGTTATTTGCAAAATTATTACTTTTCATATTACACTTTGCTACAAAGCTCAAAATCTCTGTTTTATGCAATAGAAACGCAGATCGCGTTTTAAATTAAAACAAAACAGCTGTGAAATTGTGAGTTTCAATTTATGCAGTTATAAGTGCAGATTTTTTTATTAAAAAGGTTTTTGCAAGCTGCAAGAAAGAAGGAATCGACACCTAAAATTGGAATAGATTTAGAGTTAAACAACAAATATTAGTAAATTGTCAAAGCTATCGTACTGTACAACCTTGTGTCAGCACTTGGTTACATAAAATCATAATGAAGGCTTGAGTACGTCGCTCCATTACGTTATTAGAGCAGTCAACAAGCTAAGAAGCAATTCATTCAATGACAGATTATTTGGGAAACTTTGTTGTAAATATGATGAAGATTATAATCGGTTGCTGCTGCACACAGACGTATGATGGCTCTGGAAAGGTGTTTGTCTGAATCGCTTGTTTAATCTATTTGACTTAGTGCGGAACTTCCTTGAAAACAGAGACGATGAACTGCGTGGAAACTTGATTGCGTTCAAAAATGAGATCGCTTATTTGACAGACTTTTTTAAAATATTCAATGACATTAACTTACAATTGCAATGTAATGAGTCGAATTTAATAAAAACAAAAAACGTCATAGCTGCTTTTGTGGGAAAACTTCTTCTATTCAAACGAAATCTAAGAAGAATACAGCCACTTTCCGACATTATCAGCATTATCGGTAAAACAAGAAGATTTACTTACTTACTGCCAACACCTGAAACCTCTTCATGCTGATTTTACAGAGTGATTCCAGAATATTTTAAATATAAATATACCAAGCTAGGTTTTAGACCCTCTTGAAAATGCAGATACAACAAAATCATCAAATTTAGAAGAAGAACTCGTAGAACTCACAGCTAATAAATAATTAAAACTAAAATTCAAAAATGGATACCAACAGTTCTTACTCCAAAAATCAATATCAGCTTTTCACCTTGGGTTGTGGGAAATAGTACAAAAATTTTTAATTGCGTTTCCTTCATCATATTTGGCTGAGGGTAGGTTTAGTGCAATATTTAGTTTACTGTCTAAGGACTAGACTGCAGATGACTGAGCGTGGTGATTTGCAACTGATGTTAACTAAATTAAAACCCGATATCAAAAAATTGTTAAAACTCCACCAGCTGCAACCATCGCATTGATATTTTTGTTTCTTATTTAATTTTCTTTTTTTATTATAATTTTTTCACTAATTTTTATTAATTGTCTTGTCTTTGTCTTTGTGCAGTGCCTCAGTGCAAAATGCTCCAGCTTTGTGTCTTGTCTTGCATTTGTTGGTTAAGTTATAATTTTGTTCTAACACTTTATACGGTTTTTATCTGAATTAAAAGTTTTTATTATAATATGTTTTTGTATCTTTAATTAATTAATAATCACACGACCCTCTGCCACGACTACGAGGAGCACGATTAGAGAGAGAGTATTAATTTTTAATTTGTGATTATAATAGACAGATATAAAAATGGTATAATTAACTATCATGTAAAAGAGAGCGTTGGAATTTTTTTTCTTGTAAAGAGGGCGGTAGTCCATAAAAGGTTGGGAACCTATAACCTAAAGTAATGTTAAGAGTCAATTTTGCAATTTAAAAAAAAAATGTAAATGTAGAAGATGATTTTTATTTTTGTGTTGCTCACAAAAGAGTAACCAAACAAGTAATTTTAATTGAGTGATTAACAATTGTTGTTGGTAAAGTTGGTAAAAACACACTTTGAAGAATTTAGCAGTAGTTCCGTAATTCAGTAATTAGAAATGTAATACGCAAATCAAAAACCGCTGTAAATTTGTTTTTCACGTTAGTTTCTGAAGGAAGCTTTGCAGTGTGTACACAATTTTAGTACTGCTCACTATAGAAACAAAAAAAAAGAATTAACAAATGTACACTGTAAAAAAATTAATATCAAAAGTCTAACTAAACGTGTCTGTTTCTCTTATTTTATTGTTAACTATGAAAATTTTAGACGATAGTAGTTGAATCAATTGTTATCAAATCTAAATAACATCAAAGCGTTTTATATTTGACTGATTTTACAAATACAATTTTTATTTGCCTAATTCTAACAAAAACATTTTTGATTTATAATTAAATCTTCTAGCGAATATCGTTTTTAACAGCATGTTTTTTGCAAACCACTCAATCAACAACAAAATATTTATGCATGTATAAATAATTTATCTTTTAAATTAAATACAACATACAAACCGTTAATTTAAAAATAATATTTTATTTATAGCTGCTTAAATTGTATTCCGAATTATGGAAAATAATTTTTTAACTAATTTATTAGAAATAATTAATAAATTAAATAAAACGATAATATACAATGCGACAACAAAAAATAGTAAATGTTATTAATCGGTAATTGTGAGCGTCGTTAAAGATAACGATCGTAATGTTTCTTAATGAATTACTACAAATGCAGCAACGTTTTTAGTTATACATTTCTTTCTATAATAAAATAAATGAATAGCGTATTACACACCTACACATATAATTAAGAAAACCCATATCTTTTGCTCATCGCCGGTATATAACAAATAATAAAATACCACTTCTACGAACATAAACGTAATCAAGGAATTGTAAAAGTGCATAATATATGCGTACTCTATACTATAGACCAACAAAATCTTCGTCGTGTTGTATATGTCAATTACATCAATTCTAAACGTGTGTGACATTAAATAATGTAATTTTCTAATGTTGTAAGAGAATACTTGAATAAGTTTGTATTTGAAGGGAGAAGTTATGAACGTAGATTTTTGATCATGAGAAGAATTGTATAAATAGAGATATAAACATTGAAGAGAATCAGTAGTGTAGGAATACTTCTCTCGTTTACTAGAAAATAATATGAATCAAATTTATGTAAGTAAAAACGATGATATTTTTAGAAAAAGTAATTTGTTTTGTTTAGGGTTTATTAGTTCTATCCACGCTTTTGGCGTTGGGATATTCGGCACCACAACAACAAGCAAAAATAGTAAGTCAGTCTAGTGACACCAATGCTGACGGAGGATATAAATGGAGGTAACATAAACATTGTTTAAATATACACAATACATTGTAATATATTTAGCAGATAACACATAAAAGCGTTCAACACGATGTTAACCTTTAACTTTCTCTAAACAATGCTACATTATCACGTATAACAGTACATTTTTTTTTACATTCTGATGTAATATTTTATAAACAAATAATATTCCAAACGTGTAATTACAAAAATACGTTGTTTTGCAGTTACGAAACTGATCATGGCGTAAAAGCAGAAGAAACTGGAAGCATAAAGAAAGCGTCAGGTCCTGGTGCTGAAGATACTGTTGTCGCTCAAGGTTCTTACGAATATAAAGATCTTGAAGGCAAGCCCGTACATCTGACTTACATTGCCGATGAAAACGGTTTTCAACCTGCTGGTGCACATTTGCCCACTCCTCCTCCAGTACCAGAAGCAATTCTTAAAGCCTTAGCTTGGATAGCTGCGCATCCATCGAAAGACAGTCATCCATAAAAATGATTAAAACGAAGATAGCTTTTGTGCTGTGATTTGGGTTTTGTACAAACTGTTTCTTTTTTCCTAAAAACAAAAATTTTAAATATATATTCTTGTTGCATTTTTGGTGCTGACGGACATTGCAAAGAACACTGTTATCCATGTAATTATTAATAAATAAAGCAATTTTTGTAATAATAAATAATTTTTATTTATTGTATCTAATGATACGATTTAGTTTTTACATTTTATCTACGAATATCTAAATAAACACTCCTATAGATTATCAAATGTAAACAGTCGAGGTAAAAACAGGCAATCAAAAAATGACATTTTTGAATGCTTTTACTTTTATTACTTTATGCAGTAGTAAACAACTAGAATTCTATTAATAGTTGTAACTGTAAAAATATGCCACGACCATGAGAAACATATTTAAATACATTAAGTAGGTACTGTGTTCCAAACCAAAAAAACTTACGTAAGCACCAAAAAATTACTAGATGCGTCAGATTTTGTTTGTTTTTTAGTGTCTAATAACGAGCAATATGAGCCTAGAATATTTTTTTGTGTTTTTTTAAAATTTTTTATTAAAGCAGCTTGTAAAATTTAAAAACCTAAAGTTTTTATAAAGTGTGAAGAGTAATTGGAACTTCTCTTACTTTTTTTAACTAACAGATATAAAGTATAATCTATTATACGTAAAACTTTCTAATTGATAATACCGTTGAAGCAAATTAGTGAAATTATTTTTACTTCTACTTTTATGCTTCTGGCATTTTACAATCAAAACTCTATTTTTTTTGAGAAAGTAAGTGTATTAAAGATTTTTTAGGGTAAGTAGTGTATTTACTTAATACAATTTAAATTCAAGCTTTCGAACTTGAGCTAAGTTCTTCGTCAGGCAGTTTAAATTAAATTATTCTGACAATTGTAAAACTAAGGTTACTAAAAACTTGTAAAGAAACTAGATAATTGGCGCAAATTTATTTAGCTACAGCATTTGCTCGAAGGTTTAAAGGAAAACCACCATAAAAACTCTAGACGTAGCTTAAGTGTAATTAGTAGACAAATTAAGGAACCAGGTGTCAGATAGTTCGTAACCACTGTCTTTATTGAAATTTTCATGCTTCATTACAATTCGCTTTGTTGAAGACAGGACATTTGTAACGGTTCTCTCTTAATGGCTACCAAAAACTACTTATAAAATATGCATGTGCAAATACAAAAATCTTGATAGAAAATAAAATAACTTGACGTGAGTTGTGTTGCCTACACAAAGAGCGATAATTTACTTTATCATACGCCCTTGGAATGGCTAAGGCCGTTTCCAACATTAATGCAAAAAAAAAATTAATACAAAAGACAACAAGAACAAATACAACAATTAATCTTACATAAAAACAATAATACATAATAAAAAATATATATAATCCCACGTAATCTTAATTTAATTTTATGCTTCATCCGGCCCAAGTAATGGACAGAATTTAACGACTGCTCGTTTTAATGTTCCATCCGTTGTTTTCACAGTAGCAACGCGAACAACTTTATCTTCACCAGAATGCAATTGAGTTACTCTTTCTAGTTTCTATTTGCCTGGTGGTACGTTATCTTGTTTGATAGTAACCAAATCGTTTATTTGTAGTTGAGTCCCATTTCTTGACCATTTATTTAGTTTCTGAAGATTTATAAGATTATCTTGTGTCCATCGCTTCCAGAAAGACTTGAACATAGTCTGTGAGAGATAATAACGCACCAGGACAGTAGATCCAATATAGTTTTTGATGCCTTCTGGTAGTGCCGTTAGAGATTCCCAATTAGGATGTAAGCGGGTGTTAATGGATTTAATGTGTTTGGATCAGAACTGATAGGAGTGAAGGATCTACTGTTTATTAATGCCTCAATTTGCACCAATAAGGTGTAAGTAAGAATGGTATCTCCCATCACTCTTGCAAGATGTTGTTTGATTGATTTTAAATTGGATTCCCATAACCCCCCCAAAATGAGGCGAATTTGGTGGTATTAGGTGCCATGAAATTCCTTCATCTATGTAATAATTTAAAAATAAAGTTTTGGTCTTATTTATAAATTCATATACATCGGATAATTTTCTTTTTGCTCTAACGAAATTTGTCCCGTTATTTGAATAGATGTGGCCAGGTTTGCCTCTACGAGAAGTAAAACGCCCTAAAGCAGCTATAAAAGCCTCAGATGTTAAATCTGTTGCTAATTCCACATGAATTGCCTTTGAACAAAAACATACATATATACACAAGTATGCTTTATACGTTTTACTTCCTCGTCCCCTTCTGTCCTTTAAAACAAACGGACCACCATAGTCTACGCCGACTGAGTAAAAAGAAATGTTAAAGTTACTCTTGCCTTAGGTAAATTACCCATAATAGGGTTTAAAGCCATTGGATTTGATTTAAAACAAGTCAGGCATTCCCTAACTATTTTCTTGGCTAGGCTTATACCCGATGTGGGCCAATACAGTTGTCTTGTAGCAAAAAAAATGTAAGCTGAGGACCGGCATGTATTAAACGGAAGTGCATGTCTTTGACAATTAAATAAGTTAGATGAGGATTCCCTCATCATCAATGAACGGTGTTAATAAAAGTAATTTATGTTTGACACCTAGTTCACCTTCAGACTTCAATGTGGATATTCTGTCACCAAAACTTTCCAACTGAGCAAGCTTTATCGATAACTTAACACTCAAATTAATTTCTTCTAAAAGAAGCGGAACCACCTTTCTATTTAATTTTTGACATTTTAAGTTATTGTAAAATCTGTAGCAGTACGCTATTATACGTTTCAATTTAGAAAAGGGGGAATATCTAGTAAATACATTTAAATTATTACTTGTGCATATTAAAGAAGACGCCCTTAATTTGCATTCTGGTAATTTTATTGTGGTCTTTATTTTGCAACTTTGAAAAATTGATAAATAATCAGATAACCATTGAGGACCAAACCACCAGAGATTATTGTTAACTAAGGTTTAAGGTGGTGTACTTCTTAAAGCTAAATCAGCAGAATTTTCATTGCCTTGCACATAATACCAACATGATCGGAAAGTCAATGCTTGAATTTCCTAGATTCTATTCGACAGAAACGTTTGAAGACAGTTTGCGTCTGAATTTATCCATGCTAACATTATCTGAGAATCGGACCACAAGTAGACATTGCCCTGGAATGAAAAATTATCTCTTACCTTTTTTAAAAGCCTTGCCAGCACAAAGCTTAAGCTGAGGAATAGTTTGACATTTTAGTGGGGCTACTTTAGTTTCGGCGATCAATGAGGATACTGTTACATTTTCTATGGTATCAATTGTTCGAACGTAAATGGACGCAGCGTAGGCAGAGTTTGACGCGTCACAGAAACCATAAATTTCCATCAACATTGGGTTTTCG
Source organism: Aquatica leii (assembly GCA_035610365.1). Taxonomy (NCBI): domain Eukaryota; kingdom Metazoa; phylum Arthropoda; class Insecta; order Coleoptera; family Lampyridae; genus Aquatica; species Aquatica leii. Next base: position 97,386,113 of record CM069434.1, on the reverse strand, counting down.
CACATTACATGTCTTTTGATATCTAAACAGTTTAAAAGATGTAAATCGTTTTTGCATGTCATCCACAATTTATGCAACTGTTTAAGAATAAGATCGTCCCAGTTTAATTTTTGTGACCATAACTTCTGAATTAAAATTTTTAAAACAATCGTCACGGGAGTCAAGCCAAGTGGATGAAACACATGTGCAATGGCGGATAATATTGTTCTTTCAGTAACTGCCTTTTGAGGCATCGGACCAATGCAAAATGAGAGAATGTCACGAGATGAAGACCAAATTAATTCTAATGTTTTTGTAAGACCGTGACTGCCAAGTACGTTAGAGGTTTCAGAAGATGAAACGTCTAATTTTATAAGCACTCCACTATCGTTACATTTCCATTTTTGTAACGGGAAACATCCAGAATTGCAAATCAAAATTACTTCTTTTATTACTGAAATTAGCTCTTCCTTAGTATCAAATCCAGTAAGAAGGTCATCTACGTAAAAAATATTTTTAATTACGGTATATGCCTTTGGATGAGCCCTAAAATTATCATTGGATAGTTGATGCAGACAACGAATAGCTAAGTATGCTACGGACGTGGTATCATACGTAATTGTATTTAGTTGGAAAAACTGAATATCTTCTGACGGGTCATTACGCCAAACGAGTCAACCAGTATCTGCCGACACATTTTGACGATATCTGCTGATATCACATATTTATACTTCCAAAATTTAAATAATAAATCTGACAAATCGTTGATAATGTAAGGTCCTACATATTGGATATCATTAAAGGACCATCCTGATGTGATGGGATATGAACCGTCAAATACAACGCGTAATTTGGTGGTTGCGCTAGTTTCTCTAATTACCGGATGGTGCGGAAGGTAATATGCAGTATTTAAATAATTTTTGATAGGAGACATATAATTTAATTCAACCTATTCATTGATAAATTTCTTATAATTGTGCCTCAATTGACAATCAACCCTTAGACGCTCTTCTAATTTTAGAAACCTTATTATAGCAGTTGATTTAGAATCATCTAAATTATTTGTAGCATGTTTAAGAAGAATTGCTACAGAGAAACGTCCTTGTGGTGATCGAGAAAATGTTGAATTAAATAAATCTTCACATGCAATTTCATCATCTGAAATAACCACAGGAAAACTACATTCTTTTAATTCCCAAAGTTGCAAACACTCCAAGTAGATGGAACATTTAATGAACCCGATATTATACATCCGAATAATGAGTCGTGTATCATGGGTGAATTTGGTGCTTTAATATGTGAACCTAAGACATTCCCCAAAAATAGAAGCGCCTAATAATAAATTAATTTCCGAAGATACATTAAAACCAAGATCAGCCAGTTTTACATGATCCAGAAACTTGAGATCAGAAATATACAGTGTAGTAGCAGGTAAGGGTTCAGTGATACGCGGTATTATAAAACAATCAACCCTTTTATTGTAATCAGAAAGCACTGACTGAACATGAACACTGCATTTCTCCTTAAGAGAAGATTTTGATAAATTGATTCCAATTATAGACATGTTGGTTGATGATTTTTCCAATTTGAGCAAGTTGAACATTTTCGAAAAGATAAAATTGAATTGAGACCCATGGTCTAATAAAGCTCTACAACTATGAAATTTTCCATTGGAATCCATTAATTTAATAACTACTGTTGACAATAAAACATGATGATTTACGTTGTTTGCCAAATTTACTTGTACGACTGGACTATCATCAACATGTAGTAGAACATTATGTTTTTTATGACATTTGCTACACCTACGACCTTTGCATCTGCATAACAAATGTCCCTGGCACAAACAATTTTTACATAATTTATGCTGCGAAACATGAAATAACCTATCTTGAATAAAAAACCCCAGAAATTCGCTACAATCATAAATCAAATGATCTGCCGACCAATAAAAACATTTTCTTTCAGATGCAACTAAGTTAATCGATTTATGTTTAAAATCCTCTGAGAGCTTGTTAGAACAAGCATTTATTTCGAGAGTTTCCAATAAATCTGCTCTATTTCTTAAAAAATTGGCAAAAAACTCAAATGAGTGAAAATTTGTAGATGATCTCTGTCGTTCCTATTCAGTTAATATAGACTTGTCCAATTTACTACAAATTAAGTAAATCAATAATTAATCAACAGGAAGACATTCATTTCCAAGTGATTTCAATGCGTGTAAATGTTTAAACAATGTGTCGATAACATTGCGTATATTTGTCGTTGATTCTTTATTATTTTTTTCTATATCAAACAATGCCTTTATGTGATTGTGGCTCAATAACTTTTTGTTGTTGTATCTATTACAAATTAATCTCCATGCGGTCTCATAATTTTCAGCGGACACTTCTAAACAATAAAGACATTTAGAAGCATCACCTGCCAATGCAGAACGTAAATACAAATACTTTTGAACTGAATTAATAGATGTATTATTGGGAATTAAAATTTTATATGTATCTTTAAATTTCAACCACTCATCATAACCACCCTTAAATTTAGGTAAATGAATTATTGGTAACTTTACCGATTGTGACAAATCTGAACCACTTACTAATTCATTTAAGGTAGGCTCTGATTCCGTATTACATTCAATAAGATGTTTAGCCTTATTTATTATACGAAAATAATCATTTGTGAAGGAATTTCTGACCTTATATTCGTTTTCCAAATCGTTGTCGGAACAAACTGCTTCTATTTCATCTTGAACAGTTTCAGACTCCCTTAAGGTGTTCTAATTTTTTTTGTAATTTATCTTTGTGACAAATTATCGTTTCACAATTATATAATGTGCGAATCGTCTCAAGTTTCGGAGCTGTGTGATGGTGGGAATTTACGTTTATGTATTGATCTGTATGTGTTGGTTTTTGAGAAACTGATTGTATTAAAGTACCATCTGGTTTTCTTTGTATCTTAATATCAAGAAAAGGTAAGGTGCCAATAATTTCTTTTTTAATACTAAATTTTATGCTTGGATGTTGATTGTCAACGTATTAAAGAAAAATTTATAATTCATCTTCACCATGATACCAAACCGCAAAAATATCATCTACATATCTAAGCTATAATTTTTAATTTTGATTTTTCAATTGCAGATTTTAAGGCTTCTTCTTTAAAATGTTCCATAAAATAGTTAACAATAGAAGGAGAAATTTGCAATTCCATTGCTACACCATCTATATGTTTGTAGTATTTACTATTATTATCAAACCGTCATTGCAAAGAACGTAAAGTATCAAGTATTGGTACTTAGTAACAAGGAAACATCAAAACTAACCATTAAATCATTTGAGGATAATTTTTGTTCACTAATTACATAAGGCTTTAGTACAGCATTTAAATACTTAGATAGTTCATAAGTTGTCGATCCAATACAGCTAACAATTGGTCGAAGAGGTGCATTTGGCTTATGTATTTTAGGTAATCCGTAGAACCTTGGAATAAAAGGATGTTGTGGTGTTGGTTTTTTAATGGTCTTCGTCGATAAATTACTTTCTTTTAATAATTTTGTTGTTAATAATTAAAACTTGTTATTGGGATTTTGAAGAAGTTTTATGTAAGATGTGAGATCATTAAGTAAGCTGTTAGCTTCGTTAATGTATTCTGCTTTATCCATTAGAATAGCAGCTTTTCTTTTGTCGACTGGTACAATTATGAGATTATTATTATTTCTTAGATCTGGCAGATGCTAGCAATGTTGGAAATAATGTCTTCAACAGGAATTCTTGAAGGAGCAACAGTAACATCTAAACCTTTAGACAAAACAGAACGAGCAGTATCGGATAGTTTATAAGAACTTAAATTAACAACTAATAACATTCTGCTGAACTTTCATTGTTTATTATTTTGAAATGAATATACACAACGTTTCGATTGCTGTGGTATCTGCAATCGTCATCAGGTGAATACTAACAAACTTAGAAACTACTGGAGCTTATATACTAAAGACATGTTCGATGAAGCGTTCAAGCGTACAAAATCAATTTAGCGTAACAAAATTACTTAGTCAAGTTTAAGTTGTTTTAGAGGTTCGATAATTGGTTTCCATATATTGCTTATCTCGACACTTGGCTGGCTGAAAATTTCTTTGTTGTTGTTAATGAATGCCGCTTCTTTAAATTTCCGTTTGTACCAATGTTCCTCTCTGTGTATGATCTTTGCTTCCGACCATTTCATTCGATGTTGGTTATCCCACGAATGTTGCGCGATGCCGGACTTAGAAGTCTCTCCTCTCTGTGTGTGCGTCTGATGTTCTTTCAGTCTGATGTCAAGTGGTCTTTTGGTTTCCCCCACGTATGATTTACCACATTCACATGGAACTTGGTAAATACAGTTTTGGGAATCTCGACTTGTTTGTGGCTTTGTGTTGGAAATTATACTCCTAATGGTGGTTGATGATTTGAACACTGTATTTATGTTGTAGCTTTTCCCTATACGTTTTATTGATTCTGATAAACCTTTGACATATGGGATGCTCAGCAGTGAATTGGGCAGTTCTTCTGTTTTAGGCTGTCCCATGGTGTTCAATTGCTTTTTCTGTAAAAGCTCTCCTACAATCTTCTCTGGATAACCATTCTGCCTTAGATCGTTTCTAATGTTTTTGATTTCTTCTCGTAGCCCTTTCTCTGTGTTGCACAACCTGTACGCTCTGTCAATTAGAGATTTTACTACTCCCCTCTTCGTAGATATGGAATGGTTGGATTCAAAGTTGAGATATCGACCGGTGTGTGTCGGTTTCCTGTAGACAGTCGTTTCCATAATTTTCTTGTTCTTTGTTACTTGAACGTCTAAAAAAGGAAGTGAGTTCTCCTTTTCCTTTTCCATGGTGAATTTAATGGATGGTTTGATATTGTTCAGATGTTGTAGAAAAAGGTCTAGTTGCCGATTACTGTGGTTCCAAATTATGAAGGTATCGTCAACCCTTTTTCTACAACATCTGAACAATATCAAACCATCCATTAAATTCACCATGGAAAAGGAAAAGGAGAACTCACTTCCTTTTTTAGACGTTCAAGTAACAAAGAACAAGAAAATTATGGAAACGACTGTCTACAGGAAACCGACACACACCGGTCGATATCTCAACTTTGAATCCAACCATTCCATATCTACGAAGAGGGGAGTAGTAAAATCTCTAATTGACAGAGCGTACAGGTTGTGCAACACAGAGAAAGGGCTACGAGAAGAAATCAAAAACATTAGAAACGATCTAAGGCAGAATGGTTATCCAGAGAAGATTGTAGGAGAGCTTTTACAGAAAAAGCAATTGAACACCATGGGACAGCCTAAAACAGAAGAACTGCCCAATTCACTGCTGAGCATCCCATATGTCAAAGGTTTATCAGAATCAATAAAACGTATAGGGAAAAGCTACAACATAAATACAGTGTTCAAATCATCAACCACCATTAGGAGTATAATTTCCAACACAAAGCCACAAACAAGTCGAGATTCCCAAAACTGTATTTACCAAGTTCCATGTGAATGTGGTAAATCATACGTGGGGGAAACCAAAAGACCACTTGACATCAGACTGAAAGAACATCAGACGCACACACAGAGAGGAGAGACTTCTAAGTCCGGCATCGCGCAACATTCGTGGGATAACCAACATCGAATGAAATGGTCGGAAGCAAAGATCATACACAGAGAAGAACATTGGTACAAACGGAAATTTAAAGAAACGGCATTCATTAACAACAACAAAGAAATTTTCAGCCAGCCAAGTGTCGAGATAAGCAATATATGGAAACCAATTATCGAACCTCTAAAACAACTTAAACTTGACTAAGTAATTTTGTTACGCTAAATTGATTTTGTACGCTTGAACGCTTCATCGAACATGTCTTTAGTATATAAGCTCCAGTAGTTTCTAAGTTTGTTAGTATTCACCTGATGACGATTGCAGATACCACAGCAATCGAAACGTTGTGTATATTCATTTCAAAATAATAAACAATGAAAGTTCAGCAGAATGTTATTACTTCGCATCAAGCAACATTGTTTAATACATTCAAACAAATTAACAACTAGTTTATCATTTTTATAATCAATGTTTTGTATGTTGTTTGTAACTTGTTTGTTAAACAAATTAGTAAATTTACCTATCTGTGTAGATCTGGTACCATTTTCATGATTTTTTAATCTGCGGTACAAAACATCTTGAAGAAATTTTTAGTCATCATATAGAAAAGCTGTTTTATTAAACGTCAAATTATTTGAAAATCTAAAGAGAAGAAAGGTAAACGAACTATGTAATTTAAACTTTTTAAAACGATGTATATCTAACAATTTAATTACTAATTTCATAAAAATCAAACATCACATCCAAGCTCCGGGAGTTAAAAAGATTTGTGAAAAAGCAAGTTTAACCCTTTTACGAAATGTGATTCACACTACATGAAGTAAACTTTATGAAATTAATAAACAAGTTTATGACTTGGAAACTCGCTTATGTCAATAATTATTAAATAATGACTGGAAATTTCTTGAAGATATTTTGTACCGCAGATTCAAAAATCATGAAAATGGTACCAGATCTAAACAGATAAGTAAATTTAATAATTTATTTAACAAACAAGATTCAAATTTCTATAAAAATATTGATTGCAAAAATAATAAACTGGTTGTTAATTTAAGTTCTTATCTATTTAATACTGCTCGTTCTGTTTTGTCCAAAATTTAGATTTTGCTGTTGCTCCTTCAAGAATTCTTCTTCTTCTTCTTGTTAAAGACATTATTTCTTTGTATTCCGAGGCTTCGTTTGGGTACTTTAAGCTTTATAATTTTTTTTATCTTTGGTAGGCTGCTAACCTTGCCAGGGAACCCTCCTTCTTTATCCGGGCTTGGGACCGGCAACGGTGCTTCTAAACTACTCAATCTATCCAGTCACACTACAAGCGGAGTGGAATAACAGAGACCAAAAAGTTATTATTGAATTGTAAGAAAGCAAAATTGATATATGCGCAATACCCGAGACAAAAAAAAGGAAAAGGGATAACGCAAGTTAATGTAGCGGGGTAGGAGTCGGCATAATGATCCATAATAAATGTAAGCATTCCTTAAAAGATTGGCTATACGTATCAGAACGTATTGTACTAGCAAAAATACAAGTCGAAAAAATGACCCTGAATGTCATAGTGATATATGCACTGGAAGATAGCAAACCTAACCATAATAAAGATAAATTTTATGATGACTTACAAGAAACTCTTAATTCTATAAAAAAGGAAGAAGCGATTGTAATTCTTGGAGATTTCAACAGTAGAATAGGATGTGACATAATACAAGGTGTCAAACAACGTTTTAATGAAAATGTAACGAATGAAAATGGAAAAAGAATGACCATATTCTGTACAAGTAATGAACTAAAAATCAACAATACATTTTTAGCCACAAAATGCAACATAAAAATACATGAGAAAACACGAGAAGATATAAAAGCATAATAGATTATGAAGTCACAAAAATCAAACAATACATCCATCCCAAATAATAGACGTCAGAAGTCTCAATTCGCAGAAATAGAAAGTGACCATAAGTTAATGTTTTGTAAATTAAGGCAAAAACTGGTCCGGCACAAACAAACTAATAAGGAAGGACAATACACAAAATTCAACGTAGAACTGCTGAAAGACGACACAATAAAAATGATATACAACAAAAGACTTGAGGCTAAAATTCAGATAAAACCAATAACGACTGATGACAGTGTAGGCACTGGCTGGAATAAAATGAAAGAAAAATTTCAAAAAACAGCAGCTGAGGCAATCGGCACAAAAATAATAAAAACAACCAATTGACAAAAGGATAAAGTCACACGTCTTGGTTCTCAGAAGAAGTTAAAAACGTAGCACAACAAAAACGAAATGCCTACCACAAATACAATAAGAACCCAACAGCAGAGTAATTCGAGCAGTACAAACACAAAAGAAATGAGGTAAACGGCAAAATAAAGAAGATAAAACAAGACTGCTGGGAAGGTTTCTCAAAACATATAGAACATGATTTCTATGGACAGCAAAAATAAATATGAAGACTAATTAGAGATCAGAGGAAAAAAGTTAGAGAGTTCATAACTACAAAAAAAATTGAAACAAAGATTTTATTAAAACTGACTTTTATAACTAAAACTATACCGCAAGAATGGAAAAAAAAGGAGATAAACTGAAACCTGAAAACTACAGGGGCATTAACTTACTCGTTACGATGCTCAAAGTTACGACCAAAATTATTACCAATAAATTAATCCCTCTGATCAAATTGGAAGACGAACAACAAGGATTCCGCACGGGAGGATCATGCAGATGCATTATTTGTGACAAAACAGATTATTAAAAAGTCCCTTAAATAGAACAAACCCGCATTTTTGTGTTTTGTTGATCTACAAAAAGCCTTTGACACGGTACGACTGACATATGTTATCAACATGTTACAAAGAAGAAATGTACCAGGCACAATAATTGAGCTAACACAAAAAATATACACCAATGGTAAAATCAAAATAAAGGGAGCTAACTAAACTTATAAATATGAGGAAAAGTATTAGACAAAGGGATTCCTTAAGTCCACTACTTTTCAACGTTATAATGTATGAAATATTTAAAAACTTAAAAGACATGTCAAGTTACAAAATGGGAAACAAATATTTCAATGTAATAACATATGCGGATGACACCCTATTGATAGCAGAGAACAAAAACGACCTGCAAAGGACACTATATAAATTTAATAACATGTGCAAGAATTATAATATGAAAATATTCTCCAGTAAAACAAAAACCATGACAATCGCTAAATATCCAGTGAGATGCAAGTTGGAAACAAAATATTTAGGAGTGCTGTTCACTAGTAATGGTTGCCTAGAGGAAGAAATAAAACACCCAGTTATGAAAGCAAAACGCATAGCAGGATGTCTAAATCATATAATATGGTGCAATAAATGTATGCTACCTGAAACAAAAAGCAAGATCTACAAAAGTACAATTAGCCCCAACATCTCGTACGCAGCCGAAACACGACAAGACACCTCAAAAACGAAACAGCTACCCGAAGTCACGGAGATGAAAATTCTAAGGAGAATACAAGAAAAACCCCGACTAGACACAGAATCCAACACGAAATCAATGGGACGAACACATCAGCAGGATGAATGAAGATCGCGTGGTAAAGCAAGCCCAAGATAAAATACCACAGGGCAGAAAAAATATAGAAAGACCGAGGAAATGATGAAGAAATAGCCTGTTGGGATCTGCAGAGGGAAAGAACAAGCTATAAGCTTAATAAGAAGAAGAAGAAAAAGAAGAATAAGAAGAAGAAGAAAAAGAAGAAGACATTATTTCTAACATTAAAGCTAGCATCAATCATCTGCCAGATTAGAGATTAGATTTGAAACAACTAATATACTACGAAGAGCAAAATTTCCACAAAATAATCTTACCAATTCTGAATACCAAGCATTAAAAGATCTAAGCAATAACAATAATCTTATAATTATACAAAAAAAAACTGTGTTTATGGATAAAACAGAATATATTAACAAAGTTAACAGCTTACTTAATGATCCCACATCTTACATAAAACTTTTTCAAAATCCAAATAACAAGTTCAAATTATTAAAACAAAATTACTAAAAAAAAGTAATTTATCAACGAAGACCATTAATAAACTAACTCCACAAGATATTCTTATTTCAAGGTTGTATGGATTACCTAAAATACATAACCTCTTCGATCAATTGTTAGCTGTGTTGGATCGACAACTTATGAACTATCTAAGTATTTAAATGCTATGTTGACACCTTATATTGACTTGAGTAGTTTATTTATAAAAAAGACAAAACATTTTATTGAAGTACAAGGCCTTCATTAAAACCTATTTCCCACGTGATCTAAGAGTTGAGCATCAACATTGTTTTAAGTTGGTAGTGTTACCACAGGTGTTACCGTTTAGTAACATTTTTTGACATTTTCGTTTGACATTTTCTTGACATCGGGTATTATTTTTCGTCGTTTTCTTTATTCTCAATTTTTTTATATTTTAAAATACTTATAATCATAACTATTCAGCATTTTTTGTGTTTCTGTTGGTAAGTGCTGAATAACAGTTGTAATTTTGAGGTCTAATTTATGGAATTTTATATTAGGTAATAACATTTCACGATGTTTACTCTTGAACAACTCACCGTTATTGTAATGACGCATTTTTAAACTGAGAAGTGGTACTCGCAATCCCGATGAAACTTGGTCGTATTCTCTTCAAAGTTGTATCAATCAATTCAATGAGTATTTCTCAAAAGGAAACTTTACTTATGATGCTTTCCTACGACGTAAACAAGTTTTAATTAAGCGATTTTTAATATAATAAAACACGTAATGGGACAAGTGGACGCGGCCAACTGGGCGCGGCCAACTGGGCACCGCCAACTAGGCGCGGGGACAAGTGGGCGCGAGTCAAGTGGACGCAAGCCAACTGGGCGCGAAAATGATATTATACAACATATAGTGCTTTTTAAATAAAAAAAAATATTTTAAGTGAATGTGTTGATTTATAATAAATGAGAAATGAAATGTTCTAAGTACTTGTATAAGATTATTTGACGCTTAAAAAAAACATTTGAAATGAAAATCTCTTAACGGCACTTTAATGACTAACTGATGGCTTCTAATTTTTTCAAAAATATTTAAAAGTTATTAACTTTTTCAAATAAAACCATTTAAAATGCAAGTCTTTTAACTACAATTTTGGCTAATTGATGGCTAATGTAAAATACACATTTAAAATTATATTTAAAAGGGTCCAAAAAAAAACCTTAATCGTTTCTTTTTAACTACAATTTAATGACTAATTGATGGCTGATGTAAAATACATATTTAAAATACGACATAGCAAGGTCTAACATATATCCGCGCCCAGTTGTCCTGGCGTCCACTTTTCCTCGCGCCCAGTTGGCGGCGGCCAGTTGACGGCGCCCAGTTGGCCGCGCCCAGTTGGCCGCGTCCACTTGTCCTAGACCGCATAAAACATGCATTTGCAAGAAGAAACCTACAGGAAGACCTACTGTACTCACTGCACCTGTTATCAAATAAATTCGCAGTCGCATGGAACCAAGTCCTAATAAATCGGTGGCAAAGTTGTCTGCGGGCAACAGATATAAAGTCATTTTAAGTTCGATTTGTAAATTATTAGCATTCAATGTTTAATATTATGAGTAAAAACTTGCTACAAAGCATTATAAAAAAACATTTCCATGACTCCGTACAAGGTTATGGCTTATTACGAATTACGTCCTCCCAACTTCTTGCTTCGTACAGAATTTTGTGAATGGTTTAATAAACATTTTAAATAAGGGTAACCTGTTGGATTTAACTTTCTTTACGGAGGTAATGTTTCCAAAATTTAAAGAGAGAATAAACAGATGAATCGCAGCATATTGAACATCGGTTATAAAATTTAAATAATTGTTACTGCTTATTTCTATTTCAAATATACAAGTATTGTTAATTGATGTGTTACGGTTTTTAAAAGTTTTTGATAAATTACTTAATCTTTATTTAGAGGTTACAAATCAAATTTTTCATTTAGTAATTTTTTTTACGTTATACCAATTCAAGCAATGTTGGTTGCCTAACATATACGTCACGTAAGATCTAATCATTTATAAAGGCCTTGTAATTAATAAACAGAAATTATCTTCAAATGATTTAATAGGTAATTTTGATGTTCCGTCGTTGTTCACTAAAGTACTAATACTTGATACTTTACGTCTTTTGCAACGACAGTTTGATCAAAAAACCTTCAAGTTATATAAACTTTTTTTGACATCATTTTTTTTTGTTTAATGGTGAATACTACAAACAGATAAATGTTGTAGCAATGAGATCGCTAATTTCTCTTTCTATTGCTAATTATTACATGGAACATTTTGAAAAAGAATCCTTAAAATCTGCATCTAAAAAACCAAAATTATGGCTTAGATATGTAGATGACATTTATGGGATTTAGTCTCATGGTGAAGATAAACTACAGATTTTTCTTCAATACCTTAACAATCAACATGCAAACATAAATCTTAGTATTAAAAAAGAATGGTACCTTACCTTTTCTTGATGTAAAAATAGAAAGAAAGCCAGATGGTCCTTTAATACATGCAGTTTATCAAAAACTAACACATACAGATCAATACATAAACTCAAATTCTCATCATCACCCAGCTTAGAAACTTAGGACGATTCGCACATTATATAATCGTGCAACAATAATTTGTCACCAAGATAAATTATAAGAATAATTAGAACACTTTAAGAAAGTTTTTATAAGAAATAGTTTTAATAAAGAACAAATTAAAAAGTTTCTTAGACCAAAGACAAGACCTACTTTAACAGATGATTCAACTATTAACCATAACTTATTATTATTATTTTACCTATTGTTTCCAACATAAGTGACAAAATTGAAAGAATACTAGATAAACATAAGATAAAAGTAGCTTATAATAATACAACTAAAATAAAAAAAATGTTGAATCTTATTAAAGACAAAATACCTTACAATAACTGTGGAGTGTACCAAGTCCCATGCACCTGTGGCAAGGTATACATTGGTAAAACTGGTAGAACTATAGATACGAGATTAAAAGAACATAGAAGACCTTTTTTGTTTACTCCAGCTTACTAAGTCGGCCAATGCCGAACATGCACTTGACGCTCTTCATGATATAAACTAAAACAATTTCTAAAACATAGAACTGGAAATCAAGAAAGATTAGATAAGCTATTGAAATTATTAAATATCGTAACAATTTTAATAGAGACAGTGGTTACGAACTATCTGACACCTGGTTACCTGTTATTTCTTAATTTTAATTTGTCCACCAATTATACTTAAGCTACGTCTAGTGTTTTTATGGTAGTTTTCCTTTAGACCTTCGAGCAAATGCTGTAGCTAAATAAACTTGCCTCGATTATCTAGTTCCCTTACTAGTTATGGTTTTTAGTTACCTTGTTTTACAACTGTCAAAATAATTTAATTTATAATGCCTGACAAAGAACTTAGCTCAAGTTTGAAAATTTTGCATTTAAATTATATTAAATAAATACACCATTTACCCTAAAAAAATCTTTAATATGCATTATAGTGAAACGTTTATTCACACTATTGGATTCTTCATTCAAGGAGGGGCATAAAAAACTGCTCAGTTTTTTTTATAGCGACGTTTCGTGCACTAAATGTGCACTTCATCAGGCCACTGCAATTTATTAACGTAAGTATAACAACTATCTAATTATATAAGTTAGCAATAAATAATTACAGATGTAAACAGAACAACACTAAACGTAAGAACTTACGTAGAATATTTGAGCAATTACTCCAAAGTTTGACAAACATGAACACGTCCTAAACTTAATTGACAAAAATGGATTACAGTCGTATTTATGGTTGTTAATACGATTTTTGACTTTTTTGTTACATCTGTAATTATTTATTGCTAACTTATTTAATTAGATAGTTGTCGTACTTACGTTAATAAATTGCAGTGGCCTGATGAAGTACACATTTAGTGCACAAAACGTCGCCATAAAGAAAAACTGAGCAGTTTTTTATGCCCCTCCTTGAATGAAGAATCCAATAGTGTGAATTAAAGTTAAATAAGGAGGATAAAGAAACCTTACCATTGAAACGTTTATATTTAAAATAAGTTTGGTAAAGTCAGTAAGTTTTGAAAGGTGTTAATTGATCAAAAACAGCAAATCTGAAAAAACAACATGCTTTTTAGAAACCACGCATTTGTGTAAATTATAACAATAGTGCTGACTGCTATTTTCATTAATTTTTACTAAACTCTGCAATTCTTGCTTAAAGTATTAAAACTCCTTTGCCAGAAACAGTTTTAAGGTATTTAGTTTGTTAAATATATCTCACAAAACGCTAATTTTAATGAACAATCAACTTTGGTATGTCCTTAAAATTTGAAACATTATTCGAAAGCAATACTCAAAAATAAAACGCCTAAGAAACTATAAATTTGTGTATTTATACTGTATAAGTATTAACGATAAATAAACAATTTTATTATCTTATGGAAATTCCCACGTAAATATAGTTAATTATAACTTACAAGTGATAATAATTGGTTAATTAATTCAAATAACAAATATCAATTAAATCTTAAATCATCGTGGTATTTTCAGCACTAAAATAACTCTAATTTATGCCTTTGACTGTACTGAAAGATAGTGTAAATCTTATAACAATAAATAAAAGTTAAATACCTATTAGCCATATTTACCCATATGTAAATTGCTAATTCCTTGCAATTTATGTTTTGTTATATTTTCAAAATTATCACATTTTATACAAAAAGATTTTTAATTTCATTTATTATGTCAAAAGATTATTGTAATTGAAAAAATGTAGAACGCTATTTTTTTACACAGTTATACTCTATATACTAGAAAATTAAGTCGTATGTCTATATAGAGAAGAGAAAAAGATATAATGAATATTCAAGTATGTCAAGTTCGTTCTGAGATGGAAGAGATCTCGGCCTCTGTTCAGATTTTACTTTTCTTGGCTTACCACGTTTTTAAAATAGGCGGATTGGCAATGGCACCTGTTCATCCGATTTCTGTAATAGAGACAAAGCGCTTGTATGATGTGATCTTAGGGCAGTCTCTGGGGTATCAGCATTTTAAAGATTGTACGTCGTGCTTAAGTTAACTCTTAACACTTTATAGGAACCATCTCATCATATGCAAATTTAGCCGTAGTTCTTTAAGTGGCGTTGTTAATGGGGTGGGAAGTCACCCAAACCATGTCTCTTGGTTTATACAGGTTTCCTTCTTTTTTGTTTTGGTCAGCGTATTTTTTCGCACGCTCACGTGTTTCTTCTTGCGTAAGTTTTGTTTTCTGCAGGGTTTCTGTTAGTAACCGTAAATGCGGCATGATTTCTGGTATAAAAGTGTTTGCAAAAATAATCGCTCACTGGTCTTTTGTACAGTCATCCGTGATGCGCAGTTTGCAGGCCACTGTTAGATAGGCTGGTGTGTAGTTTAGTTTTTAGCATTGCTCATCGCGAACTTAATAAGTGCTAGCTTGCAAAACTAATTTTAATGTTGATCTGAAACGAAAATAGTTATTGGCTTTAAGTCTCGATTCTTCCTAACTACTAAAATTCTACCCATCTTAAAACTACGTCTCCTGCAATGAGTATCCATTTTTTTCACTTCTGGAAGTAGTTCAAATAGGTCTATCGATAAGATTTTAAATTCCTGTGCTGGTACAAGTGTCTGCTAAAACCCGGTTGGTGATTGGTGGATTTATACCTTTGACACTCCAAGCAGCACCTTATATATTGATAGGTTTGGTCATCTCCGTAGTGATGGTGCTTTCCAGTTTTTTGAAGTGATCGATAATTTTCTTGAATTTTGAATTGCTGAGTTAATACTGACGCACTACAGTAGTTCACCTTCTAGGTAAATTAATTATTATTGTGCAAAGGTTGCATTCAAATTTGTTTTCTGGAATACATATCGGCTTAGACAAGATATCTACTACTACATACATTCATTTTCCCAGGCATATACGATTATGTGGTGTTATAGGCTTGGATAGTAAAGGTCCATCTGACCAATCTCCTTGTTGGTGATTTTAGCAACTATTGGAAAAGCTAATGGTCAGTCGCTAGACGAATAGGGCTGCTATTTACATACTCTCTAAATTTAACTAAACCACATACAACAACAAAAACTCCCCTTTCTGTTGTAGAATAATTTGGTTCTGCCAGTGTTAGAAGGTGGCTAGCGTATTCAACTAGTTACCTTCTGCTTGCAGTAACACGGCTCTTACAGGTTTTTGACTAGCGTCGGTTCGTATGATGAAATTCTAGATCAGCTTGCCGTAAAATAGATGCTGTCGTCAACAATGTCTTTAAGGGCTCAAATGCTGTTGGCTGAATTTTTGTCTATTATTATTTAGCATCTTTTTTTAGAATATTTATAGCGGTCTAGCGACTTCAGCAAAGTTGGTGACAAATTTAAGATACCAAGAGCATATTTGGATAAAATACATTATGTGTTTGATATTTCTTGGTACTGGTAGTTCTATGATTGCGGATGTTTTTTTTGCCTGTTTTTATCCTTATTAGTATTAACACGCAAACCAGGTACCTAACGCGTTGACAAACAAAGTGACACTTAGTGCCGCGCGTCCGTTGGTTGAGCTGTTGCAGTTTTGTCACGATCCTCTAGTTTGACTGCAATCTGCCAGTACCCTGCTTGTAGGTCTATGGTGGATACTATTGGTGATCAAACGGAGTATGACACGTTTGTTGAAAGGACTCGGTACGTTGGCATTAATACAGATCGACAATATGTTGAGTTAATAACGTGGATCATATATGGTGTTGGCTCTCTTTCTAGAAAAAAACATGTTTTTATGTTTCTTGAGCGTTTCGCTGAGATCAGTTTTCTTGTGTGAACCGAGATATGTAGTTTTGATTGAGCGTAATTCTACTTCTTTCGCATGATCTTCAGGTATGGCGTCGACAGAAAAGTTGTAAATCTCTCAAATAATGTCCGGCAACAAAGTTAGGGCTACAATCGCAGATTCATCTTCTTTTCTTTCCTCAACTGCGTGAACAGTCACCGAAAAAAAGCTTGTTTAAGTATGGGATGCGACGTGAATCGTTGACGAGAATCTTTCCTGCGTAAGGATACTTGTTACGTTTTCTTTTAATTAGTAACATTCTCAAATAAACGCACCAGTTAATAATTTATTCACTAATGTTTTGCAACGTAAATATAAAATGTGCCTCTACAGTGAGATGCGGGTTTGGACTAAGTCTAAAGGTTAGCAAATGTTTTACTTGCAATTGGCGGGTTCTTGTCAAATTTTTGCTTTGTTACTATGCACACGTAGTTTTACTCCTGCGATAAAAGTTAGATTTAAATGGTTAACTCTTAGCTTGGTAAGTTTTCTAATCCAAATTTTATCTTTGCTAACTTAGACAAATAATTACAGAGGGTTTTGGTTTTCTTTATTTCTCTTGGCTGCTTTCTTCCTAAATGTAACCGTTTCCAAAGAATAAAAAAGAGTAAAAGATGACGGGTGAAAGTCAAGGACTTTGTACATCTTTCTTTCGTCGATGCTAAAGGGCCGACGAGTGCCGTTATGTGATGGAATACAACCATTGCGATTGTAATTACGATGTCTGATTGAGACAATTTGTCTAATTTCCTGATGTTTGATTTGGAATAATTACGGCGTATGATCGTTATCTACAGGATTTCATTGGAGGCAGCCCATGGAAATTTACCATGCTAATTTTTTTTAAATTAAGTAAACGTAACGTCAATTATAAGATTGTATAAGTAAACTAATGTATTGTTGTAATTTTGATTATGTTCTAACCTACATTAAGTGTGAAGTGTGATACTGTTTTACTTTTGTGTTTTAGCTAATTTCTTTCTGATGACTAAAAAGGACTAGGACTTGGGCAGAGCTCTAAACAAGTCGATCGATCTACCGGTATATGTAAACTATTGTTACATGTGGCTCGAGTAAGGTAGTATCCTACTTTTTTACATTTTATGTAGCGTTATTTAGTTTATAAATTCATTTTTGGTCATGCGATTTTGACTAGACCAAGTTTGTTTAGACCTCTTGATTGAGTGCACGTTTACTTAATCGTACTTAATCTTATGTATTTAGAGTCCATATTAACTTATGTCTCATTTTTTTATTTATATATATTGTTCTTATATCTATTGTATCCTTAAGTAGTTAAGTATATTTACTGTGTGTATTGATATCTTTGATTGGCCTTGGTAATTTAGCCAGAATTACAAGATTTAATTCAAAATAAATTACCTGGCGCCTGTATCTCTCGGTATTTTCTAAATCTCTTAAGTTTAAATGGGATTAATTTTTAGATTATATAAGCTACCTCCAAATTTGGCTGCATTATTATTTCTTACCTACTTCCCTTCTCCTGAGCTAGGGCAATATTTTTTGACTATTAATTCTAATTGGAATTCTCCTGCATTTATTATTACTACCCCACTGCAGCTGGTAGGGGTTGGTAATATACTGTTGTGTCGGTATCGACACTTGATGTGACGTGAAACGTGAGAAGAACGTCGTGGCTGGTTTCGAAGGAAACATGTATTCAGCGTTTCATTTGATATGTTTACACGCCTAGTAAAGTGCGGTTTTTTGCGTGGGGTAATAAACTCAGTAAACACGATGCGCTTTTTGATGTTTATTTGTACGCGTGTCGTTAATACTTGTTAATATTTAAGTTTCCTATCTGCTAGCACAACGTTGATGTTAATAAAATTCCGTCTTGTTTATTTTATTTTTAATGGTATCGAACTTGTATTGTCATCTTAATTGTTCGTACAGGGTATGGTCAACAATGCTTTGTCTTGCCCTTGTGTCAATGATAGCATTGTTGATTTGTATGGCGACGATGGCGCGCGGTTTTGCTCAAATAAAAATTAGTATACGCAGCACTAGTTTGTGGGCGGCATTTTTAGCTTTGGTTTCTGATGACACCTTGTGTTGCATAGCCAAAACACGTGAGTTCTGGTTACGATACTTGGTTGTCGTCTAGCTTTACTTGTTTACGCTTTTATCTTTTTTCTGCATTTTTCTGTTGTGTAGCCGGAATTTTTACAGATTCATTCTTTGTCGTGGCAATTCATTAGTACACGGCATGCATTCAACCTTAAGTATTTCTTATATTATTCT
Organism: Aquatica leii; assembly: GCA_035610365.1. Classification (NCBI taxonomy): domain Eukaryota; kingdom Metazoa; phylum Arthropoda; class Insecta; order Coleoptera; family Lampyridae; genus Aquatica; species Aquatica leii. Next base: position 97,367,342 of record CM069434.1, on the reverse strand, counting down.
TATCTCGTCGCAAAGATCTACGAATGAGGTTACTGTGCTTATATTGATTTTTTCTCCCAGCCTCCGGGTGGTCGTGGAATGTTCAGAAAACGTACTGGAGAAACGAAAGACCTACAGTTTTTTTTTGTAGAACGACATACCGCTCATACTCAAGTTACAATGGTATGTAAATCTCTTGTAGTAATTATTAGATTAACGCTAAATACAATTAATTACATTAATAACGTTATGAAAGCATTGTTAGTTCCACATCTTTAGCAACTTAGAAATTCTATTACAAAATAATGCGCGGCTACATACAACTAGAATTACTACAGAGTTTATGAAAGATGCTAATCTTAATCTTCTTTTAACGTTTTTCGTTTGTCAGACTAATGCTCAATCGAATAAGTAGAATGTGATAGAACGCAAGATTAATAATTTACAACCACCTCTAAATCGGGTAGATGCTCAACAACGGATTTTAAAAGCTTATAAATCGATACCATAAGCTACTATAGTTTGCATATTTTGGCTAATTCTAATAGACCACCTGAATGTGTAAAAAACATAAGAGAAGCAGCGCATTGTAATTGTTGCCATTGTATCTTGATGAAATTTTTATCGTATTTAAGTACGAATAAATGACGTTTTCTGAGAGTATCAGTAAAATTTATCAACGTAAGTTTTTGTTAGGACATTCATAAGAATGAGAAAAGTTTAAGCAAAATACAAAAATAAATCTCAATAATCCAAGCGTGATTTAATAATTTATTGTTCTTAGGATTTTTCCAAAATGAAAAAACAGTGCAAGTAACCAAAGTTAAAAAATGTGCAAGTAACTCAAGTTAAAAAAACACGTAAAAATAACCAAAGTTGCCTAGCAAATTTCTCACAACGCGTGTGAATTTCTTAACGTACAAAACGGCAGTGACCTTAATGGTTTCCGATACGTAAAATGGTGTATCATAGAACAACATTCCTACAGTACGAAAACCACATCAAAATATTTTTAACTTAACAAATTCCCTTGCAGCAAGATAAAAATCTGAGAAGTAGATACTCCCTAAAATGAAAAATAGATTTTTTGGCATACGCTTAAAGCAGAAACCTAAAATTCATACGCAATCACAATAACACTCAATCCAAAAAGAAACGTGAACAAAAAATTATTTACCAGCTCACTAAATGTTACCAATCAAACGTGTCAAAAAGTCGCGTAAAGCGATTAATACTTCAAAAAATCAAAAACGCCAACCAACAGAAACGAAGTATTGAAAGAGGTACTAATTGAAAGTCGACATCAAACGTTATGCTATAAACAAGGAAGCAACGCAGTCCCACATATATCACTAACAGATAATTCTAAGTAAATTAAGAGAAAAAAAATATGTACAGGAAAGAAAGAAGCTTAAACTACAGTCAAAAACAACGTTCTAAAATTCCATAAATTTCCAGCCCCCGAGAAACAAATTCCACCTCGAATGTAATCCCTAAAACTAAAATATTTTAAGAATAAGAAGGAAGAAACCAAGTTTCATTGTTTAGCAGATTTTTAATGATGACTGCGGATTTAAAAAAAATTAAAAAGAAAAACTAAGACAGTTGTGCCAAAAAATCGTCAGCAGACGGTTAGAAATGCTTCTACCAAAAAAACGAAACAAACCTTAAGGATTTAAGAAAGCAAAAGTAACAAAAAATCTAAAGCACTAAGCTATTGATTAATGTCAACGCTTGTTAGATTACCTAAACGGCAGAGAACGGTCACGGTCACAACTACTAAGTCACAAGAAACTAAACACTACTTAAATGTACTAATACAAATAAAATCTAAAGCGCAACGCACAATACAAAAATGGGAACAAAGAAGTAGGAATAAATAAGAAAACTTTACTTGCTAACCAAACATTCGTTGCTGGTCATGTTGGATTGTTACACTGAAACCTAAAGGCCGCAGAACGGATTAGAATTTTTTAACAACAAAAAAAACCAAAGAAAAGAAATACTCGAACTGTGACTGATAACACGTAGAAGTACGTAGAGTACAAAGAATGATGTTGCAGTCCATTCTAAGTTCCAAAATAAACATAATAAAACAGAAATTAATTAAGTTTAATCAAGCAAAAGAAATAACTAAAAAACTGCAGTGAACCCTAAAAAGAATAAAATTCTAAAAAGAAAAGAAGGAAAGTGTTCAAGCAACTAACCGAGACAAAAAAAAACAGAACAGATCATTGCTCTAAAAGTGAACTTTAAAAAACAATGAGAAGAAAAAAATAAAAATAGAAGAAAAACAAGATAGAAAAAGAGGCAAATGGAAAAAGATAAGACCAGATGTAGATGTCTGATTCGTTTCTCTCTTTGTAAAAGAAACAAAAGGGGGTCACCAATTCTTCAATGCTCAACTAACCGCCTAAAAGGCGAACCATAAAAGAATCAAAAGGAAAAGAATAGTTAGCATATAGAGTCATCGGAAAGTTTACTGCAAAGCTTAAATGCCGACAAGCGAAATAGCAAAATAAAAAAATTGTTATGTAGCATCCCAGCTACAACCAACAAAATACCGCCAAGGCCAATACTAATGACGCCGAAGAAGAAGTAACGTTACGATGATCCGAAGTGGAGTGGACGTGATGATCGTGAATAATTGGTTTACGCTAGTCGTTCGGAACTATTAGCTTCCACAGATGCTTATTGTCAGGAGAAACTCAAACATGTTTACAAAAAAAGCGTGCATCACTAACTAACGAGAAAACCGACAAAGTGACGTTGACACTTTACCCACTAACTGGTTATACTATTGGTCTTTAGTAGAGTCCATAATCCTCGAAAACAAAGACAAACCACTTGATAAATCAGAAACAGAAGGAACCAAACGTTTAGTACCTTTAGAACTACAGCAAACAAGAGTAGTAGTAGTACAAAAAAAGTGAAAAAACATAAAAAAAATACGCACTTTACTTGAGTTAATCGAAGAAAGTTTATACTTGTGTATGGAAACCTTAAATTGAGCTAGCTGTCTTCCGTACGTCATTAATTCTGCACACGTAGAAATTGGTGTTATTACGACGCACGATCTTAAGTTGTACTTAATCAGAAACTGGTTCCTACAACTCTAAGAAGGTAACGTACATCTCGATGCATTCGTTAACTTACAAATTGTCTTCATTAACCTTCCGATTACCATTGGGGTCTTTTTTGACCACAGACGTGTTGTTTTTGTTGTGTTTTCTTAAGTTTTTTTTACAAGTGTCCCAATATTTTTTTAGTTGAGTTTCTTTCAACATTGTTTAATAATATATAACAAATTTTTCAATTGTTATTTGTTTTGCGACGTAAAAAAATGTTGTCGTTGGGGTCATATTTGACCCCACTTGGTAACCGACGTTCTAAAAAGTAATTCTAATATTTTGTCTGCATTTGTCATCTAATCTGCTTGTTTCAACGTGTTTCAACGTCTGAATCATGATTACTACCATTCCGTCTTTAGTCATTACATTCGGTGAGTTTGTTCGAATCAGTTGAAAAGTAAGTCTGCTGTGTTATTACATTTTATTGGTAATAGTTGTTGTTGAATTATGGCTAGAAAATATTTGTCTCAGCGTGAAGTTGAAGAAATAGCTAGCAATATTAATTTACTGAATGAAATTAAAGATGAAATTTTTTCTGACGATAGTGATGCCGAATTTGAAGAAGTAAGTGTACCTAATGTAAACTCGATTGAAAGTTCGGAAGACGATGACAGTGATGATAATTCGCCCAATGATAAAGATATACTGGTGGGTAAAGATGGTTTCAAATGGAAAAAAGATAAGCCCCATGTTAGAAGACGAAATCAGCGAAATATTCTAAAAACACCGCCAGGATTAACAAAATTCAGTGAACATATTTCAACATGCCTAGATGCTTTCTATTTATTTATTTCGGAAGACATTATGGACATAATACTTAGAGAAACAAACATTCGAGCGAGAAGAATTGTAGGCGATACATGGAAGCCAGTAGATGCGGATGAGTTACATGCATTTCATAGATAACTGCTTCTAGCTGGTGGTTTGAAAGCACGCCAAGAACCAATATTGGAGCGATGGAGTACGAAATACATGTCTCTCCATAGACCAATTTTTTGTGTTGCAATGTCTCGTAGTCGAATGAGAGACCTATTGAAATAGATTCGATTTGACGATATGGACACCCGAGAAGAACGACGGGCAACAGATAAACTAGCAGCTATTCGTAACATTCACAATATTTTTGCTGCAAATTGCAAAAACTCGAATAACCCTAATGCTGAAGTATGTATTGATGAACAACTTGTTCTTTTCCGTGGAAAATGTCCCTTTCAGGGGTATATGAATTCGGAGCCAGATAAATAGGGAATTAAAATCTGGGCTTTATGCGATGTTAGTAACAGATATTGCTGGAATTTCCAAATATATACTGGAATGGTAGACAACGCTCTAGAACGGAAACAAGGTAAAACACAATTTTATCGTTTTACGCACGAGTATAAAATTTCATTTTTAGGGAAACGGGTAGTTTTGGATTTGGTTGAGGGTTTGAGAGAGGGTTATGGTATTACCACAGATAATTTTTTTACGTCTATGTCTTTGGCGAAGGAGCTACTGCAGCAATCAAAAACTTTGACCGGAACAATTCGTAAAAGACGTAGAGAAATACCAAAAGAATTTTTGCCAAAAAGAAATCGAGCAGAATACTCAAGCGAAATTCTATATAGAGAAGACACAATTTTAGTATCTTACGTACTTAAAAAATATAGAAGCGTTATGCTACTTTCAACGCAACACCAAGGTTTGGAATTGTCCGGAGAAGACCTCAGTTACAAACCGCAAGTTATCTTGGACTATAATAACTGCAAAGGAGCTGTGGACAGCGTCGATAAAATGGTGAAGGAATACTCATGCAGAAGAAATACAAATCACTGGCCTCTTGTTCTATTTTTTAATTTCCTTGATATTGCTGCCATGAATGCATTTATTCTATACACTACGAAATTTGGAAATTTTGAAAAAGGGAAAACATCCCGAAGGAGATTATTTTTGCAAAAACTTGGGTTTGAATTAGTAATCCAACATATCAAAAAACGTACACTTCAAGGATTACCAAGACATGTGCAGAATGCAATAGCGATGGTTTTGGCAGACACAGAACCAGAGGACGTGGGACCGCAAGACGAAACTATCGCCCGCCCAAAAAGAGGTCGTTGTAAGATATGTCCAAGAGCAAATGACAAAAAATGTTCGGAAACATGTGAAAAGTGCAAACTCTTTGTATATAAACAACATTGCCAGAAAAAAACTACAATAATATGTAATAGTTGTTGCCCTCACTAATTTATGTTTACATATTATTTTTATATTTTTATTAGTTTATATGAAATCTAATGTTAATTTAAAATATTAATAAAGTTACCATTACAAATTAATCGGTTTTTGTTTACAAAATAAGAAAAAAAACTTGGGGTCAAATCTGACCCCACTTGGTAATCGGCGCCTCAAAAATTGTTTGGTAATCCGAAGGTTAAACGATGGTGAACATGGAGAAATTCTGATTTCAACAAATCAGCAACAAGCCTCCAAGAACTCAAAGAACTCCGGTTTTTACTAAAATCAAGAAAAGCATTGTCACACAAAATCTCAAAAGCTGAGAGAAAAAGTTGATGCTGTGTTACACCGCAAGACAAGCATAACTTGTCAATTAAAAGAAAAAATTCTAAAAGTAAAGAAGGATCTTCACCCGATAAAGTTACGTTCTAATTTCTTAAGTTCGTTTTTAGTTTAAAGAACTAAGAAGTGGTGGATCTTCGTCTTTAGAGTACATATTTAAAACACTAAAAATTACAATAAGCAATCTGCACATAAAGGAGTCGATAACGACATAAAGTATACGAAGTGGCAGTAGTTAGTTAAAGCCAACGTACTAATACGAAGTAGTAAAAGATAAGTGAACTAACTACAAGGCCATGTTCTGCAACAAAACCAAAGAAGCAAACCAAAACTTTAAGTAAGTCGAATCCACTAATGACAATCAATAAGCAAAAGAATCGATAAAGACAGAAAGAATTATAATCTTACACAGAGCCGTGACAGTTGGGCGTCAGTGCAGGCAGCAGCTCAAAACACTTTGGAAAAGGAATCGTGGATAGTACTTAGTTGTGTTACTAATTATAAGACTATTAAAAGAGCGCCAAAACGGTAGAAATACTAACTACAGAACCCATTCTCATCTGTCGAACACCGAAAAAAAACAAATTGCAAAACACAAAGTTTTATACTTGTTGTTGTGACAACCAGCGTAATATGTATATTTAGTCGGCATGCATACTGCTGACAAAGTAAAAAAAGAAATTTTAAACAAGAAACAAAGTACATACAATTTTGCATTGCAGAGTATGTAATTAGCTAATGGCAGTTTCGTATTATATATTAAAAAAAAACTTCAGTGCGCTTAGCTTCCCTAAGTTAGTGTATAAGTGTGACCTCTAATTTGGTCGTTGTTGTTTGCAATCTTAGCAATCAAAACGGTGGTTTTAACGTCTCTATCTAACATAGGTTCGCTAAATACGCATTCAGAATAATTCTTAATAATCCATTAGTGCTATATTAACTGTTGATAGAAATTTTCCAAGATGAAAGAACATGTGCAGGTAATTATAATTAAAGGAACTTGTGCAGATAACCAAAATTTAAAATACACGTGCAGGTAACCATAGTTGCCTAACTAATTTCTCACAGCGACTACATCTTAAACCGCAATTTATTATTCAAAATCAGCGTGGATGATTTAAAAACTTAAATATGTGGAAACTCGCGGTCTTGACTAACATAGGTGTGACTTTTTTAACGCACAAAATGGAAATGACCTTATTGGTTTCTGGTATATAAAATGACGTATCATAGAACAAAATTCCTACAGTACAAAAACCACACCAAAATATTTTTAACATAACAAGGTCTTCCTCAGCAAAAAACCTGGGAAGTAAACATTAGCTAAAATGCAGAATAGAAATTTAGGCATGCGACAAGGGCAGAACGCTAAAACCTCAACCCAACCCAAGAAGAAACGTAAACAAAAGATGATTTACTAGCTCACTAAGTATTATCAATCAAATGTGTCAAAAAGTGACAGAAAGCGGTTGCAGAGGATGACAAGCAAACGCAGATATTTTAGAATTTTAATTAGATTTTTACGAGAATAACAAAAATTAGTTGTAAGGATATGTTTTTTTTTGTCTGTTTTTTTGATTCTTAATACGAATTTAAAATTTTCTTATTAAATCTCTTACACTTTTGATGATGTTTAATACATTGGCAAAGGTTAGTAAAAATAAATCTAACAAATTTAAAAATATTTAGCCAAAGAGTGGCGACGATAGTAATGTATAAGTTTTGCTTGGCAATTTAGAAAAATTATATCTCCTATGAATTTTTTTTGCGGAGAATGCAGTAGGAGCGTAGGCATAAGAGACAGACTAAGAATATATCATCCTACAAATGTAGATATTTTAATTTTTTTATTAGATTTTGAATACGATGACATGTCTAAATTCATTTTTGAGGTTTGTTTTTGTTAGTATGTTTTTTTAATTCTCCTAAATTTTTAAAATTTTCAATTAAATTTAAATTTTATTTTAGAATTTTAATTAGGTTTTGAAGAAGATTCTGGTCGGTTTACGTTCTTCTCATTTCGGCTAATTAAAAAAAAAATTGTTTTCAAAACTACATTTATTTATTGTTACTCTTTCAAATGCTGCATTGTCAAACTGTAAAAACTATAAGTTAAATCTAACGTTATTATAGGAAAATTCAATTTTCTTAGGTTTGCAGTGTTTTTTAAAAAATTCTTACATTTAAAATATAAATAAATAACATTAGTTTCATAGGAATTGCTGCAAATGTTTAAAAAATGTATTTTTTAAAATGCGTTTTAGATGATAATAATTAACAAATTTGGCATAATCTGTAAATTATGTACAATTTTTTTAAAAATTAGTTGCTAGCAAGTACGTCACCTACGCGGTTTTAACATTAGGTCATTTGATTAATAATTTTCTAAAAAAACTATTTAACTTGTCATCTATTGATGAAGACAAAAGCACGCCAACACTAAGCGGTTGGTTTACGTAGTGGCTGAAGCTTTTTTATTGTATTTTATTAAATTAAATTAATAAACGCGTTAAAGATATTTTTTACTAGTAATTGTAATTTAAAAAAAATTTATTACCTAAGACTTATGATTAATAGAATATCTGATTGCGCAGCATAAATTATTCAAATAATTATAAATATTAAAAAAAGATGTATTTATAGGTTAGGTTAGGTTTTAAATAAATTTTCTAAAAAAATGATTAAGTACGTTGATAAAAAGTTTTATACGTAATTTTATAATCGAGATAAACTTGGTGACAACCTTGAAAGTATAATTTCCTAAACAGTAAAGCGCAAAATTAAAAAGTTTATAACATTAATCATTTTATTATTACTTCTTTAAATGTTATTACTTATTGACTGTTTAATGAATAATGCAATCATTTTTTCAATACATAACAGTATTGGCACTTTTAAGTAATTGTTTTAGTAGGTATTTAATCTAACAAACCAATTTATTTGAAGCAACAAATATTAATATTAATTTTGAATATAGACAAATTTTTGAATTAGTTTATGATTGCTTTTACACGCAGGCAACAGTAAAAAAATGCACAATTATTGTAACTCGATAATGTATAAATTATTCTTAGTAAGATAATAATTAATTTCTTGCAAAATGCATTATTAAGTAAGTTTTTAAGCAATTAAATATTTATTAAAATGACCCACTTTGTTTATGTATATATAAATGAGTATTTGTTTATGTTTTATTACACTCCGTGAAACAGAGGTAAATTGTTACTATAAAACTGTTTAAATATATAGGTAATACATAAAGTTCTATCGTGTTGTATTTAGCAAAACTTTTAGAGTATAACGGAAATATGTATTTCTATGTGTTCAAAATTAGTTTTAAAAATGAGTAATGTTCTAAAATAAAAAAAGACAAATAAAAAATAAATAAATACAATCCAATTTCGTAATTTGAAATAATCAAAAAAAAATTGATACCAAAGAAATATTTTTGTGTACGGTAGAAGACAGAAAAATCTAATCGAAAAATAATTAGTTTTTTATACAAAATATTGCAAATAATTAGCGCAAACTAAATTATTTAATTTGATTATAGCAAACGTTTAATCTGCAATGCTTTATAACTATTAAGAATTAAACAAAACAAATTATAGATGTTGTTTCAAAACTGAACAATTACATTATGAATAAAGCATTTAATATAGAATTCAAACTTTATAATTATACAGTACGATTTTAACCATGTTAAGTAAAATTAGTAATTACGTAATTGGTAATTGATATAAAAACAAAACATGCGTATTTTTTTCTTCAAGGGCAAAACAAATTGATGCATTTGGTTACACAAACAAACATTTTTTAAGACACTGCATATTAATATTTAATACTTTGGGACACACCTGTAATTCGCACAATTAGATACAACATAAACTTTCCTTTTTCAACTGTGATCAACCTTTAAAAAATAAACGAAAAATTAATTGTCGATTACTTAAGAGCGTGCCACAATAAATATTTGCAGTAACATCTATAAATGTACACTAAATCGAAATTCATTAACGTAAAAAATTGTTTTTTGAGTTATTGGTAAGTGTAACACCAAACTACTTCTTGATGCAATCATAAGATGAATTAGTGAACTATTATTATACCCAACCTCGACATCATGCCGTGATTACTGCTAAATCTACGAATATGTAAAGTACCTTTCAAATTTCGCCACTGTATAAGTTATACATGAGATTTTTAATAAGTGGTTTATAAATATATTTGTGTCACGTGGCATTAAATTACGTCTGTCTTCTTCCTTTGGTATTTTGGTAAATAGAAGCAAGAGTATATATAAGCACGACTCATCTTAAGCAGATGTAGTTTGTTTTAACATTTGTTTTAAGAACAATATCAAAATGTTCAAATTAGCAATTGCTTGTTTATGTTTAGCGTTTGTGTGTGCAGCACCACCACCATCTTCACACGGTAAAAATGACGCTCACATCGTTAACCAAGAAAGCGATTTAGATATTGGTGGAAAATACCATTATTCGTAAGTAGCTGGTCCTGTTATTTGTATAAATTAAAAAAAAAATTGTTACAGATTCGAAACTTCTGATGGTACAAAAGCTGCACAAACTGGTGAATTAAAAACCATTGGTAATGAAGCTGGAGGAGCTAGCAAAGGATTCTACGAATACAATGACGGAGGTGTTGTCTACAGAGTAGATTACACTGCCGATGAAAACGGTTTCGTCGCTACCGGAGCACATATTCCTGCAATTCCAGAACCAATCGCCAGAGCACTTAAATGGGCCGCCGAACATCCATACAAAGAACCAGAACGTAAACACTAATTTGATAATGTACATTTTTCCTCTGTGAAATCCATAAAACAAATATATCAATACAACATATTTTCGTCTTTTAATCATTAATTACGTATTTATCTAAGATCTTCTTTATTCTCCTTGAATTTGCGATGTTGCTTCAGCATATAAATGATCGTACTAAACCTTGAAATACAATATACTCGTAAAAATAGAAATTAAATAATAACAAATTGGGTATATAAATACATCAATTGAAATAACTGGTTTTTATTATGGTTGTATAATAATTAGCAACACCTTCAATTTTAAACTTTTCGTTTTTGTGTGCTTTGGTTTTACAGTAAGTTTTTTTCAATTCTTAATGTTAAATTATTTTTCAAAACTATGTGAAATATATAAAAAAAGTCAAAAAATTCGTCGCTTATTTATTTAAACTTTTTTGGAAAAAAACTTTACAATACTGAAATTGAATAAATTAATTTGACAAAACTGTAAGACATCTTATAGTTACAGCCAATTAACTAAAACAAAAATGTTATTTCTTGATATTATTAAAAAAGTACAAACACGAGTTGTTTAAATTCTATAGCGGTTTTATTGTAACATTTGTTTGAATTAATAAAAAACTAAATAAGTTTCGTAATAAAGATGCTTCGAAATTGATTTACTTACCAATTGTTAGTTAGCATTTTATTGTTTTGTAAAATTAATTACAATAAGGTTCTATTAACATTGCATTCATTAACTTTTAAAATAAGGTCATCTAAACGATCACCTTTAATTTTTAACGTTAGAATGCAAGATAATGCAAATTTAATGGCTAAAAATTAATTTTAATTTGTAAGAATTAATATAACGTCATCGAAAACTACAGTTTATTAATCACACGTTTAATAAAAATACTTGTTTATTAAACAAAATAAAAGTTTTATTTTTATTAACATAGTCGAACTTATAAAAATGTTTGTTTTTAATACTTATGACAAATGTACACTTCTCGTTATTGTTACTCGTCGTGGATAATTCAAAGTAAGTTTCCGTTCAAATGAAATTTTTTATTCCATTGAATACATTAGTATAAAAACTATTTTCGTAAACACATATGGTTACCAACCTAACTGTCTGCGACGCAACAAAACAAAATGCTTTGCGCGCACTCTACCGACAAGAACTACAATTCCCACATTTCGAGCATCGTTGACGAATGTAGTGTCCTCAGCAACGAGTGTTTGACTAACTTTCCGCTCTTCGAACACGTCAGCGTGTTGATCTTCAGGATCGTCAATCTAAATATCATCTGAACCATCTATCAGAGTCTTCGTTCAGAGATTCTTCTAATCTTCATGGTTTTATTAAGTTTGCACTCGAAGACCAAAACATTTTGAAAAAAGTTTCAGTTTTGTAAATACGTTCTTTACCAACGGTCATTGCCTTTTACTGTGGTTACAAAAAAAAGACCAAAATATTTTGAAGAAAGTTTCAGCTTTGAACGAAATTGGGTTCTCCTAATAGCCATGAAATTATTTTCTATAAAAACGCGTGCTGGTTTTCTCTTTTTGTTGTAATTGTAATTTCTAAATCGTCTTTGAGCTGCATGCGAGTACCCGTTGATATTTCAAATGGATTTAATTTAGTACTTCTGTGGAAAGTGTTCTTAAATAATTGTTGTACTGAATAAACGCGCTTAAACCAACTCTTTGGGTCTTTAGAGACTAGCTTGCTTAACATCGAGCATATCGTTAAATTTATACGTCAACTTGAGTATTTCCATGTGACAAGCCCGTTGTTATTTTTACATGTGAAATTTCTTCAGTATCACAAAACTTCTTAAATTCCATGGAAGTGAAGGTCGTCCTTCTGTCTGTAATTATTTTCTTTGGGTTTCTAAACGTTCTCTATTAAAGCTCAACTTCTCCAATGTTAATTTAACAAAACAACAACAAAACGTAAGCGAAGCGTTTTCTCGTGCTAGGCAATGAATCTAGGAAATCGAGATGTTAGGTGTCTATTGGGGTATAACTCTTTTTAATGTAATTTAGATAGTTTTCTTGTTTAGGGGAGACCGGGTATGGTTGTCACACTTTTTAGTTTTTAATTTTTCATCGTCACCGGGTTGGTTGTAACAGACATTGGAGTTGATTGTCACAGGTACTGTAATGCACCAAACAAAAAAAAAGTAGGTATAGAATAGGTTACAACTTTATTGTATAATCTAATCAGATAAACCATCACTGTCACAATTATGGCAAATATATGTATCACTCCCAGGACTGCAAGCTTCGTGTGCCCAGTTCTTACAATCTACACACTGCACCCACTTTTCTTTGGATTTACTGTTTGAAAATGCATCCAAGCACACAAGGCAGTAGCACTCTTCCTCATCTTCGCTGTCTTCTTCTATTACTTCTTGTTGTTTTTTCATTTGTCTTGGTTTTGAATTTTTCTTTCCCTTAAAAATATTCCTTTTAACTTTTTTTTGTTTTGATTTTTCTTCTGTTTCTCAATGAACAGCTTTTCTGGTGTATCGGTAATTATAGCTGAATGCATTTTCTTACTATTTCCCCTGTTATTTTTTTGTTTTCTCTCACCTGCTTTTGGCAAAGGGCGAATTACTGCGGGAGAAACTATACTGGAAAAACACCTGAAGGTTCGATATTTTTGCGCACATTTATTTCTTCGGATGTTTGTGGGGTTACTTGCTCAACGACGGAAGACATATCACTTGTATCATCTGGATTCGGGCGGTCAGTCACAAAACTGGGTAAAAACTCGTGGTCGCCAAAAATATCTTTGTTAAAAGGAAAGATTCCACAAGCCCTGAATAATCCTGATCCTGATTCTGATCGACAAGGAAGGATGACGCTTTATAAAACTGGAAAACTAGTTTTCAAATTATTAGCCAATGGTAGTTGATATGCTAACTTCCGAACTTCTTTTTAACTAAGTCCGTAGTAAATGTCAGATGCCTGTTTTATATATTGCACAAGTTCTTTTTCAAGCATGTCACTAAAAACCCGCTTGTTTTTTATATAACCCACTGAAGTGGTTGGTTGCACCAAATCACTTTCGATCTCTTCAGCTGTTAATTTAGTACAATATCGGGTTAATGTACGATAATTTATTTCATAATCTTTAGCAACACTTCGAATAGACCTATTTTCATGCTTTATTGTGCGAACTGCTCTAAGCATTACATCAGGAGGCGTTTCTCTGCGGTTAGTTTTCTTAACAAATTTTCGTGGCATGGTCGGTAATTACTACTGCACACGCTAAAAACAAAAGTAGATATGTAGAATAAATGATGTGTAAATTATCATGATCAAATCTGTTCTTATGGGGTTGGTTGTCTCATGTGACAACCAAACCTCGTTGTTCTGTGACAACCAACTCCAAACCGCCATTTTGCAAATTCATGTTGCTTATAAATTAATGTGACATTCATACTACTTGAAAACACTCTTACTAACTCCTTAGGTATATAGCTGTTAAATGCTAGAAGGAAAATAATAATACTTCTTTTCTTACCTTGGTAATTTAGGGAATTCTGGTGCGGTCAAACTTTACTTGCGAGCGTACAAAAGCAATATCTCACAATAACGTTGGCGCCTTCTGTCCAAATGAGCTTATACTTCAGATTAAGTCTAAGTATGCAACACGCTATTCAACTATGTATGGTATGTTAACTGTTTATTATCTGAACTAGAATGAATGATGTTGTGACAACCAACCCGTGTGACAACTATACCCGGTCTCCCCTAACTTGTTTACTTGTGGTTTTGATGCAAGGAACATAGTTATGGATAATCGTTTCTACTCGTTTTATTAGCCGTGGAACGTAATACTGACGTTTTAACATTTCTTCAACCTTTTTAAAGCCAAAATGTCATTGTTTGTCAGCTCGTCTTGCTAATTTGGTATTAAATTCATCTGAAACCACAAGTAATTTTTTTCAGTTGACGTCCTTATGAAGTAGTCCACTGTTCTTAAGAACCTGTAATAAAAAAATTACTCCGAATAAAGAACGTATAATAAAAAGTAAAACTAATAATTTACCACGGCAGCAATCGTAAGCACAGACCTCTGGGTGTGAGTTTGAATGAAAATAAATAGAAAGACGTGAACTCCGTTAATTTATTAACTATAACTTAATATACTATTTACATTAGAGAACAATGAACAATATTCGAATTGAACATATTAGAAATAAAACAGGATTTAAACTAAAATATTAGGGCGCCAACCACCTTTAAATTGGTGATGAATAAAAAGCGTAAAATCTTACATCTAATTGTTAATTGATATTAAATGCAAAAATAGTAAACGGTTAATTTGTTATCGAGTGAAAAGTTTTAATAACTGAATTTAATTGCTTGACTGCAAAATGTAACTTAATTCCAATTGACTCACCACATGATATGACGTTATCGTATAGCTTCTATCTTTAGCACATACTTTGTTGTAGTGATAAAATTGTTCTAAAGGAATGTAGATTTCCAACCACACCAGCAAGCATAAAACCAATGTATAAATCCAATGACGGAAAATCCAGTAATTAAAAGACAAAACCAAAATAATTGATCCAGTAAAAGAAAAGATCCAGAATAAAAAGAAAAAGAAAGACCGCTACATTGAAATGAAACGGGCTTCAAAACAAATTCCTTTGTCTAAATATTGCGTAACATTGTGAAATCACAATAATTAGATGGAATGAATAAAAATTAAATTGTGTGCGTTTTTACGCCATAATCAAGAAAATGTGACTTCCCCGCATCACTACGACGCGCACGGCCAAGCGTGGCCTAAGCGAAAGTGTTAGCTTACGCTAATACTCAGGTAGATTTGAAACAACGCGACGTTGCCAAATTGAATAAATTTACGTGCAATATTAGTTGCAAAAATAAACGAATGTAAAATTGAATTTTAATTGTAATGAACTCTAACGGGACGTTACAAACCTTCTTGTAAGATAGCAAAAATTGCTTTAAACGGTTTATCTTTCTGTTGCAAACGTTTTAATCCGTCTTTGTTCTTAAAACTGAATTTTTTTTCCATAGTTATATTGTCAACACAGAATTTACAATTGACATAGTCTATGTGACTTAACATACAAAACAAAAAACTCATCTGTTAATGTCTTTGTTTGATAAAGTTTGTTTTAAGGCTAAAAATCAGTAACAATTTTAAATCTTTTGCCAAGTAAATAAATCCTAAATTTTTCCAAAGCGCGCGCTACAGCTAATATTGTGGAAACTGTCATAACCATAGACGAATTTAAGGTGAGAATTAGCACTCTTAAAAATTTCGGAAACACTGTATTTTTAAAAGTTTCTAACACAATAATATCTGAATTTTTTCAAGTGCTTCTGTTTCTTCTTCCATCTATCGGTTTGGTCAGTACTTTTGATTCCAACAAAACTCTATGCAACTTCTGCAGTACGCTAACTTACCGACATACACATACACATAAACAAAACATACATTTAAGTTAAGTGCTGAATGTTTTGTTGTTAGGTTCTTATCAGTATTGAAATAAAGCTAAAATACTTTTTACCACATCTGGTTTTAATAATTGGTCAACATTGAAAGAAAAGTTTCAAAAACATGGCGTCACTGTGAATCACTTGAAAAATGCATAAAAGTATTCTGCTATTCAATAAACAAAAAAGCAAGGGTTTGTGACTTCACAAATATACTCTGCTCATCGAGAATTTATCAAGAAAAACCAGGAATATTTTAAAACAATGACTGATATAGTGCTGCCAAGACATTGCTTTAAGAAGTCACAACGAAAGCGACAGCTCGTTAAACAAAGGAAACTTAAAAGGAATTTGTGAATTGTTTGGCCGACATGTTTCTTTTTTGGGGTCTTATAATAAATATTTTAATTTAAGTAACTCAGATATTTAAAATGAGATAATTGCTATCTGCTCTAATTTGGTACAGAAAAAAATTGTATGTAATGTCAGAGATTGATGAAGCAAGAAGTTTTAAACACGAGCAGTTATCTTTATGTGTTAGATACATAAATACCAATATAGAAATTTAAAAAACTTTCTTGATTTTTTTGAATGTTTTAACAAACGAGAAGCCACAAGTCTATGTAATCTTATGACAACATACCAATTGTAGGCCAATCATACGATAGAGCAAGTGTAATATCAGGAAGGATAGGAGGAGTACAAGCAATGCTGAAAGAAGTTTATCTTGAGGCTATTTACATCCATTGCATGGCTCACAGACTAAATCTTGCTGTTGTTGATACTTGTGGCAACATCGAAGGTGTTCAAGCATTTTTTAACACATTGGAGGCCTGTATGTGCATTTTTCACAATCTTCATTGCATGATATGTATATAGATATTTAAAACAAAATAAAACTCAGACTGAGTTAACAAGACTGACTGATACTAAGTGAAATTGTAGAGCAGAAAAATATGAAGGACTGAAAAAAAATTATAAATTTATCATTCAATTATTAGAAAAAAGAGTTTCACAAAATGCAAATAAAAATGCTGTTAGGCTTTTGAATTGATCACAACAATAAAGTTTTTGTCACATTTATATGTTTTGACAGATGTATTGAATATTATCAATATTTTGAGCAAGAATCTTAAAAGTAAGAAAAGAACTTTGGCAGAAAACTTTTGAGGAAAAGAAGAGTGACAGAGTCTTTTCGTCTCGATGGAAAAAATTAAAGTTACTGCTACAAGCAATATCATTGATATAGAATCTACTAGAAATTCAAAAAGAAAATGAACTGAGTCAATGTTGTTGAAAGATTTTGCTATTGTGTTTGCAATAGGATCAAGCACTAGCAATCTTGTCTCCTCTACTGATGATAACAGTAAGTCCGATGCCCTGTCTTTGACGCTCAAAGACACGTTTTGAATTAATATCTATTACCAAATACTTGACTCAATAATGGATCATTCAAAACTACGTTTTTCCCCAGAAAGCAAGAAAATGGTAATGGCTGTAGACAATTTTTTTAAATTCAATTTAGAAGGTAGTTACAATTTTGTGAATCATTATTCCGCAACTATTGGAATAAACAAAGATGTTCTGAAAGCGGAAATGTTGATTCTAAAGAATATAGTCGTAAACAACAAGGGGCCAACTAATGCAATCAACGAAGATTGCATAAAAAAAGTACTAAATCAGGACACATTTGCCAATTATTATAAACTTTTCAACGTTGCTGTCATACTACTAGTTAACTCAACATCTTGTAAACAGTCATTTTCTGCCATGAGGCGATTAAGAAATTGGCTATGAAGCACAATGAGTCAAAATTGCTTTAGTGGCATGACAACTCTTAATATTGAAAATGAACTAGCAAGAAGTATCGACTACCACCGTGTTCTCCAGGAGTTTACCAGCAACCGCCAAAACTAAAACAAGAAAATGCCATTGGTGTTTTAAAATTGTTCCTATTTTCAATTTTTTTAGTCCTAAATTTTGGGTAAGAACTCAAGCACTCCCAATATTGGGGACCTAACAGCGCCGATAGACTCATAACGTGATTCCATATCGTTGGTTTTGAGACTGTAATAATCGCTATTAGAAACTACTCTCTTCTTGCTGTTTGTAGTAAGCAATAGTGGAAGTTTAACTGTTGTTCAACTTTTCTTAAAAATAACAAGTGGTGGTACCTTCAGTGTTGTTAAATATTTATATCATAATACATGTTATCGTTGAAAAATATATATTGCTTTTATTATATTGTTTTTCTTCGCTTTATTTTTGTCTCTATCCTGTTCACTTCGTAGTGGTTCCAAACGTACTTTTGGTTTCTCTAAACTGAGGATCTTAATTAGTACGAGGGGTGGCGTTTAGATATTTTCCAGTTTTATTTCAGTTTTTTAACCACCGACTCACCGGTATTGTAGCTAGCTGTGGTGACGTGGTTGTTACCAACGGGGCGCACTACAAGAAAAGATTGGTAACAGCGTTCCTAAAATAAAAAGGTACGTAATGCATAATGTTGAACACGTAGTGTAAAACATAATAAAATTTGTAGAATACTACGTGGTACAATTTTGTATTTCTTCTTTTCTTAAACGTTTCATAGAGCTACAATAATTTTTACTACAACCATTGAGTAATAATTTAAGAAGAGGCGCAACTAGTGTGTTAAAAATCGTACTGTAGTTTTATCTCTCTTGTTTCTCTTTTTTTTACCCGTCTGTACCCCCTCTTTTCATAAACTAATAAACTAATACCTGCTGCCATCTGCAAAATCGTGGTTTCTATTTTGCGAACTTACTTATTTCTTATGAAGTACCAGTTAGAACCTTTTGTTATATTTGTGTTTACTTTACCGTTTACCTGTTCAAAACAGGTTAATATCATAAACAATAGCTTGTATTGTTACGACACAAGTCAATGTCAAATAAACTTAAACAATATCATGCTTTATATTTAAGAAAACAAAAAATATGTATATTCAAATATTTATTTATTTTTGTAAAATATAAATCGAAAACAGAAATAACTAAAACAATGGAAATTAAATTAAAAGAAAATTGTTATGGGGATTTATTGTTATTATTCGTCAATTTTTAAAATTATTCAAATTACCAATCCACTAATAATAAATTATAAAACTTATAAAAGTTAAGATTACAAAAGGTTTTTAACTTACATTTTTTCGAACAATCTCAAATCTAAAAATTGTAACTAGATAATTAAAAAATGTAAGTTTTACAAAATGTTAAATGTTAATTATTTTAAAAAAGGAAGATGGTGCAATTTAGAAACAAATATAAAAAAATTTAAGTTTAAAATCGTAATTGAAATTGGTTTGCTAGTTCAACAAAAAATTATTTGATATTTTAATATAAATGAACTGTAGTAATTGAAGAATTTCCCAGTGGGCAAAGTGCAGCTAAAACCGGCTTTTTTATAACTACTTTAGCTTTTAAAGTTACTCTTTAGAACACTTTTAAGTGGTTTGTGAAAAAACTAAAACCTCCATGAAGCGTTTAAGTAGCTAAAAATTTCTCAGTTATGTTGCTGTTAGGTAGCTCCTTTAATGCATTAAAATCGGGCTTATACAGCTCTTTGTGGTACTAGCAAAGTTTTAAAGAAGCTCTAAAGGAACTGTAAACCACCTTTCAGAAACAACTATACAGCTCAAATAGCTTTATTTTTACTACCTTTAAGTAGCTTAAAAATTAAATAAACATTTCATTAGAAAAAGAAATCTTGAAATCGTTACCTTTACTTAATTTCTTAAAAAAATTGAGAAAAGTGATAAAGGAGAACCCATTGAAAGACCTAGATTTTGTTTAAAAAATTGATTATCAAATTTATCACTTATTTTTACTGAAATCTTCTTAAACAATTTAGAAAGTAAATATATTTCTGAACACCAAATTTTCTTACAAAAAATAATATTTTGGAAAAGATATGACATTTTTTGTATTTAAAAAAGTTGTAAACATTTTTGTAGATTTTCTGAAGATGAGCATCATTATTTTAAAGCTCGAAACATATGTAAACGAATTTGTTATTAGTGGACTGGTAATTTAAATAATTTTAAATTAAAATTAATGTTAAATTTCTGAAAGAATAATTGACCAATTAATCCTTTAAAAGGATTTTTGACGGAGAATCCATTTGTATCACTATGTTGCGTAGTTTAGTCAAAACTTAACGGCTTGACGAATTTGAGAACACACTGTGGTCGTTCCGATATCTTCAAAATATTATAGGACGTATCTTCAACTATAAAACATATATTAAAAAAATTACGTATTATTGCTTGTCTACTTATACCTTCGTTTACTGAACTGGAGCTGTAGAAAGAATAAATTTATTCGTCTTCACGATCGTCATCAATAAATAACAATCGCCGTTTTCTTCCATATATGTTTGAGAAACTACTACATTTGAGTATCTTAGGTTGATGTTCATATCAACAATTACAGCTTCTGTAAAAAATTATACTAAATAAGCCCAAAAAGTAAAAAAAAATTAAGTTGTTAGTATTTTAAAAATAAAGTTTTGAAAATGCAATTAGTATTAGTATTTTCAAAATTTTTGCGATTTTTTTTAAACAATTGTAAAAATATTTTATGTATTGTTGGATTTGTATTGAAGTGCTTTTAGCGTGCTAAAATAAACATAAAAGAATTTTGTTTATAATTTTTTTATTTTTAAAAAAATTAAGGATTTATTAGACAAGGTGCTACAGAAATGCGGCCCTAACATTTACAAAAACGATATTTTTATTCGACATGCCAACATCAACAAAAAACATTTAAAGCAATGGCCAGAGCGATTATGCAATTACGATGAATCGATCATTATGCAAAATAATGATCGCGATATCGAGCGTCTGTACAATAACGATCGCAATCATTGATCGCTTATAAAATAACAATTGCGGTTGTGGAAAAGAAATTAATACTTTTAATTGTCGCATAAACAAATAAGACTAATATAACACTATAATATTTACTTTAATAAATGTATAATAAACTTTAAGTATGCAGGTAGTTCACGGAAAATCGTAAAATTTTGTAGGTAAATAACCCCTTTGCTCTTTTACTCGTAAGAATTTTAAACCACATACAGATTTTTTAATAAAAAGTAACACGAATTTAAACATTGAATTATTTTTTTTGTTTACAGAAATTTAACAATGCATTCTTTTCAAAGAGAATTAGAAAACTCTTCTAGAAAAGAACGTTTGTAAAATTTGTGTCACACATTCAGCATTTAGGGAAAAACCTAGCTTTATATAAACAACAAGGTAAATCATAAAAACACAGGAAGTTAAAAACAATAAGCATTAACTACAAATGACAATACGTATTTGAAAAGAATTGCAAATTTATTTTTAATACATAAATCTTGTTTGAGACAAATATCAACACGAGTTATTACTAATTACTCAACAATCTTTTCAGGGTCAATTTTAAATAGAAACATTTAATTTACGAAAGAACGAACTTATTTTTTAATATGTTGTTTATTAATGCTTTAAACTATTTGTTCGTAAGTTTGCATCAGAATTCAAATAGCACGTCATGTCGAAAAAAAAACATCACAGTAGTATCTATTTTCTGTGAATTTTTGTAAATATTTTTAAATCTACATATGAACAAATTTTAATTAATTTATTGTTTAGAAACAATATTAAAAATACTTAGATATGTTGATTTTCAATACTCCAAACGTTATTGTATCCCGGAAAACGAAAATCGAATGTTTATGGCTAGATTTATGACTAACTTTACACGAGCGACTTTTTAGCAACAGTCGATTACTAATTAATTCTAAATACCATGATTGCGATCATTGATCGTAGAAAATAATAGCGATCTCAGCTACTGATTTACAGTAATTATTTTAAGTTATTGTACAATTAAGTGCAACAAGAAGAATAAGAATCCGGACAAGGAGATTCTCCGATGCTAATTTAAACCATTTTTAAACGTTTGGTAGAAAAAAAAATTTAAAAATATTTACCTGATTGAAGGTGTAGAACAAGAACTGCAGTGTGTTTAAAATTTCCTTTTGTTGTTATACATTATCTCCGAAGATGCTTCTCACAAATCTTCTTTTGTTTTAAATCTTCCAAGTCCATTGTGGCAATGTTTATATTTCCACAGTTTTTCTAACATTCTTTAGCACGCACTTTATCACTAATAAAAAACTTAAGAAAACTAGTACCTTTGTTTTCGGTATTATTATTTTAACAATTAATATAAACACAACCGTGATCTGTAACTTTTCCCATTTTAAAAATAAATCAATAATATATTTACACTTAAACTAAACAAAAGTTCAAACAAACATTACTACTACCAGAATTTCAAAAATCGTATCGCAATGTTAACCCAAGAAAAACTTTCAATTCAATTCCGAAGTTTACAAGTCGACAGACACGCAAGAACTGAAAAATCTCGATCCAATACGAACGTGGCGACCTCTATATCTCGATCCAAGCAGTCGATACGATATCGCCCCTTAAGTTGCATTTCTTCTTACATTTATTATTCAATGCTACAACGTAAAACGCCATTTATAACAATTGTTACAACAAAATAATTGAACTAACAGTAGAATACAAGAAACGTGCAAAATAAAAGTTATAAACTGGATACACTAATGTCAAATATACCAACAGACAGAATACTGCAACTATAATACCTTTCAAAAAAGTTTTATCAAACAGCTTGTACAGTCGTTATTTAGAGTATTCCGTTAGATCTCCAAAGTTCAATATATTATAGTATTGTACAAGAACATAACAATTCTGACATCTCACAGTACTGTGCGACTTTATAACTATTTATACGTATATTGCAATAAGAGCACGTGGTAACGTTTTGTCGAAGTTGGCTTTGATTGGTACAATTGAACAATTTAAGGAAAACGCGGAAGATTTTCAGTGCTATCAAGAGATGTTGAACCACTTGTTTGAAGTAAACCTGGTCGAAGATAATTTAAAAGTGTCGATGTTCATAACAGTGTCAGGGCCCCAGGTGTATAGCACGTTGAAAAATTTAATCACACCTGAAGATCCGAGCAGTTTTACCTACACCCAAATATGCGTGATACTTACAAAGCATTATAATCCACCAGTGTCTGTAATTGCAAAGAGATTTGAATTTAATAGGTGTTCGCAAAAAGCAGGTGAATCAATTACCGAGTACATTATTAAACTTAAGCAACCGGCAGCATCTTGCAAGTGCTTTTTTAGAAGATGTTCTCAGATACCGTTTGGTTTTTGGTGTTATATCTGAAACAATACAAAAGAAGTTGATTCCTGAAGAAAAATTAACATTTGCACAGACATGTAATATAGACAAACATTAGAGTTGGCGGAAAAATGTTTGCAAGTGAGTCAGATAGGTTGCATAAAATAGAAAAATCAAACAAAACAAGTACGAGCAACAACAATAGAAACGATGGAAATAAGGTAACAAAATTGGTGAGAAGCAGTTATCGTTGTAGGAGAAGTCATAACACAAGCAAGTGCTCAGTAGTTAAATGGGAATGTTACAGATGTCATAAGCGTAGTCATAGTTTTAAGATGTGCCTTAAGCGTAAGTAAATGGGTTCATAGAAGAAATTGAAGGTAAGGCAGATGAAACAGATTTTTATTCATTGTCAAATATTAATCGGAAAAATTCGTTTAAGTCGCATGTAGTAGATGTTAAAGTTAATAATGAGTATGTAAGATTTGAGGTTGACACAGGTGCATGTAAATCTGTGATTTCATTTATAGATTATAGAAAAGGGGATTGTCATTACAAAATTAATCCAGTGAAATTTGGTCTAAATGTTGTTGCTGGCCATGATATTGATACAGCTGGCAAATTTGTAGTAGACGTTTGTAGTAATAATGTGAGTCATAAGTTGTTACTAACAGTATTTCAAAGTAAGGATAATTTTATGCTTTTATTGGGGCAAAATTGGTTGGATGTGCTGTATATAGGATGGCAAAGTAATTTTAAGTTGTCAAACGTAACAGTATATAATGTACAGGTAGAGTCTGAGTTATTGCGCGATACAATCAAATACATTCATTCTGAGTTTAACTCATTGTTCGATTTAAATTTAACAAAACCAATTGTAAATTTTAAAGTGGGGCTAAAATTAAAAAAAAATGTTAAACCTATTTTTAAGAGAGCATACACTGCACCCTATGCACTTTGTGATAAAATTAAAAAGAAATACTTGGTATGGTAGATTCTGGTATTTTAATTTCGGTAAAAATAAGTGATTGAGCATTACCTATTGTATGTGAAAGAATCTGTACGGATTTTAGAGTGTCCGTTAATATAGTATTGGAGTTGGAACAATACCCGTTGCCAACCGCTGATGATACTTTTGCTTCTTTATCAGATGGGAAAGTTTTTACGTTGTTGGGTTAGCTGGTGAATATCAGCAATTAAGAGTAAGTGAGGAGCCACAAAAGTTATTAATAAATAACTATAGAGATGGAAACGTTGAAAACTCATTTCATACCCGCATAACTCAAATAAGTTTTGAATAAACCGCTAGCTAAAGTTTTTACTCATGCATAGTAAATTATACTATGACATGGCTCTGCCAACGTATTTTACTCATCATGAAAAGTTATTAACTAACAATACGCACATGAGCCTTTTTTGATTCAATAGGTTGATGTATGGTGCTCTTTCAATCTTTTAGACGGTTATTAAAAAAATTCTAGTAGATGTTGAGAATGTTTATTGTCACCTCAATGACATATTTATAGTGGGGAAGTTTCGTTGAGTGTGTGGATATCGTAAAAAAGGTGTTGTTGAGGAATTCAACGTTAAAATCAATTTAGACAAATGTGGGTTTTTTAAAGACTTTGTTGAATTGATGCAAAAGGGATTCACTCTACTGAATGTAAGATAATGGCTTTAAAAAATGCACCTAAACTAGAGAACATAAGTCAGTTGCGCTCCTATTTAGGTTTAATTAACTACTATACGAAGTTCGTACCGATGTTATCGTCTTACTTAACCCTTTGTGTAAACTATTGGAGAAAAATCGCGAGTTTGTATTTGATGATGATTGTAAGAGAGATTTAAGTAAAGAATTGATTTTACAAATGAATGTACTTGTTCATTATGACCCAGCAAAAGAGATAATTCTAAACAGTGATGTAAGCTGTTATGGAGTAGGCAGTGTATTAAGCCACAGAATTAACTGGATGGAAAAGCCAATCTGTTTTGTGTCTGGTAAGTTATCGTCTGCAAAATTATTCTTAGATAGAACGGAAAGCGTTGGCCATTATTTTTGGTGTAAACACAAGTATATTTTTGGTCGCCATTTTACTTTGGTGCCCGATCATCAGCCATTAAAAGTTTTTTTTGTCCTTAACAGGCAAATCTCACCTATGTCCGTTTTGAGAATGGTTAGATGGAATGTAATCCTGTTTGTTTATGATTACACCATTGAGTATCGGAAGGGTAGTGAGTTAAGAGATGCGTTGTTGTGCCTTCCATTTAAAATGCCCACTAAAATTGGTTCAGCTATTAATTCATTTAATCTTATTAAAGAGGTACCAATTTCATACGTTGAAATAGCAAAATAAACTATCAAGGATGTAAATTTATCTAAAGTAATAAACATGTGCATTAGAGGTTTATCGTATCATGTTTCTGATAGCAATTTTTTAAAAAGAAGTGAGTTGTCTATCGATGAAAGGTGTGTAATCTGGGAAAATAGAGTTATAGTCTCGGAAACTCTTCAGTCAAGCGTCTTAAAGTTGTTACATGAAAATCACTGAGGGATTGTTTGTTCAAAAATGTAAGTTAGATCTATCTTCTGGTGGCCTAAGTTACATGACAATATTAAGAACCTTGTAAGTAAATGGCATGCATGTCAGTTTTATCAAAATGACAATGCTAAGATTTCATTATTGCCATGGCCTATTGTAAACAATTTATGGCATCGCGTTTGCGTTTACTTTTATTTTATGAACAGTTATACATTTCTGTTATTAGTAGATAGTAGTTCGCGTTGGGTAGAGATCATTCCAAGACTAAAGAACCGTGAGGTGCGCGTCGGATAAATTCGGAATTTGACGATCATGTGACATTTATTTGATGCATAAAGGAACTAGAGCCAAAAAAAAACGAAATGTACATTTTTAGTTATGGGTCATTGTTAGTGATAACGGTTTACCATTCAACTCTAAACAATTTTTAAAATTTTGTTAGATGAATGGAATTTAGGTAGTAAAATCGCCACCATATCACCCCAAAACAAACGAGTTAGCAGAAGCAATAAAAAAACAATTATTTTCTAATTCAACGTTAACGGTATCACAACAGCTTAGTCAGTTTCTATTCTCGTATAGAAACACACCATCGACACTCACTGGGTTTACCCTAAATGAATGTATTTTTAAAGTAAAGCCACTTACCAGACTTGACCTATTCGAACCTACGTATGGAGATGGCACTAAAACAAACAATTATAAACAAGTATTTCTAAAAACTAAAATGTATAATTTAAGGAATCTTCAGCTTCATAGTAAATATTAATCTTCAGCACTTACAGAAAATGCTACAAACATTTTTTTGAGCGTTTGCATACGAAAACTTTAGTCAATTCGATTAGATGATTAAAATTAAAACACAAATTTGTAAATAAATTAAAAAATGTTTTTCAACAAAATAAATCTATAGTCATTTTTCAAGCTGACAAAGAGAACGCCACTGTAATTATGAGTCGATCAAGTTATGATAACAAAACCTACAAACTACTCTCAGACGGGTCGTATAAAGTAATTTCTAAAAATCATTCTTCATCTATTGAAAGGACATTTTCCAAACTTATAAAATAGTCGTGCATTATTGAAACCGATAAAAATTTTTATAGCTCAAGATTCTGAAACTCTTTTTCGGATTAATTAAAAATTCATAAGTCCAATATTTCTTTTCGACCTATTATCAGCGCTATAAATTCACTTACTTATACAATCTCTAAATATCTTGCAAGTTTATTACAACCTTTAACAGAAAAAATTGAGTCATCAAAAACCTACCATACAGACAGATATTTAAAGTGACTGTCTCATCATCATCCTTCTCACAAATTATGAGTAGTAAATTCTTTATTCTACAGAGCTGTTTCTTTAAATCAACCCCAAAATCTTCAAAAAGAGTTAAATTATCTAATTAAGGTGTTAGTCGCAAACAATTACAATTGAAAAAGTATTAAACCATCTATTACAAAGTTTACGTCTTCGAAAACAAGAGTCACAGCAAAATCTATGTCTCGACCAGTGTCAATCGCTTATTTACTCAATGTCAACAGTACCACGGACTGTATAAAAAAAATATTGGCTAAACACAACAATGCTACATGTTTTTTTAGTTTTCCTAATTCCTTTGTTTTTATGCGTTGGCCTACCTCGGCAGACTCAAGTGGTCCAGCGCTAGGTCGGTTATGGTAGGTGGTAACACTTTGCGGTTTTTTTCCTACCATAATCTTGATCCTTACAATGGGTAGAAAAGTATTCTCTAGTAAACACAATTAAGTGGCAAGTTTAAATACCTTAGACACTTCTATAATTGTTCAGAGTGTTATTTCCACTAGGGTTGACTGACTGACTACGGTGAAACTTACTAATATTTGATAACGTTAAGTTTTATCACAAAATTTCCTCCACAATTCTTCATTCTCCCTAAGGGTTGATGTAAGAAAAAAATTTATTTTGGACCATACGGTTTCATTTTGTAGCATTACTTTTACCATGGTCGTGCCAATGCCTGCTTTCAAAAACTGTGTGTTGGCTATCATCCAATTCTTCGTCACATAGAAAGCATAATGGATTCTTCTTTTTACGAATGCCGGCAAGACACATTCCAAAACACCCGTGCTCTGTAAAGGTTTGGGTGCTATGATAATTCCCATGTTTCCCGCGTATCCAGTCGCGTAGATTTGAGATAAGCAGCCGGGTCTAGGCGGCCTTTGGCTACTGTTTTCATCTAGATTGCCATTTGTGTAATGAGTCTTCTTGTCTTGTACTCTTGGGGAAACGCCTTGCTTAGTTTTAGTTCTTTCTTCGACCAGGACGTCTATGCTTGAACACTGTCCTATATGCGGAGGTAATTTTTAAAAACATTGTTCTTTGGGGTTTAACTGCCATATTCTTATATTTACTAGTATTTAACGCAGATAGTTTAGGCCACACTGGTGCTGCATATAGTAGGATAGACTAAATTCTTGACATAATCAATTATGTTTTAGCCGCTGTTGAGCCTTTTACGTTAGCCATCAGTTTCATCAGTGATGCTGTTTTAATATCCGCTTTATTAACTGTTAGTACAACGTGTGACCCAAAATAGAGGTGTTTATCTAGTGTTACACGTAAGTATTTCATCGTGTTCTTTGTATTTAGTGTCTTCTCCCTATAACAGAACTGAATCGGTTCGAGTTTCCTGCTGCCTGTAAATGCAATTGCTTCTGTTTTTTCTATGGTTACGTTAAGTTTATTTTTTCTTAGCCATGACTCCACTATCTGTTCTGCCACTCCCAAAAACTACCATGTCGCCCGCGAAGGCTGTTAACGCTATTCCACTCAAAAGCCGCGTGGACAGGACTTCATCATAAAAAATATTCTATAGCGTAGAACCGCGGATCGAGCCATCTGAGACGACACACGTCATCTGATGTTGGATGCTCTCATTATTTTCAAGCATCCTAAATTGGGTCAACTCTTAAATCCGGATAAAGACGTTATTTATTTTTAATCTGACAGAGTTTATAGCATTACTTGCTCTTGTGGTCGTGCGTATTAAGGAGCATCAAATATATAGTCGTCTTAAAAAACCTTCAAAGTCAGCGGTAGCGGAACACTAAGAATTTGGCTGTTTCTAAATACTATCAACGAAAATTAGAAAATTTATTAAAACAAATAAAAAATGTTTTAATGTTAACCAAGATTCTAGTTTTCCTGTACCGGAGATTTTGAAAATAGTTTTATCTATGAAAGCGGAACTTCACGGCGTAATCAATCAAACGTGTGACAAAAGATCAGCTTTTGTGATAACGACAACAGTGGAATTAATTAGAATGGAAAATTGTATTACTAATGCAACCCGTGGAAACCTAAATTCTACTAAATTACACGTTATCAACTCATTGTAAACAATATTACGGAAATAAAATGTTACATATTCTTAGATGTAAAAAATTAATTACAAATGTTCCAAATTTTGAGTATTCAATTAATTTTATTAATTTATATATTCATTTTTACTAATTTTTGATATATTGTAATAATTTAATATTCAATTAGATTAATCTACGTTATGTCAGTTTGAAAATAATTAAACAATTTTCATAACGTTGTTGAAACTTATTTAAACTATTTATTGTAAGATTAGTGTTGTATAATTTAAGTTTTTGTACTAGAAAGTTTTGGGTTTAATTCACTAATTAATAAAAACCCATAAAGTAATTAATTACAATAACAATTTTTTTGATTTTATTTTAAAAAAAATTTGCAATTGACAAGATAGAATTTTGCCTATATTTATTTATTTTTTTTATACCAATAAAAAAAGAATTTGACTAAAAACAAATGATTAAGTGACTAAAACCTACACATTTAGAATTTGTATTTCGTTGTTGATTATAGAAGCCGAATTGTGATCATTTGATTTGACTATGTTGAATGTTATTAATCATTTAATTAATTTTAAAAGATTTTATTATTTATAATATTTACAAAAAAATCTATGTTTTTTTAAAAGAATATGTTGTATAAGTAATCTTTTATTGCGTGATTGGCTAGTTTAAAACGCAAGTTTACGAGCGTTTCAAAAACCGCAAACGTAATAAGAAACATTTTTTTCACGCACCTCTTACAACATTTTATATACAATCGTGAGTTTTTTACATGTATTTTGTAATAAATAATTGTTATTTTATTTTGATGCTTTGTAATTATTGCAGTCTGTAAGAAAGCGTTCTAATACAACATAACAAATTTATAAAACCAAATAAATTACATTCATCATTATTGAATCTAATCGTGAGAACTAAAATAGAAAAATCTTGTTAAAAACTGTGTGCGATAATAGTGTAAATAAAATGTTATGTTAATTGGTGTTAAAAATAATAATAGTTTGTCAAATTGTTTATTGGTAGTTAAAAGATTTTTGTTTTTTGTTTGATTTATTCAAAACAACAATCTGCTTAAAAACAGCGTAAAAAATCTAAATAGTTGTGTTATGAATATTAATAAAATCATTAGTTAGTGGTAGTGCTGGTATAATTGCGATAAACATCAGAAACTAGTAAACAGCCGTTTCGTCCTTTAGGAACTTGTCAGCACTGTTTAAAACAAGAGTTTTTAATTTCTATTAATTTAATCGTATTTGTACTTATTACAAAATTGAAACTTGTGTTAATATAACTATTTGTGCAATAAATATATATTTTCCGTATTAGGCACGGAAAAAATGCTGTAAACCTGATAAAAAAAAATTTTATTTTTTGCAAACTTAGCATATTTATTTCAACCTGATTAGTGATAATTTATTTGAAACGAAATTAATTGTATATTACCTGTAATTTTAATTGATTGTATTTTTAATTAGATCAGAATATCCAATAAAATGTAAATAAAAAAAGTGCGTGTGTTTTTATATAAGAATATGTAAGTATACGTTTGGTTGATACTTGCATGCTTACGACAATTATGAACGTGTTTAGATCATTATGGTACTGTACCGTCCTTGTTCAATTTTGGGGTGCAAAGATAAAACTTCAACAAGACATCGATTTCTTAATCCAAAAAAGGATAACAATCGGTATGATGAATGAATTAGAATTTGTGGAAATGCTAAATTGGTTACGCTAAATCTAGCAACAGTGTATTTATCTCAGCGAGTGTGTCACATACATTTTCAAAAAAGTGATTATTTATCTAATATGTACATTAAATGAACATCATTGCCTACCTTACACATTTCTAATAACACTAGTAAGTAACATCAATTCTGCATATTATTATAAATGGTGAGTATAATTTTTATAGGTATTCTTCACAAACCAATACCTGATGTTACATTAAACATTCTACCCAAAGAGGATAATATTTCGATACCTTCAACTTCGAAACAAATTATCACTACATCATCCTTCTACAGCAGGTTGTTATTAATATTAATTTGGCGGTAAAGACTATAAAAGTTCTAATTGATTGTTTTCAGATTCTGACACAGCCTTTTTACGTTCTGTGGATGTTACATCTAACACCTAAAGCAAAACGTTTGTATAAGCATACCCAAAAATATAAACGACTTGCAAATATTGACAAAAGGAAGATATCGCGAGCGCCTGAAACTTTCCAAGCAATCTAGTAATTTGCCAAACAAATCAGGTTTACAACCAGAAATATACAGCTTCTGTTTACGACAACTTGCTAGAAAACAGTCAGGAAGAGCTTATAGGTTCATATCAAAATTGTTTACTCTACTTAGTCGTAGAACATTAATGACATTGTTAGACAAGATTCCAGTAGATGATGGTTTAAATAACTATTTGCTTGACAATTTAAAATTACCTGCTAAGAATTTATCTATTACAGATAAATTCTGCACTTTAATCTTTGATGAGATGTCGTTGATGCCTAGCATCACACACAATAAACATCTCGATAGATTTGATGGTTTTGAAAGTGGAAATTCTCTAAACTTATCTGATCATGTATTAGTATTTACAGTTACGGGACCTTTTAAGAAAAAAATAATAATCATATATATATATATATATACCGGGGGTCCACTCTCAAAGTCGAACATAGGCATTTAAAAATTTTTAGTTAGGTTTTTTAGCATTAGTTCTATAATTAAACTGCAAGTAATAAAAATATGTTTTATTAAAAATTTGAAAAAAATAGTAACGAAACAAATAATAATAAATATTCAAATAATCCCCCGTTTTCAGCTAAGCAATACCTTAGCCTGTTGTAGAAACAATTTTTTACTTTAGCCCACTATCTGTCAATAATTAACGCGCTTTCTGCAACTACTGCTTCTCTCAAAGAATTAATATCTGGCGTCTTTTATAAATTTTATTTTTAAGGTATCCCCACTAGAAACAATTGTAAGTGTTAAATCAGAAAACCTTGATGACCAATTTATAGCAGCACCCCTACTAATAGAATGACTTGGAAAGGAATCATTTAGAAAGCTTTTAACATTTAAACTAAAATGCGCGAGACAGCCATCTTGTTAGAACGATATCTCATGATTTTCTTTTGCAAATTCTTCCAATACAAGTGTCACCTTCGTTACTTAAAAATAATAATGAAACGTTGGAGAAATTATTTGCAAATGCAAGAGCCTTCTAGAAACTGTTATCCATCTTCTAGAAGATATACCGAAAAATAGGAAACGTTCCAGAAGGATTTCCGTATGTGTATATATACCGACAAGACAGATCGTAGGTCAGTTATTGCTGGAATGCGAATACAACAGTGTTAAGAAGATTATCAAGTTGAAATAAATAAGTCGTTAGCCCGCGTGTGAGATAAACCGAGAATAATCGTGAACGTGATTTTTAGTGTAAACAAGTGTGATATCCGATGACGTTATCTTCTTGTAAGTGATATAAATTAGTGTAAGTGTTTTCATTAAATATTATTAGATTTAATTAGTTCGGTTAATTTAAAAGTGTATATATTTTTAGAATAAGTAAACGTATTTTTAGTCGTTTAAATAAATTAGTTTTTAATAAATAAATTCGCAACAATAATATTTTTCTAAATTTAAATTTTCTTCGATTTCAAATGTCCCGATAATGTTATTAAAAATCCTTGTCTAGATATTATCTCTTTCAAGATACTGAGTTCTGGTGGAAATATTAACTTTAGGGTTTTTCTGAGCCCAATAACGCTTATTTTGAACATTTGGTTCATTAATTATTTAAGGTTAAAATACCTTCGTCGGCGAAGCACACTTACGACGAAAATCGATGTTCATTGTTTCATTTTATTCAAAATGTTATTACATACCATATCTTTCAAATTTTTGCACATATTTTTAATAGCACTGATAAATAGTATTTTAGTATTGAAATGAACGGCAAACAAATCTCGAACTTTTTTGAAAATAGCGCCATAATAAAAGGTTTTCACCATAAGAAACCTTTCTTGGTTAGTATAATTATTCATTATTAAGTAAATAAACTTTAATACGCAGTTTAAGGTCGAATTCTTATTGACAAACAAACAGTTACTGTTAAATTCTAAAATCAAGGCTAATGCTATTTAAAAAGTGTCATACTTTAAGTACGTGTTTTAAAATAATAAATCACACTTTTAGTCTTGTTATTAATATGATTTAAATCGCAATAATTGGTTCTTTCTATTGATACTATTTCTTTTTTTTTTAAGTTAAATTGGCGAGCAACAATTAGCAAAAACGTTGAATATTATGTTAGATTCCTATAACATTGAATTATTTGACTCAAAGTCTTTTCCACAAAATATTTTGGTTTTAATTTATTTTATTTTATACATGTTTCGACATTATAAAATGTCATCGTCAGTAACTCTACAAATAGTACAAAATATTAAAAATATAGCTAACAAATAAATTATAAAAGAGCATACCTATTAATATTATTAAATAGACAAATGTCAAAAATAACAAATTGAAACTATCAATAAACACACAGCCAGAAATGATAAAAAATAAATTTAAATATAAGAAATAGAAAAGTTAAGTTAGAATTTAGGATTAAGAAGAGGAGAAGTGCTTATATCGAGAAGTTCATTGAAACACGTAGAAGAATTATCATTAGAAAGACGATGAATTTCTAAAATTTCAAGATTGTTGAGATAATGGCCTTTATTACAAAAATGAAGAAACTTAACATTAAGGTCAAGAGAAAAAAAATGACTAGTAGACAAAATGTGATTAGCAAAGGCAGAACAGGTATTAGAGATATCAGTATTTAAATTTCTATTAATAAAATAAATATATATGTTCTTTTAATTTAATTTTGAACTTTCTTCCAGTTTGGCCGACATAAGAAGAATTACAAGAAGAACATGAAATTTTGTAAACACCAGATTTATCTAAAGAAGAAATAGGATCTTTATTATTAGCAATATAAGATTTTAAATTATTATTTGTAGAAAAAGAAATAGAAACGAAGCATGTATAAAATAAAATAAATTAAAACCAAAGTAACAGTACAGAATTAGGTATGAAATTCATACTAAATTAAAGAAAATTTTAAGTAAAGGTAAATTTAATCCTAGTTTCTATTCGATTTATAAAACTTGCATTTCGATAAAATCAAAAATTATATCTAACAATTTAACTATTTCCAAAGTTGATAAAGGAAATTGTATTGTTATTCTTTCTCGTGCAGATTATATTAATAAAGTTAATGATTTTCTTAATGATGGTGGTTTTAAAGTGCTTTCTAAGAATCCTATCTCTATTTTTTGTCCTTTTTTTATATCTTGCCTTCAGTCTTGTAAATTAACTTTTAATTCTCTAGAAAATCGTAACATTTATCATTTCAAGCTTATGAATCCTTCTATACCGTTCCTTTATAGTCTTCCAAAAATTTATAAGCCTTCAATCCCAATACGTCCTGTTGTGTCTTTTTATAATTCTCCTGTAGCTAAACTTGCTTCTTGGCTTAATAACGTAATTAGAACTTATTCTAACTTTACTAATCAATATGCTATTCTTAATTATTCTGACCTTACTTCTAAGATTAAAAATATTCCCTTTCCTTCTTCATGTTATCTTGTTTCTTTTAATGTTTTTAATCTTTTTCCTTCTATCCCTCCTGAAGAATGTGTATCTCTCATTCGTTATCTACTATCTTCTAACGGTTCTTTAAACACTTACCAAATCTTAGATGTTTGTTCTCTTCTTGGCTTAGTTTTCAAACAAAATTTTTTAAAATTTAATAACAATTATTATTCTCAATTATCAGGTTTAGCTATGGGTTCAAACATTTCTTCCCTTGCTGCTAAAATATTTATAAATAATATTGAAAATAATTTTTTTTTCTAATTGCTCTTTTTTTAACATAATTACTTTTTGGTTTAGATATGTAGATGACTGCATTGTTCTTTTTAATGGTTCTTTAGACGATCTAAGTAAATTTAACGATTTCATTAATTCACTTCATCCCAAAATAAAATCTACTTACGAAATTGAAAACAATAATTCTCTTCGTTATTTAGATCTACTTATTTCACGTGATAATGAAAAATTTAAATTTGAAATATATCGTAAACAAACTTATACGAATTGCTTAATTCCTTTTCACTCTAATCATCCGTATAATCATAAAATTGCTTCTTTTAGTTCTTTAATTAATCGTTTTTATTCTATTCCTCTTTCTATAACTAGTTTTAATAAAAAAATAAACATTATTAAACAACTTGCATATAATA
Source organism: Aquatica leii (assembly GCA_035610365.1). Taxonomy (NCBI): domain Eukaryota; kingdom Metazoa; phylum Arthropoda; class Insecta; order Coleoptera; family Lampyridae; genus Aquatica; species Aquatica leii. Next base: position 97,331,974 of record CM069434.1, on the reverse strand, counting down.
ATGGTTATCCTATTCAAATTTTAAACACTGTTATTTATAGAACTCGTTTTCGCCATTTCTTTAAAAATTTTGTATATAATAAATCTAGTAGTAATGATATTTACCGTTCTATTCCTTACTTCAGTTCTTCTTGTCTTGTTCCTTAAAAATTTGTTTAAACAATTTAACGTTTCTATTTCTTTTCCTACAAATAAAAATTTAAAATCTTATATTGCTAATAATAAAGATCCTATTTCTTCTTTAGATAAATCTAGTGTTTACAAAATTTCGTGTTCTTCTTGTAATTCTTTTTATGTCGGCCAAACTAGAAGAAAATTCAAAATTAGATTAAAAGAACATATTTATTTTATTAATAGAAATTTAAATACTGATATCTCTAATACCTGTTCTGCCTTTGCTAATCACATTTTGTCTACTAGTCATTCTTTTTCTCCTAATCTTAATGTTAAATTTCTTCATTTTTGTAATAAAGGCCATTATCTCAACAATCTTGAAATTTTAGAAATTCATCGTCTTTCTAATGATAATTCTTCTACGTGTCTCAATGAACTTCTCAATATAAGCACTTCTGTTCTTAATCCTAAATTCTAACTTTACTTTTTTATTTTTTATATTTAAATTTATTTTTATCATTTCTGGCTGTGTGTTTATTGATAGTTTTGTTAGCCTATCTTCTAGGATAATTAAATTAAAATATTAAGTGGATCGACTAAAATAGACTAAACAAAGAAAGAAAATCCCATTAAGGCATCATTTGTATCTATGATTAGTAAATGGCATCAAACAATAATAATCAATAATAATTCGAACGACTAAAATTAGTTTATTAAATAGCCTAAAATCTACGTAGATTAAATGAAATGTGTGGTTAGTAAATAATATTAACTTATCTACAAATTCTCCATACCTACAAGGAATGTGAGCTTATCTTACGCGACGTGCCGGATGTCTTGCGCCGGCGGTTTGGTGATTATGTTTCTTCTCGCTAATTTGCCCTTTTATAGACGAGGATGGTAGGTGCCCTTATGCCAATGACAATGTGGTACACCCGATCTTTGAAAGTATCTTAGCTCATTTGTATCTAATTGCCATTCACTAAATCAAGAACGAAAATTAGAATTAGGATTTTCTTTAGTGCACCAATCAAACGTGCAAAAGTGAAAATGAATTTGTTTAAAACTGGAACATAATCTAACTTACAAAGGCGCAAGGCAAGAATTATCAAAATTAAAAAATGTGAACGTTGCCACGTTACACTCACCCTTCCGAAAAAAAAATGAAGCGTATAACATACAACAAGAATAAAAGAAAAGGTAAGGTGGCCTAAGCATTAGAATCCTTATAAGGTTTGAGAAACTGAAGGTGAGATTTTGTAATTTCGTTAGTGTCGGGATCCTGTAATACAACAGACACGGGAGTAGTAAATTCTTGAATAACCTTTGGTGGAGACCACTTTGGCATGAATTTTCTATCTTTAGAAAATGGAGTAGAAACTGGAAATTGCCGTACTAGAACTTTTTGATTAACAGAAAAAGGCGCTACTTGATGTTTTCCGCGGTTAAAGAATCTTTTAGCTTTCTCATGAGCTTGAATTAAATGTTCCTGAATTACCTCTATAGGAGGAGGTTTTGAATGCGATAAAAATGATTAAAGGTTCCATAAGTTATCTAAAGATGTAGATATCTCTTTGTTTAAGAAAATTGATGCTGGAGATGTACCAATAGACTCATGAAATGTACTGTTGTAATTTAATACAAGGAAGAACTTGGTCCCAACGCTTGTCTTGTAAGGAGTATTGCTTAATCATCAAGGTTAAATTGTACTTAAGGTTTCTATTACATCTCTCGCTAAGATTCGCACTTGGATAGTAAGGTGATACAAACGCTTGTCGTATGCCCCAATACATACAAAACTGAAACATAACGTTACTTGAAAAACATTTGGCGTTATTAGAGACTATAATTTTAGCAGGGCCATACGTAGAAAATAAATCGGTTAAACATTTTACAGTAACAGCGGCAGTCGACCTGCGAGTTGGATAGACCTTCAACCATTTAGAAAATGAATCTACGCAAACTAACATATATTTGTAAACGTTTTCTGAAGTTATGATTGGACCAACATAATCGATGTAAATCTTTTCCCAAGTACTTTTAGGAGGAGTACTGGCTAGATGAGCATTAACTTTAACATTCAAAGGTTTACATATTTGGCATAAATGACAAACGGAAACGTAGTTTCTGATATACTTATAGATTCCTTCCCACCAATATCTTCTTGCAACTGATCGGTAGGTTTTCAAAATAGAGTTGTGATTACCTATCTTAGTATCATGGTAATAAAAGATAATGACATCCCTAAGTTTTTCTGAAAGAACTACCCTTTTGAGATTTTTCCTACCAACAAAACAAATCAACAAACTGCCTTCTATTGCAAAGTTATTTACATTTTCACCACTCTTGTTGCGGTTACAAATGAGTTTGCAATATTCATCAGATTGCTGATGCTTTTGAATAGAAATAAATTTGTTATTTTTGAAATTTGTCAATTTAATAATATTAAAAGGTATAGATTAATTATTTAGGTAAGCTGTTATAATATTTTTGAAATTGAAATTTTTGGAAAATTGTAGTAACAGCAACAATTATGATAGTACGTTTATTTAACAACTTATATGACAATTAATTTTATACATACGTACGTACGTACGTAAGGTTTCAAATGTATAAAATTAATTGTCATATAAGTTGTTAAATAAACGTACTATCATAATTGTTGCTGTTACTACAATTTTCTAAAAATTTCAATTAAAAGGTATGCTCTTTTATAATTTATTTGTTAGCTATATTTTTAATATTTTGTACTATTTGTAGAGTTACTGACGATGACATTTTATAATGTCGAAACATGTATAAAATAAAGTAAATTAAAACCACAATATTTTGTAGAAAAGACTTTGAGTCAAATAATTAAATTTTATATCTATACTCCACTTTAAGAATGGATTACTTTAACGTTATTAGATTCCTATGTTCGACTTTGAGAACGAACTCCCGGTAACAAGTTACGTTGCTGGATATATTAGAAAAAAATTATGCAAAAAGATTAGTTGCAAGCTTTGTCTTATTCATATATTTAAAGAAAGCAGTGAAAACATAAAAGAAGATTTACAATTTACTTTTAAAAAAGATTATGATAAATCAAAAAAATTATTGAAATATTGTAGAGTAACGTTTACAGAAAGCATAAGACGTATAGTTAACTTAACTAAGTTTTTGTTAACAAGTTATTTTTTTTTTAAATGTTAAAAAATAAATAATTTTATGTTTAAAACATCATGTGCAGTTCACTTTTATTTGTGAGCATAAACAAGCACTGATTGATTTTATTTTGATTTTTGTATTCAATTTTGTTTGTTCTATTTTAGTAAATGTGTTAATAGAATACTTTTGGGTAAGTATACTCGCGCTACAAGATATAAAAATTAAATTTTTGTTTAAGCAAAAAAGCATAAAAACAAATAAAATTTTATCACATGTACTGTTTAATTTGTTAAATTCTAATTTTTTATTTACTGTTGTTAAATGAATTTTTATTATTCAATAGAAATATTGAATGTAATTACATTCGGGAAACAAAATAAACTCAACTAAATAATCAAATTAAACATTTTTGCGCACAGATCAAAGGTTAATATGCATATCTCACTAGATGGCGCAAACATGGTTTAATATTTTCTGGTTGAGATGCTCTTCTAACCAACTTATATTACCTATGTGGGAAACTCGTAATGTTTGTCTAAGGCGCCTAACTCAAACTTGTAAGAAAGTTTTTAGAGAAACGAAGAAGGTTACATCTATTAATTAGTAATACATAACAAAATTTTAAATAATTTTATTTTTGATATTCAACATATAAAGAAAAAAAAGGTACAGATGAAATCAAGCAAAAGTATACATTTTTATGAAGTAAACGTTTTTTATGTTACCAAAAAATGTTTTAGGAAACATTATTAAAATATTTCAATGTCAATGTTAAAATGAAAGATTTTTAAAATGTAGCAAAAATATTTTTCTGATAAACGTTTTTTATTTTAAAATTTAACTTTGTTAAAACATGAAAAAAACGTTTTCTTGCTGATTGGGTAATTTTGTCGTATCATATTGTCATCATTGCATATTAAACTTGATCTGATGAAATAATATGTTAATACAATAAACAATAACGGTAGATGTTTTAGGTATTTTTGAAGAAATTTTTTGAATTTGAGTTCAGATTAGCTTGAAGCAGGCTTATTTGGAAACATACAAATTTGCAAATTGATGAATGATCTTGATTTTAGTTCAATGTTAGAAATTGAGAAAAATGGATGGGTTTCGTTTGTCTGGGTTATTCAAAATTTCTTATATTGAACATGTTGAAAAGATGTTTCACTTTCAGCGACTTATGACATATAAAAGAAAATTCAAAAGTGTGTACGTTTTTATAAATATATATTTTTATACGATAAATTTATCTTTTTCTCAAAAAACCTCTTTTTTATTGTTTGAAAGTTAGAACTGGTACAGAAAAATTAATAACATGTTTAAAATTTAATTATACCAATTTATTATAATCACAAAATACAAATTAATTCTTTCTCTCTAATTATTATTAATTAATTAAAAATACAAAAAGATATTATAATAAATACATTGAATTTAAACAAAGACCATACATAGCGTTAGAACAAAATTATGACTTAACCAACAAATTTGAGACAATACACAAAGCTGGAGCATTCCCCACTGGGACATTGCACAAAAACAAAGACAAGTAGATTAATCAAAATAAGTTAAAAAAATATAATAAGAAAACAAAATTCCATAAGAAACATAAATATCAATGCGATTGTTGAAGCTGGTGTAGTTTTAACAATTTGTTAATGTCGGGTTTTAATTTAATTAACATCAGTCGCAAATCACTACGCTCAGTGATCTGCAATCTTTTTCTTTTCTTAGATCATAAATTAGCTACTGCACTAAACCCACGCTCAGCCAAATATGATAATGAAAACGTAATTAAAAATTTTCTGTACTATTACTCACAATCCAGACTGAAGGGTTGATATTGATTTTTGGAGCCAAAACTGTTTGTGTTCATTTCTGAATATTACTTTTAATTATTTATTAGTTGTGAGTTCTACGAGTTCTTCTTCTAAATTTGATGATTCTGCTGTATCTGCATTTGCAAAAGGATCTAAAACCCAACTTCGTATATTTATATTTTAATATCCTAGAATTGCTCTGTAAAATCAGCATTAAGAGAGTCCAGGTGTTGGCAGTAAATAAGTAAATCTTTCTGTTTTACCGATAATACTAATATTGTCGGAAGGTGGCTGTATTCACCTTTTCCTAGATTTTGTTTGAATAGAAAAAGTTTTCCCACAAAAGCAGTTATGACGTTTTTTGTTTTTATTAAATTCAACTCATCACCTTCTTATTGTAAATTAACGTCATTAAATATTTTTCTTTTGGAAAAAAACGTGCATGGTATTAAATATGGATTCTCTCTTTGTATCGGTTTACAAATTCTTTCCAAAAAATAACTCTTGACAAATCTGTTCTTCTTTTATGAATCGGACGTAAGCCAATCGTTAATTGGTAAAGTTGATTCACCGAGTTAAATGGAAAATTAAAAAGATTTTAAGTAATCACATAATAATAGTTCAACGTCTTTAGCCATTTCATCTATTCTTCTTTGCACTGTATTATTACTCAAATAATTTTTTTTGTGATATCTAATGGTGTTTTATGATGAAGAACAGTTTCGATTACATCTCTGACTGCCGACATAATTAATTTCTCACCAATTGTGTGTGGTTTTCCCGATTTTGCGGTTAATAATGAAATATTATATAAAGCACAAAGTCCATCATCTTCTTGTTTAGAACATAATCCAAAAAGGTTTAATATAGTTGCCTGTTATAAATATTTCTTTTCGAGTCCTTGAAAATACGATAAATGTTTGTTTTTTTATCAGCATGCGTTTAATTCAAATGCTCTTGGAGCCTAGAAGACTTCATGGCTTCATTTGAAAAAACTTTTCGGCAAATTAAACACATAGGTAATAATTGGTTTGTTGGAGATTGCGTAAATCCATATTTCAAATACTCAATATTGTACTGCCGACATTTCTTGTTAGTTTCCAACATTTTGGAATTTACAATTTGTTACAATTCTAATGCATTAACTTTTCAACCGATTTATAGAAAGTTATAAAACTAATGGCTATAATGACTTCTTTATGCTTGCGAAACATTGCGTAAATCACGTCTTTGTTTATACTTAATGCTTATTTAACTGTTTTAATGTTAATTTACGCCATAATAATAAAATAAACATTTTAGACGGCCAGATAAAATGTTTTTTCATAAAAATAGAGGTATTTTCAAAGTATTTTATTATATTAAATTTCTGATTAAATAGGTAGGGGAGATCAGGGCACAGTGGCCATAAGAGCACAGTGGTCCAGTCTACAAAATTTAAATAGCAAAGCATTATTTAGCCGCGCAATTTCACATGAAGGAAGCTGACAGTACTCTACATTACCGGTTGTGTTTATACGCAACTGCAGTCGGCCATTTCCAACGAGCAGACAATTGTTGATTTTAGTGGGTGCAAAGCGAATATCATTGTAAGTAGTAATTTTGTATTTAGTAGCAAAATAATGTAGAATTAGTTGATTGCTTGTATCTCGGTCATTAAACCAATACTGACAAATAACGGCATTAGTGTTTCATGTTATTACATGCACGTTGTTTTTTTTTGTTGGAGCTAAAATGCAAACATGTGATTTGGGACACAGTAGTCCGCTTTGTTTGGGGTACAGTGGCCACATGACCATTGTGCCCCATATTAGGAAAAATAATGTGTAAGTAGTGTAGGTGCTTTTCTAATTTGTTGTAATTATTATAGATGGCTGGAAACCGAGTTCGAAAGACAACAATAAGGCAAACTGATGAACACATCATGTTTGAAGCTGTAAAAAACATTTTAAGCGGCGGTTTGTCCATCAGGAAAGCAGCTAGTCGTTTCAATATAAGCCGGACAACTCTTAGAAGATACATCGGTATGTGTAAAAACAAACAAATCAATTGGGAGAACGCTATTTTGGAAGACGTACCAAAAATGTCTCCCAAATACCATGCGCAATAGATTTTCACGCGCAAAGAAGAACAAATGCTCGCTGATTATTTACAATCCTGCGCTTATTTGCATCATGGATTACCGCCGATCGTGGCTAGAAAAATTGTTTACGAATTTGCTAAAGCCAATCATAAGAAAATTTCCAATAGCTGGTCCGAGCACCAGAGCGCTGGTCCAGATTGGTTCACTTCATTTTTGAAAAAGAATCAAGGTATATCTCTGAGGATGCCCGAAGCAACCTCTTTGGCTATTGCCATAGGCTTTAACAAAGATGTGGTGAGCGCTTTTTTTGACAATCTTGAGAAAATTTATGACAAATATAATTTGGGCCCTGAACAAATTTACAACGTTGGCAAAACTGGGCTCACAACTGTCCAAAAACTTGTCAAAATTGTAGCTCCAAAAGGTACCCAACAAGTTCGCCAAATCACATCCGCAGAACGAGGTTCATTAGTAACAGTTTGTTGTGCTATTAATGCTCTTGGAAATTCGATGATGATTTTCTCCAGCGTGAAATTTCACCCACACATGATCAAGGGAGCTCCACCTGGTACTGTGGGCTGTGCTAATTCATCGGAATGGATAACAAATGTAATATTTGTTGACTGGCTGAAGCATTTTATAAGATTTGCTAAACCGACTGAGCAAACACCAGTGCTTCTCATCATGGACAATCAGTCATGTCTCATATAGCGCTGTAAAGTTAGCAAAGGACAATAACGTTATTTTATTAACATTACCCCCACATACCAGTCACCGTCTGCAGCCTTTAGACCGATCTTTCTATGGTCATCTAAAAACCTATTACAATAATGCCTGCCGAGCAGAATTAGTGGGTAAACCCGGAGGTCAAATCACCATATATGATATTGCAGAGATGTTGGGAAAACGTTATCCACAAGCAGCTACTCCAAAGAACATCATTTCCGGATTCAGGGTTATCGGAATTTACCCATTTAACCGTGACATATTTTCACAGGATGAATTCATGGCTGTGAGTGTCACTGATGTGAACATGAATTCCCATCTTGGAGTTGTAGCCGGTCGTAGCCATGAAAACCCCCGAGAACGTACTGTGGTAGTAGACGTCGATCAAGCAAATTTCCGAGAAGTTACGCCTCCGCCAAACACCAGTAAGAAATCTTTAAGAAAAGTCACCACTAAACCTGAGCCAGCATAGGTGGAACCACACACCGTTGTTACACCTGCTATACTTCGACCCTATCCAAAATCTTCCGGGACTTCAAAGTCGGCAAGAAAGCCAAGAAAAAAAAGAAAAGTGCTCTTTTAACAGACATTCCTGTGCTGAAGACAATAGAGGAAGAATTTAATCAGAGAAATCAGGCTAAACTGGCCAACGTTAAAAGAAAGTTAATGAAAGATTCTAATAAATTCCCGGCAATGCAGAAGAAGAACAAAATTGAGAACAGCAGTGATGAAAGTGAAGGAAGTCTCAGCTTGGTAGATTCTGAAGATGATATCGACGATGATCGTGAGGAAGAGGAACAAATTGACTTGCATTGCAACTACCTCGACTTGTCAGATATTCAAGTAAACAGTTTTGCCTTGGTGAAGTTTGAAAGCAAGAAAAGTGTCAAATATTTTGTTGGAAAGGTTTTGGCTACATTGCTCAATAATGAGTTTCAAGTCAGCTTTCTAAGAAGAGCTCAAGACAGTGTTGTATTTCCCTCCGTTCCAGATGAGTCAATTATGGAAGAAAAAAATATCATCTATCATCTACCCAATCCGCTTTAATCAGGTGGCTCGGCAAAAACTCAAAACCGTTTTCATTTTGACATAGATCTTTCCTATTACAATATGGGATAATGATATTTGTATTTTGTATAATTATTATCTAAGTATTTGGTTTCAATATATTACAAAGATTATTCCTCACAAGTGTTTTAATAATTTCTAATAAAAAAACAAATCAAGCTGTGTTTACATTACTTAACGCAAGGGCCACTGTGTCTCGACATATAGTCGAAAAACAATATTTTTTTACTCAAACTATTTTAATTAACAAGAGTTGTGTTATAGTTACATCGTTTTTTAAAGTAAAAATTTAAATTTAAAAAATGCTCCACTGTGCCCCGGTCTCCCCTACGCCGCGAACGCTCTCTTGGCTGTCATAACGCCTCCCAATTGCCTTTATACCCACTACCGCCCCCAGGAAAAGCTCCAGCGTCCACTAAAGGGCAGTACCGCCCCCGTTTGGTACCTATGATTTAAAGCAAATTGAAACATTAAAAGAAGTAAAAGCTAACAGTAGCAATAATACAAATCATTAATTTATTTGAACATTATTTTTGAGTTGTTTACTTACTTTTCTTTGAAGTAATAAATATAGATGTACTAATCCGAGCTTTTTATTGCAAACAGAACAGTTTTTTTGATGTTACTATCTATGTGTAACCAAAAAATGTTTCCAATAAATTATTTTTAACAAATGTTTCTGTTAATTTTACCGTTTTTAAAGAACAACTAATTTAGTAAAATTCTTTAATAACTAGCAGAATATGGTTTTCAATGTTGGTAATAGTTTGCTGCATTTACTAAAACTTCAATATATTGTTGGGTGTCAGCCTTCTGGTTTAGAATCAACCAATTAGAAACAACACAAATTAATACACCAAAAGCGTCCATTTTGAAACTATTTTAAAGTTTATTATTACTTACGTTTTTAATTACTAATAAAAGCTCTAAAGCTGACATATTTCAAAAGATTTATCGAAATCATTAACCAAATAAATTTAATTTTAAACAATACTGCAACTACTTATAAATAAATAAAACTTAAAAATAATTATAGTTTTTTACATAAGATTTGACGTAAAATATAGAAATTTAAAATTGTACATCACCAAATAATAATTCGTGTCACGTTATCTCTAAATTTTTGTGATTGTGTCAATTTTACTCTCACATTTTTTTAAAGTCTTACATTATTTATAATAAGTTTCTATCAAGGTCGTTTTGACAACTATTTAAGAAGTCATAAATATGTAAAATTATTTTTTTTAATTTATCTGTGGTACTTTTTAGTAGTCAACAATCAATATCTGTAACAATTTTAAATAGACACGAATATATTCTGTAGAAGTTATAAATTTATCAATCTTGTAATTACTATGTTTGCAAGATGATTATTAGTAATTGTCACAAAAAAAATTCATAAGGTTGTTAAGAAGAACGTAAGTTGTAAAATGTCTTTAATTATTTGAAAAAAAGATGTCAATGCGTATATTTATATGTATATGTTAATTTTTATATTTACTCATTGGAATTCTAAACACAATAGTACATTAAAAACGTTATTTATGCTCTTTCAGTTGTAAAACTTTAACAAACAAAATAACATTAATAAAATTGCCATTGGCGGTAATTTCTTAAATATTAATGGAAAATATGAAGTTATATTTAGTGATTATTATTACACAAATGCCAAAAATGGTCTGTCACCAGTGTATTTTACTCAAACGTGAGTCATAAGTTGGTTTTGCAAGTACACGTTAACTAAATTATTAAAAAATATAATTTTTGAATTATAAATTAGTAATTTACAACTTCTTAAGTATGATTTATCTACATGTAATTAATGCGTAAAATAGTAGTATTAAAAATTTAAATAACATTTTTAAGGTTACAGAAAATTGCTATCGTAGTAAATTTAGTTCAGAACTTTGAAACTACAAATACATTAGAAGTAAAAATTAATTGACTTTACCACAAACAGTTAAAAAAATATTAAAAAATTTATGTATTTTCAAAAAGAACACTTAACAAAATTAGCACAAGGAATTAACCTAACGCAATGATAATTTATAAAAATGTAGATAAACAAAAATTAAGAATAATTCAAAAAAATATTTGATAAATAATTTTATTGAATTAAGTTACTATAATTTAATTTAATTAGTTTATTACGTATTTGCTAATAAAAAGTGTTGTTATTAACTTCAAATGCTTAAAGTATGTATTTTCCAATTTCTTACTTGTAGAGTTTGAATGTGTATTCTCTAACATTTCCTCTTACTTTTTATTTTCGTGACCTTCACATATACAAAATTTAAAAAAAAATACGTCAAAGGTTGTAAAAGATATAAATTATAATAAGACAACTACTGAATGTATAAAATAAACACAAAAAACTTAAGTACTGCTTTATTTTAATTTAAAAAAAAAAATAAAGATAAAAAAATTTAATAGAATGATAAAAAATCTTAGCCTTTTTACAATAAAAAAATCAAATTAATACATTGAGAATAATAATAAATTCTAAACAAAATTGACAAAATTTTACAAATTATTAATTTTAAACGTTGACAAAAGTAGGTACGTTTTCGTTCATTGTCTATCAAATTTAGTATATAAATTTTTTCTAGTAATAATCAGTATTTAAAGTCAGTTTAGTTATGTACTAAATGTTAAAACCTATATTAAAAGTATTCTTATGCACAATGCCGTCTAGTGACTATTATAATTATAACACATTTTACATTATTAAGTAAATGTTTTATATAAAATATTTTTTTTTTAATAAAACGGTATAACAAAATATTAAGTGTTTTAAAAATAATTTATATTTATTAACTTAAACGACAGAATATCATCTTTGTAAATAATACAGATCCATCGGTGCAGTTATTCAAATACGTTACAAACTGTCACAGTACTGACGAGTCCTAAAAAGACAAAACGGCTGTATACTGTTTCTCTAATATCATTTTTATAAAAACTTATTTTTTTTTTACAATTTATAATAATATCGGTTCAATACTTAATTGACATCTATTGTTTTATGAAATAACTAAAACCAACTATCGTTACCTGTAGTTTAACTTTGTAAGTTAATTATATGATCTACTTTTTAGTACACGTTTTAAAATTATGTCATTATTTTTTGAAATCGTATATAATTGATTCTTTCACCAAATAGAAGTTTTTGTTTAAGTCACATGCAGCTACCATAAGTTCTCTTGTTCCCTTTTATTTGAACCACTTGAAATTGTTGCTGCGTTGATAAACTTTTTAATCATTTGAATCCAAAAATTTTATCATTTTATTTTTTTAGTGCGCGTTTGACTTTTGGGGTGTAAAGACGTAAGTTAATTATCTTAGTGCACTGAACAAGCAGACGGCACGCGTTGTATCCTTGGTCTACGGCTAATGCACAATAGTGCAAACAGTGATAAATGTAGAAATGTAGAGTTAGAGAGGATGCCGTAATATTACGATTTATTTATACCTTGTGTCCCACGCTAGGGGTACCCCATAGGATTTATCATGGAAAAATTAAAATTATTTTTTTCCTGCTTCCCAAATTAAAAAATCGATAAAATTTTTACGCAGATTTAAAGTGGCACTTAAAACATTTCTAAAAACAATTTTTTGATTATAATTTGATAATTAGTAAATTAATTACAGGCATTTGAAATTCGAAATTTTGAAGGTTTTTTGCGCATGCGATTCAGATCGGCTATCTTCGGTTTTTAAAGTAATATGGATGCTAAAATTAAATTGTAGCCCGTTAAATCAACATTATGCAACTTTATTTTTGAGGAAATGGAAATTTGAAGAACAAAGACTAGAAAAATTACATTTGAAAATTTTCTGTAGGCTAAAAAAACCAAATTGCGCCCGCGTTTGCGTGCTTATAAACCAGCTTATGATTCCAAAATGAAATAAACTTAAATTATGTTCAAGTAAATAGGTATTAAAAATCAAGTTAGCACTGACTTGTTATAAAACATTTTAAGTGTTGGCAGTTTCGATAGAATTGTTTTACAAGCTTCGAAAATGAATGTAGAAGAAAAAATTCTTGTGGTAAAACAATATTTTCGAGGTGTTTCAAAGGTCCAAATTCGAGAAGACTTTGCTGGTTTTTTTGCAGATAGACCAATACCTTCTTTAAAGAGTATCAAAAAAACGATACAATTATTTGAAACCACTTGCTCGGTAAATCCACCATGTAAATGTCGGCGTCCACCACCCTTACACAATCATGAAGACAACCCTCAGAAATTTGTGAGAAATTGAAATTAATGTAGGTGTTCCTCGGTCGTCAGCATTCAGGTACCTCAAACAGGAGGGCTTTATTAGTTACCGTTGGCATCAAAAATTATTACCACACGATTATTATGCTCGTATGAGATTTTGTGAAATAATCACAAAAATGAACAATACCAATCGCGATTTTGTAAAAAACATTTGTTTTTCGGATGAATGTTCATTTGGACATGATGAAAGACCAAATCGACAAAATAATCGTACATGGTCTCTCGAAAATCCACACAAATTAGTAAATGGACCAAGTCAATGGCGACAAACTGTCAATGTTTGGATGGGCTTGCTGGGCAGTCATGTTATTGGTCCTTTTTTTATTAAAGGTACACTTACTTGCATAAAATATCATTACCTTCTACTAGAAGAAGTGTTTCCACAACTAAATGATGTTGCCGGTGAAAATCACTAAGTTTGTTTTATGCAGGATGGTGCTCCAGCACATACTGCTAGACTAAACACTGGGCTTCTGAATGAAGCATTTCCAAATCAATGGATAGACAAGAATGGTCCCATTACATGGCCTGCTAGGTCACCTGATTTAAACCCGTGCAATTTTTTTTGTGGAGTTACATAAAAGAAAAATTATTCAAAGGAGGAAAACGGTATGAAAATAAGGACGCACTAAAAGATGAAATTTAAGTGATATGCCGAGCTATTACCATTCGTAAATTAGCCGAAACACGAAAAAGATTTGTTGAACGGCTAACTTATTGTACAGTTCAAGCAGGAGGCATTTTTGAACACCTCATACCCAAATAGGTGATTTGCCGTGGCCGTTCCGCCAAGCAACGGATCGACAATGTGAAAAAGGCCACAAATTCTCAATTGAAATGAATTTTTCTGCACGACGATTATTCGAGCAATCTTCCTGCGTTTGACTTATTGGTACCACGATGAGTGTTCGTAGATACCTATGTAAATGTTAGTTTATGTTTGATTTATTATTTTTTTTCTAGTCTGCTACAGAAAATGTTCAAATGTAATTTTTCTAGGCTTTGTTTTACAAATTTCCATTTCTTCAAAAATAAAGTTGAATAATGTTGATTTGACGGACTACAAATTAATTTTAGCATCCATATTACTTTAAAAACCGAAGATAGCCGATCTGAATCGCATGCGCGAAAAACCTTCAAAATTTCGAATTTCAAATACCTGTAATTAATTTATTAATTATCAAGTTATAATCAAAAAATTGTTTTTAGAAACGTTTTAAGTGCCACTTTAAATCTGCGTCAAAATTTTAGCGATTTTTTAATTTGGGAAGCAGGAAAAAAATAATTTCAATTTTCCCATGTTAAATCCCATGGGGTACCCCTAGCGTGGGACACAACGTATAGTGACAAATATACGTTTAGATAAAAACAATTATAAATTTCCACTAAACTACAACTACATGGGGATTTACATGCAGAAGTCATGATTACAATCTCTCCCTGTTCAACCGAACTACCTATTCTGGTTACTATCTATATACAGGAGGTTTTATAACACTTCCCCCTTTTACATTGAGTTTTGAAACATTATTTTTGACACTTACACATTAAGCTTCTATCTCACTAGTAACCTACTTAATCAGTAAAGCAAAAAAAAACGCGACTTGACCTTGTAATTTTTTTAATTGAGCGCGGCACATTATTCACATTTTTATTATTTACACCTCCGTTTTTCTGTTGTTTTTCTACGGATCAGAAAATTTGGCTTAGGTATGTGGATGGCATTTTAGCGGTCATTGATACTAGTGTTTACAGCCCCCAATTTGTTGAATTCTTAAATTTAGGATTTGAAACTATTAAGTGTGCCCGTGAATTAGAAAACGATGGGAAGTTGCAATTCATGGACACTTTAATGACCAGAAAGGGCAATAAATTAGATATTGACATTTACCGCAAAGATACCAAAAATATGTGATTTATAGCAAATAATTCAAATTATAGATTGCCACATAAACTTGTTGCTTTTCAATTTTGAATTCAATAATCACTGAATTTATCCATTTTTAATTAACAAAGAAAAAAGATATATTAAACTGATTAATAAATCTGAGGCTAAACGCCATCTCGTAGGAACTGAGCTACGTACGAGTTAATCCACATGTAGGAAACTATGAAGTTGTTAGTTAGATAGTAAATATTACAACCGCGAATTTCAAAATTTCCAGTGCTAAGGAGTCCAAATAGGACGAAACAGCTGTTCACTGGTCTCTAAGATGGTTTCTGCAATTATATAAACAAATTTTTGCACTTGCGTAGTACAGTTAGAAATATTATGCCGCGTATAATTCAAATACATTTTTTGAAATTTGCGGTTGTAATATTTACTATCTAACTAACAACTTCATAGTTTCCTACATGTGGATTAACTCGTACGTAGCTCCGTTCCTACAAGATAGCGTTTAGCCTCAGATTTATTAATCAATTTAACACCCGAATGGGAATATTAACTGCAAAAGATATAATAACTATATAAAATTTTCGTATTATCCTACATGCACTAGAAGACTAAAAAATCAAAATTTGATTACAAAATAGTAACAATCACTAACAATAACATAAAAAAATCTTTTAGGTAACCCAAAAGTTTAAATAAATATGTTCGATTAATCGGGAATATATAAAATTAGTTGTGAAGACTGACCAAATATATATAGGTCAAATCAGAAGACCCTTGAAAATCCGTTATAAAAAACACTTAGCTCATGTCAAATATAAGAGAATAGATAAATCCAGTGTTGCCTTACATATGTTCGAAAATAATCTTAAAATAGAAGACACTAGTTAATTAAGAAAATAAACAATAGAAAAGGACTAGATCCATACGATAGTTTGGGAATTTGTAAAAAATGTTTATTGATGTACAACGATGACTACGGACCGTTAAGTTTTTAGAAATTTTTTAAGTTAGTGTGAAAATCAGTGACGTAACGTAGCATCACATAATTTTATCTAGATCAACTTTAGTCATAGTTATAGTTTTAGTATCAGTTTGCTAAGGATGACTACGTAGTTGTCAAAACACGTGTAACACAAGTATTCAAATTATTGTAGTTGCTGGGTTATTGCAAATTAAATATCAACATTAAACTACCTTTAACCTTTTACTATTCCCCAAATTTACGAAAACTCTTTGAATGATTTTGAAAACTTTGAAAGTCTTTAAAAATTTTGAACAGACCTTAACGCCAACACAATTGACTGAGGATTATACAAAGACGCAAACAGAGGTATCATGCTTATTAACTTAAAATCTTGGTGAATACAGTTCCACGGCATTTTTGATTTTGGATAAGAACGACGCATACTATTTATTAGCAATTTTTGTACACTTTAGGCAAATTTCTATATCACAACGTGACGTGAAATAAGGTATTAATTGACTCTTACTTTCGGATTTAGAGTGGTTCTAAACTTCATGCAAAGACGTACTTTTTTGTTTTTTTGGCAACACAAACTAAAGGACTAGCCTGCTGGCTATGCCTCACTTTGGAGATGATACCTTTTTGTTCGAGAACCTATAATTTGTTAGCGACTTTAGTATAAGCACATAAGCAACATTATACCTTTTATAAAAGAGCGGAAGTTTCCTGCTTTTAGACTAATGTTATCCAAAAATGTATCTATCAGCAGTTTAATATCGATTTTGGAGAATGTCCAAAGATATTCATAAGAAAACTCGTGTATTATTTGAAAATTATGTGGCTCGACTGTAAACACTTAATTTTGACGTAATACTAACAAACGCCAAGATTAACATAAAATACTCAACCAGTTTCTATCTAAAATAGCAAGACACGAAAGATCTTGAATGATTATTAAACGTAATTCTTCCGAAAGAGCAAAAAGAAATTTTGACTAATAACAACTCATTAATCTCTAGCTCATGTCTATTGGCTGCTACTAATTGACAACAACTTACGATAAAGTCCAAAGCTAATTAGTGATGACTAATTTTCACAAACCACGAGAAACTCGATCTCATAAGTGTTTACATGTAAAACAGCTGTTAAAAATCTAAAACAAAATATGACGTAGCTAGTGTTATACCCTAATGACCGTTATTTCGACGACGCATTTATTGTTTCTAGATACCGCTTCATCTTTGAGTCTACTTTGTTAATTTTCCCTGATGTCACGTTCCTAGTTGCAGCGTTCCAAAGACAGTCAACCATCCCGGATACTAATTCATGGTTATAGAGTAATCACCCCGAGAGTAATAATCATTATTATGGACAAAACCTATGACGCCAGCACGCCCAAGAAAAGAAATAAGGGTCAAACAATAACTGACATTTATTAGTAGAGCGAGGAACTGATCAATTTCAGAAAAGAGTGCCAGCGAATGAGGCGTACTGCGGCTACGAAAAATAAGTGCCATAACAACAAAATAATACCAGCCGCACAGCAGTACAAAAGAATAAAAAGGCAATTTAGAAAAGCAATTCTAATGGCGATTCTAAGACCGTGCTTGGATAGAGTTATGTAAAAGCATATAAACCGATACATAGACTCAAAGTCAACCGACCCAACCCCAAGATTAAAATAAAACTTATAGTGGATAATATATATATAAATTATGGCTAATTTCTTTTAGCATTAATTAAGAATTTTATAGATTTTGCTTTCGTGAGTTATTGTGTTGACACGATTTGCTATTTACAAATATTCTAGCTCGACTCAAAGAGGAAAACGTTTTCTTCGGGCAAGTACTAGATTGTGGGTAAGTCTTATTGAATTAATTTTGCGCTGTCAAAAAAGTCTCTGGCGAAATGTTGCTTGTTCTAACTTACGCAGTTACAATAATTGTTTCAATACCATTCAAGTATTTTTATTAATTATTTTATATATCCCATGCTGTGAATCATAGATATTTGTCATATTCAATGTAATTTTGTTTGCTATCGACACCCTATGTGTAAACATATGTATTGTGTGTTGCCGATATTTCCGGCATTTATTGATCGAATTATTCATTACAAAAACTTCTTGTGCTCGTTAATAATTCTACAATATTAAATTAAAATTGTTATACATATTTCTCTTTCTTTTTTTTTTGGTTCGTTTAGGATTACGAACCAGGTTTTGTTACAAGCTTGGACCTTCTGTCTTGATCGAAACAGAAGTATTAATTTACTGGCGCTCTTTAAATTCTATTTATTTGAACCTCCCGTATCTCCGACTAGTGTGAGTTCGTAAAATCTGTAATCTGGTAACAACATAGCTACTTAAACTACTATATTATCTAGGCTCTTACTGAACACTGCTGCTTTGCCACTTATCTAAACGGTATACAAAAAAAAAGAGAATTTTGAGTGCAAGATTATGAACGATCTGAAACACACGATATTTGCCTGTCGAAGATGGACCAGCCTTAAAAGAGAACTGGTCGATCTGTGCCTAAAGACACTGATACAATACACGTTATTGACCAGAAAGCTATTAGAATAGTATCAATACCGCGATAGAGATGATAATCAGACAAAAAACATATTTCTTAAGGTTGGAGCAATATGGCAAGAGTCGACGGCTGACGTGGATGATCTAAAATATTTAAAATGTAAAAACCCCTGAGCATGGCGCTAACACACGTGCCGCTTACTTAATGCTTAGAGCGGAAATAGGACCAGTGACTTCTAGTGCATAAATGATGTTTATCGCTGGGTGAAATTTATACAGCACGAAAACTATACCAAAATGTTTTTAACATAACACCGTCCTTCTCACTACAACCTAAAAAAATAACATTTCCAAGAGTCTGATTACGAAAGAAGACCACATCAGAACACTAGTGAAATAAATTTTAAGTCCCAGTTCTAAAAGTAAATAACACAAATATCAAATATGACTAGCTACAAAACTTACTATGGTACCACATATACTTAAATTAAAAACGGAAAAAACTAAACATTATAAAATCTATAGCTCACTTAAAATGGGGAGCACACAGAAAAACAATCATAAACATATATAAAACATCAGATCAAAAATTGAATACGCATGCATCGTGTACGCAACTGCAAGAACATCGACACGAAAATTACTAGACCCAATACATAATATTACTCTCAGACTAGATACAGGAACTTTTCGTACAAGGCCAATTGACAGTATACTAGTAGAAGCTAGAGAACCACCCCTGGGAAAAAGAAGACAGCAATTAATTTTAAACTACGCCATTAAACTCACAAGCAATTCTAGCAACCCATCGTATAATAAAATATTTAAAAACAAAACGGAACTATAATCAATAACTCCACTACAACAAAAAATTATATCTATCTCAAAAAAATACAAGTATCTATTCCACACACTCAACAAATATTACACCACAAACATTCTCCATAGTTTAATCTACCCAAACTTAACCTAACTTTAGCAAAATATTTTAAAACTGAAACCCCACCACAGCTTTACAAAAACCTTTTGAAAAACATCCAAAACAAACACCCACAGTATGGCTTTATATACACAGACGAATCGAGGCATAATAACAACAATGGCTACACTAAAAGAAGCACTTTACGACAATGCGGATACTGGTAAAGTAATCGTATTTCTAAAATAAATACAATTATTATATAATTGCCTATAAACACAACAATGTAATTCTAAGACCAAAATACCTTTAAATGCTCATTAAAAAAAGAAGGATTTTTAAATGGACCCATCAGATGAAAGATGAAACTAACATTAGGTTATGTTTCAATAAAAACCTCGATTGTTTACAATAGTAGGAGAGAAATATCAACTAATTGAAAATTTTTCCTATTCAATTGATAGGATCCTTCAAGATGGAGGAACGGCAAAAATAAAATCAACCTTGTATGTTGTTAAGGCGACGTTTCGTTGGCTTTAGTGCTCAACTTCTTCAGGCCAGTCTATATAATTTAAAACATCAACAATCAGTAATACATATTACACATCAATACAATAGTTATAACATTAAAATCTATCATTAACAATTAAAAAATCGTATTTTACATTAATATGAAAAAGGTGACTAGAAAACCAAATCGAAAAAATTAAAATCACACATACTCAATTAAAGTACCTTAATGCAACTGCAATATTACTAAATATAATAATAAGATAATATAAAGCAATAAAATAAAATAAAAACATTTAAGAAAACTTACCAACAAATTAGTGGTTGGTTTTACCCCAATTAATAAGAATACAATTTTTTAACATATAAATTACATACATAACAAACAAAATCGTGACGTGATGGCATGTAAGACCTGTGTCACTAGCTTTAGTACTACAATCATACTTATGGTTTTTGATTCTATTTTTTAATTTTTGTTTTGTTTGTCCTATGTAGTAAAGATTACAATTATTACAATTAATTTTGTATATTACAGATGATTTTTCTAATAAGTTTGTTTTATTCTTTAATTTGGTGTAGATTGTATTATAAATAGTATTATGGTTGTAGAGAACAATTTTGATGTTATCAGATTTTTTATTATATTAATAATACTACGACTTAAACCCGGTATGTTTATTAATCTTTTGTAGTGTATGATAGGTTGTGATAGGTTAGACCTATAAATATTATCACTGAATTGTACTTGTTGATTGGATTTTAAAATTTTTTTAATAAGTGAAAATGGATAATTATTATTTTTTAGTATTTTCGTAAATAAGTGAATGTTTTTAGTGTGGAATTGACTGCTACTAAGTTTAAGAATTTTATTTTTCATTGTTTTAATTAAATTAATTTTTTGGTTGTGTGGATGTTTTGAAAAATAATTTAGAATTCTATTAGATGCCGTTGGTTTTGTATACCAGTCTGTTAGTATGTTATTATGTTTTGTATTGTTGATTAGAAGTAGGTCTAAAAATGGGATGCAACCATTATTTTCGACTTCGTAAGTAAATTTTAAATGTGTGTTATAACTGTTGAAAACAATTAATGTTTCATTTACTAAACTTTGGGGGATGCATGCAATAATATCATCAACATACACATACATAAATATCAACATAGATAGTGGTTGCAAGCTTTTTGACACCTGGTTACCTGTTATTTCCTAATCTTAATTTGTCCACCAATTACACTTAAGCTACGTCTAGAGTTTTTATGATGGTTTTCCTTTAGACCTTTGAGCAAATGCTGTAGCTAAATAAACTTGCGTCAATTAACTAGTTCTCTAACGATTTATTGTTTTTATTTACTTTAGTTTTAGAATTGGCAAATTAATCTAATTTATACTTATACATTAGTATGGTAATTTAATTTGGTTTTCTATAGCTATTGTTAAAGTGTGCTTTGTACAATTAAAATCAACAAGTCAGTATTTTAATTTTTATTTTATACATATATTCAACTATTTTTTTTTTTATTACGTTTTTCCACTTTTGAAACTACGTATATCCATTTTGATATATCAATCTCGATTTTTGGGGCAATAATTTATCCAATGCCTTCAACGCCTCTTCTTTCACATCTGAGGAAAGTTTTTCTTCTTCAAAATCGATTGCCCAACTATTTTCACATATTTTTACATGCACTACGTTCAGAAAAGCACACACAAGCAGCGTAGATGAAGCACAAATTCTTATAAACAAAATTTTGTTGTATTAGGTACCAACTGAGTTTTTAGAACGTGACTGATTCAATCAATATTTTGTTACTTTTTCTTTAAAATGTGCTATAATAAAAAAATTGAATGTTTTATACGACGATAAAATATAATTATCGACTCGTGAACATTTCCACTCGTCGATAAAATTTCATTTTATCGTCTTGTATAACAAATAACTATTTTTTTAAAGAAAATGTTACAAGTTACAAAAGCATTACTAACCTATTACTAAAATTCTTCATATCAGATATTATTACTCGGGTCATTAGTCAATAAACTTTTAATTAATTATAACTACTCTTTCTGTAATAAATAATAGTTTTTTATTATGCAATATATGCATAAAATATATTAGATATTTCCTCGCCAATTTGCGTAATGTTTAAGTTTCATCTTTTAAGCAATGTGTGCGGTCAGAAAATGAGGCTATACTACTTAGCACGTCAGTTATTATATATATGAAAACCAAACAAAAGAAAATATAAATACAAGCAGTTAAAATGCAATTGTGTGTTATTGTTAAGTGCACTTTTCGGCACCAACATGAATATAATTTATAATTTAGCGGTAAGTTAGAAATTCTGGTTTTGTGGATTGTACAAGTTTATTTTGGCACAGATTGTAACCTTTAGTGTGTCGGTGTGGTCTATGCCACAAGCACAACGCGTGGCTCATCCACAAACTTCTAATACAGCAATTCCAATTATCAGTCAATCAGGAAGTGTTGGAGCTGACGGCAGTTTTAATTTTACGTAAGTATAAACAATATATTTATTAAATTTTAAGCAATTATGATTTATGATATGTAAAAATAGTAGAAATTATAATACACTAAATCAAAAATTTTGCAAAATGCAATTGAAAATTTAATTTATGTTTTTCTTAAGTAAACAAGTTTATTAAATATAACTTTCTGCATAATTTTGTATTTCTTAAGAGTTTTGTAGAATAGGTTTAAATTGTACCTATATTAGTTAAGTAAACTTTATGTCATTACAAAAATGTACTTATGCAAGAACGTGTCTAATTAGCAAATTTCGGCATGCGTTTTATCTACTTTGAAAAAAAAAACTTAATTTAAAACACGCTAAAATACTTGTGTCTTAGCATTCATCTAAAGTTGTACAAATAAGCATGTAAAAATAGTATACTTCATTAAGAGTCTGAAAATAACTATTTTGTGCTTCCGTCTGTTTTGACGTATTTTACAAGTATTATAATCAGTCGGAAAGTTTAGTTTTCCGGCCTAGGCCGGTAAAGTGTTGTAGAATTTTATAACTAAAAGTTGGCACTAGTAATCATTAATTAAATTAACGTCAGCTGTCAATTTGTCAAATATAATGAAATTTGATTATATCTTATAATTGCTAAAAACTACAATGGTTTTATTTTCATATAAGTGAAATTGTAATAATATTATGTAATTGTCAAAAAAAACACAATTGTATTTCGCCATTATCGGTTTTAGTTTTACCAACATATGTTATTAAATTTTATTAAAAATCAATACTTAAATAACTGCTTTTAATTAATTTATACAATAAAGGTCAGCACAAAAATGTTGTGTATCACACGCCCTAAAAGTATTTTGCCAGTATTTGCTTTATGTAGGCCTCGGCTTCACCTCGGCCTCATACTTGAAAAATAGCACTTTCTAGACTAGTGATACAAATAACCATTTTGTGCTGCTAACATCGCAAACGCCAATATTCGTTCGTTAGTGTAGTTAGGTAATTGGCGAAAAAAGCTCTAGTGTTTTAAAATAAAAACTAGAAGTTTCTCACTCACTCACATGCAACGCTATGATGTACTTTTCGACGCTTGTTAGGTAAATTACTATTTCTGTGTGGGCGTGACAAATCATGCAAGCACAAAAATAGTATTTACGCAAAACTACATTAAAATTAGTTTCTTATAT
Source organism: Aquatica leii (assembly GCA_035610365.1). Taxonomy (NCBI): domain Eukaryota; kingdom Metazoa; phylum Arthropoda; class Insecta; order Coleoptera; family Lampyridae; genus Aquatica; species Aquatica leii. The sequence goes on along the minus strand of CM069434.1, from coordinate 97,308,219 downwards.
CTAGTTTCTCCATTGTCGTATTCTTTGTTTTTGATCATAATTCGTGAAACTTATACAGTTTGTGTGTTTTCTTCTAGTTTGTTAACCCTCTAATTTTATCCAGCTATTTTATAGGTGATCCACCTCTAAATCGTTTGGCTAATTTACCTAAATTAATATCTGTCCACAGAATTGCAGTATTTTTCTTTAAACAGTAGTTAATAGTCTGGTGTCTTCACTAATTTCTTGTATTATAAAATCATTTGTTCTGTTTTGTTAAAGAGACCCTTAGCAGTCTTCTCCAGCACCACAATTCAATGGCCGAGATTTTGCTTTTATCAATTTTTCTTAATGTCCAAGTTTTGGCTGCATATAAAGCAATTGGAAACACAAGTGTTTTCATCAGTCTAATTTTGGTGGATTTTGTTATGTTATGGTCTTAACGTGTTTTGTTGAGTTTTGTTGCGTTCGTTTTTGCAATTGCAATACGCCTTTTAATCTCGTATGTGCAATTTCCCGTGTTACTTATGTTTGAGCCTAAGCAGTCCGTATTGTTCTATTATTTTGATTTGATTCAAACCCAAAAAGACGCGGGTTGTATATTATTTCTTCTTATTATCATAATTTTGGTTTTGTTTTTATTTACTTCCATTCTTAGTTTTTTGCTTTCTCAGCTTTGTGTTTTAATGATGTTGATGAAAGTTTGCATTTCTTCGGGAGTTCACGCAATTATCGCTATCATCAGCATATCTTAGGCTTGATATTTTAACTCCTCCAATGGTAATTTCTCTATTTCAACTTTTTAGAGATTCTTCATTATTTGTTTTTCATAAATATTGAATAACAACAGAGATAATTAATATACAACCCAGTCAAAATCTCATTAGTGTTTCAAAAGATTCTGAAGGGCGGTCATTTTTACTGTAGCGGATTCTGGTTCCTAAAGTTGTTGGATAAGAAAGATAAAATGAAGTGGGGTTCCCATTTCAAGCAGAATAATGCATAGTTCTTTCCAAAATACACGATCAAAAGCTTTGACATAGTCTATGTAACATATGTAATAATAATGTTTATTTCTGTAATATAATACAAAAAAATATACAAAGAATCATACTTTTAAACAAAATACATCTTACGGAAATTAGGTACCTCCAAAGGAGACCTGTGTTGGAGGTAACCGTCATAAAATTAAGTAACTAGTTGACTTAGTGTAACAGTTAAAATAGATTTAACTGGTTCATTAATTATATCTTACATATGTTACCTACATAGGTATTTATTGATGTAGTAGAGGTGCTGGTGGAGAAATGAGCTGATATTTTTATAATAATAAAAGTAATGCTAAATAAAAGCAATGATTCACACGAATAGATAATTAATAAAAAAAAAATAAAAAATAAACTGGTATAAGATACCTACATAATGTTATACCTAAGACATGGTCAGTGCTGATATATTAGTAATTAAGTTTCATTTTTACTATTTGCAATTATATCTATGTAATGAGCCAAAATATACTTCAGAATCATCCATTGAAATTAGCCATTGACATTAATTGCTTTTTACCAGCTAATGATGTACATTTTGATATATGACTAGATCAAAGCTTAAAGAGCTTGGGAGGCATATACAAATTTGATCTTCTAAACTTTTCTATTCTAGGTCTTAGCAGAATTAGTTTTCCGACCCTTCTCCCTCGATTACTTATGTCTCTAGCAGTTGTTATCCCCAATTTACCACCCCCATCCAGAATGCCCAAAAATATTTTAAAAGAAAATAAACATCTTAAAGGTGAACGTCCTAAAAAGAGCCAGCGATCAGGTCTTTATTGACTTTTTAGCCATTAAACTAATAGTGTGCTTTTGCCCAATTTGCAGAGGTCTATAATACTTGGATTGCAATCTTGATTGAATTATTGCAAAATACAACATTTTTAAAATGTTCATCGGGCAGATATTTCTTAAAAAGTAAAATTTACGAATTGAATTTTGAATTTATTTTTTAAGTTTTGCAATATGGTCCCTCGATGAGAGTCGCATATCCATGATAATTTCTAGGTATCTAACTACCTCCACATACACAATTAGCAAACCTTCCACACGAGACATCATGATATTTAACAGTGCCGAATGATTCAGGAATTTTATTAAAATTAAAGACCATATAATTTGTTTTTTCTACATTTAAAGAAATTTTATTTTCATTCAGCCACCATTTCACTTGAACAAGGTCTGATTCCAAGTTACTTACAAGTTTATAAAGAGTATTAGCGTCATAGTTTAACACTGTGTCATCGGCAAACGATGTGTCCTTTCCCTTAAAGTTAGCAGAACAAAGATCATTGATGTAGGTCAAAAAAAGAGTCGGGCCCAGTACTGACTCTTGGGGGACTCCATGACAAGAAACTACTACCTCACGTAATTTATCATTAATTCTAAACTGTTGAGACCTCATGTTGACATAAGATTTGAACCAATCATTTGCTAATCCTCGTATACCCACTTTGTTCATGTTTCTCAATAAAATGCTATGGTATATCAAACGCTTTTTGAAAGTCCATGAAAAGAGCAGCTAATTAATAGTTATTATTTATTGCTAAATTAATTTGAGAAACCAACTTAGTTATTGCCATTTCTGTGTTAAGTCCAGTTCTAAAACCAAATTGATTAGTACTCAGGATACCATTCACATATAAAAAATTAGCCACTCTATACCATAATTAATAACTTTTTCCAATATTTTAGATAAAAGAGAAAGCAATGCCATTAACCGATAATTATTTAGATTAAATCTATCCCTTTTTATAAAAATCGGCACAACCATAGTTTTTTTATAATATCAGAAAAAACTCCATATTGTTTACTCATATTGAACAGGTGAGCCAACACATTAGCCAATTCATTTTGAAATCTGAAGTCCACAATCCTAACCGACTTTTTATTCTTTAGTAAATTGATTATTTTACAAATTATATATTTATCAGTTAGTTCAAAGAAAATTAAAATATTATTAGAAACAACGCAAAATTGGTTATTATAACTAGATATCGGATTAGAAAGATTGCTGTTTAGTCCGTCTTTTAATGTCTGCGTCATATTTAAAAAGTAATTATTAAATTAACAAGCTATGTCACTCTCCTGCACAATACAAGATTCTTCTAAATTTCAAATTTTTTTTAGGCGGTTGGTTGAGCAGTAAGATAAAGTCACTCGGGGTCGGCTATCTAGGTAGTCGAGCCGTACAACATCTGTACTCTCTTCTCTTCTTCTGCCTTCCTGTCTTTGTTGTTTTTTTTCTCTTTTGTTGCTTAAACACTTGATTCTTTTCTTTTTAATAAGTTTTTTCTTAAGTGTTCACTGCAACTATATGTTTCTTTTTCTCTTTTTAAGTTTTTTTTATCTGTTTTCTGTGTGGATGGGCACCGTAAGGTCGTTTCTCTTTTCGTTTTTTTACGGGGTGAAGAACGAATCAGGCATTAACACCAAACTTTATCTTTCTCCGTCTTTTCCTATCTCTATCTTTTCTACTTTTTCTATGTCCCAACCATTCTTCTTTCTTTTTTTGATCCTCTTTATGGTTTGCCTCTTGAACGGTTAGTTGGATATAGAAACCTCTAGGCTAATCTTTCTCCGTCTTTCTCTTTGCTGCCTTTCTTACTTTTCATTTTTTTTGTTCTACTTCTTTTTGATTAGTTTTTCACCTACATGCCACATCTCTTTCTTGCTTTCTTGTTCCTCCCAAAGGTTTGCTTTTTGAGCCGTTGCTCCTACAGGATTGCTTCACTGTCTCCATCTCTTTACAGAGTGAAAGTTGGACAAGGTAAAACATCTGGCCTCTTATTTTCTCTGCCTTTCTCTTCTTTTTACATTTAGGGTACTTTTCCTATCTCTTACTTCTTCCGAATTCTTCTATCTTTTGAATTGGGTTGGTTGCTTTGTAGTTACTTCTCTCTATTTAAGCTTTGTCTTTCTTTTCTTCCCAGATAACAATTAAGGATTGTCAAAAGCTTACATTAAGCTTCTGTTTGACAGGGGTTAAGGTTTTTTCAACCTTTTCACTGGCAAGTTTACGAGGGTTTTGACAAGGCTGTGACAAGCTTCCTAGTAGACACTTAGCAACCTTGCAACAAGCTTGCCATAGCCACAAATGAAAGCCTTGTAACAAGTAAACGACAACACTTTTACAAGCACTTAAAAAGTATATGCGACAAGGTTATAAAGCTTTTCATAACTTTATAGAAACCTTAATGAAATTGTTTAAATACCAGGTTAAAAAATTATTTAAACAACTTAAAAAGTAAATGTTTTATGTTAAATAACGTTTTATACAAAAATACATGTAATTTATGTTGAAAATTAAATACAAAAGGCACTTATAACTTATAAAAATATTAATAACAATATATGCACAGAATAATTACACATTCATTGAAAAAATAAGTCATTGTACATTTTATGACCATCCTTATTGCAAACTCTGAATTAAAAAGATATTAAGTAATGTAATATGTCTACAAAGTAACTTAGATACAGACAATTTACAATATAATAATTACATATAAATTGTAAAATGCATTATTCTACTTTTTTGTGAGTATTGTCTTTTTAGAACCCTGATTGAAAGTAAGGAATTTAAAAAACAGTAGTTTATTATGATAACCATTGCAAATTCTATCTTATTTTATCTTATGTATTGAAACTTATATCTACAAAATAATTACATAAGGAATATATAGAAAATAATAAGTTATTCTACTATTTCTACACACTTTCATTGGTAGGTTTTCTAGAATCCCTGTTGAAAGTTGCGAATTAAAAAAAATTAGATAGTTATACAAAGATCATTACCTTCGATTTTTTCGAAATTAGCTTGCATTAGCCAATCGCTAATGCCTTCTCTTATTACTGACTCCTTTGCATCCTTGTGCGCTTTTATGGATATATCTGAAAAATAAAATATTAATAAAAATTAGCTATAAAAATAATTATATCAAACACACAAGAAAAATTTTAACTGTGCCTGGATTTAAAACAGGAATACCCAAATGCTCTAAGGTGTTATGAAAAACTATAATACATGTATCAATAAATGATATGTAATTAAACTAAACTCAAACTACTCCTTTTTTCCTATTATGTAAATTAAGTTTTGATTTAGAAAATAAATACAATTAAAGTTCATGTTGTCATATATCAACGTTAATAACGTAAAGATACTCCAAATCAAAAAATGACTAACGTACCATATATAAATCTAAATGTTTCAGTCTTTTCGAAACTTTTTTTAGCCCCACCATTCTTTACTAGTTTGCCAGTTAATGAATATAGTTGTGCAAGGTCATCACTAATAAGTTTTCTGAGTATGTTTGCTATAAACGCCTTCACATCTTTTCCACCTACCGACAGCAAAATCTTAGTCTGAAAGTAAGAAAAAAAATTAGAATTTACAAAAATCTAAGTATTTGCTATTAATGTACTCAAAAATACTTACAAGTTTTTGTTTAAAAGATGAACTATCTGCCAATGTAGTGTTAAGGTGATCAAATCCAGCTTCATTTATTGGCAGAAGTGCAATTAATTCGTTGTTGCTATTATGTTGTGGCTGTGGTTGAGTAGGCACTTCATTTGTGGAATGCAGAAGAGCTACAATGTTGTCTAGTTTTCCTTCTATACGCTTTAAAGCATCACTTAATTCATTAATTACACTCCACATCATTTCCTGATTCAAATGGAGTTGACGTACGTCCCCACTGCTTTCTAGTCATAAAAATAATAGCTACTTAATATACAGGGTGGCCATTTGAAAACGAAACAGAAGCGTTTTAAGACAGTTATAGCCCGTTTCGTTTGCAAATGACCACCTGTATACAAGGATTACATAAACAAAACATGACATTTACCTGAGTTTGCATATCCGTTTGAGAAACGTTGACTTTTTGATTGTATAGCAACCGGTAAATTAACCGAGCTTGAATTGCAATGCACATCAAGGTCTTTATCGTAAGTTATTTCAGAAGAAGATTCACCTGAGATTGCATAACTGTTTGCTGGTTCTCCTATGTTTGTGTATCTCGGTTGTGTTGGAAATGGGTCTTGATTCATTAATCTTGGTGGATCTAAGTTTTGATAATTACATAATTTAAAACTATCTTTAATTGAGCTTAATTCGTATTTCTTTAGTACAATAGGTATTTATATTGCTTAGAAACTGAAGGGATTCCTTTTCTTTTAACTAATTATAGGTTAGGTATATTTTTGGAAATCAATTTAAAAGATTTAAATTATACTTACTCAATTTAAAACTTTTCTACGTTTAATATATTATATTAAAAGTTTTGAATATAAAACCGTTTTTAACTTCACAATATATAGAAAATATAGCGGGAAAATAAACTTTCACATGAGGTTCAGTGGATTATAACGGGACTACAACGTTGACACGTTGACTACAACTACGCTCTACTGCCTACTGCGCGTGCACACCAGTGATTAATCATTATTTTTGCATTTTCATTGGCAAGCTTTACATATTGAGAAGATCTAGGCGACTGTGAAAACGGTGTTGCAAGGTTTGTCTGTAAAGCTTGGCATTGACAATCCTACAAAAATGAAATGTAACGCTTGTCGTAAGCTTGAATGTTAATTGGGTTAGATTTACTGTAACCACATTCTTTTCTCTTTCTTTTTTTTTTTTGCTAATTCTTTTTTACTAGATTTTTCTCCAATCTGACTGTCCATTGCTCTCTTGGATTCTTTTTTGCCTGACTAAAAAATTGAAAATAATATTCTTCTTTAGTTTTCTTTGTATCATCGATTATATTATTTCTGTACCTATTGTAATTTTCTAGTTTTAAATTATAAAGCTAGCGAATTTTTTTAAACAATGCGTGTCTTTGTTTAAGGATATTTTCCATAATTATATCAAATACTTAAGGCTTTATAAATACTTTATTTGAGCATAGATTCATGCGTTAACCTTTTGTTCACATGTATATATATATAATGGTAGTGGCTCTTGTATCTACATACATTTCATTACTGCTGTAATGCATATACAACACCTTCCCCCTAAGAGTATTTACAAATCTAAACGCGTAGGAGGTTTTATACGTCTACCATACCGAGATTGACTTTCATACAGATCTCTGCTTGAGGTTTCAGTAAGTATAATACCATTATTATCATTTGACCTTTTTTCGTTATCAGTTTGAGGGTATTCAGGGTATAACCTTGAATCTAAATGGTACTCATTATCAGATCTTGTTCTAGATTGTTTTATATGGTTTGAATTTCGTCGTAACGTTTTAGAATCACTATCTCTACGAACCCAATATGATCTTGGTTCATTGGTTTTACCAAGTATTGTACCTTTTGCCAATACCTATCTCTATCTGTCTTGATAACTACCCTATCCCCCTTTCTAAAGCTTATATGACTGTTTCTACAGGTTTTATCATAATTAGTTTTAGAAATGTTTTGTTGTGTGTATAAAGAATTGTATATATGGTATTGTACTTTAGGTTCTAATTTAATATTTGTAATAGGCAAAAGAGTTTTTAACCTGCGGCTTTGTAAAATTTGTGCCGGTGAAACTTTTAAATTGATGATTGGTGTATTGTTATACTCCATAATGGATTCTCTATAGTCGGTTTGATCTTCGGCAGATTTTTTTAATATCTGTTTACAAATGTTTACAGCCTTTTCGGCCATACCGTTACTGCGATGGTAATAAGGAGAACATGTAAGTATGGATATATCTTTTCCGCGATAATATTCTTTACATTCGTAAGATAGGAATGGTAAGTTATCGGCAATTAATGTTTCGGGATAGCCAAATTTAGTAAATGTGTTCTGCATAGCGTTTATTACTTCTTTTGAAGTTTTATCTTTGAGTTTGTGCAATTCTAACCAATGAGAAAAGTAATCAATGAGTACTAAGTATGATGATGGTCCAACTTCTAAGATATCAGCGCCTATTTTATTGAATCTTAACGTTGGTATTTCATGTGACAATAAGGGTTCTTTTTGGTTTAGATGGCATGTATTTTTCGCAAATTCTACATGATTGTATGAACGACGTAATATCGCGTGACATGTGCGGCCAATAAAAATTTGTCTAGCCTTTGTAATAGCTTTACTAATACCTACGTGACCCTTATGTATCAATTGCAAAACAAATTCTTTAAGAGAATCGGGGACAATGGTTTTATTACCCAAAAATAATAACCCGTCTTCTAGATATATATCGTTTTTTACTTTAAAGTATGCTTTACACTCCTTAGATATTTTACTTTCTTTGGGCCAACCGTTAAAATAATATTGCGTGATTTGACTTAAATTTTTATCTTTAGTTATTTCATTTTTAAACTGTTGTTTTCGTTCTATACTCATAGGTAAATATTTCGATACGTAGTGTACCATTTCAAGCATTTCTGGATCATTGTCAGTAATTTTTAAATATGATCGTGATAACATGTCGGCGAAGTGTAGGTGTTTACCCGGAACATAATAAACATTTATGGTGTATTTAAGAAGCTTTAGTCTTAACCTCTGTAAACGAACCGATCCGATTTTGTTTATGGGTTTATTCATGATTGATACAATCGGTTTATGATCCGTTTGGATATCTACTTCAGCTCCGTATATAAATTGATGAAATTTTTGGGTTCCGAAATGTATGGCTAACATTTCCTTTTCTGTTTGACTATAATTAAGTTCATTGCTATTCATAGCACGAGACGCACAAGCAACTAACTTTTTGATGCCGTTTTCACACAATTGAAACATACAACAACCGATACCATTTTTTGAGGCGTCACATTGTAAAATGATTCTTTTATTGGGATCAAATGGAGTAAGTGCGGGGGCTTTTGTTATAATGTTTTTTAAATTTTGGAAAGCGTTGTCGTGCAATGCATGCCATTGCCATTCGACATTATTCTTTAACAACTGTGTTAGTGGATGCATAAATTCGGCCATATTTGGTATATATTTTCTTACGTAATTAAATGACCCTATAATTCTTTGCAGTTCCTCTTTACATTTTGGGCTTTCTAGTTCTACTAAAGATTCTACACGATCAGAGTCTATTTTCATTCCTTCACTAGAAAAAATTTGTCCCATAAATTTTACTTCTTTTAATTTGTATTGAAATTTTTCTTTGTTAAACTTAGTATTATACTTTCTAGCTCTTTCTACAATTTTTTCAACGGTTATGTCGTGTTCGCTTTCATCTTTACCCGTTACAATCATATCATCATGACAAATAACTAAATTACTAATATCTCCAAAATTTTGCTCAAGCGCTTCTTCAAACAGATCCTGAGAATTAGATAAACCGTAGGGTAAAACTAAATACCGATATACTCCAAAGGAGTGGAAAAACAACATTTCCATGATGATTCCTCATCTAATTTTAAATGGTGAAAACCTTCTGATAAATCGAAAACGGAAAAATATTTTTTACCTTTTAACTGTGACGTTATTTCCTCTAACGTAGAAACTAATCTAGGTTTTCGTACAATATGCTGATTCAGGTCTGAAGGATCGAGACAAAGACGTATTTTGCCGTTATGTTTTTCTACAATTACTGTTCTATTTATACTTGCTTTATTATTTAACTCGTTTACTTTTACTATCGCCTTTCTTTCGACTAGCCTCTCTAATTCGTTTTTGAATGCATTTTTAATTGCGTTGGGTATTTTATTTGGTGGATGACACACAGGCTCAAATTTTTTTGAAACCGTAATAGAGTATTCACCCGGAAATTTTCCCGATCCCGAAAATATGTCGGAGTTTTGGTTTATAAACTTTTCTTTATTACCGGCATTTTCTGCAAGCTTATTACTATCTATTCTTTTTACTAGCCCTAACTTTAAAGATGCTTGACCCCCTAACAAAATTTGTTCAGCATTTTCGATAATCATGAAATCTTCATAGATTTCTGTGTCCCTATACATACAATATAAACTAACTATACCAAGAGGTTTTAATTTAGAACCATTAAAAGATTTAAGTACACAATTTGTAGGTCTAATTTTAAATTGGGAATGTAATTTTTTAAATACTTTAATTGGCATTATACTCACTTCTGCCCCAGTATCGACCTTAATTTTAATTTTTCTATCTTCAATATTTATGATTTCGTCCCATATGTTGCATTTGCATTTACAACGTATCTTATCATTACCTAAACAAGTACATACATTATTTACTGTAACAGTATTAACAAAAAAATCATCATCACTATTACTTTCACAATCTACAGATTTAATATTTTTGACTTTGCAAGCGCTAGCGAAATGGTTCAAATAACCACATTTTTTACAAGGTAGTCCATATGCCGGACATTGGCGTGGACCATGAGTTGTATTACAACGTCTACAACTAAATTTTTCATCTGTTTTACATTTAACATGATATTTATTACTTGGTTTATTTTGAACAAAACTGCTGTTAGGATTAGTACTTACTATTCTAGGCTGTCTCTTACTTCTAAACTGTCTTCTATTTGTCTTGACCATGTCTATTTTTGAAGAGCTTTCTTGTTTGAATTGTTCATTTTGAGATCTGCTCTGCTCGCTGGTTCTGCAAAATGTTATGGCTTTCTCCAATGTCAGTTCGTCAATGCGTAGCAATGCTTCTCGGGTAGTGGAATCTCGTATGCCCATCACAACTTTGTCCCGTAGAGCTTTATCTTCATTTGTTTGTCTTGGATCCACTGTGTTATAATTACAAGACTTTACTAAGTGTTTACATTCAGTCAAGAAATGTTCAAATGTTTCACCATCCTGTTGCATTCTTTTTAAGAAAGTGTATCGCTCAAAACACTCATTGACTCGTGGATTAACATAATCATCGATTGCGGATATCAAATATGCATAATCGTTGGTATGATCTGCTGGTATACTAAATGTACTTAATATTCTTGACGATTCAGTACCGATTATATTTCTTAATATTGATAATTTAACTTTATCGTTGGCTTCATCATTGCCACTAGCCATAAGGTAGTCTTCGAATGTGGTTTTCCAAAATTTCCATTCGTTTGCTGCATTAGAGCTTTGTAAATCAAAGTCTGGTGGTAATTTTACTTGGACACTTTTCGCCATACCACGTGCTTGTAGGTTATATTTTAAAATGTAGGTAGTTTAAACTTAATACCAATATTTGAGGTTTTATCCTTTACTTAGACTGCGCCATGTTTAAGGATATTTTCCATAATTATATCAAATACTTAAGGCTTTATAAATACTTTTATTTGAGCATAGGTTCATGCGTTAACCTTTTGTTCACATGTATATAATATATAATGGTAGTGTCTCTTATATCTACATACGTTTGATTACTGCTGTAATGCATATACAACAGTCTTCTAATTAATTCCTCTTTTATACAAGGTTCTAAGGGTTGTACTGATTTACGTGTAGCTAATGTAACAGTACATGTTTTTTTTTACATTTTTTGCTTAATTGTCTACAAAAGTAATTAAACGCTTCATTTACATATTCAAATAGGTATAAACTACTCTAATCTTTTTCAAAAAACAATATATCAATTTTTTTAATGACTCAATTTTCTCTGTAAGGTTAATTACATAGCCTACTATATACAATAAACAAAGTGAAGTCAGTAATGCTTACATGATCTATTGCTCTAACAAATGAGTGAATATTTAACACATTATTATTAGACCTTATAAAATATGATCAAGACAGCTCCCAGTTTTCAATCGGGTAACCGTATCTATGTATTATTTTAAACCAAAACTATTTAAAACAAAATTGCATTTATCAGTAATATTATTATCAGATAAAAGATATAAATTCATATATTCTACCAAAAATAACATTTGAGTCCTAATAAATTTATACTGGTACATTAAAGTTATATTAAACTCTCTACATTTTTCAATTATTTGTCTCATATTGTTTATTTGCTCTCGGGTCCCCCGCCCTCGTGCAACTCTTACTTGTTCAGCAGGTATTTGCCATTCCAGATAATATTATTTTGATTAAATGTGAGATCGAAGATATAGGTCTATAATTCTCGCATCTTTAGTTTAGCTTTTTTTATGAATTATAATCATATTCGAGTTAATCTAGCCTTTTGACCAGATACTTGTGATCCATACTTTGTTGCACCAGTTTCTCATCTTGGTCACGCCCTCCTTATACAATGTCTTTAATATTTTACTACTTATGTTATCCTTTTCTACAGCTTTATTATTATGTAACATTTTGATGGTGTTTTTAACTTCATCTTTAAGTATTGGAGATTCTAGAGTAATTTTCCTATATCTTCGCCTTTTCCTTAATCATTCAGTAGTTATATTCCTGTATAATTCTGTGCAATATTTTTCCCATCAATCAGATTTCTTAGATTTGTGGTTTCAACTATCTTGTAAATTATTATTTCATTTTTTCCTTGGTATTATTTCAGCTTTTGCACATATTTTGTTTAAATATTCGTTCATATCGGATCTGAATTTTTTTGAATGTTTCTGAATTTCTTTACTTAGTCTTTGATATATTATTTCGTTTTTTTCAGTGTTGGTTCCTTGCATCTTTATATTTTAGCTTATTCTAATAATTCTCATATTTTTTTGAACATGCAGTGTTTCTTGTGTAATTGGACTTTATTTGGGTCCTCGTCTTTATATTTCTAAATGTTTTTTTTGTGTTTATCATTATAGTTTTTAACTTGCCCCACACTTTGTTGATTTTTAACTTTTTGATCTGTTGTAATGATATTTTTATTCAACAGATTTTTGTAAATGGGTATCATTTCTTCTTTTAGTGTTGGCTTTGTTTTAAGTTTTTTAAGATGAATTTTTAGTACGGTTGTTAGTGAATTATGATCTGACCCACAAATTTTTCCCGAGTATGTTTTCACTTCTTGTATTGTGTTTTTAAATCTGATATTAATTAAGATAAAACCAATTTGATTTCTATGTTTAGCACTAGGCGGTTTCCAGGTATAAAGTCGTTTTATATAGTAATATGATGAAACCTAGTACTGCGTTTGTCCATTTGGTACTTATTTTGATTGCTACACTATTAATGCTTTCAGTTTCGTTACCTGAAAAGTATAATGTATTTTGTTTTTTGTTTTAAAATACCCAGTCCCTTTCTAATGGGTTTTGTTTAATACCAGGATTTTTATATCTTCCGTTTCTTTCTCTACAGTAGCAAGTTTACCAGGCTGTAACAAACCTCGTGTATTCCAAGTGGCAACTTTTATTTTTTTCCGTGAAGGGTTTTTTTTTCTTTATCATTCACAGCAAGACTCAGTACATTCTCTCCCAGAAATCCGATTGGGGAAAAGTTTACCTCCGGATTTGTTTTGCATTACATTAGCCATGTTATCATATATAGTAATTGTACACATAATACACACACAAAGTAGCCTTGGGAAGTTAGTTGAAATTAGTTCCTTTTTGTTTTTCAAGCGTAGTAATGCATCCAATTAGATCAATTACACTTAAACTTTTTTATTCCTGACTTAGATCTGATACTTATTTTTAACTAATTCTGGGGTGCTGATTTAAAAAATGTTTTAATAGTTTCTGCCTATCACGTCAAATTTTTGTTCTATCTTATTTTGACTTTTTTCACTTTTTCACCTTCTGATATACGCCTACTGTAATTTAAACTTCGTTCTTGTTGTCCAATATATTTCTTAGCACGCCTTATATCTATGTACTTGTTATAGACTTTTTTACAACGGCAGGGCTTGCTAGGTCAAGGGTAAGATACTTAGTATGACCGTTACACGCATTAAATGTTTAGGTTTGTATTTGTTCAACAAGTTTCTCAGAAAGGGCTTAGTTGCAGGTACCTGACGGCAACCTTTTTGCAATGGCGGGGAGAGGTTGTAGTATCAGGGGTAAAGTACTTAGCATTCTACATCCTTAACTGGTCAGTAATTTCATTCAAATCGAACGTCTTAGACTTGTTTGGTATAAATTAGTGTTTTGAATTTTGTACAAGCAATTGTGCACAATTTAAATAAACAAGGGCTACTAGAAAGTGTTTTAATACAACAGATACATTTTGTTATATATGTGGAAGCTTTACTGTTCCAAATCAGAGGATAAACATTAGTGATTTTGTGAAGATATATTTAGCGTAAATTTAAGTTAGAAATGTGGCTACCAAGACAAGTCTTGGGCTTCACATAAAGTTTGCAAGCCTTGTGTTGAAAATTTACGACAGGAAAGCGTAAGAAAATGGCATTCGGCATTTCCATGGTTTGGAGAGAGTCTAAAAATCACACAGATGTCTGTTATTTCTGCTTTACAAAAACTACAAACTACAACAAAAAAACCAGGCAGAAAATCATCTACTTAAACCTAGATTCAGCAAAGCGTCTAGTGTCATATTCTGATGATATACCTGTGCCAGTTTTTATTGAGTTTCTTTTACTTGAAAAAGATCTGTCTAATGACATGAATGAGCATAATGACGACATGGATTTTAAATGCAGTCCTTCTACTTCTTCTACACCTCAGATATTTAACCAAGCCGAATTAAACGATCTAATAATTGATTTAAATTTTCCACAAAATGCATCAAAATTACTGAACAAGAAGCATTTACTTGAAGAAGGCACAACAATTACGTTTTTTCGTACAAGAGAGAAAGAACTGATGCAATATTTTATAATGAATACTGATTTAGTATATTGCCATGATGTGCCTGGTTTACTGAATTCAATGAGTGTGACGTAATATGACTCAAGTCAATGGCGATTATCTTTGCACAGCAGTAAAAGAAGTTTAAAGTGCGTTCTACTCCACAACGGAAATGCATTGGGTTTAATTCCAATTGACAATTTTGTGTTTCTATAGAAAGCATACGAAACAATTAAAACTGTGATGGAAATAATTAAATATAAGGAACATAAGTGGATCATCGGTGTAGATCTTAAAATAGAAAACTTTTTACTTAGCTTGTTGGTGTTGTTTGGAGGATTTACAAAATATCCAGTTGTGTTTGTGGAACAGCAGAGCAAGAAATAAGTTTTGGATTCAGAAAAATTAGCCGATGAGAATAGAATTAAATATTGAAAACCTAAACATAACATACGAACCTTTAGTGGAGCGAACAAAAATCATTTTCCCCCCTTTTTATATTAAACTGAGTTTGATGAAGTAGTTTGTAAAAGCGTTGTACAAAGACGGTGACTGTACAGTCTTTCGTGGCGCTCATCAAAACTTTTCTTTGAAAATAAAAAACCAAAAAACTATGTGGAAATCGTTAAAATTTTGATTAAAAATTATTATCATTTGAAGTGCAACATGAGCGTAAAACTTCATTTTTTAAATAGTTATCTTGACAAATTTTCTCTTAATGTTGGAGATGTTAGTAATGAACAGGGTTTCCATCAGGATTTAAAAGAGATGGAAAAACGTTATCAAGGAAGGTGGAATAGTCACATAATATTTTCTAATGATTATATTTATCTAATGTGATACGCAAAAACTGATGTGATATTTGAGTTCAGCAGCACTAAATTAGTAAAAAACAAATCTTAGATGTAAGTCAGCAAAAATTATGTTGACCAGTATTATTTGATCTTTGACTGCATTTTTATTTATTGCCGCCGAACCGATATCTGTATCTACGCCGACAATGAAACAACCAGAACTGCTGCTTCCTGCTTGACGTTTGAGATCAAGGTTTGTCTTCCCTAGACTGATTGCTGACAAAAGCTTTTACATCAGTCTTGTCGTGGTAAACAGTGATATAGGATGTAGGAGAGATAAAAATGTATTGGGACACGGTTCTTTTCTTGTATGGAGAGGTGGGAAGGAGTCGAGACTTACGTGAACAAAGTCGTTTTGCTGAAATAGACTTATCATCTACTGGGAACGTAAAAGAGCATCTACCCGTTACATCTGGTAACCATGATCTAAATGTGACATTTCACCTACCAATAATTTACCAGTTCATTCAAAAACCCGCATCAAGTGTGGCTTTATTAATATAAAATGTACAATGTAACAAATTTTTGAATAACATTGAACATTCTGGAGGAGACAACGTGTAAACAGTGTTTAAACTTGAGCAGTCGGTTGATGACACAGCTTTGCCTATTGTTTTGTCTTCCACACGTAGTAGTGATGTTAAAATTTAATTTTTTGTTTTTTACTAAGTAACTTTCCTCTTCTTCTGTGCTTCTTTATAGACGTAATATTGATTTTACTGTCCGGAAGTAATGTAGCGGATGTTCTTCGAAAAATGTGGTTTATATACTTCTTCGGTTGAGAGAGTTGCAGACATGTGGCAATTGTTTTTGGGATACCTCTAAAGATATTTTTTAACAAGTTGGATAGTGCAGACATTCTTCCTATACTGCAAAAAAAATTAAGGGTGAGGTAGTACGTTTCCTAGTCGTAAGGCAACATATTTCTTATACGCAGCTAAAGCAGAGATGACAGTGTCATCAACAATAGTAAATCCACGTTTTTAAATAATGTTTGTTTTTGAGGCTGTTACAACTAAGGCAGAATCTCTGTCATCAATGCCGTTTGTTGATGTATTCTTTCAGCAAAGCTCCATAGATTCTAAGGAGATCAACTTAAAATAATGACGTTTATACCGCTTCATCAGTTTTTGATAATATTTTAGAGAAAATTTGTTCAGCGATTAGTAACTGACATTTTATTCTAAAATTTCTTAAAATTTTTGTTTAAAACAATTCATGTTAGCAACAAGTAACAATCTAGCAACAAACGGTTTATTTAAATCATGGTCATATTTTTTTGTTGTTTTTAACAGTTTTTAATTAAATGTTGTAAACGTTTTGACGTGCGTAAAACGTTGTACATAAGGGCTCTTCTTCTTCGGGCTTCAAACTTCGGCAGCGAGCATCATTTTTTACTTTCGGCCGTTTGTATGTAAATAACTATTATTTAACAAGTTTTATCGTAAATGGGGCGTTGTTTTTTTCACCGGTTGGCATTTTTGAGCCCGAATGAAACGAAACTATAAATAGCAATTGTAAAACGACTTATTTTGTTATCGTTGAGTCATTTGTTTTAGTAACATTTTTTAATGAGCATGTAAACAAATAAATTCTTGCAGTTGCTGTTGACCGTTTTTTTATACCTTTTTTAAATTTTTTTTCTTGTCAGCAATGCTTTAGTTAAAAATAATAAGTGAGTGTAATCTTTACGCGCGATTGAAGCAAAACTTTTTTGTCGTTTGTGACAAATATTACTGAAAAAATTTAATTTAAATTAAAATAAATATAATTTCAAGTTGTTGATGTCTTTTTTATTTTTATTTATCTATAAAGATGTAAAATGTTTTTTGGATTCTACCATTTTAAATTAGAATATGCAAGGCAACCCAAATGATATGATAATACGCAAATGTATAATTGGTTGCATAAACTGTAGTAAAAAAATGTTTTCGTATAATGTATAAACAATCTTGATCACTGTATGAATTTTTTTTTTAATTTAATCATCAATCATAACTATGATACACACAACTATTACGGCTTTTTAACAAATCTTTGATTAAAAAATTTACAAAACAGAAAAGTGAAAACATACAAGATGACTAGGTCAATAATTGATTAATCATCATTACCTAAAGTTTCATTTCCTTCAGTTTCCCCTTCAACCTCATCTGAATCACTATTATTTACAAAAAACGTCAAACTTTTCACAACCTTATCGATTAAATCATCTGATTTTCACATTTCTACAAACAGT
The DNA here is from genome assembly GCA_035610365.1 of Aquatica leii. Classification (NCBI taxonomy): domain Eukaryota; kingdom Metazoa; phylum Arthropoda; class Insecta; order Coleoptera; family Lampyridae; genus Aquatica; species Aquatica leii. Next base: position 97,290,513 of record CM069434.1, on the reverse strand, counting down.
AGTTACTGTTTTTAAGTAATCAGAAACCACGCGAGCTGTGACGTAAGAAAAAAAAAATAGTTATTTCTAAGTCGCGCCTAAATAAGTTTTACTTTAAAAAGGTGACATATTAAGATCATTTTCAAATAATTGTTTTTATCTTTGAAGAAATCGTAAAATTTTTATTGCAGTTATGAAACCGGAAATGGTATACATGTTCAAGAAGGAGGTTATTTAAAAAAAGGTGAAGCCAGACTAAACGATGGTTCTCAAAGTGCTGATGGAAATGACGGTGATATTCAAGTTATTGTAGGCGCCTTTGCTTATAAATCGCCAGACGGCACTGACATTCAGCTGCAGTAAGTATTCGCTTACAAATAATTCCAAATAAACTAATTATTATTTAATTGATTAGATATACAGCTGATGAAAACGGATTTCATCCAGTGGGTGCTCACTTACCTACACCACCTCCAATTCCACCTGAAATTCAACGTGCTTTAACTTTACTACCACAATCTGATCCACACGAAGCTCAACAATCTAATGTAAATGGTCCTCATCAACAATTCAATCAACAAACAAACAGTCCATTTAATTTTTAAGTTTTTTAATTATAGATACGATCATTTATTAGTCAATTATAAAATAAAAATCCTGCATTAATCAAACTTGAAAAACATTTGCTTTTTATATACACTGATAAAATTTAAGCATCTAATTTTGTATATTGTTGAAAGTATTTTTTATGTCATTTCGTCTATTTCTAACTTACAGAAAAGCTTGCAGAAATTAATGTAATCTATGCACCATACATTATACCAAAAACCAAACCAGTACAATATACAAAATCTAAAAAAAGTGATTGAGTAGCATTTACAAGAATTATTTTAAATAAATAACTTAAAAATTTAAACTGTCTATTAAATAATTAAAATCTACAGAGTGATTTATTAACAATTAAAATATTTTAACCGTAGAATTCTGGGATAAAGATATTAAAATTTAACTCAATTTACTTAGATGACCCCCTTACTAGGGGTGTCGATTTTGAGTCCTTACTGAGGGTGTTTTATTTAAATTTAAAAACTGTATGTACCCAGTACTTCAAAGCTGATTAACGCATTTTTGTTATACTTGACAAAAAGTGTAGGTACTATACACTGTACCAAATTATGTTAAATAGACGTTTCTGGCTACTACCAGAGGCGTACGACAGAAGCAAGTGAGTGGTTAAACCTAATAGTACGCTACTGTCGGAATTGCTATTTTAGCACAATTTTCAAAATTTATTAACAATTTTACTAATCTTGAAATGCGAGATATGCTTTGTATTGATGTACAAGAAAATTATTCCTGTTTTGTTGCTGTTCGGAGATATTGAGAAATGTACCCAAACAGAGTTCAACCCAATCGCCAAACTTTCAGTCACATTTTTAGTCGGTTAGTAGGTTCTGAAAAATATATAAGCCTAAAAGTAATGTGGGAAGACTTAAAATAATAACCGCTGATCAGAAGGATAATATTTTAGTGCAATTTGCTAATAATCCTTAACTAAGCACTCGGGTTTATCAGCAATGAGTAAACCAATTTTTAGTTTTTAGAGTACTGAAACAAAACAATATACGATCTTACTACTATCAATTTACAATAAATTAGCTGCTAATAAACAATAATAAGTTGTAAAAACTAGTTTATAGATTAAACAATACCTACAGAAGTTAATTTATAGATTAAATCGTAATTATTTTTGTGTTCGCTGTTTGAAGGTATTGTTGGTTTGGTCACTTTTTAAACTTAACACAAAATTCATTTGTACTTTGATTAGGTTTGTCGTCCGTTCACGTTTTACAAAGATTATCGTTGATTGAAACATGAAACATTTTTAAAACTAGAAACCCTAACCTCAATGTACATAATTTAAACAAACTTGTAAATATATTTGCCCAGTCTAAAATGGGTTTTGAACTCACATTATACCATTAACCGTGGCAGGTTTAACAAGGCGGCAAAGAGCAATTTTTGCCTGAGCCCCCCGGTAAAAGGGCTCCCGTAATTCCATATGAACAAGAAAAAAAGTAATAGTGTTAAATACTTTGACGTCGGTCGTATGAAAAATAATAATTACAACAATGTTCAAATGTCGGCAATAGTAATTAGTAATTATGTTAAAGCTGAATGTGAACAATGGATGGGAAAAAAAACAAAGAAGGTGGAAAGTTGCTGTTTAGTATGGCGAAATGGTAATGGGGCGACCGTTCGTCGACAATCATCATGACACAGGACACAGACACTATAGTTACTTGAGTTAGTTCTGACTGAGCCACGTTTGCGTTAACAACGAGTATACCAGTATACTGGCGTAACTACCGGTGTACGCGTGTTCCATAGAACACGGGCCGAGCGTCTTAGGGGGGCCGTAGACAGTTAAAAAATGTGCATCGTCGATCCATTTGTACCAAACGGCGAGCGATTACACGTCGGGCCTTGGGCGGTCTCTTTGATCAGAGAAGAAGACTGATATGAGAATAGAATCAAGAAACTTTGGTTTTCCTTTGTTACCTTTCTTTAGTTTTAGGTCAAAGTGAAATAGATTAGTGCAAAAAGCCTAAAAGTGGATTTGCATAGAGAAAAGAAAAAGAAAATCAAAAACTTGAAAACTCAGCAAAAGATCCAAGTCAAGCCAAATTTAAGCTTGGTAAATTTTTCATCACTTCTCCTTCAGGTGCTTCTACATCACAAAAAAAGATGATATACTACACCCAAGATAAAACTAAAAACAAATCAACCCTTAAACCTCTGGTTATCGGTCAGGATGAGTCATCAATGGATAGTGAACTTTTTGTTCAATCAGATGCCAATGTTGAACCTGAAACTTCTGCGTCTACTTATACTGTTGTGCAAGAGCAAGATAGAGCAGGACCACTGCCAATTGTGTGTGTGAATTTGAAAACGACAAAGGGTTGTATGAAGAATGCAATGCGTTATTAAATGAAGATAAAATAGGGCTCTTTTATTAGCAGGTCCTTGTATACCGAAAGAATCTGATATGCTTGATGGAAAATTCAAACAATCAAATGACAAAGGTCGGTTTAATTTTTTTTGTATTCTACAAACAATAAGAAACCTTTCAAGAAAGATAATCGCAGTCCCTGGTTATCATATTCTGTAGAAAAGAATTACGCGTATTGCCATTTTTGTTGGTTGTTCGGAGATGAAATTTTTTTGTGGTACACCGGTTTCACAGATTGAAAACATTTTTCCACATCTGTTGTTCAACACGGTTTAAGCAAAGCTCATCTTAACAACGTAGTTCTTGCTTCAACATTTCTTCAAAAATTAGATATTGATTATTAACTTAATGGACAAATAAGCAACTAGTCAAACAAATGGCGCACGATTCTGAAAATACTTTTAGACACTGTAAAAACTTTATCTGCTTTGGGCGTTGCTTTTTGAAATCACAGGAAGATCTTACAGAAAGTGAATTAGCCTAGAATGCATTTGTTCATAATTCAGTTGATTTTTTGTTATAATTCAATTTTTCAGGCACATATTGAATCCTCGCAGCAAGTCAAATATTTGAGTAAAACAATTACTTTCGAATTAATGAATATTTTGGCAAATGAAACCGGGAAAGCTATTGTTAACAAATGTAAAAATGCAAAATTTTTCACATTAATTACTGACTTTACAACAGATGTTGCACATCTAGATCAAATGACTATTTTTTTACGTTATGTTGTGGTTGAAGATAAAAATGCCAATTCCAGCACCAGCTGTTCTAAAATATGTATAAAAGAGAGGTTTTTATGCTTCGTACAATTACAAACAAGAGACGCAGCATCTATTTGTAACGTAATCAGTACAATTTTGTTTGACAAATATAATTTTCAGATGAAATATCCGTGTGGTCAAAGATATGACGGTGCCACTATCATGTCAGGAAATCGCGGTGGTGTTCAAACAAAAATGAAAGAATTTGTTGCCAATGAATCATTTCTCCCGTACGTTTACGCTAAACGTCAAATAAATTTGGTTTTAATGCATACAACAGAAGATAATGCTAGTCCATCAATAAAAGTATTTTTTGCAACCATTCAAAGCATATTCGAATATTTTTCAGAATCTTATCGACGATGGGACGTAATTGTAGAGAAAAGCAAAAATCCGTCGAGAAACTCAAGCAGTTTTGGCATTCAGTTTCTCACGGAATTAAGGAAAGATATATTTGAGTCATACGTTGAAACAGAAACAGGTGAACTTCTTGATCAAGTTGGTGTAGAGCCTACATCACGTGAAAGGATTCTTCACAACAAAGGTCTGAGAACAACACGTCTGGCTGCACGATTGAAAGCTGTAGAAACAATAATTCAAAATTTTAAATATATCATAAATTGCATAGAAAATGAAATAAGTATCAAAAATTGAAGCTTCTGGAGAAGATATAATGAACGCTCGATTGTTACTTTCCTCGATGAATTGGCTGTTTTTTCTTAGCTTATTATGGTGGCATTTAGTACTCAGCGTGATAAATACTCTACAATTTCAATGGCAGAAATAAGAATTGGAACTGATAATGGCTCAGAGGTGCTATTTAACAGCATTAGAAAAATTAAAAAGGTTGAGAAATGAAGGCACTTGCAATAATTTTGTTCTAAAGACAAAACAAAAATGGCAACAAAATGGACTGGGAAAACGCCGATTTTCTCGTTATTCAAAAACTCAATACCAAGAAAATAATAAATGAAACAGGTGCTGATTCGGGTTTGAAAATACATGAAACACATCGAGCCAGTTACTAGGTGATTTTGAACACAATGTGCAACAAATTGCCAAAACGTGCAGAAGGATTTGAAGAAATAAACGACGTTTTCGGTTTTTTGATGCCTGAAAAATTGATAAATTTAAGAGAAAATGATTTGAAAACCAGTATTGGGACTTTGATGAAGAAATATTCCAAATTTTTTACTACAGATATTAAATATGAATTGATGACTTTTAGTGATATGTATTTTACGATAAATATTAATTTTTCGAACGACAGCCCATTAGATTATTTAGATTTTATAATTGGAAACAATTTAGTGAACAGTTTGCCTGAGTTGTGCTGTTTATTTAGATTGTTTTTGACACTGCCTGTAAGTGCAGCTAGTGCTGAACGTGTCATGTTTTTTGTTTTTATGTTCAATAAAAAATTATAATTAAAAATTTTGCTACGATATTCGGGCTTTTATTTTTATACCAAAAAATGAGCCTTATTGATAAGTTGCCGCCCGGGATTTTTTTGTTCTACCGGTGGGGCCAAGCGGCAATTGCTCCGTCACTGCCGTCGAATTTATATGGCGATTTCTATTGCATCAAGTATACTGTCCCACAAAACAAATAAAATTTACCTGATGCTACTTTTAGACCTAACGAATCTAGTGGTTCTAGCATTGATGGTATGTCACAAGACGAAGAGCCGTATCTGGTTGACCCCCCAGAAAGAATTTATTCGTCTGACGAGGAATTTAGCAAATACGAGTGGCTCTCGGACTTATCTGAGATACCAGATTTTCATTTTAAAGATGTATGATCTAGAACTCAACTTGTATTTGACAATCTTCCCTTGTGTGTGGAAAATATTGAAAAACTTTGAGACAAAGAGGTTATGGATATGCTAGATGAATGCATATGCAAAATAGTTAGAAAAAACAAATCGACTACATCAAAAACACAGCAGATATTTCTCTATCCAAAAAACTTCCAAAGTAGAAATCCAACAGTTCTTAGCTCTTTGTATATTACAAGGACAAGTAAAGTATCCTTCAATAAGAAAGATGTTCAGTATGGATCTTCTGTACTATGCATGATAATGGTCTATGCAAAGTTCGGCCACTTCTAGATACCGTAAAATGAGGTGAATAGCAACTGCAGGCTGAATAGAAACCAAAACAAGAAACTTTTTTCAAAAATTGGTATTTCTTAGTATTTCATAATTAAACCTCAATCATCAATACTCAAACACTCAACAGGTGTCTGTAAAGTGTATTAACACAAAAAATTTATTTTTGTTTGTTGGTAACACTGTTTCAGTATTAATCTCCTGTGCCATGAAAATCGGTGTGCATTTCACTCTGCACAAACTTTGTTCGCAGTTGTAAGATAAAAACAGGTAAGATGGTTAAGTTTTTGGTCAAAGTAGGTTTTAGGTGTCTGGTTTACATTGCCGTTTTCAGAATTTGTTTATCTTACTTACGTTTCCATTTACTGCATAATATGTTTTATAACCTCAGTTTTGATTATTTTTAGGGTGAATAGAAACACGGTGTTTCTATTCACCGGCTGTTTCTATCAACGCCATAATTTATTGAAATTTGTGTTTTTATTGCAGGAAAATGTCCTGTGTTTACAAACCCGACCCTTGAGGTAAAACATATAAAAAAAAATTGATAAAAACAATCTTAAAGCAGCTCTCACCTCAACTAATCAGGGTATGAGTTATAGGCTGGCGAGCTAAACATATAAAGTTCATTATTTTGTGCTTTATCGACATCACAAAAAAACCAATCTAAAGCCTCAGGGAAGTCAAATAGTTCTAACCAAACAAGAAGAAAATGTATTTATTTATCAGTTAATAGTTTGTTATAATTGGGGTTACCCACTTGACCATTTGGATGTCAGGATGATTGTAAAAAATTATCTTGACAGTAGATGCAAAACAATCCCAAAATTTAAAGATAATTTTTCCGGCAAGGACTTTGTCTATTCCTTTCTAAAACGTCATAAAGACTTATTAACAACAAGAATCTGTCAGAACATCAAGCACTCAAGAGCTGCTGTTTCTCCCGTCACTATTAATGCCTATTTCGATAATTTAGTCGCGGAACTGAAATACGTACCACCATCAAATATAATAAATTATGATGAAACAAATCTAACCGACAACCCGCGTAGAAAAAAAGTAATATCGAAGAGGAGCTGTCGTTATCCGAAACGCATTTGTAATACATCAAAATCAGCTATTTCCATTATGTATGCTGCTTCATCTGATGGGAAATTTTTACCGCCATACGTAGTGTACAAGATCAAAATTTTTATACTTGTTGGACAGTTGGTGGGCCAAAGGGTGCTAGGTATAACAGAAGCTCATCTGGTTGGTTTGACGCAATTTCTTTCTCAGATTGGTTTCAAAAAATTGTAATAATAACCATAAAAGATTTACCAGGCAAAAAATACTTAATTGACAATAATCTCAGCTCACATTTTTCTGCTAGTACAGTGTCTGCTTGCGAAGAACATAATGTTTCATTTATTTTCCTTCCAGCTAATTTGACGCATTTGACCCAGCCTCTTAACGTGGCGTTTTTCCGCCCTCTAAAAACAGGAGAGACCGGGGCACAGTGGACTATTTTTTAAATTTAAATTTTTACTTTAAAAACTATACAAGATTAACCTGATTTCTCAGTACTTGATGAATATTTACAGTTTTTGCTACGATGTAACTATAACACAACTTTCGTTAATTAAAATAGTTTGAGTAAAAAAAATATTGTTTTTTTTTTCAATGTCCAATGTTTCCATATGTCGGGGCACAGTGGCCCTTGCGTTAAGTAATGTAAACACAGCTTGATTTGTTTTTTTATTAGAAATTATTAAAACACTTGTGAGGAATAGTCTTTGTAATACGTAGAAACCAAATACTTAGATAATAATTATACAAAATACAAATATCATTATCTCATATTGTAATGGGAAAGATCTATGTCAAAATGAAAACGATTTTGAGTTCTTGCCGTGCCACTTGATTAAAGTGGATTGGGTAGATGATAGATGATATTTTTTTCTTCCACGATTGACTCATCTGGAACGGAGAGAAATACAAAACTGTCTTGAGCTCTTCTTAGAAAGCTGACTTGAAACTCATTATTGAGCAATGTAGCCAAAACCTTTCCCACAAAATATTTGACACTTTTCTTGCTTTCAAACTTCACCAGGGCAAAACTGTTTACTTGAATATCTGACAAGTCGAGGTAGTTGCGATGCAAGTCAATTTGTTCCCCTTTCTCACGATCGTCGTCTATATCATCCTGCGAATCTACTAAGCTGAGACTTCCTTCACTTTCATCACTGCTGCTCTCAATTTTGTTCTTCTTCTGCACTGCCAGAAATTTATCAGAATCTTTCATCAACTTTCTTTAAACGTTGGCCACTTTAGCCTCATTTCTCTGATTAAATTTTTCCTCTATTGTCTTCAGCACAAGAGTGTCTGTTAAAATATTACTTTTCTTTTCTTTTTCTTGGCTTTCTTACCGACTTTGAAGTCCCGAAAGATTTTGTATAGGGTCGAAGCATGGCAGGTGTAACAACGGTGTGTGATTCCACCTGTGTTGGCTCAGGTTCAGAGGTGACTTCTCGGAAATTTTCTTGATCGACGTCTGCTGCCCCAGTACGTTCTCGGGGGTTTTAATGGCTAGGACCGGCTACAACTGCAAGATGGGAATTCATGTTCACATTAGTGACACTCGCAGCCATGAATTCATCCTCTGAAAATATGTCACGGTTGTATGGGTAAATTCCGGTAACGCTGAATCCGGAAATGATGTTCTTTGGAGTAGCTGCTTGTGGATAACATTTTCCCAACATCTCTGCAATATTATATATGGTGATTCGACCTCCGGGTTTACCCACTCATTCTGCTCGGCAGGTATTATTGTAATAAGTTTTTAGAGGACCATAGAAAGATCGGTCTAAAGGCTGCAGACCGTGACTGGTATGTGGGGGCAATGTTAATAAAATAACGTTATTTTCCTTTGCTAACTTTACAGCGCTATATGAGACACGACTCTTGTGATTGCCCATGATGCGAAGCACTGGTGTTTGCTCAGTCGGTTTAGCAAATCTTATAAAATGCTTCAACCAGTCAACAAATATTACATTTGTTATCTATCCCGATGAATTAGCACAGCCCACAGTCGGATGTGATTTGGTCAACTTGTTTGGTACCTTTTGGAGCTACTATTTTGACTGGTTTTTGAACAGTTGTGAGCCCAGTTTCGTCAACGTTGTAAATTTGTTCAGGGCCCAAATTATACTTGTCATAAATTTTCTAAAAGTTGTCAAAAAAAGCGCTCACTACAACTTTGTTAAAGCTTATGGCCCTGGCCAAAAAGGTTGCTTTGGGCATCCTCAGAGATATACCTTGATTCCTTTTCAAAAATGAAGTGAATCAATCTGGACCAGCGCTCTGGTGCTCGCACCAACTATTGCTCAAACAAAAAAAAACAACGTGCACTTTGCACCCACTAAAATCAACAATTTTCTGCTTGTTGGAAATGGCCGACTGCAATTGCGTATAAACACAACCGGTAATGTAGAGTACTGTCATTATCTTACATTAGAATGTCTTCCGGGTTTGGACCGTGTCGTATTTGCAACCGAAGCTGCCAACGTTTCGCCCACTTTCGTAAGGGGCTTCATCAGGGCGTGAGATAAATCGCAAAACTCAAACAAGCAATCGAAATCTAACTAAGAACATCTCAAAAGTTAGGTTATCCACTTGTACAACAAGCCATAACCTAAACTATGAAAAGGTATGAAAGAAAACGATAACCTGAAAAAGCAAGCGAAAATCTAACAAAGAAACACTACCGAGTTAGGTAATCAACTTGTGAACCAAGCCAGATTCTAAACTCCGTAGAAGTTACTTAAGAAGAAATAGTCTCCGTATTTAAACGAAAAAGATCGTCACGGATGATTAAGCTCGATCCTGATTGGGTTACGGTTGCTAGGGGGCGTGTTTTTGATAAATGACTAATAACCGGGAACCAAAGAGGGGATAGTTCGAAACCATGATCGCGATTGAAGTTATTGGGGTGTTTGATGATTTCTATGCTTTCCCGGAATTTCCTGTTGAAAAAGAATGGAGATTTGGCAATCAACGAAACATTATCAAAATCTATCTTGTGACCTGTAGTAAAATGATGTTCAGCGACCGCAGACTTGGAAGTATACCTTTTCCTTATACAACGATCATGTTCTGAAATGCGAGTAATGACGGAACGACCGGTTTCACCAATGTAGACTAAACCACAAGAACAGGGTATTTGGTATACACCTTGAGATGAAAGTGTAGGAAATTTGTCTTTGGGAGAAGGAAGAATCTGAGAGATTTTACCTGTCGAGTTGAATATGGGTTTAATACCCTTCTTACGAAGAAGTTTCCCTATTTGATCTGTAACCTTGTGAATGTAGGGTAAAAAGGCCAATTTCTGGTTGGAGTCGGGAGTAGAAGTGTCCTTAGGTAATCGAGTACGTGGATGTAAACGACGATTAATAACTCTATGAATATCTCGCATTGCATAACCATTGTTCACTAAGGTTCTAGTAAGATGACGGAGTTCTGAGTCTAGATTCTCAGGTTGACAAATAGAAAAGGCACGATGGACCAAAGATTCAATAACAGAACGTTTCTGTGCAGGATGATGATGAGACGAAGCATGAAGGTATCTGTCCGTATGGGTGGGTTTGCGATAAACAGAATGGCCTAGAAGTCCGTCGGGCTTACGAGTCACAAGAACGTCAAGAAATGGAAGAGAACCATTACTTTCGATTTCCATAGTAAATTTGATATCTAAGTGTTGATTGTTAAGATGATCAAGAAACTTAGACAATTCAAGATGACCATGAGACCAAACAATAAACGTGTCGTCAACATACCTAAACCACAAACTCGTCAAACTTTTGTGCAATTTAACCTTTCTCAGTCGCTGTCGTGACCACAACATTATTCCTGCATTCCTCAAAATTAAGTTCCACATTCAGACACGATCTTCTAAAAACATCCTACACCGTGCTAGTCTAGCGTTAATACGCGAACGGATTAAGCAAACTAGGCGAGAGTTAGACACCATTTCGAAACAACTCTTTCATCTTCATCTTGAGTTGGCCAACACTCTATCCCCGGATGATTGGAAATTCTTTGACAACATTACTTACCAGCAGTCTGATACCACTCTACGACTAACCACTGAAGGTCATCTCAAAAAGTTTCAATTATTGGAATCCAAGAATCGTAAAGTTTCTTCTACTACTAACTCAGTAAAGACGGTTGTCAATTTATCTAGTTTGGTTCTCACTTCAGAACAGGAATCGGTGCTCTCTAAGGGTTTGAATTTTGCGGTTGTTCCCAAACGTATTCCTAAAGAAGATATTCTATGTGCTGTTGAGTCTTCTATAAGACATCTGCCTTGCCACATCTCAGATCCCATTCGTATTAACACTAGCAAAATCCTTGAATCATCTAAAATTCCTAAATCCAACATTTCTAAGTCGGAAGAGTCAGCTCTAAAAAGTCTTCGTAAGAACCCTGATATTATTGTTCTTCCAGCCGACAAAGGCAACGCCACTGTAGTTTTGAACCAAATTGATTATGTTACGAAAATCAATTCTATTTTGTCTGAGGAAACTTACGCTCTTCTAACCCATAACCCCACTTCGAGGATTGAACGCGAGGTTAGCCAAATCATCAAATCTTCCAATCTACCTCCTGAAACTAAACGTCGACTTACCCCATCAGATTCTAAACCACCTCGTCTATACGGACTTCCCAAAATTCACAAACAAGGTATTCCTTTTCGACCTATCGTTAGTACTATCCAATCTCCTACTTACAAGCTAGCCAAGTTCTTGTCCAACATTCTTTGCGAGTTTACAGGTAAAACCTCTTCTCACATCCTCAACTCTCAGCATTTCATTCAATGTCTAGAAACTATAAAACTGGAACCCCAAGATCTTCTCGTGAGCTTTGATGTTACTTCACTTTTTACTAAAGTTCCTATTAAGGATTCGCTTATTATCATCAAACAGATTCTGTCTCAACATGGCAAGGACTTGAGTTTGGTTCCTCTTATTGAAAAGTGTCTATCCTCTACTTACTTCCAATTTGATAATAAGTTTTACGAACAAGTTTCTGGTGCTGCTATGGGTTCTCCTCTATCACCTGTTGTAGCTAACATTTTTATGGAATCCTTTGAAACGGTTGCTTTGGAATCATCAATATTAAAACCTAAAGTGTGGTTTAGGTATGTTGACGACACGTTTATTGTTTGGTCTCATGGTCATCTTGAATTGTCTAAGTTTCTTGATCATCTTAACAATCAACACTTAGATATCAAATTTACTATGGAAATCGAAAGTAATGGTTCTCTTCCATTTCTTGACGTTCTTGTGACTCGTAAGCCCGACGGACTTCTAGGCCATTCTGTTTATCGCAAACCCACCCATACGGACAGATACCTTCATGCTTCGTCTCATCATCATCCTGCACAGAAACGTTCTGTTATTGAATCTTTGGTCCATCGTGCCTTTTCTATTTGTCAACCTGAGAATCTAGACTCAGAACTCCGTCATCTTACTAGAACCTTAGTGAACAATGGTTATGCAATGCGAGATATTCATAGAGTTATTAATCGTCGTTTACATCCACGTACTCGATTACCTAAGGACACTTCTACTCCCGAATCCAACCAGAAATTGGCCTTTTTACCCTACATTCACAAGGTTACAGATCAAATAGGGAAACTTCTTCGTAAGAAGGGTATTAAACCCATATTCAACTCGACAGGTAAAATCTCTCAGATTCTTCCTTCTCCCAAAGACAAATTTCCTACACTTTCATCTCAAGGTGTATACCAAATTCCCTGTTCTTGTGGTTTAGTCTACATTGGTGAAACCGGTCGTTCCGTCATTACTCGCATTTCAGAACATGATCGTTGTATAAGGAAAAGGTATACTTCCAAGTCTGCGGTCGCTGAACATCATTTTACTACAGGTCACAAGATAGATTTTGATAATGTTTCGTTGATTGCCAAATCTCCATTCTTTTTCAACAGGAAATTCCGGGAAAGCATAGAAATCATCAAACACCCCAATAACTTCAATCGCGATCATGGTTTGGAACTATCCCCTCTTTGGTTCCCGGTTATTAGTCATTTATCAAAAACACGCCCCCTAGCAACCGTAACCCAATCAGGATCGAGCTTAATCATCCGTGACGATCTTTTTCGTTTAAATACGGAGACTATTTCTTCTTAAGTCACTTCTACGGAGTTTAGAATCTGGCTTGGTTCACAAGTTGATTACCTAACTCGGTAGTGTTTCTTTGTTAGATTTTCGCTTGCTTTTTCAGGTTATCGTTTTCTTTCATACCTTTTCATAGTTTAGGTTATGGCTTGTTTTACAAGTGGATAACCTAACTTTTGAGAAGTTCTTAGTTAGATTTCGATTGCTTGTTTGAGTTTTGCGATTTATCTCACGCCCTGATGAAGCCCCTTACGAAAGTGGGCGAAACGTTGGCAGCTTCGGTTGCAAATACGACACGGTCCAAACCCGGAAGACATTCTAATGTAAGTATAGATTCCGGCCGTGGAAGCCTTAACTATTACTGTCATTATCCTTCATGTGAAATTGCGCGGCTAAATAATGCTTTGTTATTTAAATCTTGTAGACTGGATCACTGTGCCCCTATGGCCACTGTGCCCCGGTCTCCTCTACTTGAAAAATAGAAAACGGGGGCTGGGTCAAAGCATTGCACAGTTCCAAAAGACAGATTTCCGCATTTGCTAAATGATTTACTAAGAGCTATTGAACCTAACTCTTTAAAAAACATACAATCTGGTTTTAATACGTGTGGAATTGTTCCATTAAATAGGAATAGAGTCTTACAACGACTTCCGCAGCAAAATATTGATGAGATCAATGATGAAAATACAGAAGAAGTATTTAATAATTCCTTTGTCAACCTCTTAAGAAACATGAGGTATGGCAATGGTGGAACTAAAGAAAGAGGACGCCGCCGCAAAATTTAAATTTCTGTTGGAAAAAGTGTTAAAGGTGCAAATTTTGAAAGCTCTTCTGATGAGGATAAAGAAAACCAAGAGGAACACATTATTTCAGGGAGTGAAATTGAAATCTCAGATACAGATTCGAATCAGGAAATGAATTTGGCTGCTATGGGGGTAAATCGTTTTGCTATGTGTCTCCTATTTCACTTGATTCCGTACAACAAGGAAATTGACTTCTAGTCTGTTTTCTAACAAAACATCGGAATATGCATAAAAATAAATTTTTTATCGGACAGGTGGCCAATCTTGAAGAAAATGTTATTGAAGCCACTTACTTACGGAGCCGTCCCACTAAACAGTTTTCAGGATATATTTATGGATTTCCAGATGTTCCATATATTTCTAACTTTAATTTCAACTAGGTCGTTAGAAAAGTTTTTCCAATTGAAGATGAGATGTACCTTTTAATCTACTAGCCGTGACAGACGTTTTCCACATTTTTTGTTATTGATAAAATAAATACTAACTTCGCTGCATAGACAAAAAGGTTAACAATTACTTCTATTTGCCCCATTTTACGGTATGCTGTTATTAAATTATAAAAAAACTTTTTTTATCTGAAAATTTGTTACTTTTCCGTGCTACTTTTAATATAATAATACCTAACATAGACCAAAAGATTCAAAAATAAAACAAAAAAACGCTGAAAACCATAGAAATGGGCCACTGAAGAAGAACGGCAGAAATACCCAAGGGACATAAAGTCTTAAATAAAACCATTAAACATATACAACATGACATTATTGATGAAATTACAATCAAAAAATAAATAAGAAATGTGAACGTTCAAAAAATGCCAGAATATACAGAATCCCAAAGAAAATACTAAACTAAAGTCGCCAAGAAAACAGAAAACGAGGAAAACCGCGTAGAATCTGGAGAGAAGATATTTAAATACGTTTCAAGTTGTTATACTAAGTTTATTAGAAATACATAGTAAACGCCATATTGTTTTATGGCACGAAAAATTTGTTATATTAAACTTGTATAAAAAATGCGTTTTTAGAACTCGTCCTGCAACTTCTCTTGCTCGTCCTAAAAACGGACATTTATGTACTAATTGTTAAACTTATATCTAATTGATTCAAAAAAGTACAAGCATTTTTTCTGTCGAATGTATTTTATAAATGTTTATAAGTAAAATTTATTTTAAAACACATTTCTTTGCAATTATTTAAAATGAAATAATTTATTAGATTTAAAGGAAGTGATTGAGTTTTTGATAAATTTTTAACTTAAATTAGAATAAAACGTTTCTAATTTTTAATAAGTACACACCGTCATTAAAAAATAAATTGTCAAATTAAATAATCATAATTGTATATAATATAATATTCTATAATTCTTCTTCGTTCGAACGAAATAGTACATTTGTGTACAGCGGGTTGCGTACGTTAAGCAACAGGTTATAACATTTTTATTTAGATAATAATAAATAAGAGGATAAAAAATATATGTTAAGTATACAGATAAAATTGTTGTGTAATAAATTAAATGCGACATTAAAATAAACAAAAAAAAAATTCAGTTAAAAAAAAGTTAAATTAAGAATTAAAAAGTGTACTTATTACTATACGTTTTCATAAATAAAATGTAAAATAATAAATAAATAATACAATAAAATATAATATAATACAAGAATTAAACAAACACTGATGTTAAACATTTTAATTGTTTAAAATATATACATAAATTGTATTTAAAATTTTTTTGGTATATTTTATATTTAATTTTTTTTAAGTATATAATTGCTTATATACTTTGAAAAACTGATTAAATTATTATTGAATTTTATATTTGAACGTTATGCTGAACAAAGTGCCATTTTAGTTCGCAAAAACAAACAAACAGAATAGTGCAAATGTTTTTATACACAACATAATGAAAAGTTTAATTTATAAAACATGAACTATAAAATAATGTTTTGAATAAATCGAAGCGATGACTACTAACAAATGGTTAATATCATCACAAACAAAATACAATTGACCATTTTTAGGTTTTATTTGATATGAAATGAAAATTAAAATCATGTATGCGCCACTGGTGTTAATGGATGACCACGCCTATCAGCCAGAAACTTTCTGGTTGTATTACGTTGCTCTTCGAGCGTAATCCTTGTAATGACGCCTTTAGTGCATAAATAGCTAATAGAACGGTTTGTTGTTTAAATAACATTCTTTTTTTTTTGTATTTACAAAAAACCTCAATTTGGATTAAAAAGTTTCCTGGTTATAATTACAATATGCATATATGTACTTACTATACAATTTATTGTAAATGTCGAATGCACTAAACGCAATAAGAAGAAAAACATGTTTATAGTATTGTTTAAGAAATAGTTTATAAAAAAAAATCAATGAGTTTGATTGTTTTGTTTGTTTTTGTTATTAATAATAATTTTGAAATTGTCATACAAAAAAATATATAAAACCCATTATTATTACAAGTATTAGTACAATCATTGAAGTGCAATTTTTAATTATTTATATTCGGCGTAGAAACGTTTTGAATATTTATTTAAGTTATATTTTTATTGACATTGGGAAGTGCCAGTTGATGGTGGTGCGTCAGAGCTCTGACTACGAAGACAAAGTGCAATTACTGATGGTAAGTCCCTTTGTTAATATAACTCAAAGATATAATTACAGTCCATTTTTTTTGTCGTTACATTTTGGTCCTTCGCGGATGCCGGATATAATTAATTCGTTAAGAATTGCATTGTATTTTGAGAACTTGTAATTAGTTGTTTTGGGTAGTCGCTGTTTTTTTGATAAGAGCATTGCGTGTTGGTTTTTTAAATAGTATTGGTTGTTTGTATTGATCGTTGACGGTATAAACAGATTGTTTGACATATTTTTTTTTTAAATTATACAAAATGTCAAAATTAAATACTTGTCTAATTGAAATGCAAAACATTAAAAAATCTTCTGAGAAATTATTGGATTTAATGTTTAAAGCGGAAACGTCTAATTCTTGCGAATCAGTTGAGAATTGTTTGATTAGAGCTGAAGATTTCAAACAAACAAAAGACCGATTTGATAAGTTAGTAAATTGTTGTCAGCAAATTGTTATTAAGGATAGTTCTTCACTTTCGGAAGATCATTTGAGTTTGATAGACAATTTTGATGATATTTCGCATTCTATTCGTGCAAAGGAGCGAAACTTAAGTCGTTTGTTTGAAAAATTCGTAGGTTTAAAAAATGAGGATTCGAAAGAGTTTACTTCTGCTTGTAATTCTTTAGCAAAACTACCTAAAATAAAACTACCTACATTTGGTGGAGATTTGACCGGTTACCAATCGTTTATAGAAATTTTCTATAATTTAATCCACCGGAATTCGAATTTGTCGGATGTTGAAAAATTCTTCTATTTAACATCATGTTTAGAGGGTGAAGCAGCTGCATTACTGAAAAGTTTGAAGATCACTTCAGTAAACTATCCTATAGCATTAGAGCTACTGGATAACAGGTATTTAAACTTAAGGTTGAGCGCTAATAACTATTTGAAAAATATATACAGAATTATTCCTATTTCTGATCGAACATCGCAGTCGCTGAAAAAAGTGATAGACCATTTTAAAGAAAATTGGTCGGCTTTCCAGACTTTATTAACAAACACAGAAGATCAGTTAAATTTGTTACTAGTTAACTTATTGCTGCTACAAAAAATTGATTTTAAAACTAAGGAACAATTTGAATTGAGTATAGTTGATTCTAAAAATACGATTCCATCAATTGATTATTTAGTTGAATTTGTTCAAAAGCAGTGTATTGCACTAGAAAATTTAAACAGTGGTATAAACAATAAGTTTAATAAGAAAGGGTTAATACTGAATTCTAAACCAAATTCATCTTCATTTGCACTTGTTATGAATTCAGATTCACAATGTGTTAATTGTAAAGATAACCACAATTTAATCGATTGCAAATCTTTTTTAAGCAAGTCGCCATATAATAAATTTTTATTCGCAAAAAAAAATAAACTATGTTTGAATTGTTTAAGTAATTCGCATGCAGTTAAAGCTTGCAAAGCAAACCATGTATGTGAAAAATGTAATGAAAAACATCATAGTTTATTGCATTACGCAAAAGAAGTTTCTAGTAATTTAACGGATACGGTTATGAATAAAAATCCATTACTTGATGATGCTTTTGCGGGTATAGTAGCATCAGAAAGCACAGTTCTATTAGCAACTGCTGTTGTTCATATTATGGATGCGTCTGGTTCTTGGGTCCCTATACGAATTTTAGTAGATTGTGGTTCTCAAGTTAACTTTATTTCAGAGAGTTGCGTACAACTTCTTAACTTACATCGTACGCATTCCTCCGTTTTTGTTCACGGTTTAAATCAAATAGCTTCCGTGAAGAGTCGTGGTGTTGTTGTTTGTTCGATAAAGTCTAGAGAACAAAAAGAATCTTCTTTTATTGTATCGGCTCAAATATTGTCATCGATTTGTAATGACATGCCTTCGGTGTCATTAAAACAATATGATTGGAGTCACATTCGTAACTTAAAATTAGCCGATCCTTTATTTTACCGCAAACAAACAATTGATATGTTGGTTGGAGCAGACATATTTTCTCAAATATTGTTAGGTAATGTAATTACAGGAGAACCGTCTGCTATTAATACCATTTTTGGGTATATTGTATTAGGTAAAGTAAATTTACATTCAACCAACTCACCTTCGTGTTTTCTCGTTGAAACGTCGTTACAAGAAGAAGTACAAAAATTTTGGGAATTGGAGCAAGTACCTTGTAATATTTTATCACCTGATGATAAGAGATGTGAACAACACTTTATCGATAGTCATTACAGAACGACTGATGGCAGATATGTCGTGTCTTTACCTTTTAAAGATGATCATCTTCCAGTTTTTGGAAATAGTTACGGTAACGCTTTACGTTGTTTAAAATCGTTAGAAATACGTATGGTAAAAGATACTGAATTTGCTGCAGAGTATAAAAAAGCAATGCAGGACTATTTAGATTCGGGTCATATGTCTATAGCTGACCCATTAGTCAATAAGAATCACGGATATTATGTTCCTCATCATGGAGTGCTCAAGCAAGATAGCACTTCAACAAAGTTGCGTGTAGTCTTTAACGCTTCAGCGAAATCGGGAAATGGAATATCTTTAAACGATACTTTATTAGTAGGACCTAAGTTACAAACAAATATTGTAACAATTTTATTGCGATTTCGTTTACACAAATATGTCATTATTGCTGATATCAAACAAATGTATCGTCAAATTATATTACAAGACAAACAAAGAGATTTTCAAAGATTGTTGTGGAGATTTGATGCGAATCAGTCTGTTCAAGAATACACCATGAATAGGGTAATGTTTGGAGTATCTTCATCTCCATTTTTGGCTTTACGTACTATTAGACAATTGTCTATAGATGAAAAAGCACATTTTCTAAAAGCTGCAGAAGTGTTACAGTCAGACGTTTATGTGGATGACGTAATTACAGGGTGTAATTCAATAGAAGAAACTCGACGCTTAGCATTTGATCTAATATCGTTGCTTAAAAAGGGTGGTTTTGAATTAAAAAAGTTTGTTATTAATGAACCTTCTGTTCTAACTTCTCTTCCGGCGTCAACTCAACAATCAATATCCTTTGATAAAGAAGAACCTTCTATTATAAAAATATTAGGATTACAATGGCAACCTCAGAACGACAATTTTTATTATAATATTAACTGTTATTCAACTGTTTGTACAAAAGAACGTTACTTTCGGAGGTAGCCAGAATTTTTGATCCATTAGGTTTTTTATCGCCGTTAGTTGTTTTTGCTAAACATTTAATACAAAAATTATGGATGTTAAAATTGGATTGGGATGATACAGCTCCTCCAGATATTACAGATGCATGGAAGTCTTATCAATTTGAATTACCTCTTTTAAAACAAATTGCAATACCGCGTGTTTTACCTATAAACAAATCTACAATTTGTGAAATGCATGGGTTTTGTGATAGTAGCGAAATAGCATTTGCCGCATTAATATACTTTCGAACTATTCAGAGTACTGGAGAAATTAACACAACTTTAATTTGTAGTAAAACCAAATTAGCTCCATTAAAAAACTTGTCGATTCCACGA
This sequence comes from Aquatica leii, assembly GCA_035610365.1. NCBI lineage: Eukaryota > Metazoa > Arthropoda > Insecta > Coleoptera > Lampyridae > Aquatica > Aquatica leii. The sequence goes on along the minus strand of CM069434.1, from coordinate 97,270,534 downwards.
TTAGAATTATGCGCGGCAGTTCTTTTATCAAAATTAATTTCGTTTGTAAAAATAGCTTTTGTTAATAAAATTAGTTTCTCTAAGATAATAGTGTGGTCTGATTCTAAAGTAGTATTGTCTTGGATTAAAGCTCCTTCGTATAAATGGAAAACATTTGTAGCCAACAGAGTTTCAATAATTCACGAGCTGCTTCCAGGAGATCATTGGAAACATGTAGTATCAGCTGATAATCCCGCGGATTGTGCTTCGAGAGGGTTGTTGCCTTCAAAGTTTTTAAATAATTTATTATGGTGGACAGGGCCCATTTGGCTTAAATTAGACGCTAAAAATTGGCCGTGTCAAATTGAACACTGGGATACGAATGAAGAGATAAAACAGAAAACATGTTTATTAACCGGTTTTGATGACAATTTTGTAGAAATAATAGATAGATATTCTTCTTTGTTAAAATTACAAAGAATTATTTGCATTTGTGTTAGGTTTAGTTTGTATTGTCGTCGAAATAGATCGTTAAGTGGAGTTATAACTACAAAAGAACTTTCTAATTCGTTATTAATATTAATTCGTGTAATTCAACAAATTGAATTTAGTAGTGAAATCGAACAAATTCGGATGGGCAAACTTTGCTCTAATTCAATTAGAAAATTGAATCCATTCTTAGATAACGAAAAAATTCTTAGAGTTGGAGGACGTCTTAGAAATTCGTCACTTAATTATAAAGCAAAATATCCCGTATTATTGCCTAAAAAAGGAAATTTAACTAAATTAATCATTACACATTTTCATAATATTTATCTACATCCTGGTCGCTCTACTTTATTGGCTATACTTCGTCGTCAATTTTGGATTTTATCTCCTCACCGTGTAATAAAATCTGTATTAGCTAATTGCTATAAATGCTTTCGATTTAAACCTAGTACGTTTTCTCCACCAACATTGGGCGATTTACCTTCTGAGAGAGTATCGGAAATAAAAGCTTTCAAGATTGTAGGTGTTGATTTTGGAGGTCCGTTTTCAATTACGATGAATAGATTACGAGGTGCAAAAATCGTAAAAGCTTATTTGTGCTTATTTGTTTGTTTTTCAACTAAAGCTGTTCACTTAGAATTAGCATCAGATTTATCGGCAGAAACGTTTCTTGCTGCTTTTCGCAGATTTATAGCAAGACGAGGAAAATGTGTTCACGTTTACAGCGATTGTGGTACTAATTTTGTTGGTTCTAATAAAATTTTAATGCAGTATCTACAAACCGCAGTAGAGAAAGAAAATTTAAAATGGAGTTTTCATCCTCCAGCTAGTCCGCATATGGGAGGCTTATGGGAAGCTGGTATCAAAAGTGTTAAAACTCATTTAACAAAAATAATAGGTAATCAAATCTTTACTTTTGAAGAATTGTTAACCGTTTGTACACAAATAGAGTCGTTACTAAATTCACGTCCATTGGGTGCTATCAGTTCAGATCCTAACGATTTACAAGCTATAACACCTAATCATTTTTTAACGATAGAGCCACTAGGTAGTTTTTACGAAGAAGATGTTTCCGATTTAAATATATCCCACTTATCTCGATGGCAACGAGTTCAAGCGTTGCATCAAAATTTTTGGAAACGGTGGAGCCGCGAATATTTAAACACTCTACAACAACGTAATGGTTGGGGTAAAAAAAACACGTTAATAGAAATTGGCATTTTAGTACTGATTAAAAATGAATTATGTTCACCTTTAAGATGGAAACTGGGTCGGATAATTGCCCTTCATCCGGGATCAGATAATATTGTTCGTGTTGTTTCTGTTCAGACTGCTTCAGGTATTTGCAAACGACCAATTATTAAATTGTGTCCACTGCCTAATCAATAATTAAAATGTAAAATTTGTTATTTTACAGTGGGTGTTTTACTTTGTGGATTTTACTTTATTAATTTTATTAACTTCATTAATTTACTAACTTCCTTTATTAAACTTGATCTACATCAATGTACATGCTGATGGTGTCAATTACTTTATGGCGCCAATGTGCATTGTTGCCAATGCTAACATCTTTACATAACACGCTCTTCCTTACAAAGTAACATTTTTCCTGTACCATTATAAAGCTAACTAAAACAATAATTCATTATGAAGAAAAACAAGAGAACTTAAAACCTAGTTAAAATAATCTTTATAACTCATATGAATCCAAATATTTTGGTTTTACTACCAACCTACCACTTTTTGTTTGTGCAGATGACGTATTTAAATTTACATCAACTGGAACGTTAGTAACACTTACTATGTCCTCACTATCATTTCCCGTCATAACATTACTATTATCTAGCTTACTACCTACTAAATCATAATCTTCATAAACTAAACTATAGTTATAATTTACGTCTACTCTTAGTGTTGTTGGTCTTAAATATATTCTATTTCTCCTGTATTCCCTGCCATTTACATTTCTAACAATATATGACCTATCATTATATATACCTATTACCTTTCCTTTTTCCCAAATTGAACTATTCTGAATTAACACATTCTGACCTATATTCAGTTTCGTCAGTGTTTTTGCGTTTTTATCGACTAACAATAGGTTATTTACCCAATCAGTGGGATAATTGACTTTTTCAATTATTTCATTTTTTTCTAATGAATCCAGACAATTCTTTAAGCTTTTATGCAGTGTGTATGGAATTCGTTTGTTATACTGTATATTTGGTACATGATCCTCTTTTAATTTAATATTTACTGAACCTGGTATTTGTCCTATTCCCTCAAACACATTTTTATACACATTTAGCAATTTATCTTTTGTTAACATAGTTTCTTTTACTACTGAATGTATTTGCCTAATTATTTTAAATTTAATGCAATCACTTAAACCTAATAATGGTTGACAATCACAATCTACAATCATAAAATTAATTTCCTGTTCAACATTATTGCATTTACATAAAACATTAATTTGACCAATTGGTTTTATCTTAAAATTACCAAAAGAAACCAATACTGACTGTGTCTGTTTGACATTATTTTTACTTAATTTGTTATACATATGTAAGGGTAGAATACTTACATCAGCTCCTGTATCAATTTTTATTTTAATTAACATTTTTTTGTCTATTAGAATGTCTTTATGCCAACCTTTCCTGTAGCCTTCATTGGATTCAATTTTATTTATATAAAGGTCACCTAAAAAACCTACAAAATTTTCTTCCATCTCTTCTGGCTTGCAATTTTCTTTTTCAATTTCATTGCAGTGCATTTTGTTCTCTTGTTCTTTATTTGCTTCAACTACTTCTCTTCTATAATTAGTAGATTGATGCCCATTTCTTCTGTATTGGTAATTGACTCTTCCACGGCCTCTTCTATTATAGTTATGGTGTATATTGGAATTATGAACTGGTCTTGTATTATAATTACTTGTAAATACTTCCCCTTGATTATTTCCCTGAATTGGTACCATACAACAATTTGTGAAGTGATTTCTCTTATTGCAATTCGTGCACAGTTTATTATACGCTGGACATTTATTTATGTCGTGGGTGTATGAACATCTGGTACAATTTTTTATAGCTCTTGCTGTGTTTACTGACATTTCTGGATTTAATGTTTTCGAATATTCTTCACTAACTTCTACAGCTTTACAAAATTCAATGATTTTATTTAATTCCATATTGTCATCTCTTATTAATCTCCTTTGTAGCATTTTATCATTTAAACCGATTATCAATCTGTCTTTAACCATTCTATCCATATATGACTTAGAGCAACCTGAACACTTAAATTCACATGAACTTGCTTGCTTTTTTAATTCATTTATATATGACTGAATGTCTTGATCCTGAGATTGGTTGATTCCATTAAACTTGAATGCTTCCATAGTTATATTTTTCTTTCCTTCCCATTTTTTGTCAAATTCATCATAAATGTCTTTTATTTTGGTTCGCTTATCTTCTGGTAATTCATTAAACACTTCAATGCCATCGTCTCCAATTGTATTCATAAACAAACTAATTTCTAGTTCATCGCTGGCTTCTAATTTATGTAATAATTTTACCGATTTCATATAATAGTCAAATTTTTGTTTCCAATTTTTCCAGGCGGATGCTTTGTCTACAGAGTTTTTTACTTCTAAATATGGCGGCGCTTTAACTTCCATGCTGATTTCAATTATTTGCTTATTTATTTAAATTTTTTTTTTATTTTTCTTATTTTAATTTATTTTCACACCTGACACCATGTTTTACTTTGTGGATTTTACTTTATTAATTTTATTAACTTCATTAATTTACTAACTTCCTTTATTAAACTTGATCTACATCAATGTACATGCTGATGGTGTCAATTACTTTATGGCGCCAATGTGCATTGTTGCCAATGCTAACATCTTTACATAACAGTGGGCAGTATGTTTAAGAAATAGTTTATAAAAAAAAATCCATGAGTTTGATTGTTTTGTTTGTTTTTGTTATTAATAATAATTTTGAAATTGTCATACAAAAAAATATATAAAACCCATTATTATTACAAGTATTAGTACAATCATTGAAGTGCAATTTTTAATTATTTATATTCGGCGTAGAAACGTTTTGAATATTTATTTAAGTTATATTTTTATTGACATTGGGAAGTGCCAGTTGATGGTGGTGCGTCAGAGCTCTGACTACGAAGACAAAGTGCAATTACTGATGGTAAGTCCCTTTGTTAATATAACTCAAAGATATAATTACAGTCCATTTTTTTTGTCGTTACAAGTATATTTAAAAAACTCATTGTGTAATTAATTTTTGCAACTGTATGTGCTTACCGCCTCATATGACTATTGATATACGTTATTCTGTAGTAAGGCTTTTGAAAGGTGGGTTAATTCCACATTTTAAAATTGGCCATAAGTCGTTTAAAATTAAAGTCGCAAACTGTAAATAGAAATAAAGAAAGTGATAAAAAGAGTCTTCAGAGTTTAACAAGACAAAGTTTTTTACAGATTATATAGATCAACATCTATCTTTCATTATACAAAATGCGGTTTTAAGAACCGAATTTTTGGGTTGTAACGACAAAAACTTTCCATAATAATAAATAATAATAATGCACCGTGCTAGCTCTATGAATTTATTAAATATAAACAACACACAAACATTAGAGCGATGAGTCTTATTTCTAATTATATTCAGGACGGGGTATTCTACTCGTACACTAATATTTACAATTCTAATTTGAATAATAATTTGGACGCCACAATATTTTTTATATTAAATTTATAACGGTTAAATATTGAAACCAAAAACGAACATATAAACAAATCTTAAAACTAACACTTAATTAGGTTAATTAGGTACATACGTGATATTTGAAGGTTAATTACTTGTTGCTGTTCGTAGCTTCAGTGCATGGGCATCATGTGACTTAAATGAATTACGCAATACTTCGAAATCTTCCGAAATTTACTTTCTATTGTTTTCGTATAATTTGATTTATCCTATCACCTTAGATCGATGATAACCATAACTCCATAAACATATTAGGGGAACGTACGTATCAGAAATTTTCCATAATCATATCGTACATAAATAGTAATATTCGTATTCAAAAACGTAACGTAAAACCATCGAAATTGTACGTATCCAAACAAATCAAATCGAACGTATCAACCAGAATATATCGTAAAAACTTCCAGTTCGTACAAAAATAAAGAAAGAAACTAAAATGCAAAATCAAAAGGTTACACAACACGTGTACAGAACAAAGAAATCACTTACCCCTTTCAGATTACGGGTTTCTTTAATTAAACAAAGGCGAATATAAAACGGACGAAAGCGAAAATACAGCGACAAAAGCGAATAATTTTCAATGCATACTACAAAAGCAGATTTCCACAGTTCAAATTTAACATGAGGAAATTTTCTGCACGTTATGCAGGACGTCCGCTTCCTTTTGCAGTTCAACGGAAGATGGGTTAAAGCAATATGGCTACGAATCACGCATGAGTAATGTGCATCAGCGATTTGCGCACGCAAAGACTCCAAAAATGTTAAATTAAGACAGAAGTATTCAATCGAAAAAATGTAAACGTTACAGGGTTACCGATACATTAGCAATAAATCTATTACTTTAAAATGGCATCAAAGGATACACAGCGGCACAAAAACAAATTCTTAAAAATGAAGGTTAGAGACAGATCGTTAGAATTTGTTCGACGCTATGCTGAAAAGCCATAATTTGACATAACGTTATATTTTCAGACAAAAAAATTAATATTTTAACAATAAAAAGTTTTTAAAATAATTAAATTAACTTGGTGGGTCTTCCAAAGTAATCATCTGTATACCAACTTTGAAATAGTAGATATAAAACGCAATACCTGTAAACTATTACAAAAAGTGGAAGATTTGGTGGTTTTACATACTAGATAATCTGGGTTTCAAATAAAATGCACCACATAGGAGTAGACGTAGAGGGTTAAAATTTTATATGTAAAACTGTTATATATGGACAAATGATTAAAATATGAAATGAAAATGTTGATTTATTCAAAAAATATACATGGTGTTATCAATATCTTCACGCTTCTTTTAATTTTATTTCTGAACCTTTATTGTTGTAGTTTTTCAGATTTTTTTACAGTTATCAGTTGTCATTGTTTGTAAGTGTCAGAATGCCACGAGTTTGCAGACGAGGTAATTTTCAACAATTGACGAAACTGGGTTGGGATATCGTGAAATCGCCAGAAGATTAGGACGTACTCATTTAACAATATTAATAACTTATTGAGAATGACAGGAGGAACAGTTGCAAACACGACGTAGAGGTACTGGACGACCCAGAGTTACGAATGAACAAGAAGATCGTCTGTAAAGAAGAAGTGCCCTTCAAGACCCTTGGGAACCATCGCGTTTAGTTGGAATAAACTGGATACAAGCAGTTGGTCGCAGAGTCTCTATGAGTAGTCGAATCCGTTCTTTTAGATTGCGATTATTGTTTTATTATGTAACTCGGGCGTTAATTTTAGATACACTTAGTATGTGTTTAGTATTTAGAATATATATAATTTATATAAAATAAGGCGACCTTTTTGGTTACTTTCTCGGCAGGATCTTGTAGTGCGCAAGTCATATATTTTCCGCTACTTCTTGCAGTGCTACCACAACATCCCCCTTTCTTTATTTAATATACAATTTATAAAAATACAATTTAAGATACCTTATGTTAACGAAAATATAATTCATGTTTATAATGTAGTTACAAAATTCTTAATTTCTAAACTAAGTAATCATTCATCCAAACTGGACGTTTCTTGTTTCTTACTGGTCTACTATACTGTTCACTTGAAGTTAAAGGAAAATGTTTTTCACTCGTTACCAATTTATCTGTTAAGTCAGTATCTGAATTTATTTTTTCAGTATCTATGTAATTATCGTTTGTCTGTGTTTGAACAGGTTCTGGTTGTTGTATTTGAGGTAATAAATTTGATATTGGGTTTGCAGGATCGGGAAAGATGTTTCTGCTATGGTATGGTGCTGGAATTAAAAACCAACGATTTCGGCGATAAATTTGATTTCCTACCTCTATGTCATAAGATCTAGGTTCTGGACCAATGTTTACTACTTTTCCATACAACCTTAGATCTGTAATCCAAACTATATCTGAAGTTTTTAAATCTGAAAGTTTATCTACTACTCTGTGTCTTTTATTGTAATAACAAAACTGCTTTTCTTTTCTTTCTCTTTCCTTTTTAATAAATTTTGAAGTGTCAACAACTGTTTCCAATTTTGATGGTAATATAGGTAAATTTGTTTTAATTTTTCTATTAAATAAAAGTTCGGTCGGACTAAATCCATGTTCTAGAGGTGTTGATCTATAGGCCTGTAATGCTAAATACAAATCTGAACCGTTCTTTTTTATTAAGGCTTTTGCAGTCTTAACGGCCGCTTCTGCAGCGCCATTTGACTGACTGTAGTATGGTGAACTAGTAACATGTTTGATTTTATTTTCCCACGCAAATTTTGTAAATTGAGATTTGAATTGAGGTCCATTATCTGTACGAATAACATCAGGAAAACCAAACCTAGAAAACGCATCTTTACATTTCTCAATAACACTATTTTCCGTTAAATTTGATAAAGGGTATATTTCGAAAAAACGCGAATAATAATCTACAATAATTAAATACCATTGTTTAAACTTGAATAAATCTAGACCTAGTTTTTGCCATGGTCTCGCTGCCAAATCCTCAATGACATGAGATTCTTTAGAGTTGGTTCTTTCTTGTAAGCAATTTGGACAATTTCTTATTAAGTTTTCTAATTGAGTCGATAATCCTAGCCACCAAACTGTTTGTTTAGCACGATCTCTGCACCTAGTAATGCCTAAGTGACCCGTGTGAATGTAATTTAGACAAGATAATTGCAACGTTGAAGTAATCATTATACGTGTTCCCTTAACCAAAATTGATTCTATTACCGTAAAGTCATTTCGAAATTGATAATAGATCGCTAATTCTGGGGGTGTTTTAGATTTGTCAGGCCACCCATCTATTACAAATTGTTTTATCTTACAACAGATAGTATCTTTGTTTTGCTCTGTAATGATGCTTTGTAAAAACTCATCTTTGATGGGATATGATTTAATCAAATTATTTACGAATTGTTTTGTTTCATCATATAAGTCCCTTGACTCATCGTCGTTAATATTGGGTAATGGATTTCTAGACAAGGAATCGGCAACAAGCTTTTTCCCAGGACAAAATATTATGTGATACGTATAACGCATCAATCGAATTCTAAATCTCATGAGACGAGGTGATAATTCGTCAAGTGGTTTAGTTTGCAACACTTGAAGCAAGGGTTTATGATCAGTTTCTAAATAGAACTCAATGCCAGTAATATAATCTTTGAATCGTTCGGCTGCCCAGGTAAGTGCTAACGCTTCCTTTTCAATTTGAGAAAACCGTCGCTCTGATTCTTGTAAAGATCTTGACGCATATGCACATATTTCTCGTTCACCTAAATGATTTGCTGTTGTATCTCACACGATACACATTTATAAAAATGAAAGAAAATGTAAAACTTACAACTTTATTCTAACTAAAGGGTGCTTTCGCCATTACAAAAAACGATAGACAAAAAATTATATTTACAACGGTCTTTTTACCGGTGTCTCATACATCTAAATATTTTTAGTTGTGTCTCCGCTTACGCGCAGACATTACATCTCTCCCCTACAAAAAATCACAAAACTTTACATTCTACATTACATTTATAGGTTTAATCGGTCAGGTCTCTTTTTAATCCTAGTTGGTCTAACAAGAACGACCTGCTGACCGGTGTTTGCATTAGGTGTTTGAACCTGTGCCTCTTTCGGCGCCTTATCGCTATAATTGTTTATATTAGTAGTGGTATATCTAAAATTGTCGTTTTCCGGAGTAGTTGGAGGAACTGTTCTATACATTTGATCTAAATGCCGTTTTACTAACTGCCCCGTATTTGCAAGTTTACAAATATATGTTCTCGGACCCAGAACCTTGTCAATCTTCGCACTAACCCACGATATTTTATTAACTTTATTATATTCTCTAACATAAACGTCCTCCCCCATTAGGAAAGATTGATTTCTACCCTTTTTGACTACTTTTAAATTTGTTTTTCGTATTATGAATTCTGGTTTTATGTTGTCTAACCGGGTTTTCAACTTCTTTCCGAACATTTTAAAAGCGGGTGTGGTTTTTATTGTGCTATGTACACTATTTCTATAATGTAATAAATATCTAGCTAATATGCAACTAACTGATACGCCAGAATTTCTCGGGTCTCTAAAAGCTTTAATTAACGCTGATTTGACTGATTTGACGCAGTTCTCGGCGGCGCCATTGCTAGCCGCGTGATATGGTGGTGATAAAGAATGTCTAATCGCGTTCATTTCGCAAAACTTTTTAAATTCGCAAGATATAAATTGCGGACCATTATCTGACACTATTTGGTCAGGCAACCCATATCTAGCAAAAATTACTCTTAATTGTTCCACTGTATTAAATGCTGTTGTTGAATGCATCTCTATAACTTCTGGCCATTTACTAAACGCGTCTAACACTATTAAAAACATACTGTTTCTAATCGGTCCAAAAAAATCTACATGAATGCGCTCAAAAACTCGTTTCGCCTCATTATATCCTAAAACTTCTGCTTTAGGAGGATTCGGCTTTGTCTCATTGCAAACTGAACATGCTTTAACAAAATTCTCTATGTCTTTGTCTATCTGAGGCCACCATACATATGACCTTGCTAAAGATTTAATTTTGACTACACCTGCGTGTGTCATATGTAGCTCTTTTAAAATATTGTGACGACACTGTGTCGGAACTACTACCCTATGACCTAACATAACAATATTCTTATCTAAACTTAGTTCTAATCTCCTACAAAAATATGGCTTCACAACATTGTCTGCAATGTGGTTTGGCCATCCTTCTTTAATATAACTGAAAACTTGCGATAAACTGGAATCTTTTTGTGTTTCCATTTGAATTACTTTTGCGTCAACTGGCAAATCTGTGTTTTCCGTTACAAAATTTAAATATGTATGTTCCACACTATCTTTACGAGTGACGTTGATCGGTAACCGTGACAAACAGTCTGCGTTTACATTATCTTTACCATTAATATGCTTTATTTTAAAATTAAAACCACTCAAGTAAATTGCCCAACGCTGCAGTCGACTAGCTGCAGTGACAGGAATTCCCTTCTTGTCGCCTAATAAATACACTAGCGGCTTATGATCTGTACGTAACGTAAATCTGTGACCTAACCAACACAAAATGTCTCTTCCTAACAACGGTGGGCCACCATTTTCAATGACTAATATTTCTACGAGCCTAACCTTATCCTGAAATCTTAAATTTACACTAATTTTTCCTTTTGGAATTATATCTGATCCATCATATGCCTTTAAAATCGTTTTTGAATTATCTAATGTAATACTGCTAAATGAATTTTTGTACAAATGGTCAGAAATTGCTGATATTGCTGACCCTGTGTCAATCTCCATTTCAACAGGAGTCTCATTAAAATAAACGTTAACCTTAAAATTATTTTTTTGTTCTCCGTCTAACTTAAATAAAGGACTTTCCACTAAATCGGAATTATCACTTTCAACTTCACTGGGAATTGTTTCCGCAGTCACATTTAAAAAATTGTTTCTTTTCTGATACGTACAAACTACACCAATATGCCCTACTCTATTGCATCTATTACACTTATAACTCTTATATGTACACATGCTGAAATTATGGTTTCCCTTACCACATGCATAACACTTTGCTTCCGGCCTGTTTTCTTTCCTTACACTTCCCGTTGCTGGCTCGTGTGAAGGTCTTCCTGATGTCTTTCTGTAATTGGATGTCTCGCATACCAGTTTCTTCTTCAAATTGAACACGTACCCATTAGATGAGCTTAACTTCAACGATGCTTCTTTCTTTATCGCTAATTCAAACAGTTCTGCAAGTTTTTTCTTTGTCGGGTCTTCTTCCAGCAGTCTATCTAGAACTTTTCACTCAACCATCCCTGTGACAAACTTATCTTTTAAAATTTCATCCAAGTTTGGGCCAAAAACACAATTTACTGCCAACTTCTTCACTCTTGCATACCATTCATTTATCCGTTCCCCAACCTCTTGTTGTGCTTTGTAAAAATTTCTTCTCTCGTTGAATGTCGAAATTGCTTTGGAATATTGTCCCATAAGTAGACTACACAATTCATCGTATGTCTTTGTATCTGGTGTCACTGGATCACATAGATCCCGTACTGTTGTGTACACCATATTACTTAATGCTGTAATCAGGATTGGTACCTGTCTTTCTACATTTATATCGATGGCCTTGAAAAATTGTTGCAATTTTTCTTTAAAAATAACAAAATCATCTCCACAATCGAATTGCGGCATGGTTCCAATGATGGCCATCTCGAAAAAAAATTAATTTTATGGACAATGAATAAAAAGGAAAATACTTCTTGTAAGTTTCTAAAAAAATCGTTTTTGCCTCGTCGCCAAATGTTGTATCTCACACGATACACATTTATAAAAATGAAAGAAAATGTAAAACTTACAACTTTATTCTAACTAAAGGGTGCTTTCGCCATTACAAAAAACGATAAACAAAAATTTATATTTACAACGGTCTTTTTACCGGTGTCTCCTACATCTAAATATTTTTAGTTGTGTCTCCGCTTACGCGCAGACATTACAATTTGCCATTTGAAGGCATGCGCCTAAAGCGTGTGTCACAATGATGTTAATGTTAATGTCAGTGTTAAGATGTTAATGGTAATGATAGTGTTAATACTGGGCACAATCATGTTAAGCAAATTCGTAACTGTCTTGCAAATTTAAAATTCGCGGTGTAATATGGGAGGAGCTACATTTAATTAGTTGCACCAATGGAAAAATTCTAAATTACTAAATCACAAATAATTACGCTAGTATTTATTTCCAAAAATTCATAATCATAATCTTAACCTTACATTCCTATGCTTACATTTTACCGCGCTTATTATTCTCGTTTCATTGCCGTTTTTCCTGTTTTATATCATTTTCTACTATTTTATTATCTTTCATGATCATTGACTACGTTTATCTCGGGGACTTCCATCCGATCGAAAGTCCATCCGATCGTATGCATCCACTTCAATTGTACGAGATAAACAGGTGTGCTTGACTTCTCCATCGGATGCGCCGAGACAATCCGATCCTCTAGTTTTGCCGGCTTGAATTGGGTGAAGTGGATGTAAAGATCGCAATTGACGACATCAACGCTATTGGATTGAAGTATAATCAGCTGTTGTTACCTCTGCCTACATTCATTCTTATTCGTTAAATTAATATTTATCTCGAACAACATGATATTAAAACGGAAAATGACTGCTATGGTTTTAGTTTTTAATCTATACCTTTTAATGTGTAATATGATGAATAATAATATTATACTTTTGATGAAATGGCGTCAGCGTCGTAGGACAAGGATTAATGCCCTACTACAGTAAGACTAAGAAGTGAAACAGTTTTAGTGAATTTTTTTAAATAAAAACCATTTTAGCAAATAAATGCTTTAATTAAGCTAATAAAATAACGGACTTCTTCACTTCCCCACTTGTTCCTCTTTTTGTTATTACAATATCTCTTCTTTACGTCCATATTTAACCAAACAACACAAAGATCTACGAAAAAACGTGTTTCATACACTTCGCGCCCAAGTGAAGTTAGTTATAAAAATTATAACTATCTCCTTTTTATGTAACTTCCATCTTTTTTCAATTAAAATGGCCTGAAACAAAGATTATCCAATCGGAACAAGCGCTTGTCGACAACAACACTTTAGTTTAAAATGAGGATTGATTTGACTCAAGCGGATGGAGTTTCGATCGGATGGAAGCCTCCGAGATAAACGTAGTCATTGTTATCTTTCGTTAATTCTTTCTTTTACACGTTCCTGTTTTCGACGAATATTGGCGAATTTCCGTTATTTCAAATTTGAAGTCTGATCCGTCAAAAATTTAAGTCACACAAATCGCATGCGTAAGAGATCGCATTTCTATTGGTAGATGTTAGTGGTGATGTTACGAAATCCAGAAATATTCTGTACTGTTAACATGTCCACCTAACATCACCATTACCATTAACATCATTGTGAACAGTTGCTAACAGAAAGCATTTTCTGTACTTTAACATTTTAACTAACATTACCACTACCATTAACATTAACATCATTGTGACAGGCCAGTAACCCATAGGATGAAGAATCTGCACTAATAATAATTTGTTTATTAGGATTATAATATGCTAAAATAGGAGATTGGGCTAATAATGACTTTATTTCCTCAAAAGCTTTAGATTGTGAACAAACCCAATGAAAGAAACATTTTTTTTAATAGTGTAAGATTCTATAATAGTAGATCTATTTTTTCTAAATCGACCAGCAAAATTTACCATTCCTAAATTGAATTAATTCGGTCCTGTTAGAAGGTTCTGAAAGTTTTAGCATTGATTCGATTCTTTTGGAGTCGATCGATATACCTTTAGAAGACAAAACATGACCCAGAAACGTAATTGTTTGTACTCCAAATTCAGTTTTATTTTTGTTTATAGTGATACCTTCTTGTTTGAGAATTTTTAGAACTTGAGTTAAAACTCGGTTGTGACTTTCCACATCAGGAGCATGAATTAAAATATCATCAATATGGAATATAATATTCTCTACTCCGGATAAAAGTTGTGAAATTTGACTAGCAAAATATTCCGGGGCACATGTAATTCCAAATGGTAATCTCTTAAAGAAAAACCTACCAAATGGTGTTATGAAGGTGGTTATTTGTTGACAATCTGGATGTAATTTTATTTGATAAAATCCTAGTGCAAGATCTATTTTACTGTAATATCTCGAAAGTGACATTTGAGCCAAAGTTATTTCAACACTATTTATAGGAAAATTTGGTCTTAGAACATACTTATTTAATTCTGTAAAATCACAGCAAATTCTAACAGATTCCCCTTTCGGAATAACAACTATAGGACTACAAAATTCCGTGTAATCTTTAATAGGACATATAATATCAAGTTCTTGAAGTCTTTGAAGTTCAATTTTTAGTTTTGATAAAAGGGGTATTGCTACAACTCTTGGTGCTGACTGTACAAATGGTTTATAATCATCTTTCAGCACAATTTTAAATAAACCCTTAAATTCGCCAATGTTGTTAAATAGTTTTGGAAATTGTTGTTCAACTTGTTTTCTAGTAATAAGCGAGTTTTTATTTATTACATTCAAAGACACAATTTGCAACGTTTCAATTTCATTTCTACCTAGTATCGGTTTCTGTAACTCTTGTAAAACATAAAACATAATTTTATAATTCTTACTATTATGCAAAACATTAATTTGAATAGTACCAACAATATCTAACGGTTTACCGTCTGGTCCCCTAATAATAGCACTTGAATTTTTTATTTTTAAATTTAATTTATTTGGGATCAAATTCATTGGTAAACAACTCACATCTGCACCTGAATCTATAAGAAAGGATTAGGAAAACATTTTAAATTAAGATCAATTTTCCAACCCTCAGAACTGTTATTGCTTAAAGTATTTAAATCTAATTTTAAATTTCCCAAAAATGAATCATTTTCCCTCTCACTTAGTGAAACATTGTTTATATTCTCAGTTACAGAATTAACATTTTCTTCTAAAATATTTATTTGCTTTGACTTACATGCCTTTGACCAATGACCTTGTTTACTGCATTTGTTGCATGTAGCATTTCTCGCAGGACAATATCTTCTTTGATGTAGATTTGGCGAATCGCAAAAGTAACATCTTGATGTTCGCTTATAACCTGTGCTTGTCGATTCTCTTGTTCTGAATGTGGAAGTGATCTGTTTCTTATTTCTTGTAGGTGGGTACCGCAAAGTGTTTCCCTCATTATGATTGTTTCGAATAGAAGACTGCTGTGGTCGATAAAACTTTTCTTGAGGTTTATGTATAATGTTAACTTGTTTCTCCCGCCATAATATTTGACTGTGCTGTCCTTGTATTTCTGCCTGACGAGCTATTGTGATTGCATTTGCTAA
The DNA here is from genome assembly GCA_035610365.1 of Aquatica leii. NCBI lineage: Eukaryota > Metazoa > Arthropoda > Insecta > Coleoptera > Lampyridae > Aquatica > Aquatica leii. Next base: position 97,254,946 of record CM069434.1, on the reverse strand, counting down.
CGTTAACTTGCTTTGTAGTTGTAGTTTTTCACTAGTACGTTTATCATTCATGCCCAGTATTAATTGGTCTCGAATCAAATCATCTTTTAATTGACCATACTCACATTGATCTGCTAATTTATGTAATGCCGTTATAAAGGAATCGACGTTTTCACCTTGTGCGGATGCATGGTGTGTGGTATAACCAAAGGCAACAATGATCATACATCATGTATAGTACACGCAGTTACGTTACTACTGTCATAGGAGTAGCTAGTGCAACTCACGGTTATATTCGTTTTATATTTAATCATAAATCTATTGTATTCTGTAGTTAATAATAAACTCATAAGTAATATAGTTTAATTAAATAAAACTACAACATGGCGCAGTCGGTAAAGTAAAAATTGTGAGTGCAAGTAAAAAAAAAAGTGCGAAAAAAAAAAGTGATTGATTAATTAAAATGGGTGACAGCCAAGGAATAACCCCGATGAAAGCTGGAGGAAACCAGGCCGAGAACTGGAGGTTATGGAGGTCTCGTTTTGAAAATTATTTAACAGCTAGCGAGATTGTGAAAAAAGAAGAAGCGACCCAATGTGCACAATTACTTCACTACATAGGGGAAGAAGGGTTCAAGATTTATACAACTTTCAAAATGGAAGAAAGTGATAAAAATAAGTTACAACCACTTCTCGATAAATTCGAAGCGCACTTCTTACCGAAAGAAAATATATCGTACGAGCGTTACAAATTTTTTTCGTATCGTCAACAAGAAGCACAAACGTTCGAACAGTTTATAACCGAATTAAAGAGTCGAGCCATGAAATGTAAATTAGGAAATTTACAAGACGAACTCATCAAGGTAATGATCATCTGTGGGGTGAACAGCGCTAATGCGACAACGATGAGAGAAAAATTACTGCAAGATGACACCTTAACATTAGAAAAGGCGATCGACCTATGTATAATAATTGAAACTTCGAAAGAACAAACGGGAGCCATAGAATCCAGCGAAATGAAGAAATTCGAAAACGTGGAAACTGTACAAAAATGCAACAGGGGCCGAGGACCAACAAAAGCCGACAACGTATTAATACAGAAAACTAGGTCAGGTAAACCAAAACAAATAGTAAACTGTAAAAAGTGTGGTAAGAATCACATAAAAAATAATTGCCCGGCATTTGGTAAAATATGTTCTTTTTGCAAAAAGAAAAATCATTTCCAAACGGTTTGTTATAATAAAAGAAATAATCCGGAGAAAAATAATAGTGTAAGTGAAATCCGTGAGAAAAATAATTATATGTTCGTGGGCTCTGTAGAAGTAAACGAGATAAGGCACGAACATAAAGCATGGGTCACCAGTTTAGAAATAAATAACAAAATGATTCAAATGAAAATTGATACTGGTGCCATGGTTAATGTTCTTCCCATTAAGATAGCAAATTCTTTAGGAATTACGTCAACGGAAATTAAAAAGACAAACATTAAATTAAATTCGTATACCGGTGATAAGTTGAAAGTATTAGGTACATGTAAATTAACTTGTTTAAAAAACACAGAAAAACATGTCATAACTTTTTATGTTGTAAATTCAAACACAAATGCAATTTTGGGTTTAGAAACGTCATTAGAATTAAAATTAATTAAAAGACTAGAACAACAGGAAATAAATTCAATTGAGGTTTCAGAAAATATTAATAAACTAATTCAAAAATATGGAGAAATATTTTCAGGAATTGGGTGTATAAAAGGAGTACCGCATCACATTAAAATTGATAAAAATGTAAAACCTGTGGTTCATCAAACGAGAAAAGTTCCCTTGCAACTTCAAAATAAATTAAAAGATACACTCGATCAATTAGTAAAATCGGAAATCTTAACCAAAGTAAATGGTCCGTCAGAATGGGTAAACGCTTTGGTTATTGTTAGAAAACCGGACGAAAGTTTAAGAATATGTCTTGACCCCAAAGATTTAAACAATGTAATTAAACGCGAATATTGCGAAATTCCGACAATCGAACAAATAACGAGTAAAATGGCGGGCGCGCAGATTTTTAGTACTTTAGACGCAACAAGCGGATTTTATCAAATTGAATTAGATAAAGAAAGCGCGGATTTATGTACGTTTGGCACTCCATTCGGAAGGTATAAATTTAATAGATTGCCGTACGGAATAAAATCAGCTCCGGAAGTATTCCAAGCTAAAATTAAAGAATTATTTTCAGGTGACGGAGTAGATGTCTATATAGACGACATTGTTGTGTGGGGTAAAAACGTAAAAGAACACAACGAACGTCTAGAACGTGTTTTAAAAATCGCGAAAGAAAATAACGTCACATTCAATAAAAACAAATGTAAATTTGCGCAGGAAAAAATTCAATATATGGGTCACATTATTTCTAATCAGGGCATTGCAGTCGATAAAAGTAAAATAGAGGCAATAATAAAAATGCCTAGTCCAACGGATAAAGTTGGAGTACAACGCGTTTTAGGTATGTTAACTTACGTTAGTAAATTTATCCCTGGATTTTCGGCAACTACATCACCGTTGCGCGAGTTACTACGAAAAGATGTAGAATTTCAGTGGCACGCTGAACACGAAAAAGCTCTGACAGAATTAAAAGAAATATTGACCAAAGTCCCGTATTAAAATTTTTCGATATAAATAAAGATACGATCATATCGGTAGACGCGTCAAAATCGGGATTAGGTGCAGTAATATTGCAAGATGGTCTTCCATGCGCGTATGCTTCAAAATCGATGACAGAAACTCAAACTAGATACGCACAAATCGAGAAAGAGCTTCTGGCTATTTGTTTCGGAGTGACACGTTTTAACGATTACGTGTACGGAAAAAGAGTGACGATCGAAACCGATCACCAACCATTAATTTCCATATTTAAAAAACCTTTAAACAAGTGCCCAGCTAGATTACAACGAATGATGTTGCAACTACAAAAGTATGATCTAGAAATAAGGTACAAACCCGGTAAGCAATTAATATTAGCAGACGCTCTGTCAAGAGCATATTTAACAGAATCAGAAGAAGACGCAGAAGATGAAGAAATGCATGCTCATGTCTGTCTTATAACGCAACAGATACAAGCAACCCCGGAAAAAATTAAACAATTCAAAATCGAAACTGAAAAAGACGCGGAATTACAAGAATTAAAGGCGGTAATATTAAACGGGTGGCCAAAAAACTCTAACAAATTAAATGATACTGTAAGACCATACACCCAATACAAAGCGGACTTAACAGTAATAAATGATTTAATTTATAAGGGACAATGTTTAGTAACTCCAAAAAGCATGAGAAACGAAATGGTAGAAAGGGTTCACTACAGTCATTTAGGCACAACGAAAAGCCTCAAATTGGCAAAAGAATCTCTTTTTTGGCCAGGTATGTCAAACCAAATTAAGCAAAAAATAGAACAGTGTCATTTATGCTTAAAATATTCAAATTCGTTGAATAGGGAAACTCTTAAATGTCATGATATTCCAAATTTGCCGTGGAATAAAGTAGGGTGTGATTTATTCATAATAAACGAAATAAATTATTTATTGTTAATCGATTATTATTCTAAATATACGGAAATAATTACACTTTATACAAATACAACAAGTAAAAATGTTATAGATAAAATGAAAGAAATATTCGCGAGACATGGCATACCAGTAACCATCGTATCGGATGGCGGACCACAGTTTAAGTCAGGTGAATTCCAACAATTTGCGCGTGAGTGGGAATTCGAACACATAATGTCGAGTCCTACAAATGCACAGTCAAATGGTATGGCGGAAAGACACATTCAGACGGTAAAGAAAATGTTTGTAAAGGTAATAGAAGACAAAAAGACTTAAATTTAGCTCTTTAACCTACCGAAATACACCAACTCTTGAAAATGCATCTCCCGCAGAAATTCTAATGTCTAGAAAGCTTAGAACATTTATACCATGTACATAAAAATGCTGAAACCTAAAATTGTAAAAATTACGGGAAACAGATAGAAAATAGTCAATTCAAGCAGAAACATTATTACAATTTAGGAAAAAGAAATTTGAAAATATAGATTTAAAAACCAATGTATACATACAACTAAATCCAAAAGGCGTTTGGGTACCTGGCATAGTTATAGATAAATTTAGAGATAGGTCTTATAAAGTGAGAACAAATAACGGATCAATTTTTATTAGGAATAGAAAATTCATTAAACCGGTAAAACAAAATGAAAGTTATTTGTTGTCACCAAATTTGCAGAAGGAAAAAGAAAACTGTAATAGGGATGATCAACAGATTAAACATTTTATTGAAATAGAACAAAATGAAACTACAAAATTTAAAGAAAATGACAATTCAGTATCAGAGGCTGAAACAAATCAAAATAACAAAGTTTCTTCTTATGGTCGAAAAATTAAACAGCCTCGGAGATTGAATTTGTGAATAAAATAAATAAATAAAACAATATAAAGTTTTATAGTTATACTCTTAAGAAAAGGGGATGTGCGGATGCATGGTGTGTGGTATAACCAAAGGCAACAATGATCATACATCATGTATAGTACACGCAGTTACGTTACTACTGTCATAGGAGTAGCTAGTGCAACTCACGGTTATATTCGTTTTATATTTAATCATAAATCTATTGTATTCTGTAGTTAATAATAAACTCATAAGTAATATAGTTTAATTAAATAAAACTACAACACACCTGGCTTTTGATGACGTGAATTAAATTCGTAGCGATTGAAGGTAACATTTTTTTTGTGGAATAAAATATTGATCGAATCTCTCTAACGTTTCTTCGTATGTTGAAGGAGCTGGTACAAATTGAAGTAGTATTTCTTCTGCTTTTTCTCCCATTGTATTTAATAATAAATCTTTCTTTTCGTCTGATGATCTCTTTGTATATCCGGACACTACCGTAAATCTTAAAAATCGTTTTTTCCATAATAACCACAAATTTGGGTTATCAAAGTCGAATGAATCGGGAGGTGCCACATTAGATAGGACGCAGTTTGAACTTGTAGGTGTTTGCATTGTAATGGCGTCTTCAGGTTCCATTTTTTTTTCACGATTTTTTTCGTAAATGCTACCGATAACTTTTGTTTTACTTAATACTCTGTTTCTTTTTACCAATTTACCGCTGCCACCATGTTTTATTATGTAACTCGGGCGTTAATTTTAGATACACTTAGTATGTGTTTAGTATTTAGATGATATATAATTTATATAAAATAAGGCGACCTTTTTGGTTACTTTCTCGGCAGGATCTTGTAGTGCGCAAGTCATATATTTTCCGCTACTTCTTGCAGTGCTACCACAACAATTATATTGACCAAACTTTCATATTCCTCTAACACCTCACCACCAAGAAGTCAGACTTCAATGGTGCCAAGCCAGACAACATTGGCTACATAATTAGAACAACATTATTTTTTCTGATGAGTCTAGGTTCTGTTTATGGCACTGGGACGGGCGTGCACGTGTGCGAAGACCTAGAGAACAACGCTGCGATTTACAGTTTGTACAACAAAGACATACTAGCTTAACACCTGGTGTAATGGTTAGGGGTTGCATTTATTGGGGAAACCGCTCTCCTTTAACATTTATCCAAGACACGTTAAATGCTCGACGTTACATCGACAACGTCTTAGAACCAGTTCTTCTACTTCATCTTCAAGAACGTCCAGAAACGATCTTCCAACAAGATAATGCGCTACCGCATCTGGCAGTAATGACACAGAGAGTTTTTGTAGAGAATGAGGTAAATTTGCTACAGTGGCCTGCTAGGTCGCCAGATATATCGCCAGTAGAACATGTCTGGGACATGATGGACAGAAGACTGCGTCATCTAGCTCACCTTCCAAATACCATAGAAGATTTGCGACAACACCTTCAAATAGCTTGGGATGAGATACCCCAGGACGCAATAAATTACCGTATTTCTAGCATACTTAGAAGGGTAACTTCTTGCATACAAGCACGTGGTGATGTTACACATTATTGACATTTTTTCAATAAAACGTTGTGTTGCTTCTTCTAAATTGTAATCATTTATTTGCCTATATATAAATTTATAAGCCCTTCACGTCTAATCCTTCTATGTGGTGCATTTTATTTGAAACCCAGTGTATAATGAATTTTACTGTAAATGTATTGTATCTAGAAAATTATTATGGTTTAACATGTATTTAATACACGTTTAATAATAGAACAAAAGTTCTAAAGTATGTTTTTCTTATCGTTATAAGATAATGCACCAATTTACAAGACACAAGTAGTGTTTTACCATGACCTTCAAAGAGTCCTGACTTATACACGTTATTAAACTCATCTGAGTAACAACGACAAAAACAATTTATAAAGATGATCATTTTTAACCAGACAACGTTCAGGAACTGATGACGATGGTTTAACTTAATTGTAAAACTAATTCAATCGATAGCTAATTGTTTGCAAGAAACAATTAGAAATGATGATGCATATAACCATATTAAACTATTATTCATTATATTTTTTGGTAATTATTATATTATAGATAACGGACAATCTTTTTATTGTTTAAAATGAATTTCTACTTTATGACGCTTAAAAGATTTGCGGATATTATTTATAAATAATATATTCCAATACTGTATCTTTGCTAAAATATTATTGGTTTATTGTAAGGTGTTTAAGTTTGGCCTCCTTGTATACTTTGTAATGTTAAACTGCGTTTCAAGTTTTCAGCGAAAATACTAAACGTATTTGAATGAAATTTTACACAATGTAAGATAATTCTTTATAGTCTGAATTGTAAGTTACATTATACATATTACAATGGTCAAAACAAATAATTATTTGGACTTTTAGTTTTCCTGAAATCTTAAAATGCAATTTGATAATTTTAAAAGAACTCTCAAACTCTGCCTTTTCTAAGAAGTGATATGCATTCAGACCAATCACGTATAGTGACGTCAACGTTTAGATAAGATTCGGATTGAAGAGCAAGCCTTTTCCAAGGTATATAAATTATAAGTGATCTAATTAAACGTACGACTAAATTCTTATAATTTGTTGCGTTAATATCAAAAATAACGTTGATCCATGCTAAAAAGATAGTATACCTGATTGCGTTTTGTACCTTTTTACACGTCAGTTATTATTCCAAGTTATAAACTAACTTCTAACAAATCTTTGGTAACTTCCTTCTATTAAAAAAAATCTGCACATAATCGGAATCGTTTTGAATGGAATTTTCAATATATGCGTTGAATAAGTATTTATAGAATGAAAGAAATATAAAAAATTGAAGTAAATTAAAAAAAAAAGATTTTGTTTTAAAAAACGTTGTAGTCAGTTTTTTTATCGTTAGCAAATTGCAAATTGTTGTTGTTTTGTTAAATATTTAGCGGACGCTAATTTCAATAAGCTTACTGATAAGCTAAGTTATTCCCCACTTTAATTTTTTAGATAATTATATATTCCAGTGTAATGAATTGTGCTCGTTTTGTACTAAATTTAGCTAATATTATTCTTAATTATTAAAGAAATTAAAACAAATCCGGGGGCTAACTCGAACGCTAGTTTTTTCACTTTTTTTTTGTTTCGTTTATTTAATCGTGTTTGTTTGTGCTCAATTGTGGCTGTATTATTTTTAACTGTGTTTAATTTGAAATTGTTACTGAAATTTTATTTAATTTTTTTACAATATTTATTTTTAAACTTATTTTTAAACAAAATCCGGAAGTTTACATGTCTACCAACTTAAATTATTTACACTATTTCTTGCTTAGTTAGTTGTGCTAAATTGTGGTAATACAATTTTTAGTTGTATTTTATTCTAAATGGAAATATACATACATCTGAATAAAATTTAATATGAGCACGAATGAATAAAAAAAAATAAATTGTAAAACAAATTCGATTTGTTTTTTTTATAAGTTTACCTAAATTTAGTGCAAAAAAGGAGCACAATTAGATAACGAAAGTATTGTGAAAAACTGAATCAAAAACGGGAAGGCTGATGGTTAAGTTATATTCTGGATTTGTTTTAATTTTATTAACAATTTAAAATTGATCATTTTTAAAACACAATTAAATTAGCAAAAAAACTGAATAAAAGTGAAGAAAACAGCGAGCAATTAAAAATGATATTAGTACAACTTAGCATAAAACGAGCACAATTAATTACACTGGAATATTATTTAAAAAATGAGATGAAAGCTGGAGGCTAGCTTGACTGAAATTAATCTGTAAGTAACTCAGATAACAAATATACAAGCTTACAAGTTTGCTTTTAACTTGCAATTTACACAATAAGTTTATTGCAAGTTTGTAGTGTACTAAATAAATGCTTAATTCAAGCTTGCATCAAGCTTACACGCTTGCTAAAGCAAGCTTGCTGTTAATACGTGCAATGAATTAAATTTTTGATGAAGTGCATGCTTTTAAAAAGTACAATACACCCAGCGCATAAACTGCTTGTAAAAAAAATTTTGTTTGCAGCCATTACACATTTGTTCTGTTTGCAAGAATACCATCAAAGAGTAAAGCTTGACGCAATCAAAATGAATAACCTGAATGGCAATACTCACAATTAGTATTTTCATGTTTTGTACATTTATGTAGGGAGTATGCATTGAAAATGAGCGTTTTTTTATTTTTTTTTTTATTTTGAGAAGACTATCAGACTCAGATCATTGAAAATACTGTCCATCGGCAGCTACGACCTTCTCCCATCTTTCAGGTAGCATGCGGATTTTACGCTAAAAAAAGTCTTGGTCTTTTGAGGTAATCCAGTCATCGACCCATTTTTTGGTATCGTCATAAGAAGAAAATTGCTGTTTAGCCAGGCCATGTGTCATCGACGGGAACAAATGGTAATCGGATGAAGCAATGTCTAGTGAATATGGCGGGTTAGTTTTTTACATTTGCAACATGGGGTCGTGCGTTGTCATGTTGAAGAATAACCTTGAGATGTCTTTCGGCGTATTGCGGCCTTTTATCCTTCAATTCTTGGCTCAGTTTGATCAACTGTCGTCGGTAACGGTCTACCGTAATCGTTTCGTTTAGTTTAAGCAGTTCATAATATATTACTCCGAGCTGGTCCTACCAGATACAGAGCATGAGCTTGGAACCATGAATATTCGGTTTCGCTGTCAATGTTGATGGCTCGCCGGGCTTGACCCATGCTTTTCTGCATTTAGGGTTGTCGTAACGCATCCACTTTTCATCACTAGTAACAATTCGGTGCAGAAAACCTTTTCTTTTTTGTCGCGCGAGCAGCTGTTTGCAGGTAATAAATCCTCTTTCAATGTCTCTCGGTTTCAACTCATACGGCACCCAATTTCCTTGCTTTTAAATCATTCCCAGTTGTTTCGAGCGCCTAAAAACTATTGATTGATTGACTCCAAATGCTTCCGCAAGCTCTTCTTGTGTCTGGCATGGATCTTCATCAAGTAATGCCTTCAATTCGATATCTTCAAACTTTTTCTCAGCACCAGGATGTTCTTCAACTTCGAAGTCAAAATCACCACCCTTGAATTGTTGAAATCATCTTCTGCATGTTTGTTCTGAAAGAGCATTGTCGCCGTATGTTTCCACTAATATTCTATACCACTCAGCTGCTGTTGTCTTTCGGTGGAAGTAATGTAAAAGAATTCCCCGCAAAAACGGTTTTGTAGCCATGTTTAAAATTTCGGATAAAAACGTCTTTACACTCCGGCAGTTAAAATTGGATTGATGTTTGCAGCCTAGGATTTTAGCTTTTAGGTAATTTTTTCTTCAGCCTGATTGGATATATACTTGCTGAATTATGAGTCTCAATACAAAACGCTTTTCAATGCATACTCCAATACATTAAAAAAACAAAGCAATAGGTGATTCAAACTGTACCACACGGCTATTGTGACCAAAAACACTTTATTGTAGCCGCGTATACTCATTTAAAGTCTCACCAAACTAAACATGTTCTAACAATTTTTTTCCATAGTCAGTTTTTGTACGGTTAAAAGAACACATATTAATAACTTTTAGTTTAAAAAAATTTTTGTGGCTAGAAGAACCGTTTTGGTCTTGGTATTGTGTGTTAAATGTAAATAAAGTTGTTATTACGAACAAAACAAAATAAGCTTGATGCAAACTTGTTGTGTGGTAACTAGAATGTTTGATTCAAGCTTCTTCTTCTTCTTTTTGCTGCAAGCTTCTATCCTTGTTGTGGCAAGCTTGAATCAACTTATTTTGCTATCTAAGAACTTAATTTTGCATTTTTTAATTTACATTGACTAAGAAACCTACTGACAATGAATAGAATAAGTACTCATAGCTAACAGCTAAGAAGCACTTAGTTGACCAGACTCTTTTTTCGTAATACTTTTCATCATTTATCGTCCTCTCCTTTTAGATCCTTTAATGGCAAGTTGTTACATAATTTATAGCTTTTGTATCCAACGGGTACTAATATGTCTTATAAACTTGTGTTAAAAAAGTTTTTTTGTTGAATTTCACTAAAATTGTCATTTCGTTTAGAACACGGCAAAATAGATAAGAACTGTTACTTATAATAACGTTAGATATATTTTGTCAAATAATACATTTTGTAACCAAAGAAGAAGAATTTTTGGTACCAAACAATTTTGTAATAAAATATGACGCACTTACTAAAAATTTCAAAAAAATTCAATAAAAGTAACTTGAACTGACCTTTTGTGTTAAAAAAGTGACTTTAAGTTACTTGTAAATAATAAAACGACTGCAATCACTTTAAATCACAGTTGAAACGGTGCTTATATTAATTACGGAAAATAATAAAATAATGGTCTAAAAACAATTGAAAATAAATTAATTGAAATTAAAGCTAATGTAAGTAAATACATAAGCTACATTTAACTATGATTCATGATTTACTTAAAAATATTTTATGTCTATATATATATGTAAACGACGACAAAAATCTACTTCATTCAAAGTTAGGTTTAAATGCAATTTGAGCTGAAGACAAAACAAAACAATTCTGATAAAGCGAAGCGTATTATTTTTTAGTTTAAAAACGATGCTGTTGCAGATCTCATTCAACGCAGAGCCGAAGAAGGCCAACCTAACGATTTAAATAATTGCAGTTGTATTTCTTGTTTTTTTAATGTTCATAATTCTAAATACATAACTTGAATTCAGTTTCTAGAATAAATAAAAAAATTAAAGTTTGCCAATTCATATATATTTGTGCAGTGAGTACTAAAATATGTGGACTACTTTTTTGGTTTTTCTGGGTAAACATTTTCCAAAGTCAAACATCCGACACATCATCTAGTTTAGAAGTTACATAAAATGTACCAGGATGCTCTAAAGATACCACTAGTAAAGCTTGTACAGATACTTGAAACACCTCTTCTCCAGCCCTTTAGAAGAAAAAAATTGAACTAATCATACCCTTTTAAAAATCATCTAGTAGTTACAGTTGTTAAAATCAATATTAGTAACAAAAAAGGGCAACTTATAGGTAAATGCTAATGATATGACTTTTTCGTAGTTTAATTAACACCAAAAATAAAAATAGTAATTTAAATAATACATCATGAGTATTTATACACAGATTTATGAAGAGGGTCGTAGGAATTCTATCGTACACTTAAGATTCTTAATAAATTAAAAAAAAACATAAATTTAAAGTTGAGACGCGACAATAGCTTTTTGATGCAATTAAGGTAAATATTTTGACTCAAAAATACGTAATGTAATAAGCAGCATAATAATTAAATAATCTATTTATAAGATTATGCAAAAAAAGGCAAGTACATAAAGGATTAAAGTTTATCTTATCACTGCGTCACCACAAGTGCAACATGTGTGCGTTTTTTAATCTGATTGATCTTTTATTCGTACAGTTCTATGACCAGAATAACACCTAAACGTATGATAATCTTCAAATTTGCTACGTACCAAACTAAATGAACTTCAGCACGTGACATATCTCTTAAATCCAATCGAACGAAATCGTATAACGCATTGCACAAATCTAAATCAAAAGAATGTAATCGTACGTACGTATACAAAATAAATTTTCGTATCCATAAAACGAAATCATACATATAGAACTAAGCGTCTTACAAACCAGAAACTTAGTCATAAGAAAATAATTGTTATACGTAAAAAAGTAGTTGTGAGTAAAAAACCAAATCGCACATTCTAAAGGTTACATCATACGTAAAAAACAAAAAAAAAATTTAACCTACAAATTACGGGGGTTTCTTTAGATGACAACTAAAGCACTACATTTTCAACAACAAAAACGGATTACATTGTCGACATAACAACTAAAGCAAATAGATAAACCACTGTTCAAATTTAACATACGGCCGTGTTGTCTACAATTCTAATACAAAAAATGCTCGATTGCACCGGAGTGACATTTAGAGATAATTTAAAAAATAGCTACATAATACGCATGAGTATTGTGCATCATCAATTGTGCACATAGTAAATTAAAAACCGTCACAAATGGGAAACGCCGCGTTCTTTGGACAAAAAAGTATTTTCAATAATTAGACAAGCGCAAAAAGTAGAAAACACGTTTCTCTTCAAAATGAATGGCAGCTACATTTCAAGTTATTACAGAGACTTGGAAAGTATGTAAACTTACATGCGACCACGTGAGTTTGCCAAAACCTGGTCTTAACTACGTTTAAAACAATTGAGAAACTTGATTAGAATACAGTCAAAAATTGAATACAACTACCTAAGTCAGGTACAAGATAATTGTAAGTAAAATTATAGCAAAACGCAAGTCATCTGCCGCCATCAACAAATACTTTGCAGTATTCACAGCTGTGCAACGGTCGACTCGAATAACACAGATATCGGGGATCATTGGGTATGCAACATCATTCCTAGGAAAATTACTCTGTCTACAGCTTAATAACGCTTGAATAGGATTTATCTCAACTTTACCAAACTCGTTATAATAATTTTAAATTACTGAATACAACATGGCCGACGCCATTTTACCCGTGGAGATCAATAAAATTGCCTTAGTTTTGCCAATATACAAAAACAATTCTTTATTTCAGTAAAGTCGCCAGAAACGTAATAGAAATAATTGACGATAAAAATTAAATAAAAAGATGAATTATCCCATCCAGTGGAGTCCACAAACTAGCGAAGTAGTATGATTTAATTACAATTACGACTTTTAAAAAGTTAATAATAATGACACGCAACTTATTTTAAAAAAAGAAGATAATCAATTTGTGAACCAAGCCAGATTCTAAACTCTTAAAAAGTTAGAAAAGAAATCGATGAACTTAAAGAAGCAAACGGCAGTTTAACAAAAAACTACTACATTAGGTTAGGCGATCAACTTGTAAACTACATCAGATTCTAAACTCTATAGTGACTTAAGAAGAAGTAGTCTCCGTATGTAGAAAAGAAATCTCGTCGCGGTTAGAGTAACAACCGGGTCACGATTAAAGTTATTGGGGTGTTTGGTAATTTTCTTATGTTAAAAATATTTTATGATTTATTCTCTTGTATACATTTTCCTCCTTTTAAACTGAGTTGGTAGTATTGGCTTTCTTTTGCTTCCAGTAAAATCCAAGCGGTTGCATTTTACAAACAAATTGCAAAGTCAGTACATGTCAATTTAAATACTTAAATAATCTTTAATAAAATGGGGTCTATCTGTTGTCTTAGGATATAAATCTAATGAAAAATTAATCGATGCTTGTGAGAAGAACTGCTGAGATATGATGCACATTTACGTTTTGCGGTTAGATTTAATTTTCTTTTGTCATTTCTGCATTTACTTTCTAAATTAAGAAGTACACACGTGGTATTGACTTTTCTGTAAGTCAAATCCGTAATCTTTATTTGAGAAAATCTTCGTTTGTAAAATATCTTGAGTAAACTGGGAACATTGTTGAGATATAATACGTCAGTCTTGTGATTTTATGAATTATTGATATTATTAAATTTCAAGTAGAAAGGTTCTTTACAAAACCGGGCCGGGACGTTCATATTTTAGTATAGACTTTGGCCGTGGTAGCCATCGGTTAAATAATATATTATAAATAGTTTTTAGTTTTTATATTTATTTTTTTAATCTTTATTTTCCTTTTTAATTCTTGTAAATTTTTTTTTGCTGCAGAATTTTCCATAAGAAATAGTTTAATTGTAGCTTGACACAATTTTGATCTTATTGAACATATTGTAACGAATTTTTTTATTAAAACTAATTTATTTAAACTGCTAAAAATATATACACGTATAAACTAACCGAATTAATTAAATCTAATAAAAACACTTGCACTAATTTATATCACTTACACGAAGATAAGATAAAGTCCGCGGATAGCTTCACACACTTGTTTACACTAAAGTCACGTACAAGATTATTCTCCGTATATTTATCTACACACACGCGCTACGCGCTAACGACTTATTTATTTCAACTTGAATAATCTTCTTAACACTGCTGTCTTCGCAGTACGGAAATAACTGAGCTACGATTTGTTTGTTCCGTATATATACACATTTTGGAAATCCTTCTCGAGTGTTCCATATCTTTCGGTATACGTTCTAAAAGATGGATAACAACTTCGAGAAGGCTCTTGAATTTGAGAATTTCAATATCATGTTAATTAACCTTAATTATTTTAAGATTGTATTATCCATTCCAAAGTTTTTAAAAAACACAAAATGGGAATTTTAAATTATTTATAATTACAATTTAATTATTGTAATATTAATTTTATTTAATATATTCGTTACGCTGTTTATTAAATTTATGCACACGTGTTATTAGTAAGGTTATTGTTAATAATTTCAAGTTTACGTGTTTCAAACTAAAGATGAAGTTATTTTAATTAAAAAACTAAAACAACTGCAACAAAACTGCGTAGTTTACTTAATTTTATAATTTCAAACATATTGAGTTAGGTTTTAAGCATGTATTTAAAATCTCTAATCTTTCAATTCAACATTCGAGAATTATAGATCTTTTCTAATAAATGATTTCGATTTACTGCGTGTGTATGTGTTGCATACAGTCGGTGTCAGTAAGTTATAAAACGTTTGCTATGTTGCAGACAAATTTGATTTGTTAAGTAAATTTGACAAAAGATTAATATCAGTGAATTTAATGAAACTGTAATTATGATTATTATTTCACAAACGTATTGTTAAAAATTACACATAAAATTGAAAAAATTTATAAAAAGCATAGCATTCCATATAAAATAAAGAAGCTGATTTCACTTCCGGTATAACCGAAAGAGATAAGTTCTTGAATATATTTTAATTATAAAGCCAAAAATCACTTATTTAATATTTAAAAAAATTCAAAATTAAATTATGATTGGAAGTATAAAAACTTGTAACGAAAGAGTTACGTGAAAAACCCTGTATAACAATTACCATGATTTTATTCTCAACTAAACTATGATTGTTAAAATGTGATTTAACATTGTTTTAATGCAGTTATGTTTTTAAAGAAACGTCAATTAAAAAAAATTTATTTTTCATTTAAACAATTTAATAAAGTACAACATGGAGAATACTCTTAAAATTGAGTATGTATACAATAACAAAAAAAACGTATTATAATTTAACAACATAAGTTTTAAATAATGATTATTAGCTGTTATTGTTTGATCAACGAAATGTTTTAAATATGATGTTATTGAACTTAATATATGCAGCAGACCTCCCATACCTTAACGTTACATTTATCTTAAATTTGTGAGTAGACTTGGTTCACATAGGTAGTGTGTTCTTATATTTTTGCATAAAACTTTTTAATATAAACATGATTTGGTTAATGTTAAGTTTGCTGGTATTATTATTTAATAACGATTGTGTTAAAGCTCGACACCGTCTAATAGGTTTAAATGTGGTAAGTCACAATCTAATTAAATTATGTCTTACTAATTTAAAAAATTCTTTATAATCTATATACCTAAATTAACAATTTTTTATTTAGATTATAATAAATAAAAATGCAATTTATTATTCACAAAAAGTAAAGTTAAGAATATATTGAAAACAAAAAATATTAAGCCGAATACCTTGAAATTATGATTTTCTTTACGTTTCCTCGATTTAATGCAAGGAATTCAAGTTTGGATTTTAAGGTTACTATTTTGAAATTTAGTAAGTAAACATCACCTATTTAAAGCAATGTTTTTGAGTTAATTTGGTTATTGGTGGTGTATATTATTATTTCAGACACAATTAATATACAACCTTGTTAGGTCTAAGAAGTTAATCAATTATAAAAATTTTCTGTTGCAATCTACCATTATGCAGTTTTTTGAATATCACTCAAAACTGTCCCAGCAATTGTATTTTTTAAATAGGAACTACATAAATCCAATGTTTTTGAAAGTTGTAAATATGTAAAGGTTTTAATAAAACATTTTGTTATTAGTTCTGTTTTCTATGCAGACATTTTTTCGTGTTATGTAATTTCCCAACTAACTGGTTCCTGATTAATTTTACATTTTTTGCTTATTGACTTGTTTTTTTTTGTCCTAAACCATTATTTTACAAGTTTATATTTTATAATTTTGAATTTTATTAATTTGATAATGTTGGCTTATTAAGTATTCTGGTTTATATTAGTTCCAAGATTAATACTTTATTAACTTAAATAGTCAAAACTTAGAAATTGTTTTTAAGTAAGTAGTGTCAGTAACAATAACAATACTGGCTTAAGATTCCTTCAAGGAATTTAGCCGCCCATTCGGACTTCCCATATCCGTTTTTCGGAGAGGATCAGTCAGTCCCCTTATTGTTCATTACACTTATAAAACTTCACTTAAACAATTAAATACTGTCACTGTATCGCTATCACTACAACTCTGCGTGTGTCTTTGCCACTTTAACTATCTCCTTCCATTCCTTTTTGTTTCTTGCTTTTACCTTCCAGTTTGTGATTTTCAATGTTTTTAGGTGTTTTTTTAACCTGATCCATCCATCTCAATCTTAGTTTCTCCCTTGTTCTTCCATTGGTTTTCCTTCTAGTAATTTCTGTAGTGTGTCGTTTTCTTCTCTTCTGATTATGTGTACCAGCCATTCTATTCTTCTAGACTTGATGAATTTTATTATGTCTTCGCCCTTCATCTCGGCATTGTTTTCATTGGTTTTGATTGATCTTAGTATTGTTCTTAAAATTTTCCTCTCGGCTCTTCTCATTTGCTCTTCCTCTTTACCTGTTAAGCACTTCGTTTCCATAGCGTAAGTCATTACCAGTCTTATCAGTGTCTTATATATTTGCATTTTTGTGCTTTTGCTTATTTTGTTGCTTTTAAGATATGTTTTGTTTGCATAGTGTGCTAAGGCCTGCTTGTATTCTCTCTATTATTTGGTTTTCTTTTTTGTTTGTGTTTTCTTTTGTTATGCTCCTAAATATTTAAATTTATTTACTAGTTCTAGGGCGTAGTCGTTGATTTTTAAAATTCTCTTTGTTCTTGTAACACTTCTACTATATTTGAAATATTTTGTTTTATTCTCATTTACTGTCAGCCCTCTTTTAGTTTCGTTTCCGTCCTGTTTATTATTACATCATCTGCGTATGCTATTATTTGTGTTTCTTTATTGATTATTGTTGTTTCACAGTTTAGTTTTCTTATCACACTTTCTAGCGCTACGTTAAGCAGAGTGCCTTATTTCTTTATTGAAAATAAATCTATCGGTATCCCCCTCTGTTGTTCTTATTGTTGCATAAGTGTTTGTTAGGGTTGCTTCTGTTAGTCTTATTAATTTTTGTGGTACTCTATCGTCTCTTAAAGCTTGTATCAATTTCCTCCTGTTAATGTTATCAAAACCATGCGTAAAGTCCACAAAAATCATGTACAATGTGATATTATGTTCATTGCTTTTCTCTAATATCTGTCTAATTATATGGATAGGATGTATTACAGATTTTCCTTTGGTGAACCCAAATTGGTAGATACCTATTTTCAAGTCTTCTGTCAGTTTTCACAAGCTTTCGTACGTGGGGTTCGTTCTTTATCAACTAAACATTTTATATATGTTATTTATTCTTATTTTATTGTTGTCAATGTTTGGTTTAATAAATACTGTGCAAATATTAAGGGGAGGTTTACTTGTATTTGACTGAAAAGTAAGCAAACTTTGACGTTTATTTGTGCCAGAGTAAAAATACTTACAAACTTCTGATTTTGATCATTATATTAGTCAAGAATTTAGCAATAAGTGATATTTTTTTGAAAATTTAAAAACAAAATGGTGGTTTAGAATGGCGGTTTGCATGGACTGCTATTGACACAAAATTGATCCACAACTTCGAGTCTTCGCCCTCTGGTGGTGAACCGAAATCAAAAATATTTTTTGGTATTAAAGTTTATAAAATTCCTTATGACTTATACCTAACTAGAATGAAGTTGTACCAAAATTAACAAAAATATGGACACTAGAACATAAAAGTTAATTTTTTACCTCTTTTTTTAACTTTAAACTCACTTAAAAAATATTGATGAACACTTTTTTTCTTCATTTTAGGTATAAGTCATACAAAAAAGTATATCTTTTAAGGCATACTTTGCAGAATGTAAATCAAATGAATTGTTCAAGCCCTATGCTCGAAGTTGTAGTAAAAAATGTAGTTTCGAGAAAAACGCGTTTAAAGTTGTGGTAAAGTTTAGCTTGGGATTATATTCTCGTTTGCATGACAAGTCTTAGTTGCTATACGTTTTCGGGGTTGCTGAATACAAATCTTAAATCAATTTTGCAAAATTCAAAATGGCGGATCCAATATGGCCAACCAAAGAATTTTTGTTCACTATAATTTAAAACAGATTTTCAACTTATTGGTGTTTTTTAGCCGTAAATTGAATTTTTTCGAAATGTTTTTTTCCAACCCTGAGAAAGTGCTAGTCTCGTTTTCAGCATTTTATTGAAATTAGAAAATATGACGGCGAAAAATGTTAGCAACACAGGTTCTCGTCGGTTTTACTTTGTTTCATTGTAATAAAAATGTGCACGCTCGATTAAGAAATTAACCATATAGAACATGAGAAAAAAAAGGTTTTATTGATATCTATTATTTACATCAGTCTCGTAAACTATAAAATTAGTTTTTTTAAAGAATAAAATATATTGTTTTCCAAATGTTATTCTTAGACAAATTCATAAACAGGGGTCTAATAAAAGCGGTTATTTCTATTATATTTATTTTATCTGGGCATAGTTTACGACACCCCTTATTGAGAGTTATATGACATTTATTACGTTTTTATACAAGTAATAATTGGTTCAGTTGTTGTAAAACAAAGAATAACTATTTAAATCAATAAATTAAAAATTTTTAAAAATCTATTGTTTATCGTTATCGTAAATTTCTTTTACTATTACCAAATCATATTCGTTCATTTATATTTTAATAAACTGCACGTGTTAAATAAATACGCTGCCTTCAATTTGGTCCGCGCGGTGAACTGACTTGAGCGTCATTCAGCGCGCGTGCAGTAGGTGCGTTCAAGCTAGGTGGTGTTGGTTCAAGACGCTAGTTACATAAATATGTTTCGGATCGAAAAATCCTTTCACACAAAAATTCTAGACATATGTAGCTTACATATTATGAAAAAAAAAGAAATCGATTTTTTCGAAAAATTCCAAGTAAACCTCCCCTTAAAAAGATTTTCTTTGAATACTATAATTAAATAATTTTTTTTAAATATATATAATTTTTTTTAAATATATATAATTTTTTTTAAATATATATAGTTTTTTTTAAATAGTTTCAATTGCGTTTGCAAAATCAGTCACAAAACTAAATAATAAACAATTTTTATTTATTTAAACTGTAACGTGCATTTGACTGAAGTGTTTCAGTTACCCGCAAACGTAACATACAATAAAGTAAAAGGTAAAGAAATTAGTACAAATCTGTTTATCTTTAATATGCAGATTAGATTAACCGTTGATTGAAATATTCTTAAAGGTAGACAAAATATGTAATAAGAATGAAATAGACATAAAAGTTTCACCATAAAACATATTAAATATTTTTTTTGGGTAAATAGTGTATTTATTTAGCACAATTTAAACGCCAGCTTTCGAACTTGAGCTAAGTTCTTCGTTAGGCAGTATAAATAAAATTAATTTGACAACTGTAAAACTAAGGTAACTAAAAACAATAACTCGTAAGGGAACTCGATAATTGACGCAAGTTTATTTAGCTACAGCATTTGCTCAAAAGTCTAAAAAAAACACCATAAAAACTGTAGACGTAGCTTAAGTGTAATTGGCGGACCAATTAAGATTAAGAAATAAGAGGTAACCAGGTGTCAAATAGTTTATAACCACTGTTTCTATTGAAATTGTTAAAATAATTTAATAATTTCAATAGCTTTTCTAATTTTTCTTGATTTTCAGTTCTTTGTTTTCGAAATTATTTTAGTTTTCTCAAAGTTAATATCATAAATAGTAACAAGTGCATGTTCGGAAAAGGCAGACTTGATAGGATAAAGAAAATGAAGATTTCTTCTGTGTTATTTTAATCTCGTATCTATAGTTCTACTAGTTTTGCCAATATATATCTTGCCACAGGTGCATGGAACTTAGTACACTCTACAGGTATTGTAAGGTATTTTTTCTTTTATAGAATTTAAAAAAAATTAAATTTTAGTTGTAGTGTTACAAACTACTTTTATATTATGTTTACTTAGTATTCTTCTAATTTTGTTACTTATGTCGGAAACAAAAAGTAGAATAACAAAGTTTTAGTTAATAATTGATTTATCTCTTAAAGTAGGTCTTGTCTTTAGTCGAAGAAACTTTTCAATTTGTTTTTTATTAAAACCATTTCTTATGAAAACTTTCTGAAGAGGTTCTAACTCTTTTTTTAATTTATCTTTGTGACAAATTCTCGTTGAACGATTATATAATGTACGAATCGTCCCAAGTTTTTGAACTCGGTGATGGTGAGAATTTGCGTTTATGTATTGATCTGTATGTGTTGGTTTTCAATAAACTGAATCTATTAAAATACCATCTGGTTTTCTTTTTATTTTTACATCAAGAAAAGATTAGGTACCATTAATTTCTTTTTCAATACTAAATTTTATGTTTGGATGTTGATTGTTAAGGTATTGCAGAAAAATTTGTAGTTTATCTTCACTATGAAACCAAATCGTAAAACTACATATATCTAAGCCATATTTTGGTTTTTAAGATGCAGATTTTAAGACTTCTTTAAAATGTTCCATAAAATAATTAGCAATAGATGGAGAAATTGGCGATCCCATTATTTGAACATTGTTTTACAACATCTTTCTTTTTGTTTGAGATGAATAGTACAGATAGATGGTGTAGCAATGGGATCGACGATTTTTCCATCTATTGCTAATTATATTATGAAACATTTTGAAGAAGAAACCTTAAAATCTGCATTTAAACAACCAAAATTATGGCTTAGATATGTAAATGATATTTTTGCGATTTGGTCTCATGGTGAATATGAAGTACAAATTTTTCTGCAGCATCTTAACACCTACGTCCAAACTTAAAATTGAGTATTGAAAAAGAAATTAATGTTACCTTACCTTTTTGTGATATAAAAATAGAAAGAAAACCAGATGGTACTTTAATACATTCAGTATATCGAAAACCAACACATACAGATCAATACATAAACGCAAATTCTCACCATCACTCAGCTTAGAAAGTTGAGACGATTTGCACATTATATAATCGTGCAACGTTAATTTGTCACAAAGATGAATTACAAGCAGAGTTAGAACACTTTAAGAAATGGTTTTAATAAATGACTTTCTTTGACCAAAGACAAGACCTAGTTTAACAGATGATTCAACTATTAACCAAAACTTTGTTACTCTACCTTCTGTTTCCAACAACAAATGACAACATTGGAAAAATACTAAGAAAACATACGATACAAGTAGCTTATAACACTACAACTAAAATTAAAAATTTGTTGCATCCTACACAATACAAAATACCTCACAATACTTGTGGAGTATATCAAGTCCTATGCACCTGTGGCAAGGTATATATGGGCGAAACTGGTAAAACTATAAATACGAGATTAAAAGAAGATAGAAAACATCTTCGTTTACTCCCGCTTACTAAGTCTGCTATTGCCGAACATGCATTTGACACTCTTCATGATATAAACTTTGAGAAAACTAAAGCAATTTCTAAAACAAAGAACTGGAAATCAAGAAAGATTAGAGAAGCTATTGAAATTATTAAATATCCTAACAATTGTACTAAATAAGTACACCATTTAATCTAAAAAAAATTGTAAGAATAGAATGTACGATTGCGTTTTTGTTTTTTGCTGTACTGAAGCCCAATTTATTAATGTGGTCAACAATTCAACGCTGATGTAGATATTGTTATACGATGCATAAAGAGAGAGTATTGGGCACTTGCAATTTATATAAAAATCAAACACGAAAAAACCACATCATTATTCTTGAAAATAAATCAGTAATACAAAAAACAAAATTATGAGAAGTCCAAGTCGTGTTCCCTTATTTTTTTAATTCATAATAAAAAATTTAGCTTACCTGAAGTATACTTTACCGATTAAAATTAAGTTGTTTTTTTAAAGCGGAAGGGTTTTAAAAACTATTAGACCTAAAGTGTTTTTTGCGGTTTACTTTATTGTTTAATAAACTTGAATCGTTCATATACGTAGTAGCAACGTTAAGTTTCCACAATTTGTCAACCAATTTTTGCATCTTTTTTCCTTATTTATGGAAAATCAATAAAAACTCATACACAAAGAATTCTTTCTAGAGTTTTTACAATTTCTATAAACACAACGATGGCACGCAAAAAAGCTCAAGTATTTGTCATAAACCGTAAATATTAAAATCAACCGAAAATCAAAATCTTAAATTAAGCTGATAACGTATCAAAATATCGAAAATATTTAAAGCACAATTAATCACACGAAAGACTAAAATAAAACTAATTTTGAAATACTTCTTTTTTTTCTTCGTAGTTAATTCGTGTATTTTCAATTCAAAAGTACTTTTATTTTACTGTTTTGATAATATTACAATTTATAACGTAGTTGTTAATTCACGTTATTTATTGTAATTAATAATATAAATGTTATTGAAATAATACACAACACATGTTACAAATTTAAACTTAAGGTAACCACAAGCGTTCGACAAGAAGAATAATTCCGCGTTACTTTCTTACATTCGCGCCATCATATATTCTCTTATCTCTCGACTACCATCGATGTTGTCGACTCTGATCGGAATTTTATGTACAGGATGGTTATACTCCCCCTCAGGTTGTCGTTAAGCGCCCTCGCACGACAATCTGTTGGAAAAACTGTTGCTAATAGTCATTGCGTAGTTTTCTTCTTCGGACGTCCTCGACGTCTTTTTGGATGTACTGCGGTAGGAATTTGAAATCGGCCTTGGTAAAAAGGCGTGAGATCCGAAACATGATACTTTCCTACGGTTACAGTTGGATTTGCGGGGTCAGCTATCTCGTAGCTCACTTTAGATGCCGGTTTCATTATAAGATATGGACCGTCCCTTCGAGGACCAAGTTTGGACGCTGTGTGTTGGGCGGCACTGCTCAACATGTGACTTTACAGGAACTAGGTCACCCTGTTGAAAGCCAGGTCTAGTCTGTCTTTTTCGATCGGCATACTGCTTACTCTTGTCTTGTTGAACATTCTGCAGGTCATGAGTTTCTTGCAAGACATCCGTCATTCTTGCTAAATAAGGTGAAACGGCAGGAACATAATTTTCTACTTCCATGATTTGACGCATTTCACGTGAGACCTCATAAGCTGTTCTAAGCTCTCTTGCGAAGGTAAGATATGCTGGGGTGCGCCCCGTGGTTTGACAGGGTGCACTATTGAAAGCAAAACGTAAGGATGCTAGTTTCTCATCCCACGAAGTGTGATCACCTTGCGTAAGGATTGCAAGCCTGGGCTTTAAATCTCTGTTTTTCCGTTCTACCGGATTAGATTCGGCATGATACAATGGAGTCAATTCTTGACTAATCTTCAGGCAGGTGCAAACATGTTGCATGATTTCACTAACAAATTGCACACCGTTGTCACTAACAAGTCTTCGCGGAATTCCATAACGTAAGAATACTTCTTCAATAAGAATTGTGGCGGTGGCAATTGATGTTGCTTGTTTCATAGGGAATATTTCTATCCACCTTGAAGCAGTATCTTCCACAATCAATATCCATTTGTTTCCTTTTTTGTTTCAGGCAAAGGGCCAAAGAAATCGACTGACACTGTTTCAAAACGAGCTGAAGGTATTGGAGTTTGAACAAGTCCAACGGGCTTCTGGTTCGATGCCTTATAACGCTGACATTCGATACAAGTTTTTACATGAGTCATCACTGATTTTCTCATTCCTGGCCAATAATAACGTTTTCGTATTCTTTGCAACGTACGTTCAATACCATCATGACACGAAATTTGTTCATGGTATTCTCGTAGTATCTCTTCGCGATCTTCTTTTGGAATGACAAGTTGCGCGTCCTCTTGGTCGTTGTCGGATAAGTAACGATAGAGAATACCTTTCTCCATAATGTACCCTCTTTCAGACCATTTCTGAGCCTCTTCAAGACGAATTGCAGATTCAAGGTCATTTATAATTGTTGACAGATCGGTATCCGCAAGCTGACGTATGCGAAGCTCGCTTGGAGAAACTCGTGGTAAATTGAAAGTAATCTGACACATTTCTTTTCTTGTTTTGATCTCAGATTCAGAGATAGGGGGTCGAGACAACGTATCAGCTACGACATTAGCTTTTCCTGGAGTGTACTGAATCTTGAGATTAAAGGATTGGAGTTGCAGAGCCCATCTGGCAAGTCTTCCAGTAGGAGTTTTGATAGACATGAGCCAACGAAGTGGCTGATGGTCGGTACCAATGGTTATATCTGTTGAACCCTCAATGTACCCTCGAAACTTGGCAACAGCAAAAACAAGAGCCAGGGCCTCTCTTTCGGTAGTAGAGTAATTCCTCTCAGAAGACGTCAAGAGGCGACTCGCGTATTCAACTGGTTTTTCCTGGTTATGTTCCCCTTGCATTAAGACTGCTCCAATCACTGCTATCAGTTCCTATTAAAAATGCTTTTGTCTCATCTGCTTGGCAAAAGAAGGGAGCTGTGACTAAACATCTTTTAAGCGTTTGAAAGGATTTTTCTTCCAAATCTCCCCATTTCCAAGTGGCAGATTTCTTTGTAAGATCCGTCAGTGGACGAGCTAGTTCGGAGAACTTTGGAATAAACTTGCAAAACTAGCTGCACGTTTGCACAAAAGTGCGTAACTGTTTAAGATTCACTGGGGTGACCATGTTTTCAAAGCGACTATTTTGTCTGGGTCAGCTTGTATTTCGTCGTTAGTAATAACATGACCCAAGAACTTGACCTTTTCACAAGTAAAAACACATTTTCTCCGGTTTGCACGCAGATTGAATTGTTTTAGGCGTTTGAAAACTTTATGTAGATCTTCAAGATGTTTTTTGTATGATTCAGAAAGGATGATCAGATCATGAAGGTAAGCATAAACATTTGCCTTTATTCTAACTTTAAAGCTGTCGATCATTCTAGAGAAGGTGGCAAGAGCGTTACATAATCCGCTTCCATCGAAACATAATAAAAGGCGTAACAAAAGCTGTCTTCTCCCTATCGGCTTCATGAACGCTAATCTGATGGTAACCAGATTGAAGGTCTATTGTGGACATAAATTTAGTAGGCTTAGCAGAATGTAGAAGATCATCAATACGAGGCATTGGGTATCGATCGCAAACAGTGATCGCATTAAGGCGACGATAATCAACGCAAAGACGATATTGACCAGACTTCTTAGGAACCAGAACTACTGGCGCTGCCCAAGGACTTTCACATTCCTCAATGATGTCATCGGCAAGCAACTAGTCTAACTGTTGTCGTAAGATCTCTTTCTTCGCTTTGGTCATATGGTACGGTGGTGAAAAAATAGGAGTTTTTTCAGGCTGAATAACTATTCTGTGTTCAGCATAATCCGTAGGCTCTCCCCCTGGACGAAATGTAGTTTCATGCTTGGTAAGGAAACTGTTAAATGATCGTCGCTGATCTGGATTGAGCATGGTTCCCTCATCTTCTCTCAATGAAGTGAACGAAACGTTATCAACACTTGTGGAAGACTCGACGAGACTACCATCTATACGAGTTTCAGTGGCATATGAGAACGGCATTTCAGGATTCTCGATGAAGCACCACGTTTGGTCGGCAGTGTTTAAAAAGAACTCGAGCTTTTGAAAGGAAATCGATTCCTAAAAGAGTACGATTAGATTTGGCATTTGGAAGAACAATCATCTCCACAGTGATCGTCTTATGAGCAATTTGTATGGGTACTGTCGTTGTTAAGACCTCTTGTGGTGTATCAGTACCATCAGCTAGGGTTACGGAAAAGTTTTGTCTAGTGAAACAGCAACGATTTTTAAGAAGATTGTATAATGTTTCACCAGCGACTGATCTTGTGGCTCCAGTATCAGCGATAGCAGTTCCATTGGAGTCCCAGATTTGAATTGGTAGAATGGGCCTTTGTAAACTTGGAAATTTCTTTGCATCAAGTTCGCAGAAGCTTGATTCTGATGAGGTTTGAAAAGCTTCAGCGGATGTTTTTGAGCGACAGTTCGAACAATTGGAACGAATGACTCCAGGAGTTCCACATCCGTAGCACAATAAAACTGGACGCGCGACAGCGTGCGGTCCCCTCGAAACAGTTGTTTCGGTCAAAGTCTTTATTTTATTTAACTGTTTTTGTTTCTTGTTGCACTCGTTGATATGGTGTCCTTTCACACGGCAATACGCGCACTTTCCACTAAAAGTTCCTAATCTGTCTTTCTTATCAGGTTTTTCAAACGCGCGGGAGGTCAAAACATTTTCTTTTACTGGGTTCTCTGACAAAAGTTCATCTAACGATGCTTCGATTGCACGTGCTTTTATTAAAAGTTCATTGAAAGTTTTAACATCGTCACGCGGAATCCGTTCACGAACGCGGCGATTTAAAAGACCGTATACCATATCTAAACAAACGTTTTCTTCCAATTTATACGGCAACTGAGCTATAAGAGCGCGAGCATTACAGACAAATATTTCTGTCTTCATTTTGTTTTGTTCTTCAGAGAACAATTTCTTAAAAATCTTGAAAGGAGGTGTCTTCTGACCATAAGTTTGTTTTATCAACTCGATGGCTTCTTGCCATGTAGTAATTGAATACTTGATTCCTTGATACCAAACAGAAGCAATACCGGTAAGAAGAACGGGCAAACCTCTAAGAGCGTTTTCATCAGACACGTTCGCACAATCTTTAAAAATTAAGACGGTATCTAAAAAGCTTCTACTGAAGAAGACGCTTCACCATCAAAACGCGCGGTACATGTAGTAAAGTTACCATTTTGTTCTTTAGGCGTTGGCGTGCTGTCGGAACTACGCGAAGGTTGTTGTATAGATAACAAAAGTTCGCGAAATTGTTCAGTTGTTAAGGTCACGGAAGACGAAACATCATCCTTTTTTGGAGGCATGTTTCCCGATAGACGTAAAGAATAATTCACTAAGAACGCGCAACAACGTTCAATTAAAGTGTAGCTAAATTATTCGGTTTAGATTAAAAAGTTACTTACAGTTTCTCGTAAAATAAACACAAAGATATAATTTGCATTCGCGAAATTTGAGTATGTAAATACGTTCAACAATACGCAGAATTGAACAAAACTCAAAAGAATTCACACCACAAGATTAATTACATGTACAATTGAATAATGCGAATGAGCGTTATTTTTAATACACATACATTCACTATTATTAATTTATCGAAAAAATTCCGGAGTATCAATAAGGACGTTATTCAAGCACGTACGATTTTTTGCAAGATCGATAAGACGTAGCAAGATACGTTAAGGTCAACGGTCGATATACGCAATTAGAATCTACAACGCTGAATCGACAATTTGCACAGTATGAATTATTTCACAACATTTACCATTTTTCGAGCCCTAGTTGGTGCGCCACTATAACGTAGTTGTTAATTCACGTTATTTATTGTAATTAATAATATAAATGTTATTGAAATAATACACAACACATGTTACAAATTTAAACTTAAGGTAACCACAAGCGTTCGACAAGAAAAATAATTCCGCGTTACTTTCTTACATTCGCGCCATCATATATTCTCTTATCTCTCGACTACCATCGATGTTGTCGACTCTGATCGGAATTTTATGTACAGGATGGTTATAAATTTTATTTAATAAATCAGAACGTTTGTCCATGACCATTGGTGATTTGGGGGGGTTGACCAGATATAATGTTGTACTAGTTTTTTTTAATAATAAATTTAGATTAAATAAATAATTAAATAATAATAAGTATGAATGATAAAAAAATTAAACAAATTTAAATAAATGCCAGAATAAACCTAACCCTAATAGCGAAACATCTGCTGAACTCATGCACAAATACGAATATTAAAGAGGTCATTGCCAAAATACAAATTACGCTAAATAAATAAATTAATTATTAACTAAATAAATGAATCAATAAATAAATTAAACTACTATAAATAATAAGATACAATAATAAATAAAACCGTGCATTCCATAAATATATAACAAACATATCAAATCTAAAATCAATTGTTAAATTCCTTTACTAAAATATACGGATAACCCCAGGCTTCCCTTGCAAAATTCAAAATTTTGTCAATTTCCGCACCATTCAATCCTGCCAAAAACCTTCCACGCCCAAGCTCTCTCACCTCGAACTACTCGTATCTTATCCCCGTCAATATTGGATACCTTGCCATAAAATGTTCTACATTCTCTCTTTCTTGGCTATTGCACATAACTCCTTACCCCCCGTCCTTACGGTCTAACACTAAGAAAAAAAAAGCGTATTTCAGTTTGCAAAACCACCTTATGTCCATAGGTAACATGTCTTAATTCATAAAATACCAGTTACAGATTCCAAAAACTGTATGTAGTTAATTTAAAAAAAATTATTTTTGGATCACTTCCACCGCTCTTTCCCTATATTCCTCCCCCACTGCTACAACCATCTTTTTCAAAATCTCTCGTCAGCTATCCCTGGTCCCCACTCTGTACATACCTCAATCCCCAGCTTCTCTTCCATACTCCTCCACTCCTGACTCCACCCACAGTTCGAATCTCCCTCAGCAAGTTTTTGGGGTATCTATTATTTGAGTATTTCAACACCCTATTTACATATTTTGCATGCAATCGTATCCTAAATAACCTTACCTTCTCTATTCCGGTCTCTAGATTTAACATATAATATGGAGAATATCTTGGAAGCATTAACATTTTTTTAATGAAAAATCTCCTTACCACATGAGCCTAATCATATTCCTGCAGTTCCTAAATCTATCCCCCATAGGTAATCATGGCCCTAGTAACACTCTCATAAAGCTTTACTTTAGCAGATAAAAGTAGATCAGTCCTTGTGACTATTTGACTCTATGCAGTGTTTATCGGCTTTTTACCTGTCTTTACTCAAAGTGTTTGGTTAAAGACGTGGTGTTAATAGCATACCCTAATAAGTATATTGGTTAACAACTGCCAATGGCTCCCCATCCAAATACCAATTGCACTTTATTCTACCCCTTCTTGTTTGAAATACTATAACCTTAAATTTATTTTTATTAATCTGTTTATCATGCGTTGCAGAACTTGCGCGTTACCTGCCATAATCGTTCAGTAATCCGCGTAACACTACCCACTAACCTGTATATCATTAATAGTAATGCCACCTCCAATGAATTCATGCAATTCATGCAATGTCAAGATTTAACACATCCCTCTGCCTCGTTCCCATAGTGCAATCAAACTAATCCGACATCACATACAATCCTCAGACTGCTGATTTATTTACATTATACAAACTCTTTAACACATTAATTATTTTAGTCGAGAGACCAATACACCCCAATTTAAAAAACTGATCAAAAAAGAACAGTACACATTTTTGAAATCTTTTGCATGCAAAATTTTTATTATCGCAGTCAGATTGAATATGTTATCTGCCGTCAAATAACCCGTCTTGTATACCCCCTAAGATTCAACTAACACCCTCTTGTCAAAACGTCCATTATTTTATTCTATCCCTAACAAGCCACGAAAAAAGCTTTTCCAGTGCATTTAAAAGCTTATTCCCCCATCAATCTTAAGTTTTTTAAATGATCCATTTTCTAATAATGAAACAACAATAGCTTGTTTAAATAATATCGATATATTTGCAGAATTAAATATTTTATTAAATACTACTAACTCAACTAAGATCTGATCACCAAATTTTTGTAAAACTTCGCCGGTATTCTATCAGACCCTGGGGTTTTATTAGACTTCAATTATTTTAAAACACCCTGCCGTTTACTTAAGTCAAATTGCTTGTTCATCTGCTCGTCTAGTATATATGGTTCTGCAAAACTCACAGGGGTTGCCGTTACCGGAGGATTTAAATGCGTAGAAAAATCTTCTACCCACGTTTCCATAGTAATATTAATCCACCATTTGACTTTATTTAGTTTAAATAGCCCTAGCAACGACACAAACTTTTACTTCGCCTAGTCTTACTACAGCTTCCATATATTTTTTTTCTTTTTTTTTCCTCCACAGAACTTAACATTCCTTCTTTTTCCTTCTATAATACAGACTATCCTCGCCCTGAAAAGATTCAATAACCGCATTACCTTTCTTCTTTTAGCTTCACACCCTTTGTCAAACTATTCTGTATTTTTAAAGTTCAAACTTCTCTCACTCATATTTGCTTTCATTCTTATGAACTCCTGTAATCGATTGATTGCCAACTCTGGGTCGGATTTCTCTAACTCCGTTTGCTATATGCACCCCCATTTTGGTTTTATAGTGTACTTTATTGTGCTTTGTTCATGCAAGTTTAGGAAACAAGGCAACACCCCAGTCTTACCACATAACTCTAAATAACTATTTCCTTGCATTACCTCTATAATTATGGGAAATAATCCGAAAAATACTATTCCCTAACACGAAAATTTCTAATCATATTAACTAAACACCTACCCATCTTAGCCAGATCTATCACCGACTATCCAATAGGTTCCATAAAAGAGTATTTTCGTAACCGGTCACCTGGCAGTATGCCATAAAGAATGATTAAATTTTGCATGTTTAATAGCTTATTAATTTTTTTAACACAAGAGTTAACAATTTTATCCTTCGACTTTCTGACAGCACAGAAGCGCCCCTCTTCAAAGTTTATTCTCATTTTCTATCGATCTCTCCTCTCCTACTCTCGCATTAAAATCTCCAATTACCAGATTGACCTTTTATTCCTTCTCTATAAATGTCTTTTCTAACTTTAAAAAATCTCCCATTCGCTTGTCACCAGGTCTCAGATATACTGGAACAATATCTCCATTCAACCTTACCCTCATCGCTATCTGTTCATCTTTATCTACAAAACTTACAAGAATACCTGTTCTGACACCACACCATCAACCCCCACTAGCTCTCCCACAAATACTTATTCTAGTTGCCGGCACAAAAAATTACTCAAAATTATTAAAAAAAAATTAACAAATTCAATACTCCAGTCTCTGCATGTGTTTTGCTTAACACAAATATATCATTATTACCTACAAAATTAATAAATTTCTCATCGCCAAGTTTAAATTGCAGTCTACCAACATTATAGAACAGCACCTTTACATCAGGTCTTTCCCCTCCTTCCTCTCCCCTACTAGCCTGGCTTCCTTGTGAATTATTCATGATCTTGTTTTGTCTCTCTCTGCCAATCATCTTGCTTAGATCCAAACAAATATTCCAGTCTCTGTATAATTTCTTTCCACCATCTTTATCGTTGCACCTCAGGCCCACCAAGTTCTGCCATGTGTACCTTTCTGACTCAATATACAATGCATCAAATTTAATCGACATCTTAAAATTATGATTCTGCTCTCTTACATGCTTCATGACCCTTCTTAATTTTGCTCTCTTTATTCTAACCTCTTTTGTGAGGTCTCTATCAATAAAAATATTAGTATACTAATTTATGAACATTCTATAGTATTCTTGTCATATCTTTATCCTACGGAATGTAAGCTATCACTGAGCCATTTACTCTCGGACCTAATGGATGAGCACAATTGATTCGAACCTCTTCCTGCATCCCCATCACATCCCTACAAAATGGTTTTATGACCGGCACACAAGGTTCACGACCAGACTGTCTGAGACCTCTAAATACGAGGTTATTTTTTGTAACTCGTCCCTCGTGGTCTTCCAGGCTCCTCTCAACAAGCTTTCAACCTGTTCTTCCAGCGTCTCCACGCGATTCTTTAACACCAGATTCTCTTCCCTTAAGGATCTTACAACTCACAACTCAAGCACTGAATATTTTCTTTTGTTGCAACATTGTCCAGCTTCTTATTGAGAAGATTACTACTGAGGAATTCTTCTAGTATTCTTTTCAAATCTTCTTGATTTACTACCACAGACACCGAAATACTTCAAAATTCCGTTTTATAATATTTGAAGTTAGAAAAATAGCATTAGTACAAAGTGGTTTTGGTATAAGAAGCTTTGCATAATTATGTTTCTATGCCTGAGTCATGACAAAAAATTCTTACGGAATATTTTGTTTTTTGACGAGGCTATTTTTTATCTCGACCAGTGCCGCCGCTGCTATGTGTGCATCGCACACAGGCGGCTAAAAAATAGGGGTGGTCAAATGGAACTTGGGACTAGTAATTATAAAAATTATTTAATAGAAAATAAAATTCATGACACCACTATTTGGATGTTTTGTAATAATAATAACAAAACTTTTGTACCGACTATATATCTTTTATTCACCTATCTGTTTTTCGTCTAATCTAAATAAAAACATACCGAAGAATGTTATATGAATTGCCACCTAAGATACATTAAAATAATTATAAGATAATTTGACCATTTATTTCATATCGATATAGCAAAATATTAAAAGGTCACCGCAATTGCTAACCTTGTTTTTAGGCTATTTAATTCTTAGAAATTTGCACAAAACCACCGAATACCGGTAACTTCGCTCAGCAAGTGAAATTCTAGAATGTTTGATTAGATTACTTTGACGAATGTTTTGAGGAGATAAATCCGTATCTTTTATTTATTTTTGCTGTATAAAGTTATGAAGCGGATTTTGATTAAGGTGGCAGTTTACATCTAGAAAATAACACCAAATTTCGTTTAGAGTAAGTTTCTAACGTAATATTAAACAAATCTAGAGGTTTTTTTATATCAAAATGTAGTAAAAAAAATCAGAGCAGGGCGTGCGGTATATAGAAACTTAGAATGCTTTTTTAACATTGCATAAAATGAAAAATTTGAAAATTGTAAAAAATCATGTCATATCATTTATTGTGAAATTCTTTTAACTGCGCATATTTGCAGTAAAATACACCACACGCCCAATGACAATGTTTAAGCTATAATTTGCTGTATAATTTATAATGATTGCAGGTGTCGTTTGTCTGAAACTTACTTCAAAAGTTATAAACATGTAAATAAACTATAAAAATACAACCAACCATACATCATGACCAAAAACTTTGCACCAAATCTGTAAATGTAGTTCAACAATTATCAATACTATAGCAGTTAAGTCGTAGCTTAGCTTTTCGTCTGAAATTAAAATGCGTAAAAACTGCAAGTTGACAAATGATAAAAATTTTCTTATGAAATATATATTATATTGCTTTCTTTTAACTAGATTTGAAGATAATCAAGAATAATCATAATAGCCTTGTAAATATCAAAATATTTCGCTTGTGTTTTTTTTATAAATAAAATACGCGATTATATAGGTACGTAAAGTATTTCTTGCTATCAGTCCTTAGAAAAAAATATATATTATAAACGTTTCTTTGAATATACATATGTATGTATATATAAAATTGTCATTCATTTTTCTAACTAGAATGTTCTTGCTAAAAAATCTTGTTTTTAATTAATATTAGTTTTTTGTGATACTAATATCGTTGATCCTTCTGGTAGCTTGTGCACTTTTGAGTAAGATAAGAAGTGTCTCAAAATAATTTTACTAAATGTCAATATTTTTTTTAGATTATAATTATTATTAGAATTTGATGATACAAAATTTCAATCTTAAAAGATACCTAAAAAAATTTTATAAAAATGGTTAGTCAGTGTTTGTTTTTGTAAATCTAATCACGGCAAAATTACCAATCTGGAGCTTATCTAACATGTTTTTTTGTTTTTTTATATCTGATAATGATGGAAGAAAACCGTACTATAAGACATTTAAACAAAATTTGTCTAACCCAGTTGACAAATGTCTTATTTTTAAAATAAAAAAATTCATTCTAATTTATATAAACTAATAGTTTTAAATAACACATAATACCTCGGTCAAATTAGCCCTCCACTTTCATTTAAATAATACTCCAGTCTTATAAACTGTGCTAAATTGTGTTAATATTATTTATAATTGTGCTTAACTCTAAATTAATAAAAAAATTTAAACAAATCCGGGGGCTAACTTGACCGCTAACCCGTTTTTTTTACTTTTTTACAATTTATTTAATTGTGCTTGTTTTGTGCTTAATTGTGCCGTTATTCTTTTTAATTATGTTCGATTTTAAATTATTAATAAAATTTAAACAAATCCGGGGCTAATTTAACCATCATCTCTCCGTTTTCTATTCAATTTTTTTACAATATTTTTTGTTCGTATAATTGTGTTTGTTTTGCGTTTAATTGTGCCGTTATTATTTTTAATTGTGCTTAATTTTAAATAGTTAATAAAGTTAAAACAAATCCGGGGAATATTCTGACCCTAGCTCCCCGTTTTTTCACTTTTTTACAATTTCTTTTTTTTTTATTTAATTGTTTTTGTTTTCTGTTCAGTTGTGCCGTTATTATTTTTAATTGTGCTCAATTTGAAATTTGTTAATAATATTAAAACAAATCCTGGCGCAAATTTAGTCATCAGTTCCCAATTTTCTATTCAATTTTTTTACAATATTTATTGTTCGTCTAATTGTGGAAACTGGTGGTCAAGTTAGTCCACACGTTAGTTTTAATTTTTTTAGACTTACCTAGATAATTGTATAATTTTACTTATTTGTTTAAATTATTACTATAAAATATGTAGTTACAAAAATAAGCAAACCCAGAATAACAAATTTTTGAATGTAACCATAAAATAGCTAATTTATAAAAGTTGATTGGATTGCATGAGTTTACCTCAAACATTTTTGTAAATAAAACTCGATTTTTGAACACAATTAAAAAGAATAAAGGCACAAAACGATCACATTTCGACGAGCACAAAATGTAGTAAAAAAATTTAATAGAAAACGGAGGGCTGATGGTTAAGTTAGTCCCTGGTTTTGTTTAAAAGTTATTAACAATTTAAAATTGAGCACAATTAAAAAGAATAACGCCACAATTGAGCACAAAACAGGCACAATTAAATAAGCAAACAAAATTATAAAAAGGTTTAAAAAAGTCGAGGGACTAGTGATCAAGTTAGCCCCCGGATATGTTTTAATTCTTCTAATAATTTAGAGTTAAGCACAATTAAAAATAATATTAGCACCATTTAGCACAAAACGAGCTCAATTGATTAGACTGAA
This sequence comes from Aquatica leii, assembly GCA_035610365.1. NCBI lineage: Eukaryota > Metazoa > Arthropoda > Insecta > Coleoptera > Lampyridae > Aquatica > Aquatica leii. Next base: position 97,219,325 of record CM069434.1, on the reverse strand, counting down.
GTATTATTTAAAAAATAAAAGTGGGGAGCTAACTGGACCGAGCTACTTATAATACAAATAAATTTTTGTCGCTGAATAAAACAGAAATAGGTGTTTATATGAAAACTTATAAAACATCTTGATTGTTATTTATTTAAAAATCATAAAACAGTAATTGACGAAAAGGGTGTTGTAAAAGAATGATTTGATTATTGAAGTGAAACTTCTTTATCGGCGTTGGAAAAAAATTTACCGTCATATTTTACGCGTCACATTTTTTTTTCGGTTACGCGTAACATTATTCCGTTACGCGCCATCTTTTTTTTTTCTGAAACGTAATAGTGACGTTATAAATAATATAAATATTAAAGTGATCAACAAAATCAAAGTCTTTATTTTAATTCTAATTCCAGTGGATTTTTAACAAAAGTAAGTAATTATATCTATTTTTCTAATACTTGGGTGAAATTAATTGACATAGAGTATAAATTCTGAAATATGTTATTAATTTAAATTTAAAATATTTAAGGTTAACCTCAGTTTCTGATTGAACGATGACATTTTAAATTTAATATATTTAAGGTTAACCTCAGTTTCTGTTTGAACGATGACAATGATAGTAATAATTCTATTTCAATTAATGAAATGCTGTAATAATCTTAGTAACAAAAAGTTATTTAACCAATTTCTGAAAAGTTGCATGTAGATCATTTTGTTGTAAATCAATTAACTAATTTTTATTATAAAATTCTAAAATATTTTTAAATAAATACAAATTGTACAAGGTGTTCAAAGGTAGTAAAATAAATAAAAAGTTCTCCGCCGGGTGGGCTCGAACCACCAACCTTTCGGTTAACAGCCGAACGCGCTAGCCGATTGCGCCACGGAGGCACATACTCTAGGTCACAAAACGGATGGTTATAAGGTACACGGTCAAAACGTTGCTATAAGATACGATCAATTGTTTTTGTAATACTCCACAAATTCTACAAAATCATCAAATATCAGCCTTCGTGGCGCAATCGGTTATTCGTATTCATGTCTATGATAATAAAATCCTTTTTTTTGTATTCATGTCTATGATAATAAAATCCTTTTGTTTAAACTTTATCTAATTTAACTTTATTTAACCAATTTCTGAAAAGTTGCATGTAGATCATTTTGCGAAAAATAAGGCCATAAAGAAGTTTCACTTCTTACATGTGTACACTAGTACACGCCCTCAAATTTTTTGCTTATATTTATTCTCACATTTTTTAACTAAATATACAAAAAATTTATAAGTAATTACAAAGACAGATAATGCGTTTAGTTTGACCCTTAAATTTTTAACGTGCAACGTATTATAAAAAACAAGCATTTTGAGTTTGTAGTTTTATTAACTATATTTAGCAGGTTGTCAGTGGTCGTAATCATAGATATTTTACAACATTGATTTATAGAATTAAAATGGTAGTAGTAGCGTTCTTATTCGATGCAATCTACATTACGATTTTATTGTGAATTGATCTTAACGCTAGTATTACTTTATCAACACGTTTATCTAAAAAGTATGGTACATGCTCAATGACTCAAATAGTATACGTGTGAAAATTGACATAAGCACAATTTTGTTGCATCAGCGCTCAGTGTAGGTGCTTCAACTGATCAGATTTTTAAAACTACAAAATTAGTAGCTATTAATTTCAATGTGTAAACCCTGCAAATTAATTTACGGAATGAATGTATAAACGTACCTATACTTGATAAAACTACGTCAAATAAATGTACCAAAAAACTTATTATTGTTTTTGAAGACAATAATATAGTTATCGCAACGGGTTCAGTAAAAAGTATTTTGAGTTGTCTTTTTTGTTTATATCTCGTATAGTTTGTATTTACGCTCAAGGTTAGCTGAGTTTAGTGCTCGTAGTAAGAGCTGCAAAAATTAAAAACATGTACAGCGATTATTTATCAAAGTTTGAGCGATCGATCTGGACCGTATACCATGTTATCTTGACAAATATAAAAATTATTAATTGTGTGACGCCAATGTATAAACAACCAACTGTATTCAATGCTTTGCCAAATTGAAGAACATGAGTTTCCCAAGAGATACAAATAACAGAAGATTTTCGAAAACCTAATACTATCGCACATTAATCAATCAAGATAAAGTTCATCGTCCTTGGCTACTTTATTTATTACCACTAAATAGTGTATTTTGTGCACCATGTAGAATGTTTTGTTCTGATGAAAGCAGCGAACATTCAGTTTTCGGATCTCTTTGAGTAAGCGATTGGCAACATTTAGCCATTATTTTTATAAGACAAGAAACATGTGCTAGTCATATAAAAAATTCCAAAGAAAATCTTTAAATTATCTACAACATTAAAGAAAGGACTAACAGTGGATTTTGCTCACCAAAGACTGTATGAAATGGAAAAAAAACCATTGCAAAGCGGTAATTGAAAGAGAATGACAAAAGAGATATGAACACTAGGACTATAGCAAGATCACTTAAAAATAAAATTGTTTAATTCAAATTTTTATGTTCCGTTATGATTTCGCATAATATTCTAAGTAAAATAAATGTGTTTAGCAAAATCTTGAAAAATCCTACATTTCACATAAAATCTTTTCTTGATGTCTTGGAAAATTTCTAAACTTACTTAATTATTATTTGTTCCGACAAACATTTTAAAACATTTTTATCAGAGTCCAAAAGAGTGGCTGAAAAAGCCGGCATTGAACAAGAATTTCTCAGCTTTCCCGTTCAAAGGATTAAAAAAAGAAAACTTCATTTTAAATATGAAACAGCTGATGATAACATCACTAGAAATTTCTTTTGAAGTAAATTTTTATTTAAAAATTTTGAATTCTGCCAACATGCAAATTTATGGTATATCTAAAATAAAAGACAATAATAAACTTAAAAAGAATTGTGAGAAAATTTATCAAGCGCTTACAGACAATATCAGTTTAGAGAGTGACATTAGCGCCACAGATTTATATGAAGAAATTAAAATTATTCAATCTTTTCGTGATGTTATAGGATATATTTCGACTTTTTCCAATTTAACCATAATCATACGTATTAATTTTTCTAACTCTGCCAGTTACCGTAGGTACAGGTGAACGGTCATTTTCAAAACTGAAAATAATCAAAAACTATTTACGGTCTTCGATGAAGCAAAATAGGCTCTCCGCTTTATCCATGTTATCTATCGAACATGAAGTGTGTGAGACATTAAATTTAAAAGACGTTGTCAAGAAGTTTGCCGAAACTAAAACTCTAAAAGTACCCAAGTGTTGATGTTAATTTTTAAGTTTACGAAGATACTGTTCTTATACTTTTATTCTTGTGTTTTTGTTTAAATTTGGAGACATATAGGAAATTTTATTGAATGTTTGGGTAGAGGCGTTTCACTATGTCGTGAACTGTGACCTTGAGTCGAAAGTTGGAATTAATTAGTAAAAAATTGAAAATTTGACAAGTCTAAGTGAATCTCAAAAACATTAGTCTATTTGAAAGACAAACACTATAGAAATCTAAATTACCGAAAGAAACTAACAATTTAAAAGTAATCACATAGATATTTATACATTCAAAATTAAACCAATTCTAATTATTTTCAGCATAAACGATAAACATACCACTGTAAAAGCATTATTGTGTGAAATCGGTTTCATCGACACAGAATGTAATTTTATTTTCAAAGGTACAGCTTAATGTAGAAAGTTCTGTGTTGTTTATTACTTATAATTGTTTTAGATTCTTTTAAAATACAAAGTTAAGCACGAATACTAAGGATATTTCCAGTACGTGATTATCGTAGTCTATTGACATGTTAACAATTTATTTGATTAACCTCTAGAGGCAATGGTTTTGGATGTATTGAAAAGAAATATAAATACACTGAATTTGAGTATTTGCAAATGAAGTATTATCGTAATTATGCATTTTATTACAATTATTCGTAGATTTTTTATACACGAGTCTGCCAGGCATGTTTAAGTTAAGATTGCACGGCTAATGATGTATTCTTGTTTTCTGTTGTTACGCACACAATGTAAATAGTTGAAAGACACTGTTATCCGTATATAAAATTTTATACTGATTATTTTCTTGATTTTGTTATTGCAAATATTTATGTATATTTACATACACATGAAATAATAACTTAGTTTAACTGTAATAAAGTATGAATAACATAATTTTTTGTGATTTCAATTTAATTTTGATTAAAAAGTAAATAGTATAAATTATAGAAAGTGACAAAATGTTTTTTGATGTAAATATAGCAGTTTAAAATAAGTAGGACTAAAATTAGTGTTACACATAATGTACAATTTTAATAAAATGAATTAATCATCATCTGAAGAAAAATATTCTGTTTCATCTTCATCGTCACCTATGTTTATAATAAGCTCTGGAACGTTATCACATATTAATTCATGTTCTATGTAATTAGCCTCCACTAGATCTACATATGAGCACAAATACTTTGCCATTCTGTTATACCAACTTCCTTCAATTTATCTTCTGCCAGTTTCCATACATCATGCAATTTAAATGTTGTGTTGTGTACAGCTACATAATTCTTCACCAATGCCCATATTTTCTCAATTGAATTGAGTTCTGGATGGTACGGTGGTAATCTTAGTACCGAATGGCCATGATCTGCTGGAAGTTTATCGACATACGTTTTATTGCTTAGTTTATTATTTTGAATTTTACAATTCAATTTTAGTTTCCTGCAGTTCAAATGCAATAGCCCGTTCTGACAACCAATGTTGCATAGCATCTTTTTCCACGTAAATGTTGGACTTGGCTCGATTGTAACATTGTGGTAAAATGCATTGTCTAACACCAAAACAAAATTTTTGTAAACATTCGGAAGAAACTTTTCTTTTAACCATTTTACAAAATTTTTGTGGTTTATGTCGTCATGATAATCTCCAGTTTTAAGTCCAGATTTAAAAGTTAACAAAGAATTTTCTACAAAACCTTTCTTGCCTCTAGCATGTGAAATTATCAAACGTTGTCCTTTGGCAACCGGTGATTTTAGGCATTTCTGACTATCGTCATCCCAACTTTTCGGCACTGTATGTGAGCTATGCAGGTAAGTTTCATCACTGTACACAATCTTTCTACTTTCTTCTTTATACTGCTGTAACTTTCGTAAAAATTCAATTCGTTTGGTTCGAATTTCAAACTTTTCAGTTAACTGCTTGCGATTGTCTTCTGCTTTTTTCCAACAAAAACCAATTTTATGCACTAATTTTCTAAATAAAGATAATTTTCCTTGGAAATTAATATTCTCTTCTTTTTTTTAATATTTCAATTACAGCTTTTATTGTTGGCCTTTTGTGATAAATGTCTGCATATGTGTACATGATTCTTCTAATAATTTCTTCCTCACATTTTTCTACCGATGATTTTGGGTTTGGTTTGTTAATAGAGTTTCTTGGTGAAGAAAATTTACTGCCTCCGGGAGTTTGATCTGCTTCTTTTATAATTCTCTTCACCGTACTTAATCCAACTCCTGTAGCAACTGCAACTTTATCTTGCAGGTTGTTTAAAGGTAATGAAAGTTGCCCTTGTTCCTTTTCGTTTGGCATGAAGTTGTAAACGTTGTAAATAATTTCACGTCTTTGACTGTGAACAATTTTATTTGTAGCTATTGTATACATTATAATTTATGAAAAAAAAATAAAACTAAATATAAAAATAAGATTACTTACAATAATACTGCTAGATTCGATATAAAATAGTCTTAATAAAGACTTATTAATAACAAATAAAACGACAAAAGCAAAGATAGGTTAGGAAAAACGAAATTAAAGCAAAATACAAATGACAACTTTGAATGACATTTGATTCGTTTACGATAAAACCGGCGAATGTTTGTAAGACGAATGATAACAACATTTTGACATAAGCCGATTACAGCGCCACAGTTCACGAGATCCTGAAAAACTTTTAAGTGTCTATATACATACTTATATTCAGTATTAATAAACATGTTACGGCATGCGATACTTTTTTTTATATATTTTGTTATATTTTCGTATTGTATTTTTTCCCAACAGGGGCGGCGAATATTAAGTTGCACACGGACTGCCAACACCCTAGCGACGGCACTGATCTAGACGGTACAGTAAATGGGTGAAACTGTAGATATTGGTATCCTGGAAATAAACACTAAAAAATGAAAACTCATAGTCAGTTTTCACAAAATTTTTTTTTAAAAATGTAACAATTGTTAAGCGATTTACTTTTTCTTATACTGTTATTGTTAGCAAGTACCATTTGTTTCTTTCTCTTTTAACACTTAACACACCATAATAAATTGGCAATACTTTGCTGTTTTTGGTCTGTTGTTTCAACTAACGATACCTAAATCGGTTGTTCTGAACTCTTCTTAATTTTTGTATGGTAGGACTATACAGTTTCGGAACGTAATCTTTTCGCAACGTTGACTCGTCCGGTATATTTTGTTTGGTATACTATGTCAAAGTTTTTCAAAACCCTATTTTTCAATTTGGCTAATAGTATGTTAGCAAAAATAAGAGCTGTACACAATTCACGTTAACCGCTAACAGTTTTTTAATATTTACAAGTCAATGTTATATTATTTGTGTAAACACGTTTTACGTACAAGGTGTTCAAATGTATTAAAATGACAATTAAAAGTATGTTGCTGTCAGAAGTTTATGTTTTTTTTTATTGTAGCTGTAAACTAATTGTACGTTTCTTGTAAAAAGTAATTTTATTGTCGACTTAAAGATCAATAAACAGTTTGCACATATAGTTCAAGGATGTTTATTGCAAGAGCTTTATAGAAAAGAGATTGTAATTGAGTCAAGTTCATATACATGTAGTGTGTAAACATTCATTAAATAATGAACAGTGTCTATACATGTTTTAGAAAAAAGATTATGTAAAATTAAAGATCCTGTTTACACAAAAAGTATTTAAAAGGTTAAAATTCGATTTTGAATGTTTAATTATATGATTAATATTAATAATTAAAAAAAAAAGTTTAAAAATATGACTGTATTAGTCTGGGTTTAAAAATAGTTTTTTTTACCAGAATATGTTTTTTATAAATATTTTTGTAAGTAATAACATTTAATTTAAAGTGTGTGTCGTTTCACAATTCTTTAAATATTTTTTTATCTTTTATTTATCCAAACAACTAAGAACAAAGGCAATGTTTTTTAAAAATTCGCTAAAAGGTATTTCTGTGAGTGAATAAAATTAATTAACATTTAGTGTGAATTAATAATATTATCAAATTTTTGTAGAACAAGTTTTTTTTCCATATTAGACACTAAGAAAAACATGGGACATTCAGAAAAATTAATTTCCTGTACAAGGTTTCTTCTATTAGAGTTTAAAAAATATAATAAATTTATTTTTTTTTATTTTATACAATTTTCCAGTTTGGATAATTCTTGTGTTGTCTTTATCACACAAGCTGAGCTTTTGTCACAATGGACATCTTCAAAGCCCGGAACAAACTGATTGATTGCGTCGTGAAATCTCGCTTTTATAGACCGGCCTCCGAAATTGGTCTATTGTAACAAAAGTACAAAGCTAATTTTTGTTAGGTAAAAACTCCTCCAAAACTATAAAAGCTACCGTTAAAGTAATCCATCTCTAAGTGGAGAAGATGTTAAACATACTAATTTAAAAATATGGTTTGTTCAAACTTGTTTAAAGAGCATCTTACCCCAAAATTTCTTTTAATTAAGACAAATGTTAGCACTAAACAATCCAGAAAATCTTTAGATGCTAGAAGAAGAACATGGATGAAAGAAAAAATAAAATCACTATATAAAAAACTTAATAACATAAATATCAATCTTTATATTCTTCGCTCAAGATTATCTTCTGTATTACATAAATGTGAGCTTGATTACTTAGACTTTAGTATTAGAAATTATGTGTTATTTAGCGTTAATCTAATTTATTCTAATCTTTGTAAGAAACTCATTAATTTAAGCAATTTACAGCTAATTTCATTTTATTCATTTTCATATTATAATTTTTTATCTCATAATAGCAATTTTCATATTCCTTGTCTTTCTACATCTTCGTCTAGTAATTTTAATACTTGTACTAATTTTGATTCACGCCACAGCTTTCACTCTCGGATTCTTAATCTAACTAATGTTTCTTTTAATTCCCAAGAACAGTTTTTGTTAAATTCAGGCCTTAAATACAATTTGGCGGTTACTAAAAAAACATGTTGAAACTTTAGCAGTTTGTTCTGAAAACATAATTTATTCTTCAGATTTACCTAATAATAACGAAATAAGATATGAAATTCATAATAAATTGCATAAATTTTTAGATAATGCCAAATTTAATTCTAATTTTAATTCAATCTATAAATCTTGTTCATTATTAAGATCCAAAATTAAATCTACTGATCTTATTGTTTCAAAAGCTGATAAGGGTAATTGCATTATTATTCTTTTTCGTTTTGATTATGTTAATAAAGTTAAAGATTTTATTAGTACAGGTGATTTTAAAATACTTTCCAAAGATCCCATTTCTAGTTTATGTTCATCTTTTATATCATGTCTTCAATCATGTAGTTGAACCTTTAATTCTTTTAAAAATAGAAATATATACTATTTTAAACTTACGAATCCCTCAACACCGCTTCTTTATGGTCTACCAAAAACAATATTATAAAAACTTATTCTAATTTTACTAATCAATATTCTATTTTTAATTCTTCTGACCTTGCTTCTAAGATTAAAACATTTCCTTTTTCTTCTTTATCTATTCTTGTATCTTTTGATGTTGTCAATCTTTTTCCGGAGATGTTCCTGTTTACACTACAGGTATGAAGAATATGAGTTAGTATCGTAACGTATTTTTTTTGCGTCGCAGGTATGACGAATTCGCCAACGAGACAGTCTCAATCCCAATGGTAAATTAGGCATTTTATCAGTAAAACAAAAAAATTTTGTTTCTAATTTATATTCGTGTAAAGTTATTCGATGTTCGCCGTTGGAGGCACTACTAGTGTTTTACCTAATTAAAATTTAAATATAAGAACCGCTACAATAAATGTAGAATGTTCGAGTGATCGTATTATGGTATTAATATTCAAATCAAGGATTTCCATAGATTTTGGCACTTGTGTTTTTAATTGCACTTCGGGGAACTTTATTTTGTTTCTTTAGTATTACGTAGTTAGGCCAATTTCTTTTTTGTCGTTTAATTTTATGGAAATTATTCATGTGCACGTTTCGTATTTCTGATTGTGCAACAGAGTACGAAGCACTTTTCTAAATTAAATCGTGATTTTGGATCAGTGTGGAAATCAACTTGGAGTTCGACAAGTGACTTTGTGTGACGTTAGGGTAGTTAAAAATTTAAACTTGTAATTATTAATTTGGTTACCAGTGACGTAAGTCGAAAAAGAAGTTTCGGGTTTTGTTACATTTTTTATTTTTAAAACATCTTGTTTTTATTAGTTGTTTTTGTGTCTAAAGTCACGAAACGAAACTGAGATTGAATTATTTAAGCAAGCGGAAGTACCAAAGAACAAGGAGATTCAATGATGTTGGAATATCCTGGATAAGTCGTGTTTTAGTTCTCGTCAGCAAATACACCTGTCGGGTTCATGACGTTGTTTCATGCATCGTTAACTGACTTAGTTTTTGCACTCGTTATAATTTAAGGTTAATCGTGAATTTGTATCATACGATCGTTACTAGTAAATTAATTGTCATTTTAAAGTTTTGATTTAGTATGAATCGTCGGTTCCCAAAATGTTATAACGTAATTATAGTTGAATAAATACATGTTCCATTTATCTAAACGATTTAATTTTTGTTTATTCCCGCACCTTACTGCTTACTCCTTTGAATTTCGAACAAAATAAATTCGAAATGTAAATATTTATATTAATTGTAAAAGTATATGAAAACAAATAAGATAAAATCAATATTAAAAAATATAGCTTGTTAAAAATAATATAAATAAGCTTAAGCGTGAAATTGCTTTCGTTCAATCACCGTTCGAAGTCTCGTGGTCATACTTGATCTCTCCTAGAAAAATGATTAAAACTATTAGCCCTGCTATACCGTAACCGTTTCAACCTCGGAGAAGGACAAGTAGTTACATTTTTTTAAATCCTCGTCAAAGCGGAACAAGGACTGTTGGACTCGATATCCTTAAGAGATTTCGCCGGAGCTACAGCCTTTAAGTTCTTCCTCAACGAAGGAAGAATTATAGGCTCGGTAGCACGACGCATAGACGTGCGATCCTAAAAAAAGATCTTTGTATTCGTAACTTCAAATTGTGAATACTTACGTTGACTTTTTTCAATTTGACTTTGAGGATGTCGTCGAGAGATATAATAGGTTTTGTTATGTCGGCTTTTTTTTGTTGCTTTAGGTCGGGTTTACATGCTAAGGGTATGTTCGGTAAAGATATCGGTGGAGGTGGTGGAGGTGGTGGAGGCGGTGGAATCATTTGGGTAGATACGTATCTTCTATTATCCTCCCGGTAGTTTTTGAACTCTTTCCGGAATTCTAGAACCTCGTGCCTTATACGATTTAATTCGTCGATAATTTCTTTATATTTGTGATCGTTTTGCACATTCCCATTTTGTTTACTACACAGCTGGTACAGTTGTGCCAAGCCCTGAAAAATTTCACATCGACCACGAACTAAACGAACAAAGTTTGATTACCTGATTAACGATAACACCAGACCAAGCAATAACCTTCGTTAATACTTGTGAAAAGTATTGAGTGTGATATTGTTTAATTTTCGACACAATCCATGTGCACATTTCCGTTGTATTTCTAATAGCGACGTCTACTTTATACGAAGTATCAAGTATCGGTGGTTGTGTGACATTAGTATTCGGAATAAAATTGTCTATTTCGATTGTGATCGACGACTCCTCGACGTATGATCGCATTTCAACATCCTCGACGTATTCGTTTCTTTGCAGTTTCTTCGGCTGTCTCGTACGCTTTTTCTTCGGCATTTTAGAGCTAAAACATTAAAGTTTTATAGCAATTTTCGAATCGGTCGGTTACCAGTAAATTGTCGGTTTACTAAAATTTCTTTCGAATGGGGCGCATGAGTCTTTCAAAAATCAGTTCAGTATACTCCAGATTCAGCTTTTGTCTTTATCGGTCTTTATCAGTTTTCTAAGCAGTTGAACATATTTCAAACTAAATCGGGCGCCACCTAGACGTTGAAATGTCAAGTCAGAAAAACGTTACAAAAGTTCTTTGATATACACTGTAGTTCAAAATTTAATTTTTTTTATTTTATACAATTTTCCAGTTTGGATAATTCTTGTGTTGTCTTTATCACACAAGCTGAGCTTTTGTCACAATGGACATCTTCAAAGCCCGGAACAAACTGATTGATTGCGTCGTGAAATCTCGCTTTTATAGACCGGCCTCCGAAATTGGTCTATTGTAACAAAAGTACAAAGCTAATTTTTGTTAGGTAAAAACTCCTCCAAAACTATAAAAGCTACCGTTAAAGTAATCCATCTCTAAGTGGAGAAGATGTTAAACATACTAATTTAAAAATATGGTTTGTTCAAACTTGTTTAAAGAGCATCTTACCCCAAAATTTCTTTTAATTAAGACAAATGTTAGCACTAAACAATCCAGAAAATCTTTAGATGCTAGAAGAAGAACATGGATGAAAGAAAAATAAAATCACTATATAAAAAAACTTAATAACATAAATATCAATCTTTATATTCTTCTGCTCAAGATTATCTTCTGTATTACATAAATGTGAGCTTGATTACTTAGACTTTAGTATTAGAAATTATGTGTTATTTAGCGTTAATCTAATTTATTCTAATCTTTGTAAGAAACTCATTAATTTAAGCAATTTACAGCTAATTTCATTTTATTCATTTTCATATTATAATTTTTTATCTCATAATAGCAATTTTCATATTCCTTGTCTTTCTACATCTTCGTCTAGTAATTTTAATACTTGTACTAATTTTGATTCACGCCACAGCTTTCACTCTCGGATTCTTAATCTAACTAATGTTTCTTTTAATTCCCAAGAACAGTTTTTATTAAATTCAGGCCTTAAATACAATTTGGCGGTTACTAAAAAAACATGTTGAAACTTTAGCAGTTTGTTCTGAAAACATAATTTATTCTTCAGATTTACCTAATAATAACGAAATAAGATATGAAATTCATAATAAATTGCATAAATTTTTAGATAATGCCAAATTTAATTCTAATTTTAATTCAATCTATAAATCTTGTTCATTATGAAGATTTGAAATTAAACCTAATGATCTTATTGTTTCAAAAACTGTTAAGGGTAATTATATTGTTATTTTTTTGTTTTGACTATGTTAATAAAGTTAAAAATTTTATTAGTACAGGTGATTTTAAAATACTTTCCAAAGATCCCATTTCTAGTTTATGTTCATCTTTTATATCATGTCTTCAATCATGTAGTTGAACCTTTAATTCTTTTAAAAATAGAAATATATACTATTTTAAACTTACGAATCCCTCAACACCGCTTCTTTATGGTCTACCAAAAACAATATTATAAAAACTTATTCTAATTTTACTAATCAATATTCTATTTTTAATTCTTCTGACCTTGCTTCTAAGATTAAAACATTTCCTTTTTCTTCTTTATCTATTCTTGTATCTTTTGATGTTGTCAATCTTTTTCCGGAGATGTTCCTGTTTACACTACAGGTATGAAGAATCTGAGTTAGTATCGTAACGTATTTTTTTTGCGTCGCAGGTATGACGAATTCGCCAACGAGACAGTCTCAATCCCAATGGTAAATTAGGCATTTTATCAGTAAAACAAAAAAAATTTGTTTCTAATTTATATTCGTGTAAAGTTATTCGATGTTCGCCGTTGGAGGCACTACTAGTGTTTTACCTAATTAAAATTTAAATATAAGAACCGCTACAATAAATGTAGAATGTTCGAGTGATCGTATTATGGTATTAATATTCAAATCAAGGATTTCCATAGATTTTGGCACTTGTGTTTTTAATTGCACTTCGGGGAACTTTATTTTGTTTCTTTAGTATTACGTAGTTAGGCCAATTTCTTTTTTGTCGTTTAATTTTTTGGAAATTATTCATGTGCACGTTTCGTATTTCTGATTGTGCAACAGAGTACGAAGCACTTTTCTAAATTAAATCGTGATTTTGGATCAGTGTGGAAATCAACTTGGAGTTCGACAAGTGACTTTGTGTGACGTTAGGGTAGTTAAAAATTTAAACTTGTAATTATTAATTTGGTTACCAGTGACGTAAGTCGAAAAAGAAGTTTCGGCTTTTGTTACATTTTTTATTTTTAAAACATCTTGTATGTATTAGTTGTTTTTGTGTCTAAAGTCACGAAACGAAACTGAGATTGAATTATTTAAGCAAGCGGAAGTACCAAAGAACAAGGAGATTCAATGATGTTGGAATATCCTGGATAAGTCGTGTTTTAGTTCTCGTCAGCAAATACACCTGTCGGGTTCATGACGTTGTTTCATGCATCGTTAACTGACTTAGTTTTTGCACTCGTTATAATTTAAGGTTAATCGTGAATTTGTATCATACGATCGTTACTAGTAAACTAATTGTCATTTTAAAGTTTTGATTTAGTATGAATCGTCGGTTCCCAAAATGTTATAACGTAATTATAGTTGAATAAATACATGTTCCATTTATCTAAACGATTTAATTTTTGTTTATTCCCGCACCTTACTGCTTACTCCTTTGAATTTCGAACAAAATAAATTCGAAATGTAAATATTTATATTAATTGTAAAAGTATATGAAAACAAATAAGATAAAATCAATATTAAAAAATATAGCTTGTTAAAAATAATATAAATAAGCTTAAGCGTGAAATTGCTTTCGTTCAATCACCGTTCGAAGTCTCGTGGTCATACTTGATCTCTCTCCTAGAAAAATGATTAAAACTATTAGCCCTGCTATACCGTAACCGTTTCAACCTCGGAGAAGGACAAGTAGTTACATTTTTTTAAATCCTCGTCAAAGCGGAACAAGGACTGTTGGACTCGATATCCTTAAGAGATTTCGCCGGAGCTACAGCCTTTAAGTTCTTCCTCAACGAAGGAAGAATTATAGGCTCGGTAGCACGACGCATAGACGTGCGATCCTAAAAAAAGATCTTTGTATTCGTAACTTCAAATTGTGAATACTTACGTTGACTTTTTTCAATTTGACTTTGAGGATGTCGTCGAGAGATATAATAGGTTTTGTTATGTCGGCTTTTTTTTGTTGCTTTAGGTCGGGTTTACATGCTAAGGGTATGTTCGGTAAAGATATCGGTGGAGGTGGTGGAGGCGGTGGAATCATTTGGGTAGATACGTATCTTCTATTATCCTCCCGGTAGTTTTTGAACTCTTTCCGGAATTCTAGAATCTCGTGCCTTATACGATTTAATTCGTCGATAATTTCTTTATATTTGTGATCGTTTTGCACATTCCCATTTTGTTTACTACACAGCTGGTACAGTTGTGCCAAGCCCTGAAAAATTTCACATCGACCACGAACTAAACGAACAAAGTTTGATTACCTGATTAACGATAACACCAGACCAAGCAATAACCTTCGTTAACCCTTAACCCTTTTCACAAGTGTTAACGAAGGTTATTGCTTGGTCTGGTGTACGGGTACGGTACGTTCGCCCGAAAGTACGTTCGCCCGAAAGTACGTTCACCCGAAAATTGAGGTTAGAACGTATCAGAAGTTCTCAAACTTATGTACCAATGTAATTTCAATGTAAAGTCTATAGGCAACTTAATGTACATGCCAGTATTGTTACAATGCACAGTGGTTTCTACGACCCGTTTTCTTGGCCAAAATACGTTAGGTTTTGTTTTATTGTAAAAATCATTGTAATTGTTTCATATTTAGAATAAGATAAAAGGTGCTATTTACGAAATATAATGTTCTATACTATAAACCAGTAGCGTGCCGGGGGGAGGAGGGATCCAACCCCACTATAAAAAATGAAATTTTTTTGGAATAAATTTTAGTAATTTCTTTGGATTTTGTAGTAAAAAGTTTCTTGTCAGTAACTTAATATTATTTACTCGATAGAAAATTTGTTTTAAAAATGTATTTTTTTCACAATCTAAGTCCTAAAAATCAATAAATACTAATACAAATTTACACAACAGAGTTTGTTTTTGTCATAAAATTGCCAAAAAATAAAGCTTAGAAGCGACATTTTTATTTTATATAAATGTACAAAAAAATTAAACATGTAATATAGTAGATATGTACTTTATTTATTGTGCCGTTTTAAACTTTAAAATTGATAATACAATCTTAAAATTAAACATAATTATATAGCGGAAAATACATATATGATGTAATTTGAAATGTTTTGATAATATATTTTAAATATATAACTTTTATTAGCATTTCTATAATAATTACTAGATACATAATTACATTATAATACATAAGTTTATTTAAATTGGGGTAGAAAAACATTACCAAGTTTAAGTAAATATATTAATCAATTTCTGTTTCTAATTCTAAATTGTCCAAATAATAAAAATCAAACGCTTCTTCTTTTTTTTCTTCGTATTCTTCATTTTCTGGAGATAAATTAGTCATGATAGGAATATTTAGTTCTTTAAGTAAATTTAATACTTCCAATCAATGGTCATATTTCGTTAAAAGAAAATGATGCGATCTGCTTACGTTCTGCCAACGCGTTGCAACATTAGAACAAAATTTACGAACTTCTTCTTGAATATTACAATTATTTTTATTATAAATATTTTCTCCAATCGCCGTAAAAATATAAGAACAAATAGCAGTTTGCTTTCCATTAATATCATTTTGTTGATGCCACAATTTAAATAACTCTTGATTTTTAAAGCGATGCATATCTAAACAAACAAATATTGTAATGTCTTGCACTTTCTTGCAGCTAAAAATCATACACAGTAGAAGTAGAGGCATGCCTTCATAAGTTTTATTTGAAACATTTTGCTAGCAAACTTAAGCGTTTTTGTATATGATTAATTATATTTTAGTTTCTATTATAAATGACAGAAAGTGCGCCACCCCAACAAAATAATTTTTTATAGGAAATTATTGTAAGATAACAAATAAATGTAAAATATATAATAAAATGCATACCTGTACTAATGATATTCAAAACACTTTTTGACAATCCACTAAAAAGCAAGCGAAATCTAGAAATTCAAACAAAGGTAACTTTTTGTCTAATAGCGTGCGTACTGGATGATTTGTAAAATTCAACTAGTTTAGGTATACATGTACAGGTAAGTTTCTTTCTTAAATTTGATAAAAGATAAGAAAGTGGCCTTTTGGAATGTTTACTTTCGAATGAAATACACTTTTGTACTAAAAATAAATGTCTGTTTTTTTTTATTTTGGCCACGAAAACAGGTTGTGGAAACCACTGTGCAATGGTTTTATATTACATCTCGTGGATTTTAAAATACATATATGTTTATATCTATAAATTACTTTATAATTACATAATTGTATTGTTCGGTAAATTTAAAATATAAATTATAACATAATATATTTATTTAATATCAACTCTTTAAATTCAAACTGTCTTAATGCAAAACAAATCGACCATAAAGATTAGATGATAAAATTCTATTTAATTGTTTACTCTCTACAATTTTATTCTTTACCAGTTTGCTTTAGTTAAAACTCACAAATTTGTAATTGTTCTGTGATAGTACTTTATAGTAATGCTGTTATATGAATAAATAATAAATAAACTATTTTCTTAGAGAAATTAGTTTGCTTTATTTTCACTAACGAACACAATAACAAATAAAACAACTAGATTTTTACTACAGAGTAATTGTTTATTGAAAATTTTTACAATATAAAATAAAAAGGGTAGGGCACGTTCGCCCAAAAGTACGTTTATTAAAAATTTTTACAAAAGGGTAAGGCACGTTCGCCCGAAAGTATGTTTATTGAAAATTTTTACAATTAATATAAAATAAATTTATAAACTATAACAATAATTTCGTATTACAACATTTCATGAAAAACATTCAAAAATTGTTACAATTAATCTAAAGGGTAGGGTACGTTTGCACGAAAGTACGTTTATTGAAAATTTTTACAATTAATATAAAATAAATTTATAAACTATAACAATAATTTATATCACTAAAATGTCTACATACTATGTGGACATTTTTACAATTAATATAAAATAAAACTATAAACTACAACAATAATTTCGTATTGATTACAACATTTTGCAAAAACCTTCAGTAAGTACTTTATATCACTAAGATGTTTAGATGCTATGCTTCTTTACAAAATAGTAGTAGTAGTAGTAGTAGTAGTAATAGTAGTAGAGTAGGCTTTATTTTTGTCCACGGGTGTACCTAAAATTAAAAAAAAACATTAGAATACAATTTGTGTAAAATAATAAACGGAGTCATTATTTTAATATTGTCGAAAGTGAGCAACCGGAAATAGCCTAGGTACCGAAAAGAAATGCTGCTTGAGAATGATAGGTATGCTACGCGACTTTCGACCAGAGTAACGTAACATATTTTTGTGCTGCTTTGTGTAGAATTACATTTTTAATGAGAAAATTAAAAAAACCGACATTGAAAAGTAAAAAGGACTAGGACTTCTTACTTTTCCTATTAGGTAGGTAGTAACAAACGTTTGTTAGTGTTTTCTATGTGGAGACTACAAAATAGTTATTTGTTTCACAAGAGACAAAAGTGTCGCATTTGTACTCATAGCCGAGTTGAAGTCGAGATAAGCAAATAAATCAAAACACAATGTTTTCTACAATTATTTCTATATAACATTAATTTTACAATTATATATATATTTATGAAAGCGTGACTTTATAGTGCCAAGGCAGGAATACAAAATGAATGAAAAGTAGACGCGCGTCTAGCAGCACATCGCACGACCGCTACATAGTAAATTAATACATGGGGTCATTAATTTGATGGTACTGAAAAAATGAGTTAAACCGACTGATCGCTAGTATAGATTTTACATAAAGATAAAAACTAGAAGCTGAAGAATACAAAATGAACGAAAAGTAGACGCGCGTCTAGCAGCACATCGCACGACCGCTACATAGTAAATTAATACATGGGGTCATTAATTTGATATTACTGTAAACAAAAAAAAACAACCTCTGAGCCTAATCGAAATTTATAAGAAATTATAAAAAACATAGGCAACAGAGTAAAAAGAGGAATCTCGCCGGGCTAAATACATTTATGTTGCCATAGCATAAATATATTAGCCGAGATGATTTATATAATAATGTTTACAGCATCTGCTTAGTGTAAACTTTGTCTATAATAGCTTCATAAATCTGCAGATTTATATTCAAATTCCCGAAAGTGGACACACATCTAGCAGCACATCGCACGACCGCTACATAGTAAATTAATACATGGGGTCATTAATTTGATATTACTGTAAACAAAAAAAAACAACCTCTGAGCCTAATCGAAATTTATAAGAAATTATAAAAACATAGGCAACAGAGTAAAAGAGGAATCTCGCCGGGCTAAATACATTTATGTTGCCATAGCATAAATATATTAGCCGAGATGATTTATATAATAATGTTTACAGCATCTGCTTAGTGTAAACTTTGTCTATAATAGCTTCATAAATCTGCAGATTTATATTCAAATTCCCGAAAGTGGACACACATCTAGCAGCACATCGCACGACCGCTACATAGTAAATTAATACATGGGGTCATTAATTTGATATTACTGTAAACAAAAAAAAACAACCTCTGAGCCTAATCGAAATTTATAAGAAATTATAAAAAACATAGGCAACAGAGTAAAAAGAGGAATCTCGCCGGGCTAAATACATTTATGTTGCCATGGCATAAATATATTAGCCGAGATGATTTATATAATAATGTTTACAGCATCTGCTTAGTGTAAACTTTGTCTATAATAGCTTCATAAATCTGCAGATTTATATTCAAATTCCCGAAAGTGGACACACATCTAGCAGCACATCGCACGACCGCTACATAGTAAATTAATACATGAGGTCATTAATTTGATGGTACTGCAAAAATGAGAAAAACCGACTGATCGCTTAAATAGATTTTACATAAAGATAAAAACTAGAAGCTGAAGAATACAAAATGAACGAAAAGTAGACGCGCGTCTAGCAGCACATCGCACGACCGCTACATAGTAAATTAATACATGGGATCATTAATTTGATGGTACTGCAAAAATGAGTTAAACCGACTGATCGCTAGTATAGATTTTACATAAAGATAGAAGCTACAAGCTGCAGAATACAAAATGAATGAATCATCATTAATTTAATGGTACAGCCTTAGGACTTTTTATTTTTCAATGCCGGTTATTTCTAACTTTTTTTTGTTTAAATGTAATTTTACAAAAGGCAGCACAAAATAGTATATTGTATATGTTGAGAAGTGTATGATTATAACCTAAGCGTTAGATTACAATTTGCGCAGGTTATAATGAACTTCTTAACCGTGGTATATATAATTTTTTTTTACTACTAGCATTATTAAAACTTTTCCTGCTGTTACTAAATCACATTTAAGATATTAATTTTAAATTAAAAATCAAGTCAGTGATTCTGACAGTTGTCATTAGTTTAATAGAATTAATTTTGACGTAATGCTTAATTGTGATTTAAAACACAAAAATAAACAGATAACGTACGTTTTTGTTGCTAGAGTTGTTTAAATTGTTTAAAAACATTATTTTTTTAAGCATTGATTATATCTAAAATATATGTAATTTATTAATATTCACATTTAATGAAACGCGAACTTCAAATAACTTACATTTTTAAAGTCAAATTAATTTATTAATTGAACGATTTGTAAACTTAAATTAGCAGTAAATAAAATCTTTTGCTCTTGGTAGACAGTTTAGTAAACTTTTTTACGTTACGCTAGTCGAAAGTCTCATAACATGCCCCACTCTCATGTAGTGCTTGGTTTACGTCCTCACGCTATACATTATTCGTTACTTTCGATCATTGTGTTATGTAAAATTTATAATTGCATAGGTAATAATTAAAAAAAAAACATAAAAATATACTTATCTATCAGTGTGTTGTAATCTTAGAATGAAAGAATCAGCCAGCGATGCTGTTGCCCAGGAAAAACCTGAATGCGCTGAATTACACATTCTTCGACCAGGTTCTTTCCGTATTTTCCATTTTTCTTGTAATGCTATGTAACAAAGTATGTATATCAGTTAAGGCCAATTAAATTAGATAAAAAAACAATTAAAAAATACTTATCTACGAATGTGTGCTAATTGTTGAATGAAAGAATCAGCCAGCGATGCTGCTGCCCAAGGAAAGCATGAATGCGTTGAATTACACATTCTTCGACCAGGTTCTTTCCGTATTTTCCATTTTTCTTGTAATGCTATGTAACAAAGTATGTATCAGTTAAGGCCAATTAAATTAGATAAAAAAAAACAATTAAAAAAATACTTATCTACGAATGTGTGCTAATTGTTGAATGAAAGAATCAGCCAGCGATGCTGTTGCCCAAGAAATGCCCGAATAAGCAGGTAGAGTAATTACAAATTCTTTGTGGAGGCTTCTTTCATATTTCCCATTTTTGTTTCTTCTAACGCTTGCTAACAAATACAAACATGAATATATGCATACTAGGCGTTTATACTTATATTTAGTGTCATGGTAGTATCCAGGTTGTTCGAGAAGAGGTTTGTCATAGACCTGATACTGCAAATCTTCTGTAGACTTCTACGACAATTACAATTGTAGAAATATCAATCACACAAAAAAACTCCTCGATATAACCATAAATGCTCCTAGAGATGATTTTCATTTTTTGCTGGTATCTAATTGGATTGATTTAGTACTAAATTAAATACATATATAAAGAATTTTATAAATAATGCAATTAGTTCAATCTAGTGATTATAAAAAGTAAAATAAATTACTATTGCTAAGAATAATAATACACAAATGTTTTTCGCTACACAAAGTCACTATTTATATTAAAAACCGCTCACTTTACTTAAAATTAATTAATCTTCACACTTCTAAATAAATGGTTTAAACAACACTAATACTATGAGCACCTAGTCTTCTATTTTACAAAACCACGTATATAAAATAAAGTCATATATTATCCTTTGCTGTTTGTCCGACACAAATAAAACTAAACCAAAAGACTACCTTAAAAAACGCTTAAAAAATATCTAATTAAATATTCTAAATATACCGAACGAATTACTACGGCACAATACGCAGTCAAGCATTCGCCGGTTTGTTAATTCCTCGGCACACTCCGCACAAACTGAAATGTGACCGCAAGGTATAAACGCATGTGTTCTTTCCTCTATAGCGCATATTAAACAAGTTACTGCTTCTTGTGGACGAGGAGGAGTAACTGGTCGTAGATTTTCAACTTGCTGGTGTAAGTCTAGATTTTCTGCGACTACATTCTCAGGTTCTACTTCGGCAGGTGGAAGATTCGCTTGAATTTCATGAACTGCTTCTGGTTCCTCCATACCTTGTATTGGATTAAGCTGTTCTTCTAATCCGTCTACTGCATGGCTCATCCTTCTTAAGAACAGAGCTACATTGCCATTAACGTCGAGAATTTGCTGAGCGTTTACTGAAATACGTGAATCAATCATTTTCATTGCAATTGGTGACTATGATAAAATAGTTATTATGTGCTTACCTATTCTATCATTAAGTCTCCTCCAGGCAGGTCTTGGTGCTTGAGGCAATTGCACACCTCGATTCAGTCGAATCAAATCGCAACTTTTACTGTGTTCTAACTTCTGGAGGTATGTCATAAACATCCAAATATTTGGATGAGCCCTCCCAACCAACTGCATAAAGGATTTGTGAAAGATTCGACTGCATTGTTGGATCGAATGGCTTCATCGTACACAGATATATTTAGCGGCGCCCATTGTCGTTGTAAATAAAAGCAGAATTGCTCCACAGAATTTACAATGGCACCTTCTGCATTATCAAGCAACCATGTTCTTACTGCTTGCCTTCCTTCCTCGAATAGACCTTGCGGCAGTAGAGGTAACGCCATTGCCATTTTTACTCCCTGTCTTAAATGTACGTTTTCATTTCCAATACCGGTTAAACGTAATTGGCGACCTATTTAAAAATCGTGTCAGGTATGTAACAGTAGTTTATTTAAGGAGTTCCTGTGTACATTGGACGCTTTTTTTGCCAAGAGAGCATTTTTAAACCCAAGTGAAACCATTGTTTAAAAAGTCCTTAAGGGAAAAAAAACGTCCCATTTAAACAGGAACGAGTTGAAAACAACATTTTATTGCTCGAACAAAATATCAAAAAAAAATAATTTGACGTTTATGTTGACAAGTGCGCAAAACTGACGGTTTAGAATAGCAAAAATTAAAATTTATGACAGTTAAGAACAATATTTTTTTTTCATTATGTACCTTTAGTAAAAACAGCTTTGTTGAAATGAAACCAGCAGCCACGTAAAACAGCGTTTGGAAAAACATTGGAACATGCTTGTCGAAGAGCTCTTTCATAATCTGTCAGTATCGACGCCACGGCCCTATTCTGTAAGACTTCGTCTCTCAGATATTCTAACAAAATCTGGTACGAAGCAATGTTTTTCCGTTCCATCATACTGTATAAAACTGGAAACACCTACAAGTTTGTATACTATAGTAACATTTATCAAAATAAAAATCTTTTTAATATCTATGTATGTAGGTACTAAGCATGTACTAAGTTAGCAGTTTAGTAAGGTGTTGTAAATGTATGTTTGTAATATGGGTTGCCTATATACATGCGTATTCTGATTTAAATCATTGGAAATGACTATAATAACGTGTATAATAGTATATTTTATATCAAGGTTGAGAAGTGCATCATTATAACCTAAGCGATAGATTATATCGCAAGACGCGAAGCGTCGAGGGACATAAGTCGCGCAGGTTATAATGAACTTCTCAACCGTGTTATATATACAATTTTTTCCACTACTAGAATTATTAAAACCTTTCTACCAGTTACTAAATCAAATTTAAAATTTAAGATATTAATTTTAAATTAAAAATCAAGTCAGTAATTCTGACAGTTGTCATTAGTTTAATAGAATTAATTTTGACGTAATGCTTAATTGTGATTTAAAACACAAAAATAAACAGATAACGTACGTTTTTGTTGCTAGAGTTGTTTAAATTGTTTAAAAACATTATTTTTTAAGCATTGATTATATCTAAAATCAGTGTTGTAACAGATACTTTTTTTCTAGTATCTAGATACAGATACAGATACGTTTCATAAATTATATCTAGATACAGATAAGATACTTTTTCATAAAAAGTATCTAGATACAGTTACAGATACTTTAAGAAAGTATCTAGATACATGTCAGATACATTTTTAACAAAATCTTGAAATAACATTTAAAACAAAGGTTCAGCTAAAAACACAATAACAGTAACAGCACATTACGTCTTATTGACGTCAAACTACGAGACGTCATTAAGACGTGTCACTATCGTCATATGACGTCAGTGTGCTGCTTGGGTATTAAGCAAAAAATTACCTTATCAACCTTAATTGCATAAAACAATATAAATTTAGAAATAAAGGTTATTTTGTTTTAAAATTAATAGCAAGTTAAATGTCTTGTCATTATATTTCGACGTAGAGTTAATAGTAAACTACTAACACTAAAAAGTTTTTCTACTTCTTTGCTCTATTTGAGCTAATGAAGAAATTCAGTGTTGCCAATTGACTTTGCGCGATTCCTTGCATAAACTATAAAAATTTCACAATGACCACAATTGTACTCATAGTTCTACAAAGTTGAAATTTGTTGTCTTTTCTAAGTATTATGAATTTGGTTTGTTGGCATAAATGCTAACACGTCACATTTCTCAAGTAAAAGTGTAAGTTCATACACGGTTTTTCTCAAAATTCCACAACAGTTTATAATACCCACAAAATATCCGCTACTACATAAAATCTCCAAATTTGGTAGAATCGTCGAAGCTGAAAGAATTGCACTCATAAAACACCGAATACAAAGTCTCCAAATTCAAATTGTAATGTACATGATGAACTGACAGAAAAAAGTACCGCCGTGTTTAGTAAAAACTTGTATAATTTACAATTTGAGCAAAAAAAGGTATCTATGTATTAAACCACTATATATACTACGAAAAATGTATTTAGATACAGATACAGTTACATTTTGTCCAGTGTATCTAGATATGTAACTAGATACTCCAAAAGTATCTAGATACTGTATCTAGATACTTGTATCTAGATACGTCACAACACTGTCTAAAATATATGTAATTTATTAATATTCACATTTAATGAAACGCGAACTTCAAATAACTTACATTTTTAAAGTCAAATTAATTTATTAATTGAACGATTTAAAAACTTAAATTAGCATTAAATAAAATCTCTTGCTCTTGGTACGCAGTTTCGTAAACTTTTTTTCTTTGAAACTGTTGTAGTATTATCAAAAAATGTAAATATGTTCATTATTAACTACAGTTAATAATGAAAAATTATTTATTCACACTCAGTTAGTAACGTACAGTTTTCCGACCCTCTTAAAGGTTGGTAAGTGAGCGGTTCCCATAGTTAAAAAAAAACGAGTATGTCCCAGCTAGCACGGTACGAATAAAATACGTAGATTCGGCGACTATTGTAAACGTAATTCCGTCGAAGTAGAGTGCCCACCAAAATTCCACGTGTATTCGAAGTATACTTTCTTCCAAAATGTAAATGTTATTTTTTCGACCAAAATCTTTCGTGGATGCAAAAATTTAATTTGTGAAAGAAAAATTAAATTTTACCGCGGCGTTTAATGAAACCTTTGAAAGCTACATGTAGAATTTCAAGTTTCAAAAGTAAGTAGAAGAGTCAAAACTAGCGATTTTAAAGGTCAAATTTGATGAAAAATTTCGAAGTCCTAAAAATATAATTTATGAATTATCATCGTTACTTTTTAAGATAACAGGATAAAATTTTGCAGGGTAATTAAGTATGATAGTTAAGACATACCGTGCTAAAACAATCTAAACATTAAATGCAACCATGGCCAAACGGTGTACAAAGCGCATACATTATTATTCTGCATTTGATTTTTGCGTCAGCATAAAAAGACAAAACAATCTATCTGCGTGTACGTCAATTTGCCAGAGAAGTACGTTTGGAATTGTATAAAATTTATACCGGTCTACAAGAAAAGTTAAGTTTATTGGTTTTAATCTTTATACGAGTAAACAATCGCAAAATGTCATCATCTAAAACACCCAATTAAACCGCATTGTAACAACTGTAAAATTAAATGTGTAGATCAAATTTCTGAAGAAAGAATTTTACTTCACGAGCAATTCTAGTCAATGAATAGACACGAACAAACTGAATGCAATGCAAATAGTTATTATATGGTTAGATAACTGTACAAGCCAAACAAAAATTTGATATTTTACTCCATGTTAATTACTTACATAAATTCCAACTGTTACTTTTTGGATGAAATTGTACTAAAACATTTAATAAAAGGGCATACATTCATAGCAGCGGATAGTTTGCATAGACGCATAAAACAAACGATGAGAAAAGATAAAAATGTGTATGACTTTAAATATTTTTAGAACATTTGCCGAAAAGCATCACACAGGATAGACGTCTATCTCATGGAACCAAACAATTTTTAAAATTAGAAAATAAGATACGCGGTCGAAAAGCTAAAGATGAAAATGAAAAGTTACCACACTTCAAAGTTATTGGTGTTGCAAAATTTGTGAAAAGTTGCCAGAATTTCTATTAGAAGAGTAACATTAATGACAATGAAAACAAAATGACCACCAGGACAGTTAAAAAGAAAGTTGAATTAGAATTTCTTATATGCACAGGATTTCCTGATGGAATAACGAGTGCTAAGAAAAATGAGATACTTTGAAGATTAGTGTCAGCAATCCCTGTTGCTAGTTGTAAACAATTCTGAACTGATTTACCAACAAATAAAAATTCAGTAGATCTTGTTCATCATGATTGATATTAGAAAACAGAATAGATTCTAGTTACATATTTGCCCAACATATTAACAGCACATTTTTCTTTTCTAATCGAAGATTGGGCTTCATTTTTTTGTGTAAAAAGTGAATAAATACTGCGTTATAGAAATAAATACTATTTTCCTAATTGCAGTTCCCCAAATATATTTAATTA
This sequence comes from Aquatica leii, assembly GCA_035610365.1. NCBI lineage: Eukaryota > Metazoa > Arthropoda > Insecta > Coleoptera > Lampyridae > Aquatica > Aquatica leii. The sequence continues at coordinate 97,193,081 of CM069434.1, read as the reverse complement.
TGGAACATATTCTATAAATTTTAATAAAACAAAACAGCTCAAGAATTACATACATTATTTTGCCATCTTTAAATAATTTTAGCGTAGTTGGTGCAGAGTACTAAGCCAAAATAGTTTAACATTATGTTCTTTTACCATTGTAAATTAATAGCTAAGCTAATTATCCAACAAATGCAAAACAATTTAAGTAGCAAATACTTATTAACAAGTAGCCTTAAATTTTCGTATATTATCGAAATCTGCGATTTTTTTTACAGAAGTCTAAGAAAGTTTGGTATATGACAATATCTTTAAGCATTTTTAGAAGTACTATTGTAAAGCATTTAAAAATCAAACTTGTATGAACTTATAGTTTTCTAACTGTATTAACTCGAAATGAATCCTATACAAATTGTTTGTAATAGTAGTAATAGTAAAATTATTTAAATGACACGGCACAAACATGATTTATTATATTTTTATATAATTTTTAGTAAAAATAATTAAAAAAATTTTAATAAACATATAATTACAGTTGAGTTAATCGGTATTATTACATTCTGCAGTATACTTCAAAAAATTAACACAATTTCAAAACGGTGCGCACCATATTATTTTGCTTTTTTTGTATTAAAAGTTATAAGAAAGCATGAACAGATTGATACATTAAAATTAGTTTACAAAAAATGTTTCAGGAAACTGTTATTACCGAATTCCAAATGCTTGTTTTGTTTGATTAAATTTTTTAATATGTAGACTTTAGGTGAAATTATTTTGTTTTGGCACCTATGGTATATGTGTTAGTGAACGTAGTTTATGTTTCCATTCTGTTATATTTAAATATATTAAAATACTTACAGCATTGTTGTACATATAGTGTATTACAAACAACTGTAATGCGCCTCCAGCTCTTGGAACAACAGAAAACGTTGCATCCATATGTAGCTTTAGAGGTGTTTCCAACTGACGTGCATAATGTTGCACTGTTGATGAAATCAAATAAATAACTTGCTGTCCTTCGGCTCCCATAATGCCTCTATAAAAGGCTCTTTCCGCCGGACCCAGTTCTATTGAAAACCGTCGATATCTAGAGAAATGAAATCCATTAATTCATTTGAAATACAAGCAATTTTTTTTTGTCAAAAAACTTTTATATTACATAGTACGATGCATTAAAAACACATTTTATTCAAAATCGTGATAATAATATCCAAATTATATGCTAATAAAAAGTTGGGAAGTTTAAATAGTTTTTATACTGTAAAGCTCATTGCACGCAATCTTACCTCGGATTTCTTAAAATCACATCAATCTGCTGAAAATTTAATGGTATCGGTGGTGTTCCGTGTTTTCTAGCACGCTTCATCATTTGTTCAATGGCGCCTCGGAAACCTCCGACTTGAAGACTTGCTTCATGATAACGAACTTCTTCATCTATATAAATATTTTTTAAAGAAATTACTTCATCTGCAGCTCTTCTTCGTAAAGCTTCTTTGAACCGTAAAACATTAACATGGTCTGCATCGGGTTCGTGATTATGATTTTCCGATAATTCAATTTCATTTACAGCTCCAAACCGCCAAATAACACGACCGCCACAAGTATCTCGTGAACATCTAAAGTAATGACAAAAGTTATTATCAGCATGATCGCGATAATAACTAAAGTTTGTATTTGGTTCCACGTATAAAACAGTATTAGAACGTATTCCCTGTACGCGCTCCATTATTACCGATAACGCAATTACACCTTTGACAACGTAAAACAGACTGAAATCTAAAACTGAAGTACTAAGCTAGTGTCCCTTTATTTTCAACCCAGGCGGTGGGACCTTTTTCGGACACACATGTTAAAAACTGAAAACTAATGGGGGTGGTATAAGCGTAGACCTAAGTTTCTTAAAAGAGATATTGTAAAACAGTAGGTATACTTCATTACTTACAGAATTCATGCTGTATAACTACTAAAATTATCAGCCAAGCAATGTCTAATGAATTTTAAAAAAAATTAAAAACGTAAAACCACGAAAGTATTTTTCACATCATTGAATATCCGTCTTTTAAGTTATTTTATTGTACATATTTATTTAAAACTATCTGCAGTAGTTATTATTGAATAAAAAACATCTGAAATGTGTACATATACAGCAGATTTTACAAAAAATATAGAATATGCGTATTTTCTTTACTAAATTAATCATAAAATTACTATTTAAATCATTGTTGCATTTAAACTAAAAACGGGAAAATTGTTTTACGTCTTTTATTTTTATGACTTTTTTGTACCAAAAAGTTATTAACTTTTCCTATTGAAAAAAATTATAGCCCAATTGCTAGAATTATAGAAATATGTACATGCGAAATAAAACGGAACTTTTACTTTTACTGGAATGCAATGTACAATAAGTATATTCTTAAGTTGTTCTAGGAAAATCCTAAAATCTTGTTAAACATGGAGATTATTACTCCTTTCATTTTTACACTTTTAAACAGGAATTTGTTAACGATTTTTTTTAAACAAAAACAAAAACTGTAAGCATTTAATTATTAAATTTTTTGTTCATATATTTCGATTAAAAAAATTTCACAATATTCTCTATAAATGGAATTAGAAAAGTATACCTACATGTTGTGTCAATGCGGCTTCAAGATTATATAATCCATTACCAACAAGCATGAAACAATTATCATTACCAGTACTCATTTAAATCCCAATTAAAAACTAAGTACTATAAGCTCAAATGCTCTGTACACCATTTAAGAATTTGAACAACTCTGTGATATGTGGTACAAATTTTTAATTTTTAAATTCTGAATTGACATATTTTACATCTTATTCCTATGTGACTATGGACGATTGTTTAGTTGTTCGCTGATACTTGAATAAAACTAATTGATTTCGATAAAACTTATATTTTAACACGCATAAAAATATAACTTGAAAAGTGCTAAAACTGCGTATCCTGGTGGTAACACAATCTTATGCCGGACAAACGTATTCAAAAGAGTATCAAATTAAAGGATACATAAAGATGTTTTATCACTTGACAGAAATTTAGTTTTCAAGTGGGTGGATTACTTCATTCCGGCCATTGTTATGTTAGAAAAGAAAATAATATAAATCAAGGGAAATGTCGATGTATTTAGCTAATTTACGACACTGTCATTGTTTCAGACTCTTTTGACAAAAATTTAATACACGTGGACTATTTGTGCTTACTGGAAGCCTTCAATTTGGAAACATGTTATTTCAAAGTTTTCACTTTTAATTGAAATATTTTATTAAGTTACTAAGTAATCCGGAAGATTATGGGTAAAAGAAATTATTATTTTGATGAAAAAAAATGTATCTAATGTAAGTACTATGCAGCAATCTATTTTAAAAAAATTGTCTGCGGGTTTGATACCTTCTTTAAAATAAAAACAATTTTTTTTTCATTTACTTGAATATGATTGTACAATTTCAAAGTGTTTTTTGAAAAAAATTGTATATTTTAGAATTTTGCTTATCTCTATAATAACAGTGCCAAAAGTGTGTGTATAGTAATAGGTACCTAAACTAATTTAACGTTTTGCCTGTTATCATTTTAAATAAAAAAATGGGAAATTTATAATTTAAGGAATAATGAAAATGAACTGCAAATACGAGATACGTATTTAAACATGTTTCAAATTGTGTTCAAATTTATTAGAAATAGTAAGATAGTAAACATCACATTGTTGTAACTTCTAACAAGTATCGCAAATGTAAAACATCTGTTGATGGTAGTTTAACCCCCATTTTCAAGTGGTGTCGGCGAGGCACTTGCAAACGGTACAATGCACTCGGCCTAGCGTTTTATAGGCCTAGCGCGCAACAAAGTTTTTATAATGATAAATTTTAAACGTGTCAAAATTCGCTTAAGTAAAAACCGACAAAACGTTTTTCTTATATTCCAGTAAAGGTTTATGACATCTTGAATACATTTAACGGTCAAAACGGAAGTAATAAACCATTTGTTATAGAGATGAAATTATTTACTGGGGTTGAAATAAACTTAAAATTTGCAATTTGTTTTTATACCCAATGGTAAATGCTGTTTCTGTAAATACTACTATACACTTTACTAACATTAAATCATAATAATCCCATCCGGTTTGCTGATTTCAAATTAATTATTTTCCGACACTACTGGTTTATAAATATTACACCACCAACAGAACTTCCTGGTCGACTTCCGATACGACAATAACTTTTGAGAGTAAATTTTAAATAGTTATGCTTTCGTTCGACAAAAATGAAATTTGAGATAATGGTACAATCGCAAAATGCATTGAAAATCCTGATAAAAAAACTTAAAAAAAAAGCACCAACAATGGGAGTCGAACGAATTGATCCACAGTATGCGTTACCGCGATCGTAGAAATCGCTTGCAGATTGCACCCGATTTAAAAAAATTCATAACTCTAAAACCAATGCTCGTTTTGACATAATTTTTGCGTCTAACGTTTATTAAATCTATGATTTCGTTCGACGAGTATGAAAATAATTTGAAATGAAGGTAAAATCGCAAAATGCATTAAAGAAAGTCTTTAAAAAATGGACGAAGTAGAATCGAACGTTTTGCACCTGATTACCGTGTTCGTTGAAATCGCTTACAATCTTACATATAATTATATTAGAATTCAATAACCTTTTGTATAAATCATGACTAATTTTCCAACTGTTATAATTGACTAATACTTCCTTTTTGCTTATTATTACGTTAAGAAATTTATTGCAATATGTAAGTGACATTAATCTAGGCTATTGACGAAATCTCTTTATTAACAATTTTTCCAGAGTTAATAAAAGAAAACGCAAATTAATTTTAAAGACAGAATTGTACAACATATACTGTTCTCCAAACATTAACTTTGTAATTTTTAAATAAATTTATTTTTTAATTCTTTAAAGTTGTGTTTGACATATTTATATAATTAAGTTAAAGTAACCCTCTCATATTTTATGTTTTATCTTAATAGAGTCTAGACGTTATAAATAACAGAAGATTGTAACCAAATCATCTTAGAATTAGTATAAATTAGATAAAGTAAATAATGTTCCAAACGATAAGCGAGGTTAAGAGTAAGGTCTGGGAACAATACGATAATGCATGTTATATAAGGGTGTAGAATGTAGGATTTCACCAGTCTTGTATTGGTTTTGTAAACTAGCAATTACTCAGAATAAACGTTATATAAATCGTTTAACTTAATTATATGTATAAGACGCTATACGCTGTATTACAACTTTTACTCGATTTTTAAAAACTTATAACTGAAAAACTAATGCTTGTTTTGGTTTCTTTTTTAATTTAATGTATAAATATCTACATACGTATGAGTAATTAACTTATAATGAGTTTTAATAAATATATTTTTTGTAATATGAACGTGTTTGCCAGGTCAACTATGATGCACCTGTTTGTGTCTCCTAAAAATGCGATATGTTTTGAAAAGATAAAGATTTGGGTGAAAATATGTTTGGACAAATATATTTGCAAATTCTCTGTTTTTTACCGTCAGTGTAATTTAGAATTTATATCAGCAGCCAAGTTTGATTATATGTAATATAAAATAAAAATGTCGGTTATAACTATTTTCAGTATTGAACATCCCATATTCAATTTTCTTTACTTGTGTCGCTTGTGTGAAGTTAAAAATTTTGTTTTATTATTTTCAAGTCCTTTGATTCTAATTTTTGTAATTGTAATTTTTGCAATACGAACAGCTTTAGAAGTATGCATGCGAATTATGTGTATCATTTGTAGATTTGAGGAATCATAAATTAATAAATTTTGTTGGAAAAAAATGTCTTCTCTCCTGCGTTCTTGGGTTTGAGCTAACCCACATCAATTTTTTCTGGGTTTTTAGCACTAATAATTTTAAAGTGAAAACTTTTTGTTATTTGACTATATACATTTTTTTAAAACTTGTTGAATTATTAAGAATGTTAAACTCCGTTTCAAGTTTTCAGCGAGAATACTGAATCGATTTAAATGAAACTTGGCACAATAAAAGTTTACATAATTCTTTATAGTCTCAATCAATTTTATTGATGTTTTGTAATTTTCACAGATCATTAGAAAAATACTTATTTTATAAAAAACGTTCAGTGTGCAAGTTATGTTGTGTACACTCGCCTTCAACCAAAATGACCGCTTAAGATCGCAGATATTCACATTCTAATAGTATAGTTAGCGTAACCATATTTATTTTCAGAAAAATAAGTACAGAAATAAAAAGTAACAAAAAGATGTATTAGGAATATTTAAAAACGGACAAATCAAAGAACTAAACGTAGAGTGACATAGCCAAGCATCAAAATTAGAATAATAAAAAATAAAATAATTTTTAATGACACATGTATATACATGATATATGTACCTATATTAGAAAAAATACAAACACATAAAATACTCTGGCAGAAATGTGTAATGTTATTAAGGATTAAGGATAGATTCCAAAATTTGCTTTCTGGTCTTCAAAAACTGGAATTTTTCACTGCAAGTCTCATCGAAGTTTGTGTACACTTGCATCACAGCTTCTAGTGTCGATATTTTCATTTGCAATTTTTCTGCACTCCAGTAGTTATTAATATTAGAGAATAGTCGCTCAATTGACACACTTGTTCCAGGAAGAAAAAAAATAAACTGACATAAAATCTCACAATTTTTGAAATCTTCACTTGATCCAAACCCTTGATTCCATGTAAATACTTCAACCCATCGATCTTCGGCAGCTATATTTTTCGAGTTTCACTCGGCAATTTTATCTTTTGACAGTTTAGCTTGTAATAGACTAACTTCATCGAAGAGTTCGTTCTCATTCAGTGTCGAACCCAAGTAGTCTTTAAAAGCAGCACATGAACACAAAATTTGATTCCATGAAACTTGGTTTCTCAAATTTATCCATTCAAAGAGCCTTAGTTCATTTAAATTTGTACTCCAATTCTTCAAGTAACTCACACAATTTGAATAAAATAATCTAACCTGTGAGATGAAGTCATCACGATAGTTTAAACTACCTTCCAAATTGTCATGTTGTAAAAGGGATTCTCTTACTTTAAGCGGCAAAAATAATTCATTCAACCGATTTTCAAGCTTATTTTGAAGATCGAAATCCTCTAGAACGGCCTCTGTTGCGCATATTTTGTCACCCTCTATCTTTAATATGACTTTGTGAAAGATGGAAGCAATGTTGTGTACAAACCACATCCAAATTTCGCTCGTGCGACACTCAAAAAATTGCTTCAAAATTATTGGACAATTTTCAATAGACAATGGTAGTTAAATAAGGATCAAGTATCATTTTATTCTACTTCTGTTTCGACACATATTTGTGCATAAAAATGAAGTCTCACAACAGCACAAAGACTATACGCTGTACTTTAAAGAGAAAGTTTCACAAAACCGAAATATATTATTAAGATAAACCAGCAGTATTAGAAGTTGTTACTTATCTAAGCTGAATACCGTCTCAAAATATGAGATTTACAAGGGGTGTGATTCGTAAGCATATTGGAGATGTTTTGCACGAAACAAAGCATGCGATAAAAAATTGAAGTAGTACGCAGTACAATTAGTTTTCAAACAGTAAATGTACTTTATATACTAGATGATTAAATAAATAACCATTGAACGTTTGATTATGTGAAAACTAATTGTACTTATATTTCTTACATAATACTGAAAATCGACAAGACACGAACAACTGAATTAATAAAATATTTGACCTTTCCCTTCTTTTCTTTGGAAAACTTTCTCAAATATCTTCTTGACTGTGTAACGGTAGACCATCTATTACAAATGAATCTTTTTTTATCAAGTCACAGTACAATTTGTCAATAAGGATTCAACAATTGGTCATTGATTTTGTGTTGGCAAATAAAAACCTCACTAAAAACACGTCTAAGGTCACAAAATCCTACGAAAAAAGTAAAAAAAATAGGTTAAAGGTTTTTGTTTTTTTAAGGATGAGAGCTGCATCGACACAATGCATTTATTTTTTGATTTTGTGTATATTTTAAGACTTGCTTCTCGATGACAAGCCAAATTTTCGTGCACTTGAAATCTTTCAAAAGCTTTATTCCAAGACCAAATTCCAGATGAAATAAATGCCATATCTTTCTTCGTTGAAAACATAAGCAGTTTTTGTTCGAAAGCATCTTTGCATATTTTACACAATACATAATCAGTATCGGTAACGTTGTTAACGCATTCAGAGTCTGGTTTTGTACTATGATAATAAACAATCCAAGGGAAGGAGGATTTCCATGTTTCTTTAAAACCACGTTTTCCCTGTGAGTACTTGTCTTATGCGTTGTTGATAGTGATAAAGTTTTGTTTTTATCAACTTAGATGACGGGCTTAATAATGCATTGGTATTATTGTCAGTGTTGTAAATAGATAATTTTTAAATTATATAGATACAGATAAAAATTTTTTGTTTCAAAAATTATCTAGTATTAGATAATAGATAAAATATTCAAACTTTATATAGATAACAGATAATAGATGAAATAATCTAGGTAGTAATAACGATAGAGTTCATTCGAAGAACTACTATAGAATGTGGGAAATTACTGAAGAAAAACATACATATTGTAACTTGAATTTTACGAGACACTAGATTTTTTATAAATTTTATTTAAACAATTTAAATAAAAAATTATATATATACAGATACATATAACTTATATATTTTTGATTGTATCTAGATACATATAAATAGATAAAAATATGAATCTAGATTAATTTATCTATATAAATTTATATAGATAATTTACAACACTGATTATATTGTCATCCATTTTGAAAATTGTTGAAGCTGATGCCGTTACCGATAGCTCAACTGCGCTCGATTGTTTTACTTTTTGTAATTACGACTTTGTCTATACTGTGACACTACTTACTAATATTAAACAAATATTAATAACAAAATCATGTATATAAACCTTTTATTTTAGTACTTACATAAAATCTAATTCAAAATAACACAAAATCGAAAAATGTCGTTCACTTGCAACTTCAATATTCAAAAGTGCGTCGAGAATCTAGTCGAAATGTTTGGAACAACACAAAAATAAGTGCACTTTCATAAAACCTTATGTAAACTATTATAAAATAATAAAATTTCAATCTCTTATGAGTTATTCTTTTGCGGCGGCTATTTGTTAACTCTAAAACATTTTAGTAGTTACCTACGTAATACTTTAATGATATTTGAAAACGTCTACGTTATCTACAAGCTTTTTGAAAAATGTAGCCCACCCTAAGCCCGACCTCACGAGCCGCCACTGTTCTAGACATCTGATAACTTTTACTTCTTGAAACTGCAAAATGTTTATTATACAATGGTTTTAGTTCTTGTAAAAGAAATACAATTAATTTATATTTAATAATTTCTTTAAAATATGAGATCCAAAGAATAGTAAATTCATAGTTTGATTGTAATAGAAAAACAAAAAGCTCGCTGAAATTTTATTTTAATAATGCGTTTGTGTCGATGGGTGATTCAGATAAGAAAAATTATCTGGTTACTAAAATCTAAATTTATAAGAAAGAGAAAACGAGTAGAAAAACGTCATAAAGATACCAAAATAAGTTGTTTAATTTCTTTTGACAACTCCTTTGATTTTTTAATAAACAAGTCGAATAGTATAAGATTGCAGCTTACATTAATTGTATTAGCGTGTCGTATTTCATTAAAAACTGCGTATACGTACTCGCTTGTCACCAGATGCGGAAAAATTTCTGAGTTTTATTGTTTTATTGAACAGTTTTGTTACGATCACTTTTCTTTTATTAGTCTTATTAGGGGCATTTTAAAGAATAAAGCTATAAGGAAACAGATGGGCTGACCATTGATAACGGTACATTTTCGGGAATGGTAACTTATTCTTAGATCATAAAGCCCTTGTAAAAGTTCAATGTTCTGAAATATTATTATACAAGTTTTGTAAAAATGTATGTTTGTCCGATAACAAAAATGTATTAATCTCAACGTGCGCGATTTTTATTGTGGGTGCTAGAAACCCACATAAAAATTATTGTGGGTTCAAAAAGCAGCTCGAACCCACGAACTGGGCGCCTATGCCTGTTATTACCAGTTATGAGTTAACCTTATACAAAAATCCTTGGTAACTTTCTTCGTTTTAAAAACAATTGTAATTTAAACGTTGATTTAAAGCAAGTTACATTCTCCCCTATTATAATAGTCATAAATTAAACAAATATATTTTTTGCTTCTTTTCTTAAAATCCATTTGTGTTTTATAAGCCTGGACGCACATAAATATGTGTGTTAATGACCCGTGTCACTACGAAGTTTTCAAGTTTGATTTATATGCATCTGGGAAAAAACTATTTAAGTTGTTAGGATTAAGTTTAATAATTAATTTAAGAATATATATTTAAAACTACAAAATCTAAGAATCTGTCAAATATAATCGTAACTTAGAAGTAAACGGATCAATTATAAATATACAATAAAAATTAATATAAGTTTAATTGTTTTGTTTTATTGATAATTAATCACGAACATAACTAGCAAGTGATCTGAACCGTTTTCAATAACAAGTGATGCTTAGACATTTTGTATTATACTTAACCTTTTTTTTAACAAATACAATAAATAAATTTAAAATAAAATTAAAAAATTTAATAAAATTTTTTAATTTTAGAAAAATTTTATAGGTATATCAAAAAGAATATATGACATGGAATATAATCTCTCCTCTTGCAAATGTTACCGAAAGTAGATGCTGTCAACCTGTCGTGCCTCTCTAATTTATAATAAACGTTATTAAACTGCCCTACAGTTTTTTGAGCGATACCTACATAAACAACGTACAAGTATAGAAACATGGTTTTGTACGAAATAACTATATTTATCATAAATAACTTTAATCGTTGACCACAATATTCGCTAAAATGATCAATACCTGTAATTGCTGAAGTTCTTGGTTACAAGCTTTGTTTAATTCTTCTTCGTTACATTTATAAGATTGTTCAATGTCAGTTTTAATGTTTCCCAGTTGTTTGCAAAAGTAAAAATTTCTTCTTGTAATTGCGCGTGCGTTGCTGAAGTATTGAACGAAATAATTTTTTGCGAAAGTTCTTCCAGAACATTGTTTGGGATCTTATTCTTTTTTATTTTTTCGAAATCCAAAAAAGAGAGGTTTACGCATAAATTTGTGTGTTTTAAAAAGCGTCGTTTCATGGATTCAATCACTTCATCTAACAGGAAGTTATAAGTTTCAATCCTGAAGCAGTCGAAAGAGTCGGTCGGCTTCTCATCTGTTGTGTTTTTGTTATGCATTTTGTAGATTTGTTCTTCATTTGCTGGTGGTAACACAACTTTATGCCGGACAAACGTATTCAAAAGAGTATCAAATTACAGGATAAATAAGGCTGGTTTATCACTTGTTAGAAATTTTTGAGTTTTCAAGTGGGTGGATTACCGTATATTTAGAGTCATTATTATGTTAGAAAAAAAGATAATATAAATCAAGAGAAATGTCGATATATTTAGCTAATTTACGACACGTTCAGCACTGTCATTGGTTGAGACTCTTTTCACATAAAAGTTTAGTCCACGAGGACCAACTCTCCAAAACATCTGGTTGTAATAATTTTTGAGAACAATGCAACTTGTGTAAGTAAGTAAAACGTATATGTGTTTTACCTACAAGCGTTCTTTCCTGTATTTTTCCTGTACAAAGTGATAATATAATACATTTTTCGTAGAAAGTGGTTCAACATCAACAACTGTATTAATAAGTAATAGAGGTTTTATAATGGTCTTTTGTGACCATATTAATTAAAGTAGTAATTTATGGATAATATATATACATAAATCGAAAAAAATTATCCATGCACATAGAACGTAATACGTACAACATTATTCATTTACAAATTTCAATTCAAAAACACATTTCGTTTACTAATTTACTAATGATATAAGCTAGAAATTTAGTTCGTGTTATCGAGTTATTGTGTAGAATATATTACAATAAAAAAACAAGAAACCTAAAAGCACCTAGTTTCTTAAGGTCAATAAATAAACTAGCTGATCTTGTAATATAAGCGTTCCAAGAAATGAACACCGTTTTTGCTGAAACGGTGTTTTTTTCGAAATTCTACATCTGTATAAATATTTAGATTTAAGCTTGTTACGTTTTTCTTTTATGTAAAGAACGATTTATATCAAGTTGATTATAGTTGACAACCAGTGTTGTGACGTATCTAGATACAAGTATCTAGATACAGTATCTAGATACTTTTGGAGTATCTAGTTACATATCTAGATACATTGGATAAAATGTAACTGTATCGGTATCTAGATGCATTTTTCGTAGTATCTGAGTGGTTTAGATACTTAGATACTTTTTCTTGTTCAAATTGTAAATTATACAAGTTTTTAGTAAACACCGCGGTAGTTTTTTTGTCAGTTCATCATGTACATTACAGTTTGAATTTGGAGACTTTGTATTCCGTGTTTTATGAGTGCTATTCTTTCAGCGTCCCCAATTCTAATGGAATTCTACCAAATTTAAAGATTTTATGTAGTATTTTGGGGAAAACCGTGCATGAACCTACATTTTTATAATCAAGTATTACTTGAGAAATGTGAAGTGTTAGCATTTATGCCATCAAACCAAATTCATACTTTAAAAAAAAGAAAACAAATTTCATCTTTGTAGAACTATGAGTACAATTGTGGTCATTGTGGACTTTTATAGTTTATGCAGGGAATTGCGACAAAGTCAATTGGCAACACTGAATTTCTTCTCATCAGCTCAAATAGAACAAAAAAGTGGAGAAACTTTTTAGTGTTAATAGTTTACTATTAACTCTACGTCGAAATATAATGACGAGACATTTAACATGCTATTAATTTTAAAACAAAATAAGATTTATTTGTAAATTTGTATTTTTTTATGTGATTAAGGTTGATAAGGTAATGTTTTGCTTAATACCCAGGCAGCACACTGATGTCTTATGACGACACTGACACGTCTTAATGAAGTCTTGTAATTTTGACGTTAATAAGACGTAATGTGCTGCCTGGGATACAGTTATTGTGTTTTTAGATGAACTAAATAGACAATTTTTTAAAATTTTATTTCATGATTTTGTTAAAAATGTATCTGACATGTACTTAGATACTCTCTTAAAATATCTGTAACTGTATCTAGATATTTTTTTTGAAAAAGTATCTTATCTGTATCTAGATACAATTTATGAAAAGTATCTGTATCTGTATATAGATACTAGAAAAAAAGTATCTGTTACAACACTGTTGACAACTGAACGAAACGAATTTATAAAGTGATAATATATTGTCGTATTCCCAACACGAAGAATGGGGTTTTTAAAAAGTCTTCTGACACCAGGGCAGCTTTATATTTTACCAGAAGAGCTCCGTAATTGTGGAGGTGGACATTCGATACGTAAGGTAGTAACGCTAGGCACTTCGATTTCGGTATCAAAGCCACTTTCAATGTTAATCACCCAACTAATGGTTTGAGCTAAACCACAACAATTTTTTCTGGGTTCATAGCAATCAAAATTTTAAAGTGAAAACTTTTTGTTATTCAACAATATACATTTTTCTAACACTTGTTTAATTTAAAATTGAAGTGAAGGTCAATTTAATTATTCAGAACGTTGAACAAGAGCGACATACTCTTAAGAATTTATTGTTTTATTGAACAATTTTGTTATGATCGACGTTCTCTTACTAGTCTTTAGCATTTTAAAGAATAAACCCATAACGAAGCAAATGGTCTGACCTTCAGTAACGGTACCTGACCCTTTTCGAGAATTCTAGGCTTATTCTTAATTTCAAAAGATCAAAATAAGCGTTATTGCATTTGTATTATTAAAATTATTTGCATCGTAATGCTGTTGCAACTTTTAGAACAAGAAACATCTACTACTAAAATCATACCATTTTTTGTTATTTGGATTAGTAATTTAAAAATGTATATCTCTATTTTTAAGTCGAATTTTTGGTTTAGTTGCGTTCTTAGTTGTAAATTTACCATTTGTAGTTGTCCGACTGAATGCAAGAAACCTTATATTGTTTACAACAAACGTGTTTTGTTTTAATTACTATATGCATATTTTAGATACATATTTTTAGTCTAATTTTGCAAAATTAGTAATAAATAGAATTAAACATGTTTGTTTAAGAGGTGATAATTTTGATTAATAATGATACAAATATCGCAGCTTAAACTTTATAATTTCACAAGATGCGAACTTTTGGGATAATGAGCTATAAAAAAAAAATTTTTTTAATTACACGTAAAATTAAAAGAATTAATAAAAAGAATAGCATTACATTTAAAATAACAAAGTTGATGTAACTTCCGGTATAACCGGAAGTGATAGATTCTTGAATGTATTTTAATGATAAAGCCAATAACCATTAATTACCTATTATTAAAAAAAATCAAAATGAAATTATGATTGGAAGTATAAAAAATTTTAACAAGCGCGTTACGTAAAAAACCCTGTATATAAGCGTTGATTGTATAAAGTAAAAAATTTAACTGTTTTACAAAAACAAAATACAGAAGTTGATTTGACCTTTAGTTTAATTACCATTAGTATTATCTTTTTATACTAGATGCTTTGAAAATTTTGTAAAATAATTTCAATAATCTAAAAGAAATGTTCCGTTACTTCATATTACGTTTACGTTAAATTCTCTAATTGAACTCTGGAAATGAATAAATACAAATATGTTAATTTTATTTACTCACATAACTATAATTTGAGTTTAATTTGAGTTAATTTACAGAATAGAAAAATATCGTATATTTTTTACTTCTTTCAATTTTGCAGGTATGCAATCCACCATACACCCAAGTATGACAGTAGACGCTAAATCGAACGCAAATTGGTGATCTCAGAAAAGAAAATTTTATTTGGAATAAACTAATTATAATATGTAACAAACTGATATGACAAAAATAAAACATATTTTTTTATAGTAATATATTTTTTTACATTTAAATACAAAAGAACGTTAACTTTGTAAAAATATAATGGTCTAATTTGTAATAATATAAATTTCAAGATAATATTTTAATTTAATAAATTTGAACGTATGTTACTATATAACAAGTAAAGTTAATTTACACAAAATTAGCAATTACTGTAATCGAAGGAGTATAATAGCGTTTTTCACTGAACAAATTTAAATGCACACTAACACCGGGTGAGTTTACTGTGCACTATAATTGTGTTACCGGCAGTGCATTAACATTGCACTTCCAGTGAAAAATGAAATGCTTGAACAGTGCATTATATAATATATAATGGGAGAACTTCTTTATATTGTTACGCTTCGAATTAGTAACGACGTTGTTACTTTACAACTTCCAGACCAATCAACGTACTTTAAGCTAATGAGGAAAGTTATAATGCATTTATCTAGAATTTGCATATATCAAATGTGTTTTTAGCTGATAATGTATATACAGTAAATTACGTAAATGAATTAGTATCAATCAATTTCTTACATGTTGAGGATATAGACAACATTCAAATTATTTAAATTCGCCATGTTTGCACTGGATCTGTTGCACTTGCATCTGTTGTCAGTGCAACAAAATCTGCACTAGTACAGAATCAAGTGCATGTATCAGACCAGTGAAAAATAATAAAACTAAATCAGTACGCATTAAAAATACCAGTGAAAAATAACAGGAACACTCAGTGCGTAAAAGTGCGCACTAGAATGACCAGTGAAAAACGCTATAAGATATTTGAATACATTTCAAACACATTTTTGGGTACTACTGGAAATTCGAGAGTAAGGTTATGTATAAAATTTGACATTCGGGCGAACGTACTGTTTCGGTGAAAAGTATTGAGTGTGATATTGTTTAATTTTCGACACAATCCATGTGCACATTTCCGTTGTATTTCTAATAGCGACGTCCTTTTTCGAATCGAACGAAATCCCAGTGAGACTACGCCATTGTTTTTGTTGCACTTGCGGCGATTTACAATAAAATAACACCATCGGTGAGGTCCTATAACTACGCCGTCTATTAACTGAAAACGAACCGCTTTTTTTAAAGGAAATCGTTTGAACACCACGTTCTACATTTTTTTTCTCGATTGGAGTTGAAGTTGATTTGGAATTAAACATTTTGTAGTCCAAATTTTCTGCACTATGCTCGTTATCAAATTCCTTATTTACGCTTTGGGACGTATTTAAAATCAAATCGTTAAAATTTTTCAAACGTTGTAAACGAGCCTTGTCAAACTCCCTACTACTGGAAACACACTCGTCACGTTTATTCGCCGGATTATTTAGATCTTGTATACACATTATGCTATTTTCGTTGTAGTTGGTGCAAAAATCACTACGAGATTCAACGTCAATGTTATAACTCAACTCCAACAAATGATTCTTGTCGATTCGTGGCGTTTGTGTAATTTCGCTTGGTACCTCAATTACCGAACTGGAGTAACAACCGTTACTCGAACTGAACAAACATTTTAAACCTGAATAATTCAAACTACTGTCTACTTTATACGAAGTATCAAGTATCGGTGGTTGTGTGACATTAGTATTCGGAATAAAATTGTCTATTTCGATTGTGATCGACGACTCCTCGACGTATGATCGCATTTCAACATCCTCGACGTATTCGTTTCTTTGCCGTTTCTTCGGCTGTCTCGTACGCTTTTTCTTCGGCATTTTAGAGCTAAAACATTAAAGTTTTATAGCAATTTTCGAATCGGTCGGTTACCAGTAAATTGTCGGTTTACTAAAATTTCTTTCGAATGGGGCGCATGAGTCCTTCAAAAATCAGTTCAGGATACTCCAGATTCAGCTTTTATACATGTTAAGGGGGCACATTGAATTGTTTTTAGTAGATTTGTCTTTATCGGTCTTTATCAGTTTTCTAAGCAGTTGAACATATTTCAAACTAAATCGGGCGCCACCTAGACGTTGAAATGTCAAGTCAGAAAAACGTTACAAAAGTTCTTTGATATACACTGTAGTTCAAAATTTAGTTATTCGGAGAATATTTACATATGATTTACGTCTTTTCATTTTAATTTTACAAAACAAAACATAAAAGGTACAAAAAACAGTTTTTATTAAAATTAGCGTACATGACCACTAATAAAATACTAGAGGTAAAAGAATTCGTGTAGTTTTGTAGGAACCACAAAACATCATTAAACATAACTTTTTGTAGTCGAAAGTGTCTGTCTAAATAAGTAAAGTGATTAATGCGCGTGACAGTAAAAAAATACAACGTCGTGTAAGTGAACGTGTTGTTAATATAAACAAATACCAGTGTAGATAAACAAAAGTGCAGACAATATTAGCCATTAAATTACTTGTAACTTTTTTTAAACCCCGTTAGATTTTGAGATGATTTAATTTAAATTTAAATACAATTAAAATCGGTGAAATTACGTTAGCATCGTCATCTTTCGGAAAGAACGATAACTGCAAAAATGCGCTGTTTTAAGAGGGGATTGCGCACGCTAAGGGTTGAACGTCGATGCAAAAGGTTTCCGCTGGCGGTACAACTAAGCGGGGCCGGACTGGCCGAGGGGGCTGGGAAATAAGCACCCCTTGGGCTCCAGTCCTCATTGCGTATTAGGGTAGTACTGTGTAGTGTATACCCAATTTGGAAATACCGTTTTACTTACAGGCTCAAAGCAGTTAAAATGAGCGACAAGATATCTAACCCGAAACGGCAATATAAGTCTGGAACACTAAAGCGTGATGAGAAGAGGAAACGTGAATTCAAAAAATAGCTGTTGATTCAAAACAGAGGAAACTGTTTGACAAACAAGTATCCCCTAAATGCTCTTTTGAGAGGCAGCCTGATGTAGCTGGAACAGCAGCATCGATATCTGAATCATCCTATCCAGCCAAGTGACATAGATACAGACTGTTACCGTGGAGTCGGGGGAAGGCGTCGCGACGTCGGCGTCGGTATCTTCCGGACTCGGTATGTGGTACGCGTAATACCGTTTTATCGCGATTTAGGAAAAACAACACCCAAGTCTAGCAGAATGCAAGTTTATTAACTATATATTACAATAACGTCGTGAACTAACAATAATATTTACAATAGTAACTATATACATTCGCCGTTACAAGGGTACCTAAACCGCGCTCTCGTGTATCGCAAGCTGGTTGGTGATCCTCCAGACTCAGAGGATCGTTAAGCGAAGGAGTCTTTCCGCGCCAACCAGTCAAGCATCTCTCAATCTTGATCGCTGGAAGCGCCGGTTTTATACTCTTTTGCGTATTTCTTGCGGGACCGCCTCCATCGGCGTATTGCGCCGTGGTTGGTTGTCGCACCGAAGGCCCCTGCGGCGAGCTGGTGACCCTGGTGGGGACAACATTCCCCCCTTCCCGTCAAGGATGGTCCCGCGATGCTGTTGATCGCCGGAATGGGCGTCGTGGTAGCCTGTGGCGGCTGGTGATGGGCCCAAGGCGGAGCGGCTAGTCGCGCCGGATCTGGAACGGTGGCAACTTCTGGAGTTGAACCTGCGTTCGGTGGTGGCCGTCGTTCGATTACGTAGTTGGCATGGGGTCCCTGGTTCTGGACCTTGTTCCTGGCTGTGGTAACGCGTGGGGTTTTAGTGACTTCCCGTTGCTCCTCTGGTACCTTTATCGTCAAGTGGGTACGCGTGCAGATGACTTGGTCTCCGGCAGCGGTGTGGTCGGGCGGCAGAAGGGGTGGTGCCTCGTTTTCGCTCTCCGGTGGAGTCGCTTGAGGTTGCCTGGACAGGCGGTCAGGCGGTTCCTCTTCTTGGCCGTCGACACTAAGCGCTTGAAGTTTCGTCTCAGCTTCGGCAGGCGGAACATGCGGGATTACGTCAGTTTTGACAGCCGCAGCGCTGATCGTTTCTATTTCTCCTGTTTGTTCCCAGTGAACGGTGCGACGGACGTCAGTGCCGTAATGCGTGCGTCGGCGGCCAAAATCCATGACGGCATCCTCTTGTCGTAACCAGTCTTGTCCGAGGACGAGTGGCGAAACGAGAGCGTCGACGGCGAGGGCTCTGCACACGCTGGCGTGACCTCCTACTTGAAACGGCATCACAGTTTCGCCGAGGATTGGCATTTTCGTCCCGGCCGCTGTGGTGGCTTCTTGGAATTCGGATGCTTGTATCGGCGTCGTGAAGGCGTCTCGTCGTATAAAATTGTGGGTGGTCCAGGAGTCGAAGATGGCTTCTGTTTCTCGGTTCTCGATGATCACTTTCGTTCTGGGCAGGTTTTGGCGGACGTTTACCGCGTTTAGAGACGGAGCGTTGTTGTCTTTTTTTTATTTCGTTTCTCAGAGCTTGCCTCCGTGCTAGCTCTGGGCAGTCCCGATTGAAATGGTGCTCGGGGCAGTACTGGCATCGGGGCAGCTGTGGTTTAACCGGTCGGTCGGTGGCCGGTGTCGGTCGGAGCTCGGTTGTTTTTATATTCCTTAATGCGGTTTCTACCGTTGTGGCTTTCTTCACTAATGCCAACAGGTTGACCGGAGTGCAGTCAATAAAATGTAGTTGTACCGCCGGTTGTAGCTGGCCGATGTACATCGCAATATCGTTTGCGGGGTTGATACCCAGGCGCCTCGCAAGTTTGCTTTTCCTGTCGAGGAATTCGGCCGCTGGTTCGCCTTGACCCTGCTTCTTCCCGTAGTATTGGCTTTTTAGCTGGTTACGGGCGGCGACGTCGTCATATTCGGCACGCAGCAGTTCAGCGAATTCTTCCACCGTCGTGGCGAAGCTGGCATAATTTTTCCACCATTTTGCGGCGGCGTCGCGCAGGCAGCTGGCGGCTATCTTCAGCTTCTTTTCGTCGGTGTTTGCTTCCTCCAGAAGCGGCTCTATGTCTTCAAAAGAATGTATTTTTCTCATTTGTAATTTGCTTTTTCTTAATGGTTTTCTGAATACTTACCAGATTTTAGATATTTGTTCTTTGCTCGATTTTGTTTTTAAACAATTTTTTTAAAAATTTAATAATTTCTATTCTCAATCATCTGGTTTAGCTATGGAATCTAATATTTTACCTATTGCTTCTGAAATCTCCATGAATAACATTAAAAATAAAATCCTTTCTAATTGTTTTTTTCTAATATGATTAGTTTTTGGTGTAGATATGTTGAAGATTGCACAGCTTTCTTTAATCTTTAGATAATAATAATAAATTTTAATTAATTTTTTTTATTTTTCATTTTCTTGTCAGTTTCAATTTACAATTTATAATTTGTTGACATTTGTCATTTAATTTTTATAATTTTATATAACTTGTAACATCTTTAACATCTTAAATGTTTAATTCCTTTTGTTTATTCATTTGCTTTTAGTTTAACTAATGATGACAATTTAAATTGTGGAAACTAGTTTCAGAATAAATTTAATTCTGGATTGACTTAAAGAAAAATATCATATTTTATTATAAAAGCTTTCGTTTTGAAAGTTTTCATACATATTCACCAACTATATGAGAAGGTTCAAAAGTGAATTTCAACTGAGAAATATAATTTTACTCAGTACACTTAGTCGACCAAATATGTTTCTAATTAAACTGCGACTACTAATTCCAAAAGTATTTCCTTTAAGAATTTGGTATAAAGTGGATCATTTTTGAAATATTTGTAATTAAATCTTTCAGGTCACACTATTTAAATAAGTGGAGATTGACTTTTGATTTTAATTGTGCGGCAAATGCTGTGAGATACGTATTTTAAAACATTTTGATGTATTGTGCTGATTATTTTCTTTAATTTTTCATGATCTACAAAACAAATCGCAAATAAAACAATTACAATCTTTTTGTTGACACTGACCTAACTTAACAAAATTTAATCAAATTTGCAGTATGACCAAAAATTATTGAGGTTAAGTTATATTTTCTGCTACAAAAAGACTAAATTTTGTTATCTTAAGTTGATGAACTTGTATTTAATAGAAAATACATTTAATGATTAAAGGTTCTTGACTTGCAACAGTAAAAAAAGAATAAGACGTCATTATTTCAAATATTTATTGTCTATTTTAACTTTACATTCTAAATTTTAATTGTTATTTTGAATATGTAATTGGATATATAATAATAAAAATACTTTTATTTAATACGAACTCCCCCGACCATCATCGGCTTCAAACCGAACGTAAACCGGTCATACTCGATATAATTTTTTTTATTAATATAATTTGTTAATTTTTATATATATTTGTATAATGAATGATATATGATGTATTCATAAAAAATAGTTATAACCTTTAATTGTCATGTAAATAAAGTTTCAAGATTTCTAATACCATAATCTAAATTAAATAAATGGATTATTTTTTCATTGAAGAAATTATATAACTACATTCTTTGTAATATCTACAATGGTAATATAAAATGTACGTAATAATTAAATATAATAATAGTCATATTTTGTATATAAATATTAATAAATAGTAAAAACGATGAATGAGTTTTTAAACTTTCCCGCCCTCTACCGAACCTAAATACGAACTTCCTCGATCAGCATCGGCTAATTTCAAACCGAATGTAACTCGACCATACCCGATATTATTTATTTTTGCATAAAATTATTTAATTATAAAACTGCAGATCAGCAAAAAAACATGCCAACGACCTTTTGCAGAAAAAACTTTTTGTTACTATAATGTCATATAATGTTTTTATAAAAAATAGTAATAAATTTTCATTGTAATTATACTACTGCATTCTTTGCAATGTATACATTTGTAACATGAAATTTACTCAATATAGTTACCTAAATCAGCATTTTGTTTGTGTATATAAATAGTAATAGCTATGAATGGAATTTATTTTTATTAAAGAAATGTCTGTACATTATAAGCCAATTTTAAATGCATATAAAATATTAAATCTAACATAATCAAGGAGTTTATTCGATCGATGCGGCTATTAACACAACGAAATTATTTAAAAATATTTTAAAATTGCAATCTCAAACCAAACGCATGCATATACTATAAAATGTAATATAATACCATCTGCATGAAAAAAACATTGTTAGTCTTTATAAAAAATAGTTTATAAATTTTAATTGTAATTTAAATAAGATTAACTGTAATACTATTTTAATTGCATACATTAATTACTGATTTTCGTTGATTTGATTTTACAAATGCTAATAATGCAAATCCAGTACTAAAACGATAAGTTAAATTGACGATTTTTCATTTAAGAAATTACTGTTTTATAAACGGTTAAGGCTGAATAATGCAAATCAACAAAATTATGAGTGTCAACGACTTGTGTCTGATATATAACACTATATGCTGAGAGAACACTTTAACGTTAGAGTCTTTATAAAAAATTGTTATACATTTTAATTGTAATTTAAATATGCACCGTTTTGTATTGATTATTATTTTAATCAAATTTACCGGATGGACCTTATAAACTTAGTAAATTTCTTAAGTTGTTGGCAGCGTATTTAATAGTAAATAAAAATTTAATCATTAAAGGTTTTCAACCTGTAATAGTAAAGAAATATGTAATTCGATATATAATCCTAAGTTACTTTAATTTAATGATGTATTAATTTGAAATGCATAAAATAGTCTGCTTGCTATCAAAATCATTAATAAATTTTATAATCTTAAGTTGGCAACAGTGTAATCAATAATAAATAACATTAATCATTATGACTATGGCATTATTATCTGAAATATTTATTGATCATTCTAAATTTACATTCAAAAAATTAATTGATTTGTATTACTAAATACGCGATTGAATATAACACCCTTTATAATCTGATGTGTAAATAACAATTTTGATAGGAACCATTCTTTATATTTTGGAATGAACAAGTTAGCTCTTTGTTGTTTATGATAGATTTATTCTACCTATTTGTGTTACTTTAATTTAATTATGTATTAATATGCATGATATTCAAATGATAGAAATTCAAAGCACCCGAACTTGTACGACATTCAAATATTTTAAATTGCGCGGGAAATTTGTAATCTTAAGTTGGCTACAATGTATTCAATAATAAATAACATTAATCATTATAAGTTATAAATATGACACCATTATTTCAAATATTCATTGATCATTCTAAATTTATATTCAAAAAATTAATTGATTTGTTTTACTAAATGCACAATTGAAAATAACACCCTTTATAATCTGATGTGTAAAAAAAAATTTGATAGGAACCATTCTTTATATTTTGGAATGAACAAGTTAGCCCTTTGTTGTTTATGATAGATTTATTCTACCTATTTGTGTTACTTTAATTTAATTATGTATTAATATGCATGATATTCAAATGATAGAAATTCAAAGCACCCGAACTTCCCACAAAACCAAATAGGTTCCATAATAATGCTTTTAGAAGCATAGAGGCAGTATTGATATTACTGAAAGCCTTCCTGTAGCAGTAGAATGGTTTATGTTTAGAGATAGGTTTTGACACTCCAGTAGAATGCTGTACAGTTAGTGCTTATAGAGTCCTATTAGACGTTGTACAAAAGCAGGCCAAAGGTAGAAGTTTTCACGTTCCATTAGAATGCTTTAAAATAGTGCCAATGTAGTACTTTCCTATGTTGTAGAATAGCATGACAAAGTTAACGACTAAAAGGTAATTGATTTGCATGCTTTTACAGGGTTTTAATAGCATACCATAAGAAACACAAAAAGCATGAAATGATTAGTTTTAAGTCATTTTTTATTAAAAAATTTGTACAGTATCTTTGTCTAAACTATAATAATTTTTAATCAATGGTTTGCGAATTTGTAGTTTGCTGCATCATCCTAATTATTTCATTTTTTAATCTCGCTTTGCCATGACGTAGCCATTGGAACATCTTCTCATTAATAACATCTATAGGAACTCCTTTGAATCAACTTTGGGTTAACTCTATAACAAAATTATGCGATTAATTATTTTTTATTATCTATTATCAGTCGCATGCATTTTCACTAGATTCATATCAAAAATATGTTTCTTTTTATGAATAAAATAAATTTTTTATTACAATGCTTTTTAAGTTTAAGTCCGCAGGTTGGCCACCCCTGTTCTAAAAAAATAACTGGATGCCAAGTAAAAAATAAACAATAACAATAAAGCGCTAAAACGTGGATAAGCTGATCGTACAAAAATAGATATGTTGTCAATTGTTTCTTTTTGTACTTACTTTTACTTAAATCAGCAGAACTTCTAATAGCTTTTTCTTCTTTAATTCAGCACAAAAAAAACACATTTACAAATATAGACTAAGCCCGAAGTCGTCTTCCTTTCGTAAACGTAAAACTGCATATACCCGTAACCGTATAAGTACTTACTTAGAAGCGTTTCTGGTGAATCAAATTCGGTAGTCGGTACATATCTCGTCACAATTCTCAGAAATCAACAATCTTATTTACATTTACAGTATCAAACGCGAATGCATAGGTTTTTTATTGCATACATATCTTTATCAACAAAATTTAGATGTGGGCGTTTAATCTCTACAGGAAGTTATTTTTGTTTAGGTATTACAATTTAGCAACTTCTACAAACGGTTTTTTCTGATATTAAAAATTATATTTCTTTATCTCAAATAAAGAACGATTAAACCGATTTTAGAGGTACTAAAACACTAAAAGAATGTTATCACGTTAATCGTAATACTTGAATTTTAATACATTGTCAAGGCTGCTATAAACACTTTATTTTTTATATCAATATAGAAGGCCTATAGGAGTGATTTTAAAGGATTTTTTTAGGGTACTTTATTCTCCTTCTATATGCATTATTATAGAATCAATATGGGAACGCTATTAGAATGCTACATTTCTAATACTTTAGTGATTCCAATCAACTGCCATTTTAAGGCTGCTATAAGCACTTCTTTCTTAAATTAAATATAGTATTCCTATAGAAGTGTTTTTAAAAGAATCTTTTAGAGTACTTTATTCTTCTTATATAGGCATTCTTATAGAATACGTTTTAAATTAAGTGTGTTATTAGAAGTTCATACACAAACTACTATTGGAATGCTTTAGAAATGAATATTTGGGAATGCTTATCGAACCTACATGGAACTTATGGTTTTGTGGGTTGTACGACATTCAAATATTTTAAAATGCGCGGGAAATTTGTAATCTTAAGTTGGCTACAATGTATTCAATAATAAATAACATTAATCATTATAAGTTATAAATATGACACCATTATTTCAAATATTCATTGATCATTCAAAATTTATATTCAAAAAATTAATTGATTTGTTTTACTAAATGCACAATTGAAAATAACACCCTTTATAATCTGATGTGTAAAAAAAAATTTGATAGGAACCATTCTTTATATTTTGGAATGAACAAGTTAGCCCTTTGTTGTTTATAATAGATTTATTCTACCTATTTGTGTTACTTTAATTTAATTATGTATTAATATGCATGATATTCAAATGATAGAAATTCAAAGCACCCGAACTTGTACGACATTCAAATATTTTAAAATGCGCGGGAAATTTGTAATCTTAAGTTGGCTACAATGTATTCAATAATAAATAACATTAATCATTATAAGTTATAAATATGACACCATTATTTCAAATATTCATTGATCATTCAAAATTTATATTCAAAAAATTAATTGATTTGTTTTACTAAATGCACAATTGAAAATAACACCCTTTATAATCTGATGTGTAAAAAAAAATTTGATAGGAACCATTCTTTATATTTTGGAATGAACAAGTTAGCCCTTTGTTGTTTATGATAGATTTATTCTACCTATTTGTGTTACTTTAATTTAATTATGTATTAATATGCATGATATTCAAATGATAGAAATTCAAAGCACCCGAACTTGTACGACATTCAAATATTTTAAAATGCGCGGGAAATTTGTAATCTTAAGTTGGCTACAATGTATTCAATAATAAATAACATTAATCATTATAAGTTATAAATATGACACCATTATTTCAAATATTCATTGATCATTCTAAATTTATATTCAAAAAATTAATTGATTTGTTTTACTAAATGCACAATTGAAAATAACACCCTTTATAATCTGATGTGTAAAAAATTTGATAGGAACCATTCTTTATATTTTGGAATGAACAAGTTAGCCCTTTGTTGTTTATGATAGATTTATTCTACCTATTTGTGTTACTTTAATTTAATTATGTATTAATATGCATGATATTCAAATGATAGAAATTCAAAGCACCCGAACTTGTACGACATTCAAATATTTTAAAATGCGCGGGAAATTTGTAATCTTAAGTTGGCTACAATGTATTCAATAATAAATAACATTAATCATTATAAGTTATAAATATGACACCATTATTTTAAATATTCATTGATCATTCTAAATTTATATTCAAAAATTAATTGATTTGTTTTACTAAATGCACAATTGAAAATAACACCCTTTATAATCTGATGTGTAAAAACAATTTTGATAGGAACCATTCTTTATATTTTGGAATGAACAAGTTAGCTCTTTGTTGTTTATGATAGATTTATTCTACCTATTTGTGTTACTTTAATTTAATTATGTATTAATATGCATGATATTCAAATGATAGAAATTCAAAGCACCCGAACTTGTACGACATTCAAATATTTTAAAATGCGCGGGAAATTTGTAATCTTAAGTTGGCTACAATGTATTCAATAATAAATAACATTAATCATTATAAGTTATAAATATGACACCATTATTTCAAATATTCATTGATCATTCAAAATTTATATTCAAAAAATTAATTGATTTGTTTTACTAAATGCACAATTGAAAATAACACCCTTTATAATCTGATGTGTAAAAAAAAATTTGATAGGAACCATTCTTTATATTTTGGAATGAACAAGTTAGCCCTTTGTTGTTTATGATAGATTTATTCTACCTATTTGTGTTACTTTAATTTAATTATGTATTAATATGCATGATATTCAAATGATAGAAATTCAAAGCACCCGAACTTGTACGACATTCAAATATTTTAAAATGCGCGGGAAATTTGTAATCTTAAGTTGGCTACAATGTATTCAATAATAAATAATATTAATCATTATAAGTTATAAATATGACACCATTATTTCAAATATTCATTGATCATTCTAAATTTATATTCAAAAATTAATTGATTTGTTTTACTAAATGCACAATTGAAAATAACACCCTTTATAATCTGATGTGTAAAAAAAAATTTGATAGGAACCATTCTTTATATTTTGGAATGAACAAGTTAGCTCTTTGTTGTTTATGATAGATTTATTCTACCTATTTGTGTTACTTTAATTTAATTATGTATTAATATGCATGATATTCAAATGATAGAAATTCAAAGCACCCGAACTTGTACGACATTCAAATATTTTAAAATGCGTGGAAAATTTGTAATCTTAAGTTGGCTACAATGTATTCAATAATAAATAACAAAAATCATTATAAGTTATAAATATGACACCATTATTTCAAATATTCATTGATCATTCTAAATTTATATTCAAAAAATTAATTGATTTGTTTTACTAAATGCACAATTGAAAATAACACCCTTTATAATCTGATGTGTAAAAAAAAATTTGATAGGAACCATTCTTTATATTTTGGAATGAACAAGTTAGCTCTTTGTTGTTTATGATAGATTTATTCTACCTATTTGTGTTACTTTAATTTAATTATGTATTAATATGCATGATATTCAAATGATAGAAATTCAAAGCACCCGAACTTGTACGACATTCAAATATTTTAAAATGCGCGGGAAATTTGTAATCTTAAGTTGGCTACAATGTATTCAATAATAAATAATATTAATCATTATAAGTTATAAATATGACACCATTATTTCAAATATTCATTGATCATTCTAAATTTATATTCAAAAAATTAATTGATTTGTTTTACTAAATGCACAATTGAAAATAACACCCTTTATAATCTGATGTGTAAAAAACAATTTTGATAGGAACCATTCTTTATATTTTGGAATGAACAAGTTAGCTCTTTGTTGTTTATGATAGATTTATTCTACCTATTTGTGTTACTTTAATTTAATTATGTATTAATATGCATGATATTCAAATGATAGAAATTCAAAGCACCCGAACTTGTACGACATTCAAATATTTTAAAATGCGCGGGAAATTTGTAATCTTAAGTTGGCTACAATGTATTCAATAATAAATAACATTAATCATTATAAGTTATAAATATGACACCATTATTTCAAATATTCATTGATCATTCTAAATTTATATTCAAAAATTAATTGATTTGTTTTACTAAATGCACAATTGAAAATAACACCCTTTATAATCTGATGTGTAAAAAAAAATTTGATAGGAACCATTCTTTATATTTTGGAATGAACAAGTTAGCTCTTTGTTGTTTATGATAGATTTATTCTACCTATTTGTGTTACTTTAATTTAATTATGTATTAATATGCATGATATTCAAATGATAGAAATTCAAAGCACCCGAACTTGTACGACATTCAAATATTTTAAAATGCGTGGAAAATTTGTAATCTTAAGTTGGCTACAATGTATTCAATAATAAATAACAAAAATCATTATAAGTTATAAATATGACACCATTATTTCAAATATTCATTGATCATTCTAAATTTATATTCAAAAAATTAATTGATTTGTTTTACTAAATGCACAATTGAAAATAACACCCTTTATAATCTGATGTGTAAAAAACAATTTTGATAGGAACCATTCTTTATATTTTGGAATGAACAAGTTAGCTCTTTGTTGTTTATGATAGATTTATTCTACCTATTTGTGTTACTTTAATTTAATTATGTATTAATATGCATGATATTCAAATGATAGAAATTCAAAGCACCCGAACTTGTACGACATTCAAATATTTTAAAATGCAAGTGGGAAATTTGTAATCTTAAGTTGGCTACAATGTATTCAATAATAAATAATATTAATCATTATAAGTTATAAATATGACACCATTATTTCAAATATTCATTGATCATTCTAAATTTATATTCAAAAAATTAATTGATTTGTTTTACTAAATGCACAATTGAAAATAACACCCTTTATAATCTGATGTGTAAAAAACAATTTTGATAGGAACCATTCTTTATATTTTGGAATGAACAAGTTAGCTCTTTGTTGTTTATGATAGATTTATTCTACCTATTTGTGTTACTTTAATTTAATTATGTATTAATATGCATGATATTCAAATGATAGAAATTCAAAGCACCCGAACTTGTACGACATTCAAATATTTTAAAATGCGCGGGAAATTTGTAATCTTAAGTTGGCTACAATGTATTCAATAATAAATAACATTAATCATTATAAGTTATAAATATGACACCATTATTTCAAATATTCATTGATCATTCTAAATTTATATTCAAAAAATTAATTGATCTGTTTTACTAAATGCACAATTGAAAATAACACCCTTTATAATCTGATGTGTAAAAAAAAATTTTGATAGGAACCATTCTTTATATTTTGGAATGAACAAGTTAGCCCTTTGTTGTTTATGATAGATTTATTCTACCTATTTGTGTTACTTTAATTTAATTATGTATTAATATGCATGATATTCAAATGATAGAAATTCAAAGCACCCGAACTTGTACGACATTCAAATATTTTAAAATGCGCGGGAAATTTGTAATCTTAAGTTGGCTACAATGTATTCAATAATAAATAATATTAATCATTATAAGTTATAAATATGACACCATTATTTCAAATATTCATTGATCATTCTAAATTTATATTCAAAAAATTAATTGATTTGTTTTACTAAATGCACAATTGAAAATAACACCCTTTATAATCTGATGTGTAAAAAACAATTTTGATAGGAACCATTCTTTATATTTTGGAATGAACAAGTTAGCCCTTTGTTGTTTATGATAGATTTATTCTACCTATTTGTGTTACTTTAATTTAATTATGTATTAATATGCATGATATTCAAATGATAGAAATTCAAAGCACCCGAACTTGTACGACATTCAAATATTTTAAAATGCGCGGGAAATTTGTAATCTTAAGTTGGCTACAATGTATTCAATAATAAATAACATTAATCATTATAAGTTATAAATATGACACCATTATTTCAAATATTCATTGATCATTCAAAATTTATATTCAAAAAATTAATTGATTTGTTTTACTAAATGCACAATTGAAAATAACACCCTTTATAATCTGATGTGTAAAAAAAAATTTGATAGGAACCATTCTTTATATTTTGGAATGAACAAGTTAGCCCTTTGTTGTTTATGATAGATTTATTCTACCTATTTGTGTTACTTTAATTTAATTATGTATTAATATGCATGATATTCAAATGATAGAAATTCAAAGCACCCGAACTTGTACGACATTCAAATATTTTAAAATGCGCGGGAAATTTGTAATCTTAAGTTGGCTACAATGTATTCAATAATAAATAACAAAAATCATTATAAGTTATAAATATGACACCATTATTTCAAATATTCATTGATCATTCTAAATTTATATTCAAAAAATTAATTGATTTGTTTTACTAAATGCACAATTGAAAATAACACCCTTTATAATCTGATGTGTAAAAAACAATTTTGATAGGAACCATTCTTTATATTTTGGAATGAACAAGTTAGCTCTTTGTTGTTTATGATAGATTTATTCTACCTATTTGTGTTACTTTAATTTAATTATGTATTAATATGCATGATATTCAAATGATAGAAATTCAAAGCACCCGAACTTGTACGACATTCAAATATTTTAAAATGCGCGGGAAATTTGTAATCTTAAGTTGGCTACAATGTATTCAATAATAAATAATATTAATCATTATAAGTTATAAATATGACACCATTATTTCAAATATTCATTGATCATTCTAAATTTATATTCAAAAAATTAATTGATTTGTTTTACTAAATGCACAATTGAAAATAACACCCTTTATAATCTGATGTGTAAAAAAAAATTTGATAGGAACCATTCTTTATATTTTGGAATGAACAAGTTAGCTCTTTGTTGTTTATGATAGATTTATTCTACCTATTTGTGTTACTTTAATTTAATTATGTATTAATATGCATGATATTCAAATGATAGAAATTCAAAGCACCCGAACTTGTACGACATTCAAATATTTTAAAATGCAAGGGAAATTTGTAATCTTAAGTTGGCTACAATGTATTCAATAATAAATAACATTAATCATTATAAGTTATAAATATGACACCATTATTTCAAATATTCATTGATCATTCAAAATTTATATTCAAAAATTAATTGATTTGTTTTACTAAATGCACAATTGAAAATAACACCCTTTATAATCTGATGTGTAAAAAAGTTTGATAGGAACCATTCTTTATATTTTGGAATGAACAAGTTAGCCCTTTGTTGTTTATGATAGATTTATTCTACCTATTTGTGTTACTTTAATTTAATTATGTATTAATATGCATGATATTCAAATGATAGAAATTCAAAGCACCCGAACTTGTACGACATTCAAATATTTTAAAATGCGCAGGAAATTTGTAATCTTAAGTTGGCTACAATGTATTCAATAATAAATAACATTAATCATTATAAGTTATAAATATGACACCATTATTTCAAATATTCATTGATCATTCTAAATTTATATTCAAAATTAATTGATTTGTTTTACTAAATGCACAATTGAAAATAACACCCTTTATAATCTGATGTGTAAAAACAATTTTGATAGGAACCATTCTTTATATTTTGGAATGAACAAGTTAGCCCTTTGTTGTTTATGATAGATTTATTCTACCTATTTGTGTTACTTTAATTTAATTATGTATTAATATGCATGATATTCAAATGATAGAAATTCAAAGCACCCGAACTTGTACGACATTCAAATATTTTAAAATGCGCGGGAAATTTGTAATCTTAAGTTGGCTACAATGTATTCAATAATAAATAACATTAATCATTATAAGTTATAAATATGACACCATTATTTCAAATATTCATTGATCATTCTAAATTTATATTCAAAATTAATTGATTTGTTTTACTAAATGCACAATTGAAAATAACACCCTTTATAATCTGATGTGTAAAAAAAATTTTGATAGGAACCATTCTTTATATTTTGGAATGAACAAGTTAGCCCTTTGTTGTTTATGATAGATTTATTCTACCTATTTGTGTTACTTTAATTTAATTATGTATTAATATGCATGATATTCAAATGATAGAAATTCAAAGCACCCGAACTTGTACGACATTCAAATATTTTAAAATGCGCGGGAAATTTGTAATCTTAAGTTGGCTACAATGTATTCAATAATAAATAACATTAATCATTATAAGTTATAAATATGACACCATTATTTCAAATATTCATTGATCATTCAAAATTTATATTCAAAAATTAATTGATTTGTTTTACTAAATGCACAATTGAAAATAACACCCTTTATAATCTGATGTGTAAAAATTTGATACGACCCATTCTTTATATTTTGGAATGAACAAGTTAGCCCTTTGTTGTTTATGATAGATTTATTCTACCTATTTGTGTTACTTTAATTTAATTATGTATTAATATGCATGATATTCAAATGATAGAAATTCAAAGCACCCGAACTTGTACGACATTCAAATATTTTAAAATGCGCGGGAAATTTGTAATCTTAAGTTGGCTACAATGTATTCAATAATAAATAACATTAATCATTATAAGTTATAAATATGACACCATTATTTCAAATATTCATTGATCATTCTAAATTTATATTCAAAAAAATTAATTGATTTGTTTTACTAAATGCACAATTGAAAATAACACCCTTTATAATCTGATGTGTAAAAAATTTGATAGGAACCATTCTTTATATTTTGGAATGAACAAGTTAGCCCTTTGTTGTTTATGATAGATTTATTCTACCTATTTGTGTTACTTTAATTTAATTATGTATTAATATGCATGATATTCAAATGATAGAAATTCAAAGCACCCGAACTTGTACGACATTCAAATATTTTAAAATGCGCGGGAAATTTGTAATCTTAAGTTGGCTACAATGTATTCAATAATAAATAACATTAATCATTATAAGTTATAAATATGACACCATTATTTCAAATATTCATTGATCATTCTAAATTTATATTCAACACATTAATTGATTTGTTTTACTAAATGCACAATTGAAAATAACACCCTTTATAATCTGATGTGTAAAAAAAAATTTTGATAGGAACCATTCTTTATATTTTGGAATGAACAAGTTAGCCCTTTGTTGTTTATGATAGATTTATTCTACCTATTTGTGTTACTTTAATTTAATTATGTATTAATATGCATGATATTCAAATGATAGAAATTCAAAGCACCCGAACTTGTACGACATTCAAATATTTTAAAATGCGCGGGAAATTTGTAATCTTAAGTTGGCTACAATGTATTCAATAATAAATAATATTAATCATTATAAGTTATAAATATGACACCATTATTTCAAATATTCATTGATCATTCTAAATTTATATTCAAAAATTAATTGATTTGTTTTACTAAATGCACAATTGAAAATAACACCCTTTATAATCTGATGTGTAAAAAAAAATTTGATAGGAACCATTCTTTATATTTTGGAATGAACAAGTTAGCCCTTTGTTGTTTATGATAGATTTATTCTACCTATTTGTGTTACTTTAATTTAATTATGTATTAATATGCATGATATTCAAATGATAGAAATTCAAAGCACCCGAACTTGTACGACATTCAAATATTTTAAAATGCGCGGGAAATTTGTAATCTTAAGTTGGCTACAATGTATTCAATAATAAATAACATTAATCATTATAAGTTATAAATATGACACCATTATTTCAAATATTCATTGATCATTCAAAATTTATATTCAAAAATTAATTGATTTGTTTTACTAAATGCACAATTGAAAATAACACCCTTTATAATCTGATGTGTAAAAAAGAATTTGATAGGAACCATTCTTTATATTTTGGAATGAACAAGTTAGCCCTTTGTTGTTTATGATAGATTTATTCTACCTATTTGTGTTACTTTAATTTAATTATGTATTAATATGCATGATATTCAAATGATAGAAATTCAAAGCACCCGAACTTGTACGACATTCAAATATTTTAAAATGCGCGGGAAATTTGTAATCTTAAGTTGGCTACAATGTATTCAATAATAAATAACATTAATCATTATAAGTTATAAATATGACACCATTATTTCAAATATTCATTGATCATTCTAAATTTATATTCAAAAAATTAATTGATTTGTTTTACTAAATGCACAATTGAAAATAACACCCTTTATAATCTGATGTGTAAAAAAAAATTTGATAGGAACCATTCTTTTATATTTTGGAATGAACAAGTTAGCCCTTTGTTGTTTATGATAGATTTATTCTACCTATTTGTGTTACTTTAATTTAATTATGTATTAATATGCATGATATTCAAATGATAGAAATTCAAAGCACCCGAACTTGTACGACATTCAAATATTTTAAAATGCGCGGGAAATTTGTAATCTTAAGTTGGCTACAATGTATTCAATAATAAATAACATTAATCATTATAAGTTATAAATATGACACCATTATTTCAAATATTCATTGATCATTCAAAATTTATATTCAAAAATTAATTGATTTGTTTTACTAAATGCACAATTAGAAAATAACACCCTTTATAATCTGATGTGTAAAAAACAATTTTGATAGGAACCATTCTTTTATATTTTGGAATGAACAAGTTAGCCCTTTGTTGTTTATGATAGATTTATTCTACCTATTTGTGTTACTT
This sequence comes from Aquatica leii, assembly GCA_035610365.1. Taxonomy (NCBI): domain Eukaryota; kingdom Metazoa; phylum Arthropoda; class Insecta; order Coleoptera; family Lampyridae; genus Aquatica; species Aquatica leii. The sequence continues at coordinate 97,158,236 of CM069434.1, read as the reverse complement.
TAATTTAATTATGTATTAATATGCATGATATTCAAATGATAGAAATTCAAAGCACCCGAACTTGTACGACATTCAAATATTTTAAAATGCGCGGGAAATTTGTAATCTTAAGTTGGCTACAATGTATTCAATAATAAATAACATTAATCATTATAAGTTATAAATATGACACCATTATTTCAAATATTCATTGATCATTCAAAATTTATATTCAAAAATTAATTGATTTGTTTTACTAAATGCACAATTGAAAATAACACCCTTTATAATCTGATGTGTAAAAAAATTGATAGGAACCATTCTTTATATTTTGGAATGAACAAGTTAGCCCTTTGTTGTTTATGATAGATTTATTCTACCTATTTGTGTTACTTTAATTTAATTATGTATTAATATGCATGATATTCAAATGATAGAAATTCAAAGCACCCGAACTTGTACGACATTCAAATATTTTAAAATGCGCGGGAAATTTGTAATCTTAAGTTGGCTACAATGTATTCAATAATAAATAACATTAATCATTATAAGTTATAAATATGACACCATTATTTCAAATATTCATTGATCATTCTAAATTTATATTCAAAAAATTAATTGATTTGTTTTACTAAATGCACAATTGAAAATAACACCCTTTATAATCTGATGTGTAAAAAAAAATTTGATAGGAACCATTCTTTATATTTTGGAATGAACAAGTTAGCCCTTTGTTGTTTATGATAGATTTATTCTACCTATTTGTGTTACTTTAATTTAATTATGTATTAATATGCATGATATTCAAATGATAGAAATTCAAAGCACCCGAACTTGTACGACATTCAAATATTTTAAAATGCGCGGGAAATTTGTAATCTTAAGTTGGCTACAATGTATTCAATAATAAATAACATTAATCATTATAAGTTATAAATATGACACCATTATTTCAAATATTCATTGATCATTCTAAATTTATATTCAAAATTAATTGATTTGTTTTACTAAATGCACAATTGAAAATACCACCGTTTATATTCTGATGTGTAAATAAAAATTTTGATAGGATCCATTTTTTATATTTTGGAATGATCAAGTTAGCCCTTTGTTGTTTATGATAGATTTATTCTACCTATTTGTGTTACTTTAATTTAATTATGTATTAATATGCATGATATTCAAATGATAGAAATTCAAAGCACCCGAACTTGTACGACATTCAAATATTTTAAAATGCACGGGAAATTTGTAATCTTAAGTTGGCTACAATGTATTCAATAATAAATAATATTAATCATTATAAGTTATAAATATGACACCATTATTTCAAATATTCATTGATCATTCTAAATTTATATTCAAAAATTAATTGATTTGTTTTACTAAATGCACAATTGAAAATAACACCCTTTATAATCTGATGTGTAAAAAAAATTTTGATAGGAACCATTCTTTATATTTTGGAATGAACAAGTTAGCCCTTTGTTGTTTATGATAGATTTATTCTACCTATTTGTGTTACTTTAATTTAATTATGTATTAATATGCATGATATTCAAATGATAGAAATTCAAAGCACCCGAACTTGTACGACATTCAAATATTTTAAAATGCGCGGGAAATTTGTAATCTTAAGTTGGCTACAATGTATTCAATAATAAATAACATTAATCATTATAAGTTATAAATATGACACCATTATTTCAAATATTCATTGATCATTCAAAATTTATATTCAAAAAATTAATTGATTTGTTTTACTAAATGCACAATTGAAAATAACACCCTTTATAATCTGATTTGTAAAAAAAAATTTGATAGGAACCATTCTTTATATTTTGGAATGAACAAGTTAGCCCTTTGTTGTTTATGATAGATTTATTCTACCTATTTGTGTTACTTTAATTTAATTATGTATTAATATGCATGATATTCAAATGATAGAAATTCAAAGCACCCGAACTTGTACGACATTCAAATATTTTAAAATGCGCGGGAAATTTGTAATCTTAAGTTGGCTACAATGTATTCAATAATAAATAACATTAATCATTATAAGTTATAAATATGACACCATTATTTCAAATATTCATTGATCATTCTAAATTTATATTCAAAAAATTAATTGATTTGTTTTACTAAATGCACAATTGAAAATAACACCCTTTATAATCTGATGTGTAAAAAAAAATTTGATAGGAACCATTCTTTATATTTTGGAATGAACAAGTTAGCTCTTTGTTGTTTATGATAGATTTATTCTACCTATTTGTGTTACTTTAATTTAATTATGTATTAATATGCATGATATTCAAATGATAGAAATTCAAAGCACCCGAACTTGTACGACATTCAAATATTTTAAAATGCGCGGAAAATTTGTAATCTTAAGTTGGCTACAATGTATTCAATAATAAATAACAAAAATCATTATAAGTTATAAATATGACACCATTATTTCAAATATTCATTGATCATTCTAAATTTATATTCAAAAAATTAATTGATTTGTTTTACTAAATGCACAATTGAAAATAACACCCTTTATAATCTGATGTGTAAAAAACAATTTTGATAGGAACCATTCTTTATATTTTGGAATGAACAAGTTAGCTCTTTGTTGTTTATGATAGATTTATTCTACCTATTTGTGTTACTTTAATTTAATTATGTATTAATATGCATGATATTCAAATGATAGAAATTCAAAGCACCCGAACTTGTACGACATTCAAATATTTTAAAATGCGCGGGAAATTTGTAATCTTAAGTTGGCTACAATGTATTCAATAATAAATAATATTAATCATTATAAGTTATAAATATGACACCATTATTTCAAATATTCATTGATCATTCTAAATTTATATTCAAAAAATTAATTGATTTGTTTTACTAAATGCACAATTGAAAATAACACCCTTTATAATCTGATGTGTAAAAAACAATTTTGATAGGAACCATTCTTTATATTTTGGAATGAACAAGTTAGCTCTTTGTTGTTTATGATAGATTTATTCTACCTATTTGTGTTACTTTAATTTAATTATGTATTAATATGCATGATATTCAAATGATAGAAATTCAAAGCACCCGAACTTGTACGACATTCAAATATTTTAAAATGCGCGGGAAATTTGTAATCTTAAGTTGGCTACAATGTATTCAATAATAAATAACATTAATCATTATAAGTTATAAATATGACACCATTATTTCAAATATTCATTGATCATTCAAAATTTATATTCCAAAAATTAATTGATTTGTTTTACTAAATGCACAATTGAAAATAACACCCTTTATAATCTGATGTGTAAAAAAAAATTTGATAGGAACCATTCTTTATATTTTGGAATGAACAAGTTAGCCCTTTGTTGTTTATGATAGATTTATTCTACCTATTTGTGTTACTTTAATTTAATTATGTATTAATATGCATGATATTCAAATGATAGAAATTCAAAGCACCCGAACTTGTACGACATTCAAATATTTTAAAATGCGCGGGAAATTTGTAATCTTAAGTTGGCTACAATGTATTCAATAATAAATAACATTAATCATTATAAGTTATAAATATGACACCATTATTTCAAATATTCATTGATCATTCTAAATTTATATTCAAAAAATTAATTGATTTGTTTTACTAAATGCACAATTGAAAATAACACCCTTTATAATCTGATGTGTAAAAAACAATTTTGATAGGAACCATTCTTTATATTTTGGAATGAACAAGTTAGCCCTTTGTTGTTTATGATAGATTTATTCTACCTATTTGTGTTACTTTAATTTAATTATGTATTAATATGCATGATATTCAAATGATAGAAATTCAAAGCACCCGAACTTGTACGACATTCAAATATTTTAAAATGCGCGGGAAATTTGTAATCTTAAGTTGGCTACAATGTATTCAATAATAAATAACATTAATCATTATAAGTTATAAATATGACACCATTATTTCAAATATTCATTGATCATTCAAAATTTATATTCAAAAATTAATTGATTTGTTTTACTAAATGCACAATTGAAAATAACACCCTTTATAATCTGATGTGTAAAAAAATTTGATAGGAACCATTCTTTATATTTTGGAATGAACAAGTTAGCCCTTTGTTGTTTTATGATAGATTTATTCTACCTATTTGTGTTACTTTAATTTAATTATGTATTAATATGCATGATATTCAAATGATAGAAATTCAAAGCACCCGAACTTGTACGACATTCAAATATTTTAAAATGCGCGGGAAATTTGTAATCTTAAGTTGGCTACAATGTATTCAATAATAAATAACATTAATCATTATAAGTTATAAATATGACACCATTATTTCAAATATTCATTGATCATTCTAAATTTATATTCAAAAATTAATTGATTTGTTTTACTAAATGCACAATTGAAAATAACACCCTTTATAATCTGATGTGTAAAAAAAAATTTGATAGGAACCATTCTTTATATTTTGGAATGAACAAGTTAGCCCTTTGTTGTTTATGATAGATTTATTCTACCTATTTGTGTTACTTTAATTTAATTATGTATTAATATGCATGATATTCAAATGATAGAAATTCAAAGCACCCGAACTTGTACGACATTCAAATATTTTAAAATGCGCGGGAAATTTGTAATCTTAAGTTGGCTACAATGTATTCAATAATAAATAACATTAATCATTATAAGTTATAAATATGACACCATTATTTTAAATATTCATTGATCATTCTAAATTTATATTCAAAAAATTAATTGATTTGTTTTACTAAATGCACAATTGAAAATAACACCCTTTATAATCTGATGTGTAAAAAACAATTTTGATAGGAACCATTCTTTATATTTTGGAATGAACAAGTTAGCCCTTTGTTGTTTATGATAGATTTATTCTACCTATTTGTGTTACTTTAATTTAATTATGTATTAATATGCATGATATTCAAATGATAGAAATTCAAAGCACCCGAACTTGTACGACATTCAAATATTTTAAAATGCATAGGAAATTTGTAATCTTAAGTTGGCTACAATGTATTCAATAATAAATAACATTATTCATTATAAGTTATAAATATGACACCATTATATCAAATATTCATTAATCATTCTAAACTTATATTCTAAACATTAATTGATATGGTTTACAAAATACAGAATAGAAAATAAGACACTTCATAATATGATGTGTAAAAACAATTTTGATAGGAACCATTCTTTATATTTTGGAATGAACAAGTTAGCTCTTTGTTGTTTATGATAGATTTATTCTACCTATTTGTGTTACTTTAATTTAATTATGTATTAATATGCATGATATTCAAATGATAGAAATTCAAAGCACCCGAACTTGTACGACATTCAAATATTTTAAAATGCGCGGGAAATTTGTAATCTTAAGTTGGCTACAATGTATTCAATAATAAATAACATTAATCAGTATAAGTTATAAATATGACACCATTATTTCAAATATTCATTGATCATTCTAAATTTATATTCAAAAAATTAATTGATTTGTTTTACTAAATGCACAATTGAAAATAACACCCTTTATAATCTGATGTGTAAAAAAAAATTTGATAGGAACCATTCTTTATATTTTGGAATGAACAAGTTAGCCCTTTGTTGTTTATGATAGATTTATTATACCTTAATTATGTATTAATATGCATGATATTCAAATGATAGAAATTCAAAGCACCCGAACTTGTACGACATTCAAATATTTTAAAATGCGCGGGAAATGTGGTTGCTACCCCCACCCCTTCCCGAAAGTCGAATTTGCCCGAACCCGAAATTCAAATTGCGCGCGCACACGAAATAAATACGATCTTGCTCGAACTTACACGAAATTCAAGTTTTTAAAAAGCGCGGGAAAATGTGGTTGCTACCCCCTACCCCTTCCCAAAACTCGAATTTGTCCGAACCCGAAATTCAAATTGCGCGCGCACACGAATGTATACGAAGAAACTTCGATCTTACCCGAACGCATTCAAATCGGTTGATGGGTGTGGCTGAAAATAAGTAGGAGTGGTTTCGACCAATCACGTTAATTGGTAATAATTAGAGGTGGTGCCAGTGGGGCGTCATCAATTCTGATTAGTTTAAAACAGGAGAAGTGGGGGAGGAGCTTACATGAGTGCAGGGGGGAGCCTACATGTTAATTGCCCATAAGAAAAGTAAGAGAGGGGGGAGCTCAAGTGGCGTAGAAACGGCGAATCTACACTACTGAATCTAATTTTCAGAAAAAGACAGATCAACAATATGGTTGAAGCATGTATTACGTTCTTTAAGTTGCACTCATAAAAGAAATTTGGTTGTACACTTCCCAGGCGTAAATAGGATTCTCAGTGACGCTATAATGTTTTTAGAACGTTGTAACCTGTTTTTGTCCAATTCTATAATTAGAAAAACTGTCCAGTATACAAAGAAATATTTCAGAAAATACGTAAGAATTTTTCTTATGACAAAAATTGTTTAGACACAAATTGTGATGAACTGAAAGCTCTAGTCTCACTTATTTAAATAGAGTGCAAAAAAGCCACCATTTTAACATAAATGATATTTAGTTGGATGACGGTACAGCTCCTGAGTGTTTCCGCGCCACAATGTTGTCTCGAAGATTTTACACTTTGTTTCGTGCGATTAGATTTGATGACATATCTACTAGAATTGAACGCAAGATTCTAAATAATCTAGCATCAGTAAGAAAAATATTTGATGAGTTTTTTGAACGCTGTAAGACCAATTAGGAAATGCATTACTATTGACAAGATGCTTGAATCCTTTTAAGGGCGCTGCAAATTTCGACAGTATATAACAAATAAACTAACTAAGTATAGTATTAAAATATATATACATTAGTTGATTCCAGAACATTTTATACCAGCAATCTACAAGTAGATATTTATTCTGGAAAGCATCCTGACGAGCTATATAAGCAGTGTAATCAAGTTTCTATAGTTGGAAAACGAATTACGGGACCAATCATCAACACAAGCCGTAACGTTACGATGTACAATTATTTTACTTCTGTGCCTCTAGCAAATAATCTTGCTCAAAACCTCAAAACTACAATTGTGAGAACACTACGCAAAAATAAAAAGAAGATGCCAGTCGAGTTTCTAAACATAAAAGAAAGAAATCCGAAAACAGTATGTTTCTTCGACGTTAGATATTAGTGGTATAAATAGTTCCTCAACATATAAAGCCTCAAACTATTATTATTCAACGTACGTTTTTGAAAGAATTGGTTTTCTCGGCGATACACCCACACTTTATGGGTAGCTCAAAAATTTAAAATCTACATCTTCCTTTATGAAACTATGAAAAATTCTTCTTCTTTATGTACCATGTCCTTGGAGAACGTTGGTGACCATTTGCATGATTTTAATTTTATATGCTAGATTTCTGAATATTGTCCTTGTGTTGAGTCCCAACCATTGTCGTAGGTTTTTTAACCACAATGTTCTTTTCCTACCCCTAGATCTTTTTCCTTCAATTTTACCTTTTATGATTAGTTGTAGCAGGTCGTATTTTTCATTACGCACAATGTGGCCCAAATATTTCAATTTCCGCTGTTTGATGGTATTGATAACTTCTGTTTGTTTGTTCATTTGGGTCACCACATATTCGTTAGATATTTTGGCGGTTCATGGAATATTCAATATTCTTATGTACGTCCACATTTCAAAGGCTTCCAATTTTTTACACATAGCTTCGGTTAGTGTCCTTGCTTCCATGCCATATAGTAAAATGCTAGCCATTCCTAACAGACGTCGTACCTCGGTCACTGACGTAGGTGTAGGTATCTCTAAAATAGCTGAAATTTTATCCGGATCCATCAATAGGCCATTTTGGTTGACCACGTAACCTAGATACTTCAATTCTGATCGGCAAAAATAGCACTTGTCTCTACGCAGAGTGAGACCAGCCGTTCCTAGACGTTGTAACACTAACGAAAGAATATGTAGATGTTCTTCAAACGACGGAGTAGCAATGATAATGTCGTCGAGATAAGCAAAGCAGAAAGGTTCTAATTCCGGACCTAAGATTCGATCGATAAGTCGTTGAAATGTAGCAGGTGAGTTATGCAATCCGAACGGCATGCGAGTAAACTGGAAAAGTCCACGATTCGGAACAGTAAAAGCAGTAATTGGTTTTGAATCAGTAGAAAGAGGAATTTGCCAGTACGCTAAGCGAATATCCAAGCTCGATAAGAATTTAGCACCTTTAAAGCGATCCAGAATTGCAGACACATAAGGGATAGGGTAAGAATCTTTCTGAGTAACCGCGTTGACTTTCCGAAAATCTACGCAAAATTGATAAGTATCATCCTTCTTCTTTACGAGCACAATGGGACTAGCCCAAGAACTGTTCGATGGTTCTACTACGCCTAATTTCAACATTGCGTCTAGTTCTTGATTAACCACTTGTAGCATGGTAGGAGACAGTGGATAGTACCGTTGCTTAATCGGTTCGGCCGTAGTTCGAATAATATGTTCAACTAAGTTAGTACGCCCTAGCCCCGTAACTTGAGAAGAGAAGTATTTGTCAATCACTGACGCTAGTAGCGTGTGTTTAGCCGATGTCAGATGAAACCTAGAAGCAAGTTCATCGATACCTATGGAAGAAAAAGGAGAAGAAAAAGACCATTGTCCCGAACGAAGTTGATACCCAAAATCAAGGATTGTGCAATCTCAGGAACTACCAATACCTTCAGTGCCTTTACTTTACCCTCTAAAGTAATCGGTAACAAAAAAGATCCAATCACCGAACATTTTGCTCCCGTTGCTACAGAACATGAAGAAATCACTTCCGGAGTAATAGAAAGGTTAAATGATTGTAGAATCTTCCCCTCCAAGTGCCCTTAAAATAGTACGAGTTGCGCCTGAATCGAGTAAAGCACAAAAAGAAATACCGACAATAAATACATTTAAATACGGACGTTCATCACCCCGTGCGTTAGCAAACATAAAATCCAACAACACACGATGTTTCTTGTCTAGACCATCAAAAGCACTTGTCGAGATTACAGAATGATCGGAGTCCATCACTCGACTCGAGACCCCGATTGTCGGTTTAAAGTTTTCGTCTTACATCGCTGGCAGTTAGGTTTTATTACTGCATGCTTTCCGCGACCGTAGCAATGTAGAATTTCAGATTTAGGACAATGAGGAGAGAGATGTAGTACCACAATTCCAACAAGTCAATTTTCCCCCAGTACTATCAGTACTCATCGAAAACATTTCGGTTCCGCAACCAACCTAGTTAAAGAAGAAGAAGAAGTAGCAGAATCCACATAAGTCAAATTTGGTTCTAGAAGATTAGATGAGCGTCTAGAAAGTGGTGGCTTAAAAGCTTTAGTCAGATACTGGTTATACTCTAACCTTTTCCCTAACTGAAGTAATTCATGAATCGAACTAACATCCTGAAGAACCAATGCTGTCTAAAAATACGGCGTAAGATTACGTCGAATGATGCGAAGTTGTTGAGCCTCAGTCGAAGGATCACTCAAACGTTGAAACAGACTTGGCATAGTTGCAATGTACAGACCAATAGATTCCGCAGGTCCCATGGTTCGAGCTTTTATTTCCTCTAGCAGGCATTCACTATAATTAGTAGGCAGAAATTCTGGTTTCAGAAGCGCGACTACATCCTTCCATGTAGTTAAAGAATCTTTGCGAGTTCGATAAAGTAACAGAGCTTTTCCAGCTAGTAGTTCAGGAGCAGAAGAAAAAAGTTAATTAGAAGTTATGCCCCGAGCGACACTTAGCTCATCCACCCTAGTTAAAAATTCCAATAACGAAATCGAGTATCCCCTTTGAATACCAGGTTTAGTTTACCAACGGACCCAGACCTCAGTGAATAAGACGAAGCAGCTATTGCCACATCCATCGTAACAGACTCTGACCCTTGGTTTAGGACTAGAGACAGGAACCGAAGAAAAATCGGCAAAAGTTGTACCTCGAAACTTTTTACACTTTGCGTTGACTTTGTTAAAAACGTCTTGAAAACGAAGTAATAGTTTAGAAGTAAGAAGAAGTAAGAACCCCTTCTTCATCCGTACTCACAGTAAGTAAAGCACATCGCCGTTGGGCATGAACCCATAACGAAGTAAGTCTTAGATAATTAGAAGAAGTAACATCACCCTGAAAACTTTCGTAAAGTTCAAATAATTTAGTAAGAGCATCCTCTACAGCAGTCTTATCTTCTTCCAAATGTAAAGCATTGCGTACAGCTGAACGAAGATCTTTCCCAGGAATGTCCGAATCTAACCCTCGGGACTCTAATTTATAAAGTAGCTTCCTTTTATTTAGACGATTCACAACCAATTTCCACTGAGCAGGCATCGTTAACACTTATCCTAACACGTAACAGCAAACCTAAATCCGCTAATCCAACAAATAATGTAGTAACGTAAACCACTAGAAACGCAAACCCACGTAGTAATATTCAAAACTCCAGCGAAAGAAAAAACAATTTCACCGAATAGATAGAAAATATAAACAAGCAACTAATGAGTAAAACTTCCGAAAAGTATAGCTTAAGCTTCTATACTAATACGCACATTCTCTAACGAATCAATTACTACAAAGAAATAAGAACAAACAAGAAGCAGTAATTGTCCACAGTCACAAAACAGTTCAAGAGGAAAATCGTCGAGCCCCACGTTGGGCGCCAAATATTTGCCACGTTCCAATGGGGAAGGCGGAAAAAAAAAAAATAAATTACTAAGATGTCACGCTTACCTTTCGGCTAGCCTTACCGCAGATGGTCGTCGGGTAAAAGAAAATTGAAGTAAAAAGAATATTCTTTAGTAAGCGAAATGCCTGAGTGCGCTACCTCTTCTCGAAATTTAATCGAACGTAGTAAGTCTAGGCAGGAGAAAAGGAGATCCTAGACCCGAGGTCCCCCAAAAGAAAGATACCCAGAATGAACAATAATCATTTATTATGTATATATATATTAAGAGAAATTCATTGAAGGAAACAGAGACAACTCGACGGTTACACCACTGGTATAAATTACATATATATAAATTACACAACAATTAAGACACAATGTTAACGCAGGTCTAAAATAGACTCTGGAAGAAAAGATTGTGCTAAGATTAAATTCCGCTTCCGCAACTACAATAAACGGCAGCAAATACACCCGTGACCGCAAGTAAAAATTTAAAAAACAGCACTGCCCGTGGTCCTTGACGTCAAGTTCACGACCAGTATAAAATTCGTCAATCATTCAGGTTACGACAGAACAATTCGTTTTGAGCTCCCAAATCTCTACTAGTTACAAATTCCCGCATATTACAGATTGAAGTTTCTTTTATTTTATTGATAGCAATTAAACGCACAAATAAATAGATTAAATAGGCGTATCGTATTAACAAAAAGACAATTGTTTAGGAAGGAAGTACACAAAGCTACGAAGTCCGTTCTTACTCAATTTCACTTAACTGTAGCGTTATAGTTGCACAATTTATTATACGATGTTGAGCGCGAGCAGAAGTCGAGACCCCGAAGCGCGTGGACGAATGTGGGTCGAGGTCGCGCGGTCTCCCCGGTTTTAGACGTTATAACATAGAGATACGCATAAATACCTTTTCGGCCAGAATTTTTTTTTATGGAATTACTCATTCACCAGGTTACACCTCGTTATTCATCCTCGGCACACTCCCCAATATACGAGAAAGCGCCATCAGTCGACTGAGATTCCTTACACCGCTGCGCTTCCGTTACTTCATAAGTACAGTTAACGACTCCGGCAGTTTGTAAAAAGCCAAACAGAAAACAACCCCAAAAAGAAAGCTAAAACAGCGAACATTAGTTGGTACGTCTCCACCATCAGCCACGTGCGAATACTAACTTACTCTATGACTTTGGTTAGAAATATGTAGATATTTTGTTCTACGAACGCGACATTCGAGCCGATTTATTAAGAATTTCTAAAATAAAACGTCGTTACGTTAGATGATGATCGACGAGGGAAAACCTCATTTTCTTACCAATCCGTCTCCGCCACATCCATTACAAACGCGTACCACCAAATAAAATGAAATCCGTAGATGACCAACTACTCTCGCGCGCCCTCTACGTGCATAAATCGAAGAATATAGTTTGAGGTCAGATATCTCACACGGTTAAAAGCAAGGTTGCCTAACCATCAGGCGAATTAATGCCCATTTACGAATTTACACGTTACATTGTCTTCCATGATTTCACAGAAGATACTTTCTGAATACAAATTAAAGAGGAGCGGTGATAGCATGCAGCCCTCTCTGACACTTTTTAAGTTTTTTGACATCTTAGTAATATCACTATCCACACGAACTACAGCAGTCTTATTCTAGTACAAGTTTGCGATTATACGAATGTCTCGTCCATCTAATCCCACATCCTTGAAAATTTTAACAGCTTATCGTGTTCATTGATTACGAAAAAGTTTTTGATATTGTACAACACGATAAGCTTGTATAGTAACAAAAGCTTTTTCGTAATTAAGCTTTTGCAAAAAATTGCCGGTGTTCTATTTAAAAGTATACAACCAGGAAATGTCCAAGTGGCGTTTTGTTATTTATGTACTCAAAAAAAAACGACTATCGGAACAAAGCTGCACCAAATGTCATTGTGCTATTTGTACATAACATTTCGATTCAGACTAAATCCGTTATCCTTATTTATTATATATTGTTATATACCTAAGTTAAAGAGGTATTTATTTTGTTTCGAAATTAAATTTTTGTCTTGTTTTTATAGAATTTTATCCTGTTTTTTTTTGTTTGGATACAACAATTAGTTGTGCTACAATAGGATCAGATACAAGATTTATTGAAAATGGTTTGCTTATTTTTGAATCGAAAAAATTATCCATAAAAACCCATACCATAAAAAAATGAATTCTGGAATGTTGAAAAACTAGTTTGAGTTGGTGCTATGTAACTTAGAAAAAGGTGTTGTGATAGTGTTAGATAATTCTTCGTATGCGCAACTAAAAAATCTGAAATACGAAGTTTTTAGTGTTTATTAAAAAAAACACCCAGTAACAAATTATGGGGTGGTTGAAATGGCAAAAACTAGTAATCGAATTTTGTTACGATTGCCACCATATCACAATGACCAGAATTCTGTTGAATTAATATGGGCACAAATAAAAAGGAAAGTAGCTAGGAAAATACAACGTTTACAATACAAAATCTATTAGTTCAAGCAGTAGCCAATGTTTCTGCAGAGAATTGTAAAAAAATGATACAAAATGTGATAAAGTAGAACAAGAAATGTAACAGACAGATCTCACATTAGAAATTTGTAGTTTGATTGTTATTAAATTGGGCAATGAATCTTTTACATCAGACTGCGATTTCGAATAAACTTTTATTCCGTTGTTTAATTTTTTAGTTGTAATATGTAAATACTTAATAATCCATATAAAATATTAAATCTAATGTATTTATGACTTGCATTCTTATTATTAGTGTATACCCTTTTTTTAGTACGAGGAACTTGTTTCCATTTGTTCGGCAATTGAAGTCTAGTAATTTTATCAAAAATTTTGTCACCAAGGCGTATATGTAAGTGCTATTTATAAATTATAAAATATAAATTGGTAAATGTAGTAACTTATTGATAAAAGTCTGGATTTGCTTAATACATGATTAAATTAGTTCAAAAGCAAGACATTCAACTTAAATGCAAACAAAAGATAACTATTGCAATTTTTTTTTTAATTTTCTACTGTTACTTATATTGTTAGTGTTATTACAAATACTTTATTTTTTAGAAACAATTAATAGAAAAGGAAGGTTATCCGTTTGAAAGTCACAAAATAATAACCGAAGATGGTTATGTACTTCGAACCATTAGGATTCCTTATAATAAAAAGAACTCTAAAAAAAGTAATAGACCTGTGGTGTTGCTTTTTTCTGGACTTCTCTGTTGTGCAGCCGACTGGGTGAATATGGAACAAAATAGTTTGGGACTTATGTTATCCGATCATGGGTACGACGTGTGGTTGGCTAATGCCCGCGGCACGACGTTATCAAAAAAACATTTATTTTATGATCCCATAAAGCACCCAAAACAATTTTGGAATTACGGGTAAGAAATGATTAAATTATTTTTGTAATCTATAATGATTTTTTAGAATTCACGATGTAGGGTACTATGACGTTTCAGCAAATATAGATTATATAAAAAACGTTACAAAACAAGAGAAAATATTTTACATTGGTTATTCGCATGGAAATACGGCTTGGATTGTGCTGGCAGCATCTAGACCAGAATACAACAAGAGCGTTAAATTAGCTATTGCTTTAGGTCCCTCTATGATTCTTGGAAAAACAAAACATTGGTTGATAGAGTTTTTACACGCATATCAGAAAGAAATTAGTGTAAATTATTTTTTTGTATTATTACAACATAAACACATTATTTTTAGGCATTAGTAAATTTATATGATTTTTACGAACTTTTACCTCATAATTCTATAATTCCTGCAACTGCAGAACTACTTTGTAATGACAACTCAATATTTCGTGAAATTTGTACTGCTTTTTTCTATGTGCTTGCTGGATTTAACCCAGGAACCGTAAATAGGGTAAGAAAAAACTATGATTTTTTCTGGATTTAATTATTATTTATAGACAATGATTCCCATCGTTATAAGCAACACCCCTGCAGGATTTTCGTTTCTGCAACTGAAGCATTATATTCAACTATATCATTCAGGTACAAACATTTGTTTAAATAGAAATTATATGTTTTAATTTATTATTTATCGATAAGATTATTATCGATAGCGTAACTAAAGAAATTACTATAAACTACTAGTAAACAGTTCATTATTGTTAATTGTTTTAACAAAATTTAATTTGTTTTAAAATAAATTGCACTGTTAGATTAAAAGTAAATTTTCCAGAAAGGTGACAACTTTCTAAACGCAAAAAATGTAATTTATTTTGACAATTGTTTTGACTTCAAAGCAAATTCTAAGATTTTTAGAATCTATTAAAAACATGGCTGCAAAAAAAGTTTATTCTGTTGGTTTTTAAAAAACAAAATACGCGTTAAACGTTTGATCAAATACTTTCTTAAATTCAAGTTATTTAGTCAGAAGATCTAAACTCAAGTTGAGTTTAGATTTTATACTTATACCAGTTTTGATTTTTGGAAATTGCATACTATGTTCAAAAACAACGAATATATTTTTATCAAAAAAATTTTTTTAATCGTTTTTTTTTAAAACAGACTAAAGCTTTAGCTTTAATCTTCAAATAACTTCATTTTTCTCATACTATCTGCTACAGAACATTTTGTCATTTTCGGTAATTACTTTAAGTAATCTCAAAACTCAGATGAGTGTCACTATCCCTTTCATAAAGCTGAAGGCGGCACCTATAGAATGGGTCGTGGCGATAACAGCATTTTTTTCATTTTAGCAACCTCTTTGAGTGTAGAAGTAGCAATCAAGGGATTTTTTGGTCAAATGTTCTATTTAGATGATGACTGCAACTTAACACTTAAACTCCTTTTAGTTGAAAACGGGCTCTAAAATATTTCAAACTGCTTTACAATTCAATTGATCCAAGCCGCAACCAAAATTGGGTGCTGTCAATTTTTTAATGTTATGAAAGTTCTCGTTATTTGGTTTTTGCCGTGAGTACTTCTTGGTGACTAGATAAAAATTGAACGTTGGTCATCACGTAGTTTTAAGACTTTGTCGAACTACAGTTGCTGTTTTTGTAGTTAATCTAATTTCCCAAACTTCCTAATACTACGGCAATTTATTTAGACATCTCAAGATCTTTACTTACTCAGTGTGTAAAAGCGTAATCTCTTTGTGTTTAAAAAAGGTCTTGTTGCTCCTTGGTTGTAACTTCAACCTAGCATTTTTAAAAACCCCATACATGCTTACGTTTCCTTTTGGTATTATATAACTAGACTATGTCGCTTGGTTAAAGCCCACCGTCTTGTGCTTTAATGTCACCTGGTCTTCCTTCCGTTACTGACAATTTGCGTGGTTTTTCTAAACTGTCTCATGTATTTTGTTTAACCTATACTAATTTAAGAACGTCTTCCGGGTTTGGACCGTGCCAATGTTGTAACCGAAGTTGCCAACGTTTTGCCCACTTTCGTAAGGGCGTGAGACAAATCGAAGAACTCAAACAAGCAACCGAAATCTAACTAAACACTTCTCAAAAGTTAGGTAATCAACTTGCGAACCAAGCCAGATTCTAAACTCAGAAAAAGTAAGAAAGAAAAGGTATACTTGAAAAGCAAACGAAAATCTAACAAAGAACCACTACAGAGTTAGGTAATCAACTCGTTGAACGTGAGGTCAGCCAAATCATCAAATCTTCCAATCTACCTCCTGAAACTAAACGTCGACTTACCCCATCAGATTCTAAACCACCTCGTCTATACGGACTTCCAAAAATTCACAAACAAGGTATTCCCTTTCGACCTATCGTTCTTGTCCAACATTCTTTGCGAGTTTACAGGTAAAACCTCTTCTCATATACTCAACTCTCAGCATTTTATTTAACGTCTACAAACTATAAAACTTAAACCTCAAGATCTTTTTGTGAGTTTTGATGTCACTTCGCTTTTTACTCCTATTAAGGATTCGCTTATTATCGTCGAACAGATTCTGTCTCAACATGGCAAGGACTTGAGTTTGGTTCCTCTTATTGATAAGTGTCTATCCTCTACTTACTTCCAATTTGATAACAAGTTTAACTAACAGGTTTCTGGTGCTGCTATGGGTTCTCCTCTATCACCTGTTGTAGCTAACATTTTTATGGAATTTTTTGAAACAGTTGCTTTGGAATCATCAATATTAAAATTCAAAGTTTGGTTTAGGTATGTTGACGACACGTTTACTGTTTGGCCTCATGGTCATCTCGAATTGTATAAGTTTCTTAATCATCTTAACAATCAACACTTGGATATCAAATTTACTATGGAAGTCGAAAGTAATGGTTCTCTCTCATTTCTTGACGTTCTGGTGACTCGTAAGCCTAACGGACTTCTGGGCCATTCTGTTTATCGCACATCTACCCATACTAATAGATCCCTTTATGCTTCGTCTCATTATCATCCTGCACAGAAACGTTTTGTTATTGAATCTTTGGTTCATCGTGCTTTTTCTATTTGTCAACCCTTAGAATCTAGACTCGGAACTCTATCATCTTACTAGAATTTAAGTGAACAATGGTTATATAAAGCGACATTATCATAGAGTTATTAATCGTCGTCTACATCCACGTACTCAATTACCTAAGGACATTTCTACTCTCGAATCCAATCCGAAATTGACCTTTTTACCCTACATTCACAAGGTTACAGATCAAATAGAGGAACTTCTTCGTAAGAATGGTATCAAACCTATTTTCAACTCGACAGGCAAAATCTCTCAGATTCTTTCTTCTCCCAAGGACAAATTTCCTACACTTTCATCTCAAGGTGTATACCAAATTCCTGGTTCATGTGGTTTAGTCTACATTGGTGAAACCGGTCGTTCCGTCATTACTCGCATTTCAGAACATGATCGTTGTATAAGGAAAATGCATATTTCTAAGTCTGCGGTTGCTGAACATCATTTCACTACAGGTCACAAGATAGATTTTGATAACGTTTCGGTGATTGCCAAATCTCCATTCTTTTTCAACAGGAAATTTTGAGAGAGCATAGAAATCATCAAACACCCCAATAACTTCAATCGTAATCATGGTTCCCGGTCATTAGTCCTTTATCAAAAACACGCCGAGTTTAGAATCTGGCTTGGTTCACAAGTTGATTACCTAACTTTTGAGAAGTGTTTAGTTAGATTTCGGTTGCTTGTTTGAGTTCTTCGATTTCTCTCACGCCCTGATGAAGGCCCTTACGAAAGTGGGCGAAACGTTGGCAACTTCGGTTACAACATTGACACGGTCCAAACCCAGAAGACGTTCTTATCTTAGTATAGACTCCGGTCGTGGAAACCTTCGCTATTACTTCGTTTAACCTCTTCATAATCTTGCGGACGTAGTTTTTGCAAGAAAGTTTTTTTTCTGATTTTTGTCCAAGTTGGAGATCGCATGACAGTCGTATTTTGAGACAAAGCATGACACAGAATGCTAAAAAACTTTTTTTATCAAAACGTCTTCGACCGTTCCCGTTTTTTGATTTGTTAAGGCAAGTCTTTATCTATATAGTGAAGTAATTCATTGACACCAAAATGTATTTTTTTCTTCTAATAAATTTTGGAAACGGCCTTGCTATGTTAATTGCAACTCTCTCTAATAGGTTTCTTACGTTAAACTGTTTCATCGGTGCTTTGCGCTTTTTCACTGTGCGATCTTTTAATGCGCTGGCTTTAAGCACCATTCCATGCAGTTATCCCAATATATTCTTTTTTGTATTTTCCGTAATGTCTTCTTCATGTCAAAGTTTTTCTAAGGATCTATAGTGCAAATGCTGCAACATTTCTAACAGTCGGTTTTTTGGCACTATTACTGCCGTGCCTTCGATGCTTTTCAGGGATTGTTTAAGAAGACCGTCTTTCACCCTCAAGGAATTTCACTGCGCTTAGTATGCATTGGTGTTTCTGCTTAAAGCACCCATTTCTTCTCAGCTTTGCAATCGAGATCATTTTTTTTTCTCACGACGCAACTGCGGATTCCCACTCGTCATTAACCATAGCAGTTCTTTAGAGACACTCTATCTTTTCTTTTAGCTGTGAAGAATAGCTACAATCTGCCGTACATTGTATCCTTGATAAGGTATCAGTGTTCAAATGACTATTTTCGGCACGATGTTTTGTGTCGTAGTCATACTTTTGCAATTTATCGATCCATCTTGTTACTTGTCTTTCCAGATTATAAAATTGCAATAGTCATTTTAAGGAGACGTTGTTCATTTTTAGTTAAAGTTTGCGTCCATACATGTATGTATAAAAGTGTTTTATGGATTTGACGACTGTTAGCAGTTCTCTTCTAGTCACGCAATAATTTTTTTTTGCTTGGACAAAATTTTGCTAAAATATGTAATAATTTTTTTTGTATATCTTGCATCTGTCGAAAGACTGGCTCAATGGCCTGATTACTTGCATTTATACTCAGTTTTAGATTTTCCTTACGTAGTCGTTGAAACATTTCTTTCAAGTTGTTCGTATGTTCTTTAAACGACCTTCCAACCACAATCACGTCAAGAAACTACCTCCTTTCAACCAAGTCGCTCTCCATTAGTTCTGATGTTTAAGTAATTTTTGTTTTCAATTAATTCGTTTATGTTGTTAAAACATTCGTTTGTCGGTTTTTGCCGATTTAACATTTCCATTGTGTTAACAAAATTTAGATTACGTTATAATATACGTTTCGCACTGAAATTCGATTCAATGGCAGTTTGTTTATTTTAACACAATTAAAAGTTTTGTTTGTATTACGTTATATTGGCTTGCAGTTGCTTGTACGATTTGAAAAATCTCGTTTAAACTCACGTGTTACTACGTTATGCTATAATTTTGCATATCTGTTTGTTGCACTTTGATCATATCGGATTTCTTTTAAAAACTTTATAAGCGGTTCGTACAACGTTTATAAAAAAGAACGTTTTTAGTTAATTAACATGTAGTAGTGCCGCGGTTCCTGTAAATTAAGGTCGCAATTTGCTGCATAACAATGTGTTCGTGAAATATTTAAATTAGAAATTTAATGCTTTGTTGTCGTTTTATTAACGGGTTTAATTGTTTGTTCAATACAAACAAACATTCCCGTATTGTTATGGATGCTCTGTGGTAGATCGCATCAAATTATCACAGCAATTTTGAGAACATCTTCGATTACTTCACCTAGGGTCTGAGGCTAACCAGGATAACGCGTTTTCCGAACATCATAATTAGAGCCAGGTATTTAAAGTAACAATTATACCGTTTATTTTGTTATTAATTACAAAAAAGTTTTGACTAAATAGTTAAATTTATGAATTATTGCCTATTACAATTTAACGTACCGACGCTTCAGCTTGGTGTAAATGCATATTTTGGTGATTATGAAGTCTAATGTCGTTTATATTTTGTATATATTTTTTTAGATTATTATTTAAGTTAATCAGTTAATATGCAAAAATCCTGGCCTCAAAAATCAAGTAAGTAAACTAAAATATCAATTAGATTTGGTTCAACAAGACTCAAGCATGAACTGAATTGAGGGTCATGGCATGCACCTAGACAAAAAACAGCTTGTTTTTTCTCTGTCCAAGCTTGCTAAAATGATAAATTCTCAGTAGGATAAAACGAAGCTAGATATTTATTTCTAAATTAATATACGTGATGACAATCAACCATTTGTAGTAATTGTTAAACTTTTGAGAAAAATAGTTAAGATCAGATTCAAGCAGAATAAAAAATTGGTTAAAAATTTGAATTCTACTCATATGGAAATGCAGTTAATCTGTCTAATTTGTATTAATAAAACATTAACAAAGGGGCGACAGATTCTGCTTTCCAAAGCTCAGACGCTTAGAAGAGATCTTAAATGGAAATTTGTAAAATCAAACACTGTTTTATTGCTTTTTTAATAATATTCCATTAGCTTTCAAATTTGCTGTTTGGGGTAGTTTAATATTTACACCTTCGTAGTGGCACCAGATAAAGTTATATTGAATTTATTTCTTTGCGTTGAATTATTTAGAAACACATTGTTACCCAAAGAAAGTTTAATGCCAACTCAGCTACAAATAGTAATAATTTTACACACGTCAAGCATGCGTGATACAATATAACAACATAAATTCAAAATTCAAACATGACGCCGCCCTTGAAATCTCAAAGAGTTTCAAAATAATAAATACATTTTTAATAATAATAATTAACTAAACCACAAATTCAGACTAGTTAAAATCGCAAGAATAACAACAAAAATGCTACTTAAAACGGATACAACATAACTTCAGATTTCATAATTTGAACTGTAAACACAAAATAATTGTTCTTGATAAATTACACCAACAAAATAGATCTTGTCTTGCAAAGTTAGTCTTCTATAAGTAGTGAACACAATTTTGCTACTGGTCGCTTGAGTTCACCACTGCCGCACTTCACTGTCACAACTCGCGTGATGGTATCAGCTCCAGGATGCAGCTTAAGTACACGACCTAAGAGCCATTTTGACGGAGGAAGGTTGTCTTCTTTTATGACGACAATATCGCCTATCTTAATGGGATCTCCATTGGTTTTCCATTTACTCTTTTGTTGTAATTCGTTGATATATTCCCTTGACCATTTGGACCAAAAGTGCTGCGTAATTCTTTGCAAATGTTGATAACGATTTGTTCGGTTTTCCGGAACTTCGGTTAAGTTGGGTTCAGGTAAAGAGGTAAAGGATCGTCCAATTAAAAAATGTCCAGGGGTTAAAACGTCAGTGTCATTTGGATCTGTTGTCAGTTGTGTCAATGGCCGTGAGTTTAAAAAGGATTCAATTTGAACAAGAATTGTATATAAATCCTCGTAAGTAAGTAACGTTTTATTTAACACGCGTTTTAAATGATGTTTGACGCTTTTTATTCCGGCTTCCCAAAATCCACCAAAGTGTAGTGTTCTAGGAGGTATGAAGTGCCATTGAATGCCTTCGTTTGCAGTATGAGCCAATACATTGTGAAAATTTGTTTTTAAAAATTCACCTAAGTTTTTTAATTCATTAGCAGCACCAACAAAATTACTGCCATTATCGCTAATTATGTGTTGAGGTTTACCACGTCGTGAGATGAATCGTTTAAGTGTGGACAAAAATCCTTCTGTAGTTAAGTTTGTCAACAATTCTAAGTGTATTGCTTTAACTGATAAACAAACAAATAAACATATGTATGCCTTAATAACTTTATTTCCCCGCCCTATTCTGTCCTTTATAAGAAAGGGCCCCGCGTAATCAACGCCGGTTGAGTAAAATGGATAGTGCGCAATTAATCTATTTTTTGGAAGCATTCTCATAATAGGTTGAAATGTTTGTGGATTAAACCTACGACACGTGACGCATTTTCTTATAATGTTTTTTGCTGTATTTTTCCCGTCTATAGGCCAGAATTGTTCTCGTACTGCACTTAGCGTAAGTTTGGGCCCGGCATGAAACAACTGTTTGTGAATGTGATAAAAGACAAGTTTAGTAAAATGATGATGTTTTGGTAACAAAATTGGATGCCGTTTATCTAGATTAAAATTGGATAGTTGTAAGCGTCCCCCTACTCTAAGTACACCCTGTGTGTCTAAGAAAGGAGATAAACTTAAAAGTTTGCTTTTGTTATTTAAATTTTTTTTTCTTTTTAAGTTTTCTATTTAATGAAAAAAATGAATTTGCTTGTACAATTTTAAGTAATTTTAATAACGAGTTTCGTAATTCGTTTACTGATAACCCTCCCAAATTTTGATTGTCTTTGGACAACAAAAAATTATTTTCAAATCTAAGACACAATGCTACTAGTCTCTTTAATTTGATGAAACAAAAATAATTTTCAAACGGAAACTGTTCTTTGTTAACGATTGTGTTAGCAGACTTGTTTTTGTTTACGTAATTCTAGAATGTCATTAAAACTAATTGCAACAATCGACCCAATAATAGGCCAATAACTAGGATCCTGAGAAAGCCAATGAGGACCTTGCCACCATAACTGATTATTAATTAAATGGATTGGAAGAATGCCGCGTGAAATTAAATCAGCTGCATTATCAGTCGATGATACGTGACACCAATTCTTTGAATTACATAGCTGTTGAATTGTTGAGACTCGATTTGCTACGTAAGTTTTCCATCTATTTGGAGAAGAATTGATCCAACAAAGTACGATTTGCGAATCTGACCATTAATATTCTTCTGTAATGGCTAATCGTAGGACATCTTTAAATGTTCTACATAACTGGGCGGCTAGAACCGCCACATTTAATTCTAACTTTGGAAGTGAAATGCTTTTTAAAGGAGCTACTCTTGATTTAGCTGCCAGTAAACGTACAGAAATGTTGTTTTGAGCATTTACCGACCTCAGATAGATACAACATCCATATCCTCGCTCTGAAGCGTCTGCAAACGCATGTAGTTGAATTGATTTTGAATTAGAAATTAGAACATAACGTGGAACCTTGATTGAACTGATGTACTTTAAATTATCCTGAAATTTTAGCCATTTGGTTTGGAGATCGATAGGAATAGAGTCATCCCAGTCTAGATTACACTGCCACAAAGATTGAATAATAAACTTAGCCAATATTGTAATAGGAGCTAATAAACCTAGTGGATCATAAATTTGAGAAGTAAGACATAAAATAGAACGTTTAGTTACATGATTTTTTGAATTAGAATGAAAATGTGTTGTGTATGAAAATGAATCAGAAAGAGGATTCCATTCAATTCCGAGCGTTTTCTGAATTTTTTCACCAATAGACGTTGTTGAATTTTCGGTTTGAACGATTTGTTTTGAATTACTAGACCACTTACGCAATTTGAATCCTGCCGAATTTAATATTTTGTCGATGTTAAATTTGATTTTTATTAACTCAACAGAATCCGCACCTGTTAAAAGGTCGTCTACATAAAAATCTTCTTTTATAATGCGTGATTCGTTAGGAAAAAGTTTTAGATTTTCGGAAGCAAGTTGCAACAAAGACCTTATTGCTAAGAATGGAGAAGAAGTCATTCCGTAAGTGACCGTTTTTAGTAGATAATATTTGAGTTCAAAATCTGGATTTTCTCTCCAAACAATGCCCTGATATTTTCTATCATCTGGATGCACCCAAACGCAACGATACATTTTTGCAATGTCACCGAATAGAACATAAGGATAGGTACGAAACCGAGCAATAATGGCAAAAACGTCATCTTGAATTGTAGGCCCTGTACATTGAACCTTATTAATTGATAGTCCCGCATTCAATTGACAAGAGCCATCAAAAACTACTCGCAGTTTTGTGGTTTGACTAGATTCCTTAATGACAAGATGGTGCAGAAGAAAGAAACGAATATTTTCTGGTTGAGTTTCGCACATGTGGTTTAAATGACTGTATTCCTGCATAAAATTGACGTACATAGACTTTAAATTTTTATCTTTACTAAAACGTTTTTCTAATGCAAAAAAACGTGATTCAGCAAGACTTCGAGAATTACCTAATTCGCATAAATTATCTTTAAAAGGAATTTTTACGATGAATTGACCATTTGAATCACGTGAGGTTTCGTTTCGAAAATATTTCTCGCAGTATTGTTCTTCAGGAGTAAAAATATTAGCCTTTGAATTAAACTCGTCAAATTGCCAGAACCTTTCAATTGATTTATGTAAATCGGTTAAAGTTAAAAAAGATGAGGTTTCAATAGAAGATTTTAGTGTAGATAACAGCCCAGATAAAATCCAACCGAATTTAGTCTTTTGGAAAATTGGAGAATTTAATTGCTTAATTTGTCCTACACAAAGTAATTCGTAAAATACATTTGCACCAATTAAAATGTCAATTTCTTTAGATTTGAAAAATACCGGATCGGCTAATTTGATATTTGGAGGAACCTTCACTAATTGTCGATTAAACGAGTGTAATGGTAAAGAAGTAGTAATTTTTGGTAAAACTAAACAAGAAATTTTAAGTTGAAAGTTGCTTAAACGAGATTTCACTGTCAATTCAACCTTGTGAATAATGTTTGTAGTACTTTGATTAATTCCCTTTACGCTAATATCAATAACCTTGCGTTTTAAATTTAATTTGTTGCATAAATTCTCGGTAATAAAATTAGATTGAGATGCAGAATCGAGTAAAACGTTAACTACATGACCATGATTAAGAACATCAAATGCTTCTACGGTAGCAGTTGATAAAAGAACTTGCGAATCAGTAATATTAGTTGCACAATTTAAAACATTTTGTTCGTTGGAACTTTTATCGTGAATATTATCTACCTCGGCGACTTGTGGAAATTCTAAGTTTCGAGTTAAATGTAAAATCGTGTGATGGCGTTTTTTACATTTTCTGCAAGAAGTAAAAGATCTGCAATCTGAAATAAAATGACCTGATTTGAGACAATTTAAACAAATCTTTAATTGTTTTGCGCGATTACTTCTTTCAGAAACACCTAACTTTAAAAAATCTTCACACTTATAAATTGGATGCTCACCTTTACAATTACTACATACAATGGTACTAACTGTGGTGAATGTTCGTGTTTTTAATGCATGATTAGATTTGAGTTTATTTTGTTCGTTACCTTTCATGTTATGAATAATTTCTAACGTACTTTGTTTATTGTTTAAAAAATGTAACAAATTATCTAATGTAGGTATTGAATTGGTGAAGTTTGGATCATTTTGTAATGTGGCCTCCCAGTCTTTCACTGTGTGAATATCAAGTTTCGTTATAATAATAGGAACTATCAATGCATGCCAGGTATCGACCGCTTGACCTAACGATTTGAGACATTGTATATTTGTTTGTGTAATATCAATTAAATTTCTTAACGCTAAATGTGACTCGCGTGTTATAGTTGGAATTTCAAGCAAAATTTTAATATGATTATTAATTATTCTCCTTTTGTTATCATAACGTTTTTTCAAAATTGATATTGCTATTTCATAATTTTGATTGGTAATTTCTAGACATCTCAAAAGTTCCAGTGGTTCACCTCTAAGAGCAGCTTTTAAATACGTTAATTTTTGAACATCGTTCAATTCTTTATTGTTATTAATTAAAGAATTGAAAGCATCGTAAAACTCGTACCAATGCGTGAAACTACCGTCAAATGAAGGCAAATTAATTGTTAGTAATTTTACTTATTTAAATGATGTGCTTTGAGAAACAGGAATTATTCGCTTGACGTCGTTATCGCATTCATTAGTAGAAATAAAATATTTTGATAAAATCGTTTCCGCCTTACTTGTGAGATTGAAATACAAATTTTGAAATTGTTCCCTATCGTTAGTATCAAGGTTAATGTCTTTTTCTAAATTGTCAATTTGGTCATGCGTTTTATTAAAAGAATCATAAATAGGATAAATTTTGTTTAAACGTATTTTCAAATTGTTCAAGGTCAATTCGTCAATGTCATCGCTAAGTTTTTCGACAAATAGTTGAAAAATCGTTAAATTTTGTTTTAAACTTTCACGTTTATTTTTTAAAGCATTTAATTGTTTGGCCATTGTTTTAATTTGTACGTCAGTAAAGTCAAGTACATAAGTATTAGGAAAAATTAAGGAACTTACGATAGGTAGCGTGCAGCTGGCTGATTCCAATGACGATGGTTCGCCTTTCGTAATTTCTTCAAAATGTTGAAATTGAATAAAAAATACTGTTCGAAGGACCAATGTTTGGGGTAGTTTAATATTTACACCTTCGTAGTGGCACCAGATAAAGTTATATTGAATTTACTTCTTTGCGTTGAATTATTTAGAAACACATTGTTACCCAAAGAAAGTTTAATGCCAACTCAGCTACAAATAGTAATAATTTTACACACGTCAAGCATGCGTGATACAATATAACAACATAAATTCAAAATTCAAACATTTGCAAATTGCTTAATTTATGCAGACGATGATAAAATATATATAGAGCATTTTAATCTTTGATAAGATGTAATTTGCATACAAAAAGATCTAGACAAACTTGCGCTGTGGTGTAGCAACAATAAACTGATAAATATCAATACATGTAAAATAATGTCAAAACCCGTCAAAAATTGATTGATACACCTAAATATACTCTGTGTGACACAATCTGGAAGTAGTGACTAATTTCAAAAGAAATGGGTTTTGTGATCATGTCGATTATATTATAAACTCAACCTACAAAACGATAAGGTTTGTTAAAAGATGCACCAGGAATTTTTCAACGATTAATAGAATTTTAACTGTTTACTATGCATTAGTTAGATCCAAATCAGAATACTGCTCAATTGTCTAGATCCTTTACTTTAAGAAGGACATTTAAATAATTGAGGTTGTTTAAGTGGCTGGAGTCAGTAACTTTGGAGGACAAAAATGTTGTTTTTGCTTGCTGTTCTAGTTGAGCATAGAACTTTACCATCAAAATTTGAAAATAAAACCTTAAGCTTGTGAGTGGCTTTTTCCGAATTATCTATTGGAAAGTTTTTGCTCGTGACACTTTCTTTGTCGGCAATTTATTTAGTTTATTTTATCTTCAAGCATAATTTTTTTTTCTTTTTGCTGTAGCTTGTCTTCGATAGTTCTTAGATTTTTTGTAAATTTTTATTTTGATTTGCCTTTTATTCTTCTATTTTGTTTTTTACTGCTTCTCTTGAATTTAAAATACCGCGTTGCATTTCTTCTTGAACAGTTTTAATCAGGTTTTCTACACTAATCTGTATTTGTT